>CM074451.1:4112720-4722720 GCA_037101425.1 Elopichthys bambusa
GCTGGTCCGCATGGCACAACCTGTGAATGGCAGATGTCTCGGCCAATGCAGGCGATGATTTCCTGAAAGTGTTGAAAAGACTTTTCTTGTAATATTTTTTATACGTTGTGTAATAGGGCCAGGAACAACAGAAAGAAAAACCAGGAACAAGAGTATTAGAGCAGTCATTCAAACTTCAATGAAGACCATATGTCTAATGGAGTCTCAGTCTCTATAGCTCTGAATATACCTGTGTCAAATCCCAGAGGAATGTTTTATAGCGTTTTATAGGGATGGCTTGGACATGTTTAATCAATTATGTCCTAAATGTTTCTCCAAAAAACACAAATAGAGACAACTGTTGACATACAGCAAGAGTATAGAGCTATAAAATGAATGTGGATAGCAGCTCAGATCATATGCTCTTGTTGGAGTTCATACTGAGGTCTCTGACTTCTGATTGCGGATTCTAAATGAGAAACGTGAGATTATTGAGGAGAATATTGTCAAGAAAGTTACATTTTGCTCTGTGAATTTGCTTTAAAAACCAACTGCGATATTAACATCTCATTTGTGATTAATAGAACCTTTAGAATGTATATTTGCCCATTTCTGTCTCTTTTTTGTCTTTTATGTACTCACGTTTGTTCCTCCATAGGTTTTGTGAGGCCAGACTGTGGTCACCATGCAGCTGGTTTGTGCCTGAGAACCGAGATTCACTGGAGATTTCATAAAAATATATTCTGTTCCTAATTTATCTCTTCTGAGCACATCTGACTCACATAAAGCATTAAACTAAACCAAAGGTTATGCTCTCATCATAAATGCCTATTCAAGTCATTGCTTTCAACTTTTTTGAGTTTAGCTTACCAGTTAAAGATAGATAGACAGACAGACTGATTGACTGATTGATTTGACAAATGCGGGTTGATTTCAGCAGTGGCGTGTAATGCAGTCACTTTTTGGCGGGTTGAATTATATTATATAACATATACTTGTTTTTGTTTTTCAGTTGGTCTTTTAAAAAGGCATCTGAAATAAACAAAGTGCAATGTAATGTTGTCAAAAACAGATTTTTTCGATACATATGGATACTGAAATATCTGAAACGCTTCAAATACTAATTTCCCGCAGAATAATTACACCATACCAGCTGTCTCGGTCTCTCATCTCTCCGACACCGAGTTAACACAAACCTGCCTCATTTCATTTGCTCCGGATGATTATTGTTGGTGTTACAGGGCTTAAATTTCGGCGTGGGATTGCGCGTATTCCTGCAGATTTTTCGTGACAGCAGCCTAATATACAACCCGAATTCCGGAAATGTTGGGACGTTTTTTAAATTTGAATAAAATGGAAACTAAAAGACTTTCAAATCACATGTGCCAATATTTTATTCACAATAGAACATAGATAACATAACAAATGTTTAAACTGAGAAATTGTACACTTTTATCCACTAAATGAGCTCATTTCAAATTTGATGCTTGCAACAGGTCTCAAGAAAGTTGGCATGGGGGCAACAAATGGCTGAAAAAGCAAGACATTTTGAAAAGGTTCAGCTGGGAGAACATCTAGCAACTAATTAAGTTAATTGATATCAGGTCTGTAACATTAGATATAAAAGGGATGTCTTAGAGAGGCAGAGTCTCTCAGAAGTAAAGATGGGCAGAGCTGTGAAAGAGTGTGTATTTAAAATTGCAAATTGCAAAGACTTTGCAAATTTCATCATCTACAGTGCATAACATCATCAAAAGATTCAGAGAATCTGGAGAAATCTCTGTGCGTAAGGGACAAGGCCGAAGACTGGATGCCCGTGGTCTTCTGGCCCTCAGACGGCACTGCATCACTCATTGGCATGATTGTGTGAATGACATTACTAAATAGGCCCAGGAATACTTCCAGAAACACAATCCACCGTGCCATCTGCAGATGCCAACTAAAGCTCTATCATGCAAAAAGGAAGCCATATGTCCATATGAACATGGTCCAGAAGCGCCGTCGTGTCCTGTGGGCCAAGGCTCACTGTTTCAAAGTGGATAAGTGTTCTATGTTCAGACGAGTGCAAATTTGACATTCTTGTTGGAAATCACGGATGCCGTGTCCTCCAGGCTAAAGAGGAGGGAGACCTTCCAGCGTGTTATCAGCATTGAGTTCAAAAGCCAGCATCTCTGATGGTATGAGGGTGCATATAGTATGGGCAGCGTGCATGTTTTGGAAGGCACTATGAATGCTGAAAGGTATATAAAGGTTTTAGAGCAACATATGCTCCCCTCCAGATGATGTCTATTTCAGCAGGACAATGCAAAACCACATACTGCAGCTATTACAACAGCATGGCTTCGTCGTAGAAGAGTCCGGGTGCTGAATTGGCCTGTCTGCGCTCTAGATCGTTCACCTTTAGAAAACCTTTGGCGCATCATTAAACGAAAAATATGTCAAAGATGACCACGAACTCTTCAGCAGCTGGAAACCTATATCAGGCAAGAATGATATATTCATTTTATATATTTCATTTTATTCAAAGTTTAAAAGCGTCCCAACATTTCTGAAATTCAGGTTGTACCTGCTGCCAAATGGCCAGTGAAAATGCTGAGTGACTAATAACTTTGGAAAACCACTAGCCACAGTGGCTGCTGAGCAAAAAAGCCCTGGTCCCACCCCAAACCCATGTCGTTGGACTTGAGATGTTGCACCCAAGTTTGGTTGGTTAGCAATGTTCCCTGCTGGTAGATGCTGTTACTACACCATCAGAACCCGAAAAGTATCTTTCTCCATTGACAGCCATTTAAATAACTGTTGACAAATTAAATTTTTCCCCCGAACAACATCTAGACACTACAGTTCACTGATATTTGATTAGATTATAGTAGACCAGTGCCTGATTCTTGTTTGGAGGCTCTTGAAAGCATGAAATGTACTCACCCAGAAGAGCAACTGCTATTCAGATGAATGGGAAAGCGAGCGGATTGCTCTCTCCAGGCATTACCCAAACAACCAGAGCAATGTGTTCACAATGTTTATGCTCTTCCGGGAAATCAACTTATGAATGTCTCGCTGTCAGCTGTCTGGGAAAGGATAAAATATTTAACATAAAATGCTTTTATAAGTCAACTGCTTCTTACTGACTACATGTTGGCTTTTGTTTTTAGAGGGCCAGACTGAAGTATACTGGCAGCTGCTATGGGAAGCGATTATGGGAAAAATTCCTGCAAAATCGGAGCTAGATTCAATTAAGGGCGAAATGACATTTTCTGTCTCTGTGATTTAGGAGAGAGAAAGAGAGGGGTTTTGACGCAGGAAGTTGTTTTTGATTTGTACCAGATTTTTCATTTTTAACAAGTCCCTATCGATAGTCAAAAACCTTTGTCAGCAAACTATTACACAACACCAAAAACCCCTTTTCGAGAGCACAAAAGAATGGTAACAATACATAAGTGTATAAGAGTTTTGTTGGAATATATTTATAACTGGAAAAACGTGGGGCTTTGGGACTCAGACTTGGTAGTGCTTGTATCAGACATCCAATTTGTTGCATTGCTCAGTGAAAATGTACTAAAAATTTTCCATTTGGTTCTCATCATGAAATTGGATTGTAAAACATTCATTGCTCCATTTTTTGCAAGTTTTAAAAGGGCGCATGCCTCCATTTTCTGCTATTCGGGGTTTGAGGCATGTGTCTTTATTCAGTTCTTATCAAGCATCACTATTACTATTGTTTTTCAAAACCTCTAATAGTATCCATTGTACTTTTTGTTAGTGTCCTGTGGATGAAAACTTTTCCAGCTCTAAAGTCTTTGTTTTATTCCCTATTTGATTTTAAGCACTTAATGTTCCCCTAGAGCAAGAGTGATTTCACCATTTCGTGTTTTAGAGATGGCTGAATGTTTGACATGTTATGATTACTGCAGCTGAATGTTATCTCCACATGCAAGCAACATATTCTGTTCTCTTGTTTTGTGTTTACAGTGTGAAGCTGTTCAACCATCTTGTGAAAACTTTGAATTTAAAATACATCCGGGTGTGAAGGGATGATGTGAACTGCAGACAAGAGTGTAAATGGATGACAACCAGATAACACGAGCTGAACAAAGAGTTGAATGAAGAGTCTTTAATCAGCACTTTCACTCACCCGCTCTTCAGAGAAACGCAAATAAATATGGTCACACACACTGATGAACATACAAACACATGGACACAGTCACTAACAAACACACTTCAGATGTCATAATCACTAATCACTAATGTAGTTAATCAGTCGATGTTTATGTAATGATCAGATTGAGATTGATAGGTTTAGAAAACAGAGTGTTGTTGTAAGGAGCAAGAGGGGCTCTGGTGTATCTCAATTCTATGACCGCATCTATGCTGTCAAACAATCACATTTTTTTTCCCACCATATTTGGCACAGATCAAATCTTGAACCAAATGACAGAGAAATTCACATGAGATTGAGTTTATAGTTCAGGTTTATAGTTATACAAGCAATATTGCAAACACTGCAATAAAAATCTTAATGACTATTTTTTATCTTATTTTCCAGTTAACATATCTAAAAATCCTTGAAACAAAAGAAATTCACTAGAGTAAACTGTAAAAACGAATTGTTGTTTTAACTTAAAAAAGTAAGTTACCTGATTGCCTTAAAAGTTTGAGTTAATAGAAAGGAAGCCGATTGATTTAATCAACAGAAACTCAAAATATTATGTTATCTGAACCACATTAATTATCTAAGTTGATTTTGACAAAATAAATAATGTTGTGAGAAATCATGAAAATAATTTTTTACAGAGTAGCAACATTGCATAAGATTTGTTTGTATAGATTGTATATTTAATATGACTATTCGTCCTACTGGCTTTTTTAATACTTAAAAATAAGAGTATTAAACAAGTTCGGAACAAATCTTTGCCGTATAAGACAAAATATGTTTTAATATATCATTCATTGATGCTTATCAAATAAATTGATAGTTTTTTAAAAATATTTGTACAGTAAAAAGTCATAAGACTAATTAAAAGTTAAACAAGATTATATATATATATATATATATATATATATATGTATGTGTATATGTACAGTGCATAGCATAAATGAGTACACCCCCTCTGAAACTTCTGAAAGTCAGCAATTACTCAATTACTTAGAAGACATGTTAGGGTTCTTTAGAGATATAATGTTCCAGCAAGTCTGCTTAATCAAAAGAAGCATGTCAAAATTATTCAGGAAAATAAGATTTTTTTTATCAAGGTGATAAAATGTTGTGTAGCAAAACTAAGTACACCCTCCTAAAAGTTACTAAATAAAACAAAAACAAAAAAAAAATTCTGGTGTAAGTTTAAGGCAATGTTTGATCAACAGGTAAGTATGCTGAACCAAAACATTTAAAGAGAAGTAATTTATATATAGCCCACTGAATCATTCTCAGACTTAATGCTGACAACAATGGAAGCACTTGGGAGAGAACTGTCAGGAGACTTATTCCTTAGCACAAAAGAGGACAGTGGTACAAGAGGATTACCAAATCATTGTTTTAAGTGTGAAAATATAGCAAAAGTAACAGTAATTCAAAAACAATGGACTTGTGACATGGCCCCTGAAATAATCAGGCCTTCATTTTAAGCTTTCATTTAGTGATGAGGGATTTTTTTGCTAGACAAAGAGCAGGAGTAATACCAAGCGAGTGTCTCAGAGCCAGCAAAAGCTATTAAAAGAGTGACTGTTTATCTCATAGAGTAAGATGCAGCCTGCAGAAATGAAATGCATGGTTGTTGTTTTCACTGTTACGCTGATGATACTCAGCTCTATATTTCTTCGCGCCCTGACGAAACTTACCAATTCACAAAATTAACGGAATGCATAGCTGATATAAAAAATTGGATGACCAGTAATTTCCTACTACTAAATTCAGAAAAAACAGATATTCAAATTTTTGGACCAAAAACTTCCTCACGTAATAACCTAGAATGTTGTCTAACACTTGATGGCTGCTCTGTTAAGTCTTCGTCGTCAGTTAGGAACCTGGGTGTGCTCTTTGATACCAATCTTTCATTTGAAGACCATGTTTCTAGCATCTGTAAAACCGCATTCTTCCATCTTAAAAATATATCTAAATTACGACATATGCTCTCGATGACAAATGCGGAACAGTTAGTTCATGCGTTCATGACCTCAAGGCTAGATTACTGTAACGCTCTACTAGGTGGTTGTTCTGCTCGCCTGATAAATAAACTACAGCTCGTACAAAATGCAGCAGCTAGAGTTCTTACTAGAACTAGGAAGTATGACCATATTAGCCCAGTTCTGTCAACACTGCATTGGCTTCCTGTTAAACATCGTATAGATTTTAAAATCTTGCTAATTACCTACAAAGCACTAAATGGTTTAGCTCCCCAGTACCTGAGCGAGCTATTAATGCATTATAGTCCTTCGCGTCTATTGCGATCTCAGAATTCAGGCCAGTTAATAATACCTAGAATATCAAAATCAACTGCAGGTGGTAGATCCTTCTCCTATTTGGCACCTAAACTCTGGAACAATCTCCCTAGCATTGTTCGGAAAGCAGACACACTCTGTCAGTTTAAATCTAAACTAAAAACACATCTCTTTAACCTGGCATACACATAACACATTATTAATTTATTTTTTCAAATCCGTTAAAGGATTATTAGGCTGCATAAATTAGGTCAGCCGGAACCGGGAACACTTCCAATAACACCAGATGTACTCGTTACATCAGAAGAAGAATGACATCTACGCTAATATTAGTCTTTCTGTTTATCCCGAGGTTTACCGTAGTCAGCCGGATCCGGGCCGTATCCGGGTGAGATCGAGGACCTGCGCCATGACACAACCACAACACAGCCCTGAAGTATCAGCAGAGATTGAGTCAACTAGATCATCCACTATGAAGGCCTCATCAACATGACAACCAGTGGCGCATCTCCTCAACAACCGTCCATACCGGTGTGATGAATACGATCCTCAACTGGATGGAACTGAATTAAATACTTTGAATGTTGCGATCCTATCTGACTTATGATAGCAACCTGAGTCGTAACAAAGCACTTTTTGCCAGAGGAGAACTGGCCCCCCGACTAAGCCTGGTTTCTCCCAAGGTTTTTTTTCTCCATTTTAACACCTGTTTGCCACCTGTTTGCCACCTGATGTCACCTGTTGGAGTTTGGGTTCCTTGCCGCTGTCGCCTTTGGCTTGCTTAGTTGGGGACACTTGACAATTGATATTTGATATTCAACAGTGCTTTGATCTACCTGCATTGACACTATTCTTTAAGAGCTGCTGTGCAGCCAAAATAATGTACCAGTTATCACTGTAAAGCTGCTTTGACACAATCTACATTGTAAAAAGCGCTATATGAATAAAGGTGACTTGACTTGACTTGTTCTCACTGGAACTACCTACTGTCGCCAAAGCACAATAAAGTCAGTTAGCCATTTCCAAAGCCCATATTTACAAAATCTAGATTATGGGAATCAATACTCTGGTCTCATGAGACCAAATCAATCATTTTGGATCTAACAGCATCCAAAAAGTTATGGAGTTGCTAGAGGAGGAGTACAGTGAGAAGTGCCTGGTTCCCACAGTAAAGTTCAGTGGTAGTAAAGCTCTTATATAGGGATGTATGAGTGCTGAAGGTATGAGGGAGTTGTGCTTTATCAATGCGGTCATGAGTTCTCACACCACTATGTAATTTAATACACAAACTTGAAACAGAAGATGTCACCCTTTCCTCATTCCCTGCATTGTTGGGCATTTTTTCAACATGACAATGAGGATATGCATTCTCCCAAGGTGAAAAACCTCCTGTGGACATGTATTGCACTCAATCTTAACACTCTTGAGCACCTGTGGGGGATTCTGTAGAGACGATTTGAGCAACACTCCATATTAAAGATCAGGGCATTTAAGGAGCTCATCATCCAGGAGTTGAACAGGACAGATATGACAATCTGTCATGAACTTGTACACTCCGTGCCAAGAAGGGTCAGAGCAGTATATTCAAAATTATGGAGGGCATACTAAGTGCTAGAATATTATACATTTGTTGAATTAAATCTGTCACAGACACGCCAGGCTCTACCCTCACACAGACACAGTGCACGTCATCACCGGAGTACTAACCACGCACACCTGACATCAATCAACACCCTCATCAGCAGCACCATAAAAGACTCACGCTCTCACTCAGTCACTGTCCGGTCTCGTTTGTATCTAGCACTTACCTATATGCTTACCTCAAGGACTCCTCCGAAGATACTCACCTGTCTCCAGCGTGTTCCCTCGTCTCCTAGTGTTCTCCTTGTCCTCCGTGAGTTCAACTGTGTCTGCTCAGTCTCAAGTCTGCCATCGATCTGCCATTCCTGCAAAACAAGACAAGTATCAGTTCTACATCCATATCTGCCAACGTATCCACTTGCATTCACTCACCCTCACTCTGTCTGCCATCCTGGTTGTTTCAATAAACAATAAACTGTCCTCTTCTGTGATTGTAACAGAAGTACAGCTGAACCAACACCGCTGAACAGCCAGGATGAGCGCTCCAGATCTCTTCCAGGAACTCGTAAATGTTCTACACCGAGCACTCACCAGCCCTTCCCTGGCATCTGCACCAGCGCACACTTCCGCATTCACCGCCACCTCTCCTTCATCATCTGGGGTTGCCAGTCCCATGGCCAAACCGGCGCCCTTCTCTGGTTCGGCGGAGGATTGCAACGGATTTCTCCTGCAGTGTTCGCTGGACCTGGAGATGCAACCGCACTTGTACCCCGATGATCACGCTAAGGTAGTATTTATAATTTCTCAGATAGATAGCAAGGCGCTATCTGCTCTGGTCTGCTCTGGTCACATAAGAATCCCGTCACCCAGTCTCTCTCCAGTTTCACCACTCACTTCAAAGAAACCTTTGGAAAACCTGCTTGGGATTCATCGATAGGTGAGAAATTATATCAGTTAAAACAAGGCTCCATGTCTATAACTGACTATGCTCTCCAGTTCAGAACCCTTGCTGCCTATAGCGATTGGAACGAGCAGGCCCTCATCACTACATATCGCCAAGGTTTGGATCCACGCGTGCGGTTGCATCTCGCTGCATACGAGAATTCCATCGGGCTCGAGCCCTTCATACATTTTTTATCAGGTTCACCACTCGTATGCAGTCGTGTCTCGTAGAGCACTTTTCCCATCGTCACTCCACCGACCAGAATCCGTCAGCTCCCCAGAACCAGCCAACGAACCCATGCAGGTGAAAAATACCCGTCTGTCTTCAGCTGAGCGGCAGAGGCGGCTGACCCAGAATTTATGTCTATATTGTGGTCAATCTGGGCATTACATCTCTGAATGCCCCACTCGCCCAGCTCTTCCCATGTTAATGCCCTCCTCGATTCTGGGTCAGCCGGGAACTTCATCTCCGGAGCCCTCTGCCGCCAACAACCACGCCGTCGACTTATCAGATCCACTCGGTAACTGGAAAACAACTAAGACAATTGCGCTACAGCATCGGCCCCATTCAACTCCAAGTCGGCATCCTTCACATAGAGCAACTCCATCTGCTGGTTCTGGAGGAATCCACCGCTGATGTGATCTTAGTGCGCCCATGGCTGGAGCAGCACAACCCGGTCATCTTGTGGAAGACTGGGGAGATCCTGAAGTGGGGTGACAAGTGTTTCCTGGGCTGTTTTCCTGAGTTTCCTGTTCCGAGTTCTCCACGTCCTGAAGAATTACCAGTCTGTGCTACTTTCATTGAAAGTTCCCTAGAGAATTGCTCCATGGATATCCCTAAATGTTACTCCCACTTCTGCCCCAAGAAAGCCTCCCTCAGGAGCGGGCCATGGAGGGGGGGAGGGGTAATGTCACAGACACAGCGCACGTCATCACCGGAGTACTAACCTGTGTCGCTGTCCTCTTCTGTGATTGTAACAAAATCTAGGGTGTACTAATTTCTGCAATTCTTAATTTAAACAAAATTGGCTAATTTACTTATTTTATGGCTTTTTATGGCTATTAATGACATATTTCTCAGTTTTTATTATGTATATTGTTAATACATTTTAGTTTTGCCATCTTTCCATGAATTGTGTTAGTGAAAGAAAATACATCTTTTGTATTTGTTCAGAGGGGGTGTACTCATTTATGCTGTGCACTGTGTGTGTGTGTGTGTGTGTGTGTATATATATATATATAGAGAGAGAGAGAGAGAGAGAGAGAGAGAGAGAGAGAGAGTATTATATTTTACATTTTAATATACCATGCATTGTTGCTTATCAAATTAAAAACCCATTAAGAGGCTATTTTTTTTTTTCTGCTAAAGCATCAATACACACAATAATGCACCAAAGTATTATTGCAAGTAACTCATGCCATTTATATTTTATGCTTAGCACATCAAGCATCATTAGCTTAGCAATGTGCTCTGTTGAATCAATAGAGATTTTATAAAAAGTAAAAACAGTCAGACATGTCATTTGTGAATATAAGCAGACAGGACAAAATTTCAGCCTATTACTGATCATAGAAAAATCTGTGAGGGGAAAAAGGCTTGATTTTTAATATTGCAGGTGTATTTGAGCTGTCAAACCTAAAGATTAATTGCAGAAATTATCTGGAATTGTCAAAAAAAATACAAGACTGTTTCTGTTTGGCATAACTTCTTGGCGTAGCAGCAAAGAGACGGTAACAAAACTGACAGAGCTGATGATCTAAATGGGAAGTCCGGCTATCCTTTGTGAATAAAAATTTCCTTATAATATAGAAGCCTCTATAACCTCTGATAATCAATATTCTATTGTTATAATTGCCTGCCAAAATAAAGCATTGCTACAATCCAAGCCATCCATCTTTTTTGACTTCTTAGCAGGGATGTGTTGCCGTCTGTTATTTGTGGCTAGTCCAAGAAAAATAAAAACTCCTTTGTTGCATTAAAAGTCAATTTGTTTTCAGGGCTGAGTAAACGGAGTTTAAAAGTCCAACAGCATTAAACCAGAACCAGGAGTCGGCCTGAATGAATCTTATGACAGCAAGCGCAGAGCGGTCACTGTGACGGCACCAAAACAGCTGCATCTAATAGTGTCCTACAGTAACATTAAGAAAGAGAGCACGAGATGTGCTTCATTCTGCATAACAAGTCTGGGCTAAATAACAGCTGTCATAAAAAGAGCGAAATAGAGGTCGCCCCATCTGTCCGTTTAATGGGGCACCAAGGACACTTTCACAACTGCAGGTCATCTGCGCCTTCATTGGTGATTCAGCCCATCTAATCAAAACCATAACATATCTGGTCTCTTTTTCCGGCCCTTCGCATGTCCCATTCACATCTGCACGACTGGAAATATGTAATCAACTGCTTCGATAAACTCCAGTTACCCCCTGCGCCCACCGCACAGACCCAGCGTGCACAAACACGCGGTTTTGTGCGGTAATTGAATCACGTGTGTTGGGACAGCTGGTTGGTGAGTCAATAGTGAGATGCTTATTGATGTCAGAGGTTCTGATACACACCAGCAGGCACCCAGAACGTGGCTCAACAACACTGTTTAACCTCGTTTCATCTGTGATCACGTTTATGATCGGTTTTGCCGTGGCTCATTTAATCGGTATACGCGACCTTAAGATCTTTAAATGTTTTTGAAAGAAACCTCTTCTGCTCACCAAGGCTGCATTGATTTGATCAAAAAGTAAAAACAGTAATTTTGTGAAATAAATATATTATTACAATTTAAAATGAGAGTTTTCTATTTGAAAATATTTCAAAATGTAATTGATGGCAAAGCTGAATTTTCAGCATCATTACTTCAGTCTTCAGTGTCACATGATCCTTCAGAAATCATTCTAATATGATGATTTGGTGAAACATTTCTTATTATTATCAGTGTTGAAAACAGTTGTGCTGCCTAATATTTTTTGAGGAAACTGCGATGCATTATTTTCAGGATAGGTTAACACTGATCACCATAACGATGACTTAAAAAACCTTTGTACATGTACCAAAGAAATAAAGCCAAACTGGTTTTTAACAAGTGAATATGGTAATGCTGCTTTCAGAGTTGTTTAATCATCCTCTGGTGAGATATTGATTTTATTTGCAGATGATTTCATCTAAGGCTGTGTGGCTGTAAGTCAGTTGTTGTAGCTGTGGTGTTTCTGCTCATCTCTTCTCTTTTTTGTGTTCTTGTTGTTCCACATATCTTCACTGATTCTTGTTAACAGCAGGTGTTCATCTCTAATGCTCAATAATCAAATTGTAGAGTGAATCTACTTTATTTCACTAACTGCAATGTTGCTTCTGTGTTACTTGAAAATTGAGCAGTGTTACCAGTGTACCAGTAAACAACCAGCAACATGCATTTTTCTTTATTAAATATTTTATTAAAATTAATTTGGAAAATTGTCTTGGTCTTTATTTAGCTACGAACACACACTAAGAAACATGATATGTAACACATACGCAAGTTTTGTTGTGGTCTTGCTAGCATCATACCAGCACTCATAAGACAACACACCACCAGCACACCAGCATCTCAAGCTGGTCCCAGCATGCAAAACATACCATATGCTGGTGACCAGCTATGCTGGATTTTTCAGCAGGGTAAAGTCTAATAAAGTCTAGTTTTTATGTTAGTAACTGGCAACCAGCATAAAATATGGTTCAAAATTCAATTAAGATTCTGTCTGTTCTGTTTGTGCCCTCAAATTAAATTTTGGTAAATTCATATTTGGGATTTGATAACAGTTTCAGAGGGTCTGTTTTGGCTTTCTGGATGGCAGATGGATTGTTTTTCATATTCTGTGAGACGAACAATGTTTGTGCTCATGGTTGATGTAAGGGCATGTTGGCAACCATTGGCATGCCAACTGCAAGAGCGACAGAGATAAATATCATGAATTTATTTTAATTCAGTTGTTTACTTGAGGAAAATTTAAGTCATTCAGTAAACAATATCTTGCAGTGTCATGCATCAAGCAGAAGCAAAAAGTGTGTGTTTAAGCTGGAAGGTGCACTTTGGTCTGTTTTTGATGATGCACATTTTATGAACCGGAATAAAACTTTTATAGAACAAAATGTTCAGACATGCACATGCTCAGATGTGAGATTTCACATGCATTTCTTGTAATCTTATTACTGAATTGCTTGTATTCACTGCAAGCTTCAATACTCATGTGGCTGGTGAAATTAAAAAACATTCTAAAGCATTTAAAAAATCAGTTTTTCATTTCACCAGCCAGATGAGTAGAATAGTGATGATTTCTCTATACAAGCAGACAAGTGACAAAATGACAAGAAATGCATGTGAAATGTCACACTTGAGCATGCTTGTCTGCAGCTTTACTGCAAATATAGTAGTGATTAAGGGAACATTTTGAAATAGATTAGCAACCTCTTATAAAGATAATGGGACAATTGGGAGATCGCAAAAGGGTAAAATACTGTCCACAGGCTTATGCTCCTACATGAAAATACTTCTTTCGAATAAATGTCCATGTCGAATCAGTCTAGTTTGTGCAGGTTTTTGTGTTGGTCTAGCTCATGAGCATGCTGTTCACCCAAAAAGGAAAATTTTGTCATCATTTACTCATCCTCGAGTTGTTCCAAACCTGTATTTTTTTCCACAGGAGTCAATGGTGCCCCATAACGCTTTGGTTACAAACATTCTTCAAAATATCTTCCTTTGTGTTCAGCAGAACAAAGAAATTCATGAGGGTGAGTCATTTTGAGAGAATTTTCATTTTTGGGTGAACTATCCCTTTAAGAAAATTGGAGGGAATGCGAGCACACCAGTATCCAACACAATATATGCTAGTGATCATCTGTAATGATCCTTTCAGGGTAATTTAGTTTGATTATAACTCACATGAGAATCTTTAAAATGACAAGCCTTTCTTAATTGAACATCACTTTGTTCCCCTCTAAAGTTTGGTTCAGAACGGAAAAAGCGCTGATCTGCTAAAGCTTGACAAACACAAGCATGTTTAGATGAGCTGCAGGCGCCTGTTGACAATGGCCTCTTTCCTTTAGTTTTATATTTATAACTAACCCATTTGAAGTCTCCTGGTTGGCTGGTTTCTTCAGGCTCTGGCTGGTTGACGGTGGCCAACAGCCAATAGCAGCTGGTGAGTCATCAGCTAATGGCAGAGCGTTCCTGATGCAGTCCGAGCCAGAGTGAGTTGGATCTCACATCTGGTTCTGATGTTCCCGTCTACCTCACCCTGCAGACAGAACCGTATCTGGCTCAGGGGATGACGAACGGCCCAAAGAGCTTGTTACGACCCTCGCAAGAACGTCACACTCATTTTTAGTCTGCAGAACAACAGCCTTTGCTTTCTCCTCTCGCACATCTTCAGCTCAAGAAACAGGAACTTGTTGGACTGCAAACATCCTCCAGTCCTCACCTCCGGCGCTGTGAGAGTTGGTCCAAAACCCAGTCCAGCGCAGGATAATTGGCCACTTTTCATTCTCATTCCCTCTGCATCTGAAATAGCATACTCTCTTGAGTAGGTACTGATTTTAAATAAGTAATTACTTTGCGACCATTAAAAAGTATGTTCTATGTAGTATGAATTTGTGTCGTATTAATGTAATTCAGCTGGGGGCTCGTCCGGGATATTCCCAAGAAACACGGGTCTGAGAACTACATTCGCCATGTAGTCATTATCATGTGACATACCAGCATCAGTTACGTCATGCATTTCACTGCCATTCATAAATCAGGGTACATTTTGCCTATTCTTTTATGAGTACTGTGAATTCGGACATAATTCTTTTGTCACATACTTTTTTTTCACCTATTATGTATACCATATCAGATGCATTTAAAGGTGATGTTAGAATACTTTCTTCTATGCCAGGTTAATGTGCAGCGATAACTTAATCGTAACCATTCGCAGATTGATAAGAATGAATCTTATTGAAATGTCATTTAGCTGATGCATTTAATTACGGAAACTTGTTTCTGCCACTAAAAAAATAAAAAAGGTAATTGCAACTTTTTATCTTACAATTCTGACTTTTTGCTTGCAACTGCGAGTTTGCATCTCACAATTCTGAACTTGCAATTGCGTGATATAAAGTCAGATTTGCGCATTATAACATCAGAAATGCAAGATATAAAGTCACAATTCTGACTTTTTCTCTCGCAATTGCGAGTTTTTATTATGCAATTCTGACTATATAACTCAGTTCTGACTTAGAATTGTGAGATATAAACAGAATTGCGAGTTATAAAGTCAGAATTTCTTAATATAAACTCACAATTCTTACTCAGAATTGAGTATATATTTTGCAATTCTGACTTTATAACATGCAATTGCGAGTTATAAAGTCAGAATTTTGAGATATAAACTCGCAATTCTGAGAAAAAGTCTTTTCCCCCCTCACAATTGGACATTATAACACAATTGCGAATTTATATCTCACAAAAAGGTCATAACTGTGAGTTATAAAGTCAGAATTGCATGTTATAAAGAACTGACATATAAACATTTCTGACTTTATAACTCGCAATTGTGAGAAAAAAGTCAGAATTGTGCAATTGCGAGAAAAAAAAAGTGAGATAAAAAGACACAATTAACTTTTTTATTTTTATTCCATATTTAATACTATTTCTGAAACTGAATTTGATTTGAAAGGGATGTTGTGCTAAAACAACACAAATAACATTATATTACATTCTTCGTTAATCCCCTCTCTTTCTTTCCAACTTAGGCATGTATTTTATATGGAGAGAGAATTATGCAGCACTTTCTGTGTGAGCTCTTAAAGATATCATCAGGGAACATCAATAGCAGCAAATATGAAGATGATATATTTCAGTATCAAAAGCCCAAGGACTGTGTTTGCCATCTCGACACACAGGCTGCAGAAACATCTGCCAGCATTGTGTCATTAAAAAAAACAACAACAAAAAAAACGCTGGGCAGCTTTTTAAGTCAGTTTAGCGTTTTTGAGCAAAAACAACACACATTCCTATGTATTTTTTCCCTTTAGCACCTTTAAATAATATCCAGTTTCCACTGTTTTTTAATCTGAAAAGGAATTGCATAAATTTTTTTTATATAAACTAAACATTTTGGTTATTGTTAGGCTTCTGGATGTTCAAATATTGTCCATTAACATATATTAACACCCTACAGAGTCCAGACTGATGTTCTGAACTGTAATGAGATGAAACCTTTTTTTTTTACAAATGAATCATGATTATATAACCTGTTGGGAAACCCAAACACTAAAACAAACTACAATGCTATTTGGCTCCAAAAAGACGTTACAGCATGACAGACTCTTGGTTCAGGATGAAAGGACAAACTGAATGACCCTCATGAGTTACAGCAGATACAGGATGAGCAAAAGGATCCAAGATGGACCGAACTCAAAACCACACAAGTGCTAAAGCTTAGTGTGTCCTGAGCAAAATGCTAACCGCTAGGCCATGGCATTCATCATCCTTACAAAAACATATATACCACAAAACTGAAAATCTGACATTGAAAAATGACCTATTATTCTCTGACAAAGTTTGTCTGGTCTTACTATTTAATTTAAATATAAATTAAATGTCTATAGCTACTGTAAGCTTTGACGATACAAATGTACATTAATTATGAGAGAGAACAAATCTTCTGATGAGGACAAAACGTGAAACAAACTACAAATTAGGTGTTAAATGTAAAACAGCTGTGCTAAACAGCTGGAAAATATGAAGTTAAAAGACAGAGAGTATAATCATGCAATACTCTAATAAGCAAAGTACAAATATTGCATAAAATAGTACATTTTAATTGGATGGAAATATTGTATTTTCTTTTGATATATTTTGAGGATTAAGTACACTACTTTTCAAAAGTTTGGGGTTTGTAAGATTATTTAATGTTTTTTTTTTTTTTTAATGTAAAGTCTCTTAAATGCTCACCAAGGCTGCATTTATTTGCTCAAAATACAGTAAAACGGTAATATGGTGAAATAACTGTTTTCTATGTGAATATATTTTAAAATGTAATTTATTCCTGAGATCAAAGCTGAATTTTCAGCATCATTATAATCAATTTTTCTTACAAAAACCCATCGCTTCGCTTCAGAAGGCCTTTATTAACCCACTGGAGCCGTATGGATTACTTTTACGATGGATGGGTGCACTTTTTTGGGCTTCAAAATCTCGAGCCCCATTCACTCCCATTACAAAGCTTGGAAGAGCCAGGATATTATTTAATATGTCTCAGATTGTGTTCGTCTGTAAGAAGAAAGTCATATACACCTGGCTTGAGGGTGAGTAAATTATGGGATAATTTTCATTTTTGGGTGAACTAACCCTTTAAAGGGACCAGACTTTACCAGACTTTATTGAAATCAATTGCAAGTCCGGTCTCTTGGGCAGGTGCTGTTTGTAGCTGCCTGTGCAGGTTTCCAAATGGATCACTTGTGGGTTATGTAAGCAGCATAGCACCTCACTAAGTAGCATAGCACCTCACTAAGTTTTGAAACCCTTTTTGTCCAAGCAGCAGAGGGATGTACAAAAAGACTCAGCCCACACATCGGATAGTCAGTAATGATGAACTGTATGTGAGAAATGTGAGCGGTCTTGGGAGTGCAGTGACTATATGATTTGTTAATATTTAATGTTTCTGCTGTCTGAGGCTTGGTGTGGGGTGGTTCTATGAGAGTGTGAGAGACTGAATTTACTGCATCTCCTTCTGGCAAAGATGAAATGGATTAATGAGTGTTTCTTCCTTCCCAAACAGCTGCTCGAGGCCGTGAGATTTACAGACAGAAAGAGAGAAAGAGACATGAGGAGGAAAATGGCATGAAAAGAGGGAGTCAGTGAAGGATAAAAAAAAGTTCAAGTTTGCAATAAGAGAACAGTTAAGTAGTCTCTTTCTTTATCTTCCAGTTCATAGATCTTGTTGCCTTTATGACATCCTGCTGTTTAGTTTATTAATGCACATTCCTGGTCTTATTTTGAACTAGTTCAAAGAAATCATACTTAATATTTGGCTAAATGTAGTGCTCCCCCTATGAAAAGACTTTCCTTGTTGCCACTTTTCTGGTATGGAACGCCCACTGTTTATGGCCCGTCTTGCAATTTTTCTGCATTTGTGTTTATTTCCTTCAGAAAATGTAATTGTAATTATTATTACCATACAACTTTGATTCGTAACGTCAACAAACATTGTCATCAGGTTTTTAGGTGTCCCTGTAAAGTCTGACATATGAAATTATAGTCAGAAAAATCTAATCTTTTATCTAATCTAAACAGTTTATTGAGACTTTAGACAATATATATATATATATATATATATGCTGTAGTATGATATACAGGAGAATATCCTAGACCTCAGTTTTATTCAGAGGTCCAAACTGAGCAAAAACATGCAATCTGTTGCAGATGCTAATGTTTATATGACCAAAAAGTGATTAAATGTGTGATGGAAATGGGAATGCAATTATTTCCAATAAGGACTATAGCAGTAAGATGTTTACATGGCATAAGCAAAACTCTTCACTCCCGTTTACATGCAATTTTCATTATTCTGATTATTCTCTGAGAATTGTATTATTACATTGTAATGTATTTTTACTGCCATTATTCACATACCCCAATGCACAACACAAATGATGAACTCGCATACAGTAGGTGTGTTACTGGCCAGTGTTTTAATCTACTTAAAACAAATTTCTATGGACGTATTGGATTTTTTCAGTGACATTCTAAAAATGTCTTCCTTTCGATGTTTTCGGCCATCAATAAAAAGCATTATATTAAAGGGGACCTATTATGCCCCCTTTACAAGAAGTAATATAAATCTCTGGTGTCCCCAGAATGTGTCTGTGAATTTCAGCTCAAAATACCCCACAGATCAATTCTGTCAGGACCACTATCGTCAAATATGATTGATAATTGCATAGAGTTTGTATTGGCGGTATGGTTCTGTTCTGGGCAAGAACTCATAAGAGCAGGGAGAGCAGCAATAACCTCCCCTAGGGTAAACAGAACAGAACCAACATAAAAGTGCAGATATCATTGATGTTCAATAATTTAACATGTACACATTTTTCAAGAATTAGTCTAATTCAAGGGGAATCAGAAGACCAAATCCTAACTGACGAGAGGCGAAGCTAGGGATGGAGGAGGGTAATTAGCTCCTGAGAAATGCGATAGCTGCTGATATATATGCGTATTTCTATAGGTAGACGTGAGTCACCTGGAAGTCAGCTGATGCGAGCTTAACTGACGTGACCTGCCAGAACTGACGCTACGCTTGATTTATTATAGCTTGTCAAATTTGCTACTATTTGGGTGTGAGCAAAAACACGCCGTTTTTGTTTGTGTCCCTTGTGAAAAATGAAAATGAGCTGCAGCTCTCCACCCCCTTTCCAGAAGAGGTCGCACTTTGGTTGCCCAACAACAACAAAGCTGGAGAATCTCACGCAGCCAAAATGAGGATTGTCAGTAACGGTGTTCAGCCTTACATTCCAGAGTCGACACTGATGGAGAGACTCAGGAAGAAGTTACAACTTTTAGAATGAAACTGGACGTTTCTGAATGGTTAGTGGATGAATTTATGTAGTTTCTGTGGAGTTGATTCAACTCATCGACTAGCATGTGCCGTCATGTCATTTTGTGCAAATCCAGCGTTGAATTGACCCTCGTTTGTGAAGCAGTCCGGCGTAAAATGACGACATGACAACAACACTCTACTACAACAACTCTTCCTCTTCTCTAAAGCAGCCCAACATGGCCTCGCCCCCTTTGTTGCGTGTTCTCGGGGGCTGGGTTTGTCAACAACCCGGGAAGAAGCTTGTAGTCCCTACCAGCCATTTGGTGTAGTCCTTAAAAAAAAATTCATTTATGGATAATCAAGTATCCCCAAGTTGCTTCAGTTAAGTAAGTGTAAAGTATATATTATCAATCAGATGACAGAAGGCATGTACAATCAGAAGTTTTGATCTTATCCATAATTTAGATGCCTTAAAAATTAGCATGTTAAATATGATATAGTAGGCTTTTTAGGGTTAAGATACACATTTCAATATTTAAAAAAAAAAAAGTATATTCATATTATTTTAATGTACATGAGCTGCTAATATAATGTTTGTGTAATACATTTGCGAGTTATTTCATGTATGTTATGACAGATCTGAAGCAGAACTCCACCATCACATCACTCAAATTCTCAAGAGACGGATACATTTTCATTTTTCCTGATTGTTAAAAGCTATACTTACCTCAGAACAGGTGTGTGTATAGGCTGAGCAGGTGTTTGCACGTTATTTTGTGGGTGCGATGATAAAGACTATAATTTGCGACAGTGGAGACTAGCCTCAGGAGAACTAAAATGGGTGAAGAAATTGCAAGAGGAAAGAAAAAAATCTAGAAAGAGGTCTTGAGAGTCTTGGGAGATGTTGATATGCATAATTACAACCATACAACATGTCTTTGTGTCTGTGTATGAGAGAGAGAGATAATCATTACAAGCTTTTTTTAACAAACTCTATTTGAAAAGACTGACTAAACAGTTCATTTGCAAACGCCCATATGTGATTGTACATTCTGTCCTAGGATTTGATTTGATAATGAGTTTTATGAGGGAACTTCTGCCATATCCGCAGCGGTTTGCACACAAGTTTGAATTAAATGTGGTTTCTAGTTCACAAGATGTTCTTAGATAGGACAGCCAACGCTCTTGAAGAACTGCAATTTACGACTATGAACATGTAAACTCTATAAGCAGAAAGTATCAAAATTGAAGGTCAAATCGAGCACATTGCAGTGTTGGATACAGTTTTCTTCACACTGCAAGCACTTGACTTGACCATATGTTTCCGGTAGGGCTTGATTTCTTGATTTTAATCAATTCTCATTTTGTAGAATCGATATTGATTCTTAAATCCCAAGAATCAATCTTCCAGTCTGTGTTGTTTTCAGTTGATTAATGAAGTTTTGTAGCGCACCTCCCATTCAGTAAATCACAATAAGCTTTGTGCACTGTTACTTCTGTGTTGAAACAAATTCTCAGCTTTCAAATTCTGTCAATTTTATAATGATATTTACACAATAAATGTTGGCAGTTTTGGTGCTCTTTAACGCGTCGTGACAGATTGCTGTAGCGCCTCAGGAGTTTAAACGAAGCGACGTTGTGGAACTTATGTGAACTGATCATCTCTTGCTTTACTGCTAGTTACAGCATGAAATAAACATGAATGAACATCAGAAGGTATGTTGAAAGATACAGTACAACTTACCGGAATGAATAATGTCTCACGTAGTCGTTCAATCAACCGCAGAAAGATGTCAGTAAAACAGCTTGAGAACAATATGTCATGTAATGTTATTTACCTCAGAAAAGCAATTCAATGTCCATAAACTTGATAGTTAGCTCGAAAAATACTACCTGTTCTTTATAATAAATACATTTTTATGAATAAATCCATCATATGTTTGTCAGCCACCATTTCAGTGTCTATATTTTAAAAAATTATAACGTTATAAAGACTTCCTTATGTGTAATTTAAATGTAAGTAGCCGACAGAAATGTTAATTTTAACCTTTAATACTATAGTAATGTACCAAATGAGGTTCCCTGTATAGTTTACAGGATTAGTTGAGAGAGATTTGATATGTACTGCACCTGATAGGCCCCAATTAATTGATATCGAATCAAACTGAATCGAACCGAAATCGTATCATATCGCAAAATGCCAAATGATTTGATATTTCTAAACACCGCTTTATGAAGCTCCGAAGCTTTACGAATCTTTTGTTTCGAATCAGGTTCGGATCACCAGTTTCAGTAAGTAAGGCTTCGTTATGTCATAATTGTTCGAAATTTCAATGGTTCACATGACTTTGGCAGATTGATACGCGCTCCAAACCACTGATTCGAGAAAAAAAAGATTCATAAAGCTTCATGAAGCAGTGTTTTGAAATCACCCATCACTAGATATTGTTGAATAAAGTCGTTATTTAGTTTTTTTGGCACACAAAAAATATTCTTGACGCTTTATAATATTACGGTTGAACCACTGTAGTCACATGAACTGTTTTAAAGATGTCTTTAATAGCTTTCTGGGCATTGAAAAAGGAAATGATCTTGCTGTCAATGGAGGCCTCACTGAGCCGTCGGATTTTATAAAAAATATCTCAATTTGTGTTCTGAAGATAAACGAAGGTCTTACCGGTGTGGAGGGTGAGTAATTAATGACATAATTTTCATTTTTGGATGAACTAACCCTTTAAGCTACTCTTATACCTCATTCATTGCATCACAGTATTACTCATTTGGCGCAAGTCAACTTGCGCAGTATGCGTTCAGTCGTCCGCCGGAAGCTAGTTATTTGAATTTATAAAGTTTTAAATATGGATATTTTTCTCACAAAAATGCATTGCTTTGCTTCAAATGGCCTTTATTAATCCCCTGGAGTCATGTGGATTATTTTTTATAATGGATGGATTAATTTTTTTGGGCTTCAAAATCACGCCCCACTTCACTACCATTATAAGCTTGGAAGAGCTAGATATTTTTAAATATATCTCTGATTGTGTTCGTCTGAAAGAAGATAGTCATATACACCTAGGATGGCTTGAGGGTGAGTAAATCATGGGATCATTTTCATTTTTGGGTGAACTATCCCTTTAAGCGTCCAAATACTTTCTGGGCCACTGTATATTCATTATCACACTGTAGCTTCCAGTGCTCTTGTTTTGGCCTATTGGTCATCTGTCTCAGTGGAGAGGTGCACCGTAAGGCCAGATAAATGTCGGTTTAAGTCTTTCTGTGAAGTTTATTTTTGATACATCACATAATCCTTGAATAAATCAGTCTAGGGGATACAAGTAAGGTCTCCACTGAAGAGCGAGGTGAAGATTTGTGACACTTCTCAGTCATTTTAGGGTACTCTCCATCGCTGTTTCCTGCCCAGCTGCTCCAGATGTTCCCCTCCATCAAAGGCTTGCACATCTGCAGCATGAAGGAGAAAGACTCCAGCTCTACAGACAGGCTTAGAAAAATAGTTACAAAGCAGCTGCAGCAGGAGACGTCTGTTCTGGAGTTATGGAGACTAATATATCACCGGCGAGGATGTAAACGGACAGAGTGTTATAGATCCATACGCACACAGGAAGGATAATCCAGGCGTTCACACGTGTGATTAAAAATCATTAATGTCTCTGAAAGGTCCATCCATCTATACTGTTACATATATATTTGGGCACTGACAGAATTTTCCCAATTTTGGCTCTGTATGCCACTAGAATAGAATAGAAATGAAACAATCAACCATTGCAGAATATTCCACTTCTTTGCCTTCAAAATCTCCTGGGTTGCTGTAGCAGTATGTTCTGGGTCATTGTCCATCTATCTCTACTGTAAAGTGCCGTTCAATCAGCTTTGCTGCATTTGGCTGAATCTGGGCAGTCAGTATATCCCTATACACTTCAGAATTCATCCGGCTGCCTCTGTCCTCTGTCACATCATCAATAAACACCAAAGCACCAGTGCCACTGGAAGCCATGCATGGCAGATGACGTTTTATGCTTTGGATCATAAGCTGCTCCAAGCCCTCTGCATACTTTTTTCTTCCTGTCATTCTGGTATAGGTTGATCTTAGTTTCATTCATCCAAAGAATGCTTTTGCAGGACTGGTCTGGCTTTTCTAGACGTTTTTTGGCAAAGTCTAATCTGGCCTTTCTGTTCTTGAGGCTTATGAATGGTGGTGAACCCTCTGTATTTGCTCTCCTGAAATCTTCTCTTTATTCTAGACTTTGACACGTCTACTTCCTGGAGAGTGTTCTTCAGTTGGCTGGATGTTGTGAAGGGGTTTTTCTTTACCGTGGAGAGGATCCTGTGATCATCCATCACTGTTGTCCTCCATGGATGTCCAGTTGCTGAGATCTGTTGTTTTAGCCAGTCCTAATGATCCAGCTATCTCTCTGAGGGATTTGTTTTGTTTTTGAAGCCTAATAACGGCCTGTTTGAGTTGCACGGAGAGCTCCTCTGACCGCATGACGTGGGTTCACAGCGACAGCTTCCAAAAGAAGGGGGGGGCTACATATTAAAGAGCTGTAATTCTCTAACCCTTACGCCATGTGAATCCATCCATCCGTTGTTCTTTCTATCTATCATTCTATCTTTCTGTCTTATTGTCCAATCCATCAATCCAATCATCTATCGTTCTTTCTATCTGTCTTTCTTTCTATCTATCATTCTGTCTTTCTGTCTCATTGTCCAATCCATCAGTCCAATCATCTATCGTTCTTTCTATCTGTCATTCTTTCTATCTATCATTCTGTCTTTCTGTCTCATTGTCCAATCCATCAATCCAATCATCTATCGTTCTTTCTATCTGTCTTTCTTTCTATCTATCATTCTGTCTTTCTGTCTCATTGTCCAATCCATCAATCCAATCATCTATCGTTCTTTCTATCTGTCTTTCTTACTATCTATCATTCTGTCTTTCTGTCTCATTGTCCAATCCATCAATCCAATCATCTATCGTTTTTTCTATCTGTCTTTCTTTCTATCTATCATTCTGTCTTTTTGTCTCATTGTCCAATCCATCAATCCAATCATCTATCGTTCTTTCTATCTGTCTTTCTTTCTATCTATCATTCTGTCTTTCTGTCTCATTGTCCAATCCATCAGTCCAATCATCTATCGTTCTTTCTATCTGTCTTTCTTACTATCTATCATTCTGTCTTTCTGTCTCATTGTCCAATCCATCAATCCAATCATCTATCGTTTTTTCTATCTGTCTTTCTTTCTATCTATCATTCTGTCTTTTTGTCTCATTGTCCAATCCATCAATCCAATCATCTATCGTTCTTTCTATCTGTCTTTCTTTCTATCTATCATTCTGTCTTTCTGTCTCATTGTCCAATCCATCAGTCCAATCATCTATCGTTCTTTCTATCTGTCTTTCTTTCTATCTATCATTCTATCTTTCTGTCTTATTGTCCAATCCATCAATCCAGTCATCTATCGTTCTTTCTATCTATCATTCTATCTATCTATCATTCTATCTTTCTGTCTTATTGTCCAATCCATCAATCCAGTCATCTATCGTTCTTTCTATCTATCATTCTATCTTTCTGTCTTATTGTCCAATCCATCAATCCAATTATCTATCGTTCTTTCTATCTATCATTCTTTCTATCTGTCATTCTATCTTTCTGTCTTATTGTCCAATCCATGAATCCAATCATCTATCGTTCTTTCTATCTATCATTCTTTTTATCGTTCTATCTGTCTATCTATCTATCTATCTATCTATCTATCTATCTATCTATCTATCTATCTATCTATCTGTCTCATTGTCCAATCCATCAATCCAATCATCTATCGTTCTTTCTATCTATCATTCTATCTTTCTGTCTTATTGTCCAATCCATCAATCCAATCATCTATCGTTCTTTCTATCTATCTGTCTTTCTTTCTATCTATCATTCTATCTTTCTGTCTTATTGTCCAATCCATCAATCCAATCATCTATCATTCTTTCTATCTATCATTCTATCTTTCTGTCTTATTGTCCAATCCATCAATCCAATTATCTATTGTTCTTTCTATCTATCATTCTTTCTATCATTCTTTCTATCTGTCATTCTATCTTTCTGTCTTATTGTCCAATCCATCAATCCAATCATCTATTGTTCTTTCTATCATTCTTTCTATCATTCTATCTTTCTGTCTTATTGTCCATTCCATTAATCCAGTCATCTATCGTTCTTTCTATCTATCATTCTTTCTATCATTCTATCTTTCTGTCTTATTGTCCAATCCATGAATCCAATCATCTATCGTTCTTTCTATCTATCATTCTATCTTTCTGTCTTATTGTCCAATCCATGAATCCAATCATCTATCGTTCTTTCTATCTATCATTCTATCTTTCTGTCTGTCTTTCCATCCATCAATCGTTCTTTCTATCTATCATTCTATTGTTCTGTCTGTCGTTCTATTGTCCATTGTTCCTTCTATCTATCATTCTATCGTTATATCTATCGTTCCATCCATCAATCGATCTTTCTATCTATCGTTCTGTCTATCGTTCCATCCATCAATCGATCTTTCTATCAATCATTCTATCGTCCTGTCTATCGTTCTATCCATCAATCGTTCTTTCTATCATTCTGTCTACCATTCTATCGTCCATCGTTCTTTCTATCTATCATTTTATCGTACTATCTATCGTTCCATCCATCCATTGTTCTTTCTATCATTCTATCGTTATGTCTATCTTTCCATCCATCAACCGTTCTTTCTTTCTATCATTCTGTCTATCGTTTTATCATCCATTGTTCCTTCTATATATCATTCTATCATTATATATATATTGTTTAATCCATCCATCATTCTATTGTTCTGTCTATCGTTCCATCCATCCATCGGTCTTTCTATTATTCTATTGTTCTGTCTATCTTTCCATCCATCAATCGTTCTTACTATCATTCTATCTATCATTCTATCCATCAATCGTTCTATCGTTCTGTCTACCATTCTATCATCCATCGTTCTTTCTATCTATCTATTAGGGATGCCCCCGAATATTCGGCCACCGAAAGACTTTTATCACCGAAACAATACGGCCGAAATGTTGTGATGACACAAACAGAAACCGCGACCTGCACGTGCTTGTCTGAAGCAACATGTCTGCGGTGTGGACGTATTTCAGTATATCTGAGAAAGACCCACGGACAGCGATTTGCAAAACATGTAATGCTGAAATTTCAAGAGGGGGTGCATCTGCAAAGACTTTCTCCACGTCGGGTTTAATTTATCACCTGAAATCCAAACATTCCGATCGCTACGCTAAATATGAGAGAAAAAACGGAAAAGGAAAACACCTCCGAGCACGCCCACTCCGTCTGTGGCGGACGTTTTTGAAAAGGCAAGGAAGTTTCCCAGTGATGGTGTCAAGGCAAAGGGCATTACACAAAAGATTATGGAATTCATTGCCTTAGATGACCAGCCATTCTCTGTCGTAGAAGATGTGGGATTTCGTAGGCTGATCGAGCACATTAAGCCCGTTATGTCATGCCGAGCAGACGACATTTCTCAGAGGTGTGCTTACCTGAGCTGTTTAATGTTGTTGCAACTCACGTCCATGAGCATATAGCTGCAGATATTTCAGCAATCAGTTTCACGACAGACATATGGAGCTCAGACGTCAGCATTATATTGTTGTATCTTTAAGCAGTTGCACTTGTTCTGAATGCACTCTCTTGTAGTAGTCCTATAGAGAAAAATTTGAAATGCACTTGACCTAAATGCACTTTGTTTTTATGAGAGAACATTTCATTTTAAAACCTTTCTGCAGGCCGTTGCAATGTGCTAAATAAATATTTGCATAATTTGATTTATTCTTTGAAACTTTAATATTAATTTATGCAATTGCAATGCCTTGATTTTAGTAAAGTTAGTACACAGTCATAGCTTTAAATGCAACGGTACTAATAATTGGCATAATTTCTTTCGGTGTTTCAGTTTTCTGCCTTGGTTTCCTCTTTTTTGGTTTTCGGTTTCGGCCAAGAATTTTCATTTCGGTGCATCCCTACTATCTATCATTCTATTGTTCTGTCTATCGTTTCATCCATCCATCGTACTTTATATTTATCATTCTATCTATCTTTCCATGCATCCATCATTATTTATATTTATCATTCTATCGTTCCATCCATCGTTTTTTCTATCTATCATTCTGTCTATCGTTCCATCCATCCATCATTATTTCTATCATTCTATCTATTTTTTAATTTGTAACTTTCGTTCAAATTTGAATAAATAAAAAACCATTCAGTTTGCTCACTCAATTCAAATTCAAATAAAAGTCAAGAACTGATTTGTAATTTAAAAGGCATTCTTAATTTGCTTCTGAATGGCACACAGTCCTTGTTCGTTTGTCCTTGCCAATTGGTTTTTAAATTTTGAAACTTTGTGTGGCTTAATTAGCCACCATATTAGGGTACATGCATTTTTGCACATCTTTTCAGGTATGTTTACTATAGATTCATCAAGAATGCTTCTTTGATAACCTTGAGTTGGCTTATTATTCTGATCCCTCTGCAGGCTCCCATAATGACATTCTCAGACAGGAATATGGCTGTGCGCGGAGGAGCCATGACTTTTGCCAGATTTGCACTCGGCTTGTCCCGTTTATCAGCAGATTTATAGAATGTGTGGAAAAGCCCCCTCATTCCTAAGCAGATGTCTGGCCAATCACCATAATACTTTCATCTCACATTACTCCGCCATGGTGTCTGTCTGCTGCCACAGATGCCCACCCGCTGCTTAGGCAAGTACATGAACCCGTGTTATTATTGAGCAGAAGGAAAATGCCAGTCAGTGTGGGCACTGAATATTACTTTCGGCATGCACTAACAACTAGCTAACGGAATGGCATCTCTCGCTGCTTTTCGAGGCCTTCATTAGCCAGTATATATATTGCCTGGTCAGCATTAACATTAATGTTTTGTTGAAAACGTCTGTTTGTTTAGGTGTCTCGAAGGGCTGCAGTTACAGCACATTTAGTTTTGTGAACTGAGATGTGAGATTAGCATTTGGAGATTTATAATATTTACATAACTATCATGAAAGTCGTTTTTTCTTTTGGACGGGATGTTTGAATGACAGCAAAAGTTTTTGGAGGTTTAAACTGTAGATTGCATTATCGCTGCTGGCTCGAGCGTTTATGATTCTGTAAACCCTGGTCTCCCTCCTTTTTTCCGATCTCTCTCACTATCGCACACAGACAAACAGCGATATCCTCGTCTGGAATATTCTTCATTGGTCTGATGAGAATCCAACCGACAAGATCCGTAGAGTCAGAGGTCATTGTCTCACGCAGGGAGAAATCCAAACAACAGCTCCGTTAGAAAGAGGGGGAACCAGAGGACATACACTCAGTGTCCACAACAACAGCATCTGTAGTTTTTATGGTTTACATCACTGACAGATCGGTTTTCTGAAAACATGACTTTTTAAATTGCCATATATGGATGTGTGCAATACAGAACAGTCAAGTAAACATGTCGTAATACAAGAAGATATGTCACAGTTTGGCCAGAAGTGTACAGTAACGGTATTGTGTTACTGTGGTGGTGACAAGTTATTGAATGTGATCAAATATCATTGAAAGAAATATATTATAAGATCTAGCCAAATTATAGCCAAACTAGCCAAGTTAGCCTGGTTCACTTGGCCTCTGTGGGTAATAACTATGTATTAACTTTATCATCTGGCTGCAAAAAACATCTTTCTCCATTGAGTGCTGCAGGAATGAGTCCTAAAGCCATAAATTAGTTTGCACTTTCAGTTCCATCGCCATGAAGTCAATGGGTTTTTTGAATGGGTTTTTGGTTAAATGCCTGAAATGAGGTCTATGGTTAGCACAAGCACAAGATATTTTCACGTTTTATTCTACGACAAATACATCAGTAATAAACCACTTGTGATTTCTTTTTAAGTGAGTTTGGAAAAAGGTGGTTGCTAAATGAGGCCGTCAGGTTCATAAAACATCATCAGCCGAACAGATTAACTCATCTCCTTACTAGTCCTTTTCACAGCCTCAATGTGTTTATAATCACTCCCTTGCAAAGTATTATAACTCAAACTTTCCAATAGTAGTCCGACTTTAGCTTTTTACTTCTGCCGATTGCATTTAAGCATCAGTTTTCAAAAAGTTGTGTTCACTTGTCAAGATTGTCTTGATGAACAAAATGTGTAAGGCCTAGTCCACACGTACACGGGTAACGTAAAACATAAAAATCGTATCCACATAAAAAACGCTAAAACACGCTATGAAGCGCTGTCAAGAGCATGCCAAACCAACAGGTGGCGATATATTCCTAACCGTAAAGCCACGTTGGCCAATTAGAAGCCTGGAAAAAAAGGATTATTACCGGTTCCGATGTTACAAGTCAAAATCTCTGGTTTCACCGTCTACACGACAACACTGTATCAGGAGTTTCCAAAAACCTTTACCCTGGCAGGAGTTTTCAAAAATGTTTGGTTTCAGTGACCGGATACTGTGTTTGTGTGTGGACAAACGGCCAAACCGCATATAAAAAAGCTGCAGGTTTTGAAAATAACCGTTTTCGTGTGGACAGGGCCTAAGAATCATAAACTTTTGTTGATCACAGAGATTATTTTCTGCAATAATCCATGAGCCAGTTGGAAAGTCCAATGAAAAGAACCATGTCTGGGTTGGTCAACAAAAATATATCACCCCTGCAACCCATTCATTGACAGCCATTAAAAAGTAACCATAAGTCCTGACAGAATATAAAGCAAGATATAAACTGCTTATATTTCATTTATTATTTTTTTTCATTGTAGATTGTTTTAGCAGTGTCTACGTTTTTTCAAGCGTTCCAAATTTACATGCTAAATGGCAAAATCAAAATTGTTAATCGTAATAAAAATGTATTTTGCTTGTTGCATGTAGACAAATTAAACTAGTGAGAGTGTGAAAAGTATGCTTTAAGAGAGTTTAAGTCCACATGGCAAAAATTGCTTATTAATAAAGAAATTAATGTATATTTGAGAACCAAAACCCACTTTGTAACAAAACTTATGACATCTAAGCTAAACCCGGAGAAAGTTCTAGGCTAAGTTGCATAACCATTTCTGTAAGCAATCAATCAAACATCACTCATCCAGCATGCTCTAGATTTAAAGCCATTTAACAGTATCCATTGGGCCTCATAATTCTTACAGATGGATTTGATTTAATTCAGTTTATCTGTTGCAGTATTGTGAAGCAGCTGAAGTATTTTTCCACAGCTCATTCAGGATGCACTACAGCATTTTTGTCACAAGGAGGCACTCTAGATAGAACAAAGACAGACGGTGGGACTGTTGGTTTTAATTCTCTCAAAATGAAGTACCAGTTCATAGTCTTGGGAAGGGAACACTTAACATGAGGAACTGCATACAAATGGTAGAAATGAATAAGCAAAAACAGATTAATTAGCATGTCACATGGTTAGCTTGAGGCTAGATCAGTGGGCGAATTGTGCTAGATTGCAGCTTAGTAGAGCGAGCTTTTGTTTGCTCTGTCTCAAGGCATGAGAAGGAGGTGAACTGGGGAAAGAAAGAACCATTTTCATTCTCGTTCTTTTTTTTACCGCATCTTCATCTCGACAAAATTCAGGTCACACTGACCCAACAATCTAATTTGACAGTAAAGCAGGGCACTCTCACCCTGGTGTATGTGTTACAGTACAATACTCACTCATAAACCCAAGGGCTGTAACTACCCTAGACTGTTGAGCACATGGCTATTAAGCATTTAATCAGATTAGAGAAGATGGGTTAATATCCCTCTCATGGAGCGCTAAATATAGTATATTTGAAGTGCTGCTTAACGAGAGGATAATGTTGGCCCTGCCCAGCCCCTTATATGTTAACATGCCCTCAGACCCAATTATTTATCCAGTCAGACCCGGAGGTTAAACTAAACTAGCGCACGTATGCCAAAAGTGGGAGCTAAACTATTAAAGCATTAATATGGGTGTTAGCTTCCTGTGCCAGATAGTTTACATTCATGCATTTTGGCGGAAATCCCATGACCGTGTCATTGCTTGCACCATACTTCACCATTTAAGCTACAGGAACTCTGTAGCAACATTTGTTTGACGACTCATTCTTAAACTTTTTGGGCAAAAATCATATTTTGCTTCATAATAGTGCAGAATTTTACCTTTCAACATAAGCAGGGGGAATATTATTACTTTCTAAAGTCTAAAGTCTATCAGTTTGCATTGTCCGGTTTAAACCAGCCTAAGTTGGTCTACTGATCTTATAAAATTCCTTTTAATTTCCAATTCAAGTTTGAATTGAGGTTGCAAACAGAATGCAGAATAGCAATTTGAGTTTGAATGTAAAGTAGAATTCAAGTAAATTGAAATGAAATTTATATAACTAAATTTTAACTAGAAAAACAAGGTTTATCAATGCAATGTTTGTTGCTCTTAAAGTCATGTTTGAAAGTTTTGAAAAAAGTTTGAAATGTTATTTTTAGAAATTTTAGAAATTTTGTTTGTTTCCTTTGAATTACAATTCAGTCCAGTTAAACTTCTTATGGATATACATGCATATATATATATATATATATATATATATATATATATATATATATATATATACATATATATTAGGAATTGCTGCTATAGCATCCTTGACTTGGCTACAAAATTTTCGGATATGTAGATTTGTAGATTATCTGCTAGTGCTAACATAAATGTTATACACACACACACACACACACACACACGCACAAACATTTATGTTAGATGTGATTAATCGTAAATGATCAATTTGTCAAATCGATTAATCACGATTAATCACACCTAACGTAAATGTGTGTGTGTGTATATATACACATACACACAAACATTTATGTTAGATGCGATTATATATATATGTGCATGTGTGTGTGTGTGTGTGCGCATGCATGTGTTTGTGTGTGTATGTATGTATATATATATATATATCAGGGTTTTGCAAAATTCAGAGTTAAATAATTTTCTCCCATTGAATTCATGAGTGTTGAATTGGCCACACTCCATAAGAAGTTTAACTGGACTGAACTGTAATTCAAAGGAAACATATAAACAAAATATGCATTTCTAAAAATAACATTTCAAACTTTTTTCAAAAAGTCAAGGGTGCTATTGCAGCAATTCCTAATACGTAAGTACAAAGGGGGAGAAAGTAAATGAGGGAGAGTTAGGGACAGCTGGAGCGATATTTAGTCTATGCCAACATGACGCAGGCTACAATAAATCTACTTGCACTGTGTGCTGCTTAGCCAACAGTTACAAGTCTGTTGAGAGACATACAGTTGCCAAAGTACATTAAACACACAAGATTATATGGAGAAATCGTTAAACAGGTAGATTGGTGCAACCTAAACAGACTATCCATCTGCTACATTGAGTGTAAGAGACTAATAGTTTAGTTACTGTAGCAATGCAACAAGAAATGCTGCGTTTTTAAATGTGGTGCATTTACAAGTGTTAATGTGATGCATTTGCAGAACCTATATGTTTTTAACACAGTTGTCTGCTGGAAAGACCAAGCATGGATGTGTTGGTGCTAGTGTTGGTCTAGCATGATTTTAACCAGCAAAAACATCCAAAATGCACTGTAGTGCTCATTTGGGGCTTTCTAAATATCATGCTGTGTATTGGTTTTGTCAAAGCCACACAACAGGAAGAGATCATTTATGGGCCAACAAGAGATAAGAATCAAATAGTGACTAACAAACATCACAGAGTCAATGTATTTTCTTTTTTGAAAATCACCATTTAATGAGTCATTCATGTTTGCAAATACTGTACATGATGCACTGCGACATCGACAGTTCACGTCTGAATTCACATACAAGTTTAATTTAGAAGATAAGACACACATACACAGAGACATTCACACTTGTGTGGACATCCAAGACTCAATATGAAAATTTACACCAACGCTTGTTGAGAATTTGCTGCACTAATGCTCGGTCGGGTTTTCTTTCGACTCATAAAAGAAAATAGTACTCTTCACAGCATTAGAGTAAGGTCCTAACCAAGACCTTTTCACAAACATCACAATGTACAAAAATAGAAGAATCAGTAGAAAAATAAGAGATATGATTATATGTGAGTGAGCGTATGGGAGGAAAGTGTCCATCTCTGTATGATCAGCGAATTTATCCACGAGTACAAGCGACAATCTCAGGCCCTGTCCCAACTTGCAATCCTGCATTGCATGCATGTAATTGTATGGTGTCCCTTTTTTGGATTCTGAAGGGTGCTCACGAGTGCCCTTGATGCACCCATTTTGCCGAGCCCGCACCTTTGGACGACTACCAGACAGCATTATGCAGCATTGCGTCACCAAAGTGTAGACTCTGAGGAGGACCGCAAGGGCTTAGGGGAGTATATGGGACAAGGCTTTAACATATATCAGAGCTCTTTGATGATTCAGACTTTATGGAATAATTCAAATGGGGTTCCAACAGCATGTAGATGCTCTAACGTCATGTATTGTTGCTTCACAATCTTGAGGAATATCAAGAATATCTTTGGTATATGTTGTACTTTCCTCAAATGTGCTTCTGCTTCTCACTGCTGTATCTCTGCTGGTCTTAATCCCCCAAATTATGCAGGTCAGATGTGTCAAAGGTATAATCTCTGGATTTGGTGGCCGTGTGATAATTAGGCCTGCAGAAAGACACCAGGTAACCTGGATGTAACAACAACAATTTGGACTTAAACAACTTTGATTAATTCTCTTCCTGTTCAGCCTCGACCTGTTTTACCTCACTGCCTTAGATGTAATGGCATTGCCCTGGACATTTTAATCTGAGCTAAGCCAGCGCTGAGCCAACAGTACATTGAGGTCAGTTTAAATGAGACATTTACTGTACACTCCCCAGTTTTATGTGACTGCAAAAAGATGTCTTGACCAGCATACTGTCATTTTTAGGGTCATTCACAGAGTGACTTTCGTTTTTCAGTTTAAGGCACTTAATTGATCATCTGTTTTGGGTATCTGTTATCTATGAGAATATCCTTGGCTTGAGAAAAGTGTCCATTGATTTCAGTTCTTTATGTCTGATAGCATGAGTATTGAGCATCAAAAATAAAACTTCCCTTGCTAATCTTTCCACCCTTTCAACACGATATGCAGGATCTCTTCGATTCTTCAAGTATGTCTACCACACACATATGTACATAAACAAATACAATTTTCTCTTTAAAATGTTTCCATGGTGTTTCCTCTCAGCCAGTGTTGCGCTTCTGTAGGCCTGGCGCTTAGCCATGGGAAGCCTAGGGAGAACGTGTTGCCCGATGGGAACAAATCCAAGTTATCTCACTCTCCCTCCCTTTCTCCCAATCTGGCGCTCTCGTAGCTTCTCCTTGCTGCGAGCTGGCAAAAGCCATTTGGGAAAGTCTTGGGTTTTCCTCACATTGTTGAGCACACACATACAGACTTCTCAACTGGTCTCATTGGGCGAGTGCTCTAACTGGACATGTTGGACAAGATGTGAGTTAACAGTCGGTCAGTTGCAGGGCAACCATGGCGAGAATGTGTGAGTGGGTTGGCAGGCATAGACTGGCTGCACCTGAGCAATGTAGTAATTGCTAAAGTTGCCATCTGCAATGTATGGCGCAGGCTGGTAATAGCAAGTGACGTTAGCCACATTGGGAATCACATTCTGCTCCGCCAGCACACGTACTGCCAACATGGTGATGAGGCTCAGAGTCTGTCGCCTTTCATGTCCCATCAAGCATACCGTACTTTCATTGACGACACTGTGTAGGGTGGTCAGGTACTCGTACTTCCGGTCCTCTAGTCCCACAAAGTGATTCTGCAGATAGGACTCGAGCTTGCGCCTTTGTTCCGCCACATCCGAGAAGTCGATGAAGAACCGGGAGCACATGTAGCGTTCGAGAAGCTTCATCTCAGCTTCCGAAGCAGCGCGGAAACCTCGCACCAACAGGTGGCAGTACTTCAGCAAGCCACCGCCCCGGATCTCTTCTGGATTTCGCGTGCAGATCAGTTTCCGTTGCAGGTGGTCCAAGGCTACACTGAAGTCTCCGTAAACGCTCTCTCCCACGATGGAGGGGTGGAACGTCTCAGCCATGGGGTTCTCAGAGCACTCGTAGAAGAGTAGGAGGGAGTCCAGGCGAATCTGGAAAGAGTCAACGCTGAATTCAAACTGTCTCCGCAGGGAATCCACGAACTTCAATTCGACGTTCTTCCCGCTGTTGTTGGAGAGCGAGATTAGACTCCAGCGGTCTGAATCATTGCACACTTTCACCATCTTCTGCACGTAAGCCTCCTGAGGAAAGAGAAAGAATGGTTGGGATGAGGACCATTTTATCTGGGCAAAGTCCAATATAAAGATTTGTTCAATGAAAACCGTATGCATATTGAAAGATGGAGATGTACAAAACTGTATGTGGGTGCAAAGATGACGTTTAAGCAGAAAAATAAATAATTCTTGAAAATCAGTGCCCAGCATGTGCAAGAAAATGTCTACAATAAGCATTTTCTCAATAGTAGAAGACTACAGATGCATCATTTTGACATTGTGAAGTCACTTTGCATATCTAGTAAAGGCATTGCATTGCTATAGCTATAAATTGTATCAGCCTAATTTGCATACATGAAAATGCTGTCTGCTTTTGCATACGGTCGAGAGAGGTGAAAGCGGATCCATCGTAAATTGGTTTAGAGAAATCCTCTTTGTAGTAGAAACCAACGTTTTTACTACCAGTGTATCTTATTGCAGCTTAAATCTAACACACACTCTCTAGGGCATGTCTTGGTCCAGTTAATGTCAAATGATAGCAAGTCATGCACTTCCCCTTTACTTTACACATGAAACATATGGAATTATATCAGTTACTAAGTAGTCATTTAGCTGAATCTGGGCTCTTATCCACATTGACAGTAGCTACACTTAAATTAAGGGCAGTCCTGATGGAGTAACCTGAGGTTAAGTGCCTTGCTCAAGGGTGCAGTTTCGATGATGAATCAAGCCCTGCAAGGTTTTAGTTACTAGCTAGAATTTTTTTAACTACCTTGCTTAAAGACATCTTAAGCAACTCTAAGCAGTTTTTTGATCTGGTTTAGCTGCATGGTCTCCCAGTCTGACCAGCTGAAAAGTGCCTAAAATCCCAGTAAAAGCAGCAATAAAAAGTTTGGGCTGGTTTAAGCTAAGCAGGACACCAGTGTACAACACAATTAAAACAAATAATACTAACTAACAAATAATGTGCTCACCTTTAATGTCACTGGAGTAATTTTCTCTTTATTCACTCCTTCAGGCAGAAAATCCAGGAGGGAGTCGAGAACGATATCCTTGACGGTCTGAAACGCCACTTCTCCTTTCAGATCCGCGCAAAATATGAGGTCCAGGTCCTTGTAGCCCAAACCGCTGTCCTCGTGGAGAACGTGACTGGCCGCGGACCCGTTCAGCCGGACCTCCCGGACGTGGATCTTGCGCTCTTCCATGCGACACCGCACCACTTTGACGATATCCCGAGGTTTCATCTCCAAAGTGGGGAAGTTCCATTTTCCGTGAATAGGGATGGATTCGGTAAGGATGACATCCAGACGCTTCACCTGCTCCCAGTTCAGCACGCTCAAATTACTCAGATTCTCTTCCATGGCGAGTATTTAGAAATCGGTTTGTTAATTAGGCTAGTCCTAGAATCAGGTCTGTAATTTTATATCGCTTTGGCCATGTCCAACGAAACGAGGAGCGGTTGAAATGTTATAATTCTAGAGAAGAGTCTTTTTCAGTTGAGTGAGAGTTTATATGCACGTCTGTGCATTCGTGTTGCATGCCTCACCACTGTGCGTAAAAGCTCGCCAGATGTCCCGTTTGTGCACAGCGCTGAAGTTCGTGGCGAAGGCGGTGGACGCGGGTTCTCACGGCTCTCGGGGGGCCGTGAGAATCAAAACGATTGCTGCATGATTGCGATGAGTTTTCAGGTCGTATAAAAAAAAGGGCACGCCTTTCCAATAACACGTATATCAAATAGCAAAAGACCCCGTCCCTCTCCTCTTCAGTTAAAGTGAAACCTGGACGCTTCGAGCCTTTACATGTTGTTTTATTCTGTAAAAAAAAAAAAAAAAGGAAAAAAAAGTATAAAGTATAAAAGTATAAAAAAAATAAACCAATAAGTTTCAAGTACTATTAAAGCATAAAGTGCGCACTGAATGAATATAGATGCGCATAATCAATACTATGTTTGAACGGATTACCTACCTGAATGATCACATTGTCAGCTGTTCTGTGTAAACTGCTGGTTGCTCATGTCATCTCGGTTGCACACAGTGAGGATACATAGAGATTAACCCGTAAACTAAAGCAGGAGTGACGGCGAATTTGAGTGACAGCTGCGCACACCAATCCAGACACGCGCTCCTCACCTACAGTAATATTATACAGTTATACCCATTTACGACCTGTTAAAGCAATACAGGAATATATATATAATATATAACTTAATAATTTTTGCTAAAGTTTTTTATTTATTTATTCTGTTTCTATAGCCCAAAGAATCAACTATATTTGGTATATGACTTATTGTATATTTTCTAAAAGGCATTAGTGTGAAAGAATATGTGATATAGCCTACATAATAAATGAATCAATTAAAACTGACTAGCAAAAAACATCACTTCTGCCTTTATAGTGAATGTCAATGCTGCCCTCTAGAGAAAGTCATCAGGTCTGAAACTTGAAGAGAACTATATTTTAGGGGCAAATTTGCAGAAAAAAATGTCTTTATAGGTTATTTGACAAAGGGAGCATCCTCAGTAGGAATATGGTTCATAAAGACTGTTCATGATGTCTTTATTTCCCTTATAAAAGTGCTGCATGTTTTATTTTAGGGTTTGGGGTGTGTGTTAGGGTTAGTCTGTAGTAATTAGCTTAATTTAAGGGCAAACGGAGTCTAAGGGAAGTCCCTGTTAAGATGGCTATGCAAACGTGTGTGTTTGTGAGGGAGGGAGATAGAAATGTGTTAGAAACTCTGTGTGTGTGTGTGTGTGTGTAAGATAGAAAGAGACTAGCTAGTAACTATGTGTGTATAAATGACTGACTGTAATGTCAGGTCAGGCTAGATGTCACCCAGAATCTATCAGGGGGAGCGGACCTGCGTCACAGCGGTAACAGCCAATAAAGCAGGATTATTCTAGATTACCCCCTACACCATGAGTCTTGGATGCACTTCTGAGTGTGTGAGTGTGTGTTTAAGAGAGGAAGAGAAGGCAAACCCTGTGTTTAGTGCTTGAATCTGAACAGCATGAATTTACTGTAACTACAGTAAAGTTCATATCAGGTTTTTTTTATTGGGTTGTTGTTGTTTTAATATAGCAAAAAAAACATGTCCCAGTCGTTTTATCTCAAAATAAAAATAAATAAGATATAAGAAACTCAAGACATTGTATTATTTATTTATATATTTTGACATTATTTAATTAAATAATTTTTAAATAAATCATTTATATACAATGATAGAAATAATTACAAAAACATGAATTGTCCTAAAATGCAATGCAAAAATGCATAATTTTCTTTATGCAAACTTTATATTTTTTCTTTTAATTTTTTTTAAATCAAAGGAAATGTATTTTTGCATTTGTTTTTTTAAATAAAACATTTATACAGGCTACAATGATAGAAATAACATTAATTGTCATGAAATCCAATGCAAAAAGACTTAATAGGCCTTAAAATGCTTCGTTTTCTTCATGCAAACTGTAATCTCTTTTTTTTTCCCTTTAATTTTCGGGTGATATGTGACCTGATTCCAGGGGAGGAGCTGCATTGAATGACCCATGTGATGTTGAATGGGTCTGTAGGAATCTGACATTCCTCAGGGTCAGTTAAAGCGGTCAGGAGTTTCCTCTCTCTCTCTCTCTCTCTCTCTCTCTCCACACACCCACCCAGAGTCATAAACTTTATCACACTGTTTTTCGTTTAATTGCCCATATGCTTTCTCTTTAGCTCACGCTAAAATATATGTTACGAAAATAGAAACGTGTGAGCATACTACATTAAAATGTCTAGTCTTTCTAGTCAGGTAGACATTGTCGAGGTAAGACAGAGATTGACATTTGATCCCTGCAATGAGATCAGAGGAGGCTTTAGTCAATCCACCACCCCAGATATACACACTTTCTCTGGCTCTCTCTATTATATGGAAGCTTGTTTCCGCACCGAATAAAAATAAAATAAAAAAAAAAGGATAATTGCGACTTTTTATCTCACAAATTCTGAGGTTTTTTTTCTCAATATTGTGTGATATAAAGTCACAATTGCGACTTATAAAGCCAGAAGTTTTTTTCTCAGAATTGCAAGTTTACAATATACCACGCAATTGTTTATATCTCACAATTCTGACTTTATATCTCACAATTCTGACCTTATATATATCGCAATTCTGACTTTATATCTCACAATTCTGACTTTATATCTCACAATTCTGACATTATATCTCACAATTCTGACATTATATCTCACAATTATGACTTTATATCTCATAATTATGACTTTATATCTCACAATTTTGACTTTATATCTAACAATTCTGACTATATCTCACAATTTTGACTTTATATCTCACAATTTGACTTTATAACTCAGTTTTGACTTTATATCTCACAATTCTGACTTTATAACTCGCAATTCTGACTTTATAATTCGCAATTCTGACTTTATATCTAAAAATTCTGACTATAGCTCACAGTTTTGACTTTATATCTCACAATTCTGACTTTATAACTCGCAATTCTGACTTTATATCTAACAATTCTGACTATATCTCACAATTTTGACTTTATATCTAACAATTCTGACATTATATCTCACAATTCTGACCTAATATCTCACAATTATGACATTATATCTCACAATTATGACTTTATATCTCATAATTATGACTTTATATCTCACAATTTTGACTTTATATCTAACAATTCTGACTATATCTCACAATTTTGACTTTATATCTCACAATTTGACTTTATAACTCAGTTTTGACTTTATATCTCACAATTCTGACTTTATAACTCGCAATTCTGACTTTATAATTCGCAATTCTGACTTTATAACTAAAAATTCTGACTATAGCTCACAGTTTTGGCTTTATATCTCACAATTCTGACTTTATAACTCGCAATTCTGACTTTATATCTAACAATTCTGACTATATCTCACAATTTTGACTTTATATCTAACAATTCTGACTTTATAACTCGCAGTTTTGACAAAGTCAGAATTGTGAGATATAAAGTCAGAATTACGAGTTATAAAGTCTGAATTGTGAGAATTGTACTTTTGACCTAACCTGTTTATCACATTGATTTGAATAGAATAATCTTGTACCATATTTATATAAAATAACAGAAAAAAAAAAATTCTATTCTTTGTTATCAACAACATGAAGTATGTGGGGGGAATCAATGAATTAAAGTATGAATAATTTATTGCCAGTCTGAGAATAACATGCAATCAATAAGAAGTAACTGTAGTCTGATTACGTGTATTTTAAAACATTATGTAATCTACTTACAAGTACTTAATGTTTGGAATCTGATTTTTTAATGTGATAATATGTCACTAAATGTTGCAGTAATTGCAATAGCAACATCACCTACATGACTGGCAACAATAATAGCAATAATAATAAAAATAAATAAATAATCGAACACAATTTTGAAGCCACAAAACTTCACACTGCTATGTACAGTAGTTGCTAAGATGTTTTGAGCATTTTTCCTGTGTGGTTGCAAGAGTGTTCTAGGTGGTTGTGAAGTGGCTGCATGCATGCTCCATTAAGTCGAAACACCTGCCAGACAAAAAACCCTATATACCATAAAACAGTTGTTCTCATTTTATCTGTCCATCAGTTTGACATTTTTCAGAGATCTTGATAGCTTGTTTTGTTGCTCTAGAAGCTCACCTCAATTGGTCTGTGGTTAGTTGTAGCTCTGTGTACGTGTTGTGTATATCTGTGTGAAGTGAGTAAAATGTGGTAAAATGAAGAGGTGTCAATATAGCACAAAATGGATGCTTTATTTCTAACATTGGTTCTTTATAAATCAGAAATAACGACTTTTAAGATGTTGACAAAATGACAAATATATGATTCATAAAGAGGCCTGCAAGTAACTGTTGTTGTTTTTTTGTGGACATGCATTCGACCGGCAGCTGCTTTGACCCCTTGGACCTCTGTCCTGCATGGGGAAGTGTGTCTTCCTCTTACTAAGGCTGATCCCGCAATTATACATCAGTTTTTCTTCCTAGGAATTGCTTCGAAAGTCTTTAGCAATCAGGCAAGACAAGCATAAACAAATTTGAGGTTCTTAATTGCATCACAGTTTATGATCTTAAACATACAGTACATGTTAAAGCTTGAAAATTTGCAGAACAATTTTTTACCCGACCCTTAAAATTTTATAAAAGCAAGAAGTGTGATTTTCTGAAAATGTAATGTAGTCTCTGTTTTATTTTATTTTATTTTATTATCTTTATTTACTGTACCTTGTGTAAAGTTGTTCATGTATGTTGAGGATGAATGAATGCTGTATTCGGCCATGCAGTCTCTAATTTGGCGAGAATGTAGCAAGTGACAGACAAATTACTGTGGTTTTTAAAAGGTGCTAAGCCTCTTTTCTTTATTGTACTGAATATGCATGACTAAATGGTTGGTTGCAATGTAGTTGCATTTAGCATTGTTTTCTTCCCCTGCTGTCACTAACCCTATCAGAACAGACCTGCAACCTGTTTTTAGATATGACCCAGTTAACCAGTTAATGTAAACTGCTGGTAATATAAAATAAAACTCATTATCGTAACTTTATATTAAACAGTTTGCCTCATCTTGATCAGGAGATTTTAATGTTGATATTCACACAAGGAATTTGGTTGCAAATTAGAACAACACTATACTATTAGAATATATATACACGTAAAGCCAAAACATTATGAGCAGAGGTGAAGTGAATATTTTTGATCATCTCCTAACATATATTAAGGTCTGTGTAGATTAGATGGTAAGCAAACAATCAGCTCTTGTGATAAACGTGTCGGATGCAGGAGAAATGGGCCAGAACAGAGATCTGAGTGATTTTGACAAGGGCCAAATTGAGCAATATCTCTGAAACGGCAAGTCTTGTGTATTGCAGTGGAGAAAATTGACCAACAGTGTCTGAGGAGCGACACACCACAAACTGGCGGCATGAGGACAATGAAGGCTGGTCTGAGCCAACAGAAGGTCTGCCGGTCTACACAAAATTTGAATAATGGTTATGGGAGGAACATGTCACAACTGCTGCGTATGGGGCTGTGAAGCCGCAGACCAATCAGAGTCCTAAAATGACCCCTGTCCACCGTCGAAAACACCTGAACCGGACTTTGGAGGAGTAGAAGAAGGTTGTCTGGTCCGATGAGTCTTGTTTTTTTTTGTTTTTTTTACATCATGTGCATGGCCGTGTACATGTGCGGCGTTAACCTGAGGAAGTGATGCACTAGGATCACTGACAACAAGCTGGTGGAGGGAGTGTGAAGGAATGGTTTGAGGAACAGGATGAAGAGTTCAAGGTTTTGCCCTGGCCTCTAAATTTCCAAGATCTCAATCCAATTGAGCATCTGTGGGATGTGCTGGACTAAAAAGTCTGATCCACAGCAGCTCCACCTCACAACCTACAGGACTTGAAGGACCTGCCGCTAACATCTTGGTGCTAGAAACCACAGAACACCTTCAGTGGTCTCACAGAGTTCAGGCCTTAGTGGGTCAAGGGTTGACACACAGAAACCAACACTCAGCACATAGAAACCACAGCATTTTAGTCAGGTAGTCATAATGTTTTGGCTCATGCATATATATATATATATATATATATATATATATATATATCTGTTCATAACCATAAGTATTAGAACAAGTGTTAGAACAACAATATTCTATTGGAATATATAATAGTGCAGTTTTAATTCTCTTGTATGTAGTGGAATATGGACAGACGGTCACAGACCCCCACAGAAGAGTGGTTGCTTAGTTATAACAACATGGAGAGGAAGTGAAGTGGCTTTCACAGATCTGCTGAAATAGCATGTTCTCACTAGTTTCCTGATGGTGTGTGGTTTCACATCACAATCTCACACATATACACAGACTCACTCATGTTTACTCTCTCACACAAAACACACTGGGAACTCATTCCAGTTGTGGTTTCTTTATACAGTGCAATATATTTGTGGCCTATTTATTTATATATTTTTCATATACTGTTCACACGGACGTGTGCACTCTTCTTTCATATCTTTTACAATACGAATGCTACTATGGTCTATGGAAAGAGTGACCATGTGGCAAACATCTGCCCCCTATTGGAAAGATTTTTGTTGCAAAAAATCTGCACAAAACTGCCATAAGGAGGTAGTAAAGCAACAAGGCATGTTGCTTCACTACATTGAATGTTTGCATAACATTCTACATGCTTAGATGTCTATCTGCCCAATTTTTGAAGGCAGCATAAATGTATCCTTTGATATCCCATAATCCTCAACATGCATTTCGGTGGTTGGTTGAAAGGATAAAAATGTAATCTGAGGGAGCAGTTGAAAGTTAATGAATTAATAAATGTTCATTTTCACAGATTCCAGATACAATTTTTGGTCATTAAAATAGTAGTCAACAATGAGACAGCAGCTTTCAGTTTCAGACACAGCTGTATCTCAACCAAAAAGGACTGATGGATCAGTTGCCCCCTTTTGGCCACTGTTGAAATTGCATCTAACCATACTGCAACTTTGTGTTCTCTGAGAAACACAACTTATAAATTGTAGTATAAATACTTGCTTAGTTAATATATGCATACATTGTATGAACAGATGCATTAACCATAAATTAATCAATAAATTCCATCATATACAAACTAAACAATTATTTTCCTGGAAACCAGAAAAAGTAAAGTGGCAAAGACTCTTTTTGAATTTTATTCATATTGAATTTTAATATTATTGGCTTCTAGTATCTGTCTATAGATAGACAGACAGATAGAAAGAACGATAGATAGATAGATAGATAGATAGATAGATAGATAGATAGATAGAACAATAGATAGAATGATAGGTAGAAAGAATGATAGATAGATAGAAAGAATGATAGATAGATAGAATGATAGATAGATAGAAAGAAAGAATGATAGAACAATAGAACAATAGATAGATAGATAGAACAATAGATAGAATGATAGATAGAAAGAACGATAGATGGATAGAACAATAGATAGATAGATAGAACGATAGATAGATAGATAGATAGATAGATAGATAGAACGATAGACAGATAGATAGAAAGAACAGTAGATAGATAGAACAATAGATAGAAAGAAAGAAAGAATGACATAGATAGATAGATAGATAGATAGACAGATAGAACAATAGATAGAATGATAGATAGAAAGAATGATAGATAGATAGAACGATAGATAGATAGAAAGAACGATAGAATGATAGAACAATAGAACAATAGATAGATAGATAGAACGACAGATAGATAGATAGAAAGAACGATAGATAGATAGAACGACAGAAAGAACGATAGATAGATAGATAGAAAGAATGATAGACAGATAGATAGAAAGAACGATAGATAGATAGATAGAATGATAGACAGAACGATAAATAGAAAGAAAGAACGATATAATGATAGAACAATAGATAGATAAACGACAGATAGAAAGAACGATAGATAGAACAAGATAGATAGATAGATAGATAGATAGATAGATAGATAGAACAATAGATAGATAGAAAGAACGATAGACAGATAGATAGAAAGAAAGATAGATAGAACGATATATAGATAGATAGATAGATAGATAGATAGAAAGAATGACAGATAGATAGATCGATAGATAGATAGAACAATAGATAGATAGATAGAACAATAGATAGAAAGAACGATAGACAGATAGAAAGAACGATAGATAGAACAATAGAAAGAACGATAGACAGAAAGAACGATAGATAGAACGATAGATAGATAGATAGATAGAACGATAGATAGATAGATAGATAGATAGATAGATAGAAAGAATGACAGATAGATAGATCGATAGATAGAACAATAGATAGATAGATAGAACAATAGATAGAAAGAACGATAGACAGATAGAAAGAACGATAGATAGAACAATAGAAAGAACGATAGACAGAAAGAACGATAGACAGAAAGAACGATAGATAGATAGATAGATAGAACGATAGATAGATAGATAGATAGAAAGAATGACAGATAGATAGATCGATAGATAGATAGAACAATAGATAGATAGATAGAACAATAGATAGAAAGAACGATAGACAGATAGAAAGAACGATAGATAGAACAATAGAAAGAACGATAGACAGAAAGAACGATAGATAGAACGATAGATAGAACGATAGATAGAACGATAGATAGATAGATAGATAGATAGATAGATAGATAGATAGATAGAAAGAAAGTATTTTAAAATTATAGGGAATTTGCTGAGTACAGTCAGTAGTTTGTATGAGATTCTATACTGACCTAATTAGTGTCATTAGTATCCAGACTGAATCATTTAAGAGATTCACTGTGGCATTTAGTCTGTAATTCTAATTTATGTCCAAACGGTAACAACATAATTTTCTTTTCCTGCTTAAACTTCAAAGTGCAAGAACTACCCGAAGGAGGAGACACAAATGAGCTTGCATGTCCAGTAAGTTTGCTTTCAATATTGCTTTAACTCTAGTGCGCCCAAAAATGGAAACACTGTCATCATACAGTACTCACTCTCATGTCATTCTAGATCTATATGACTTAGTTTCCTCTGGGTGAACTATCCCTTTAGGTTCATATGACAAGCTTCATCAATTTGAGCATGTTGTCCACCAAATAAGCTACAAACTTAGGGCTTTTACACAAAGACCAGGGTCAAGTTATATAGGATGGTCTGAGAATTAATCATTCACTGGGAAAATCAGATGCTCCTGCAGAGACAAATGGAGAGGTATTTAAACATGCATGATTGTGCTTAATAAGTATGAAACCCTGAAAAATCAGGGAAGGTTAGATTTATCATTCATACACCACACTTGCCCCTCTATTAATTGCTAATTTACTCAAATTCATCACCAAACCCAACATTAACACTAAGTGTTTTGCCTTGTTAGTTCTCCTTTAATTATTTTGTTTGATAATTATGATGTAAATTACACTTAAGTCCCCATCCTAATCCTTTTTTTTTTTTTTTTCCATCCCACAAACTCTTTGAGATTTTTGTTTTCAGTTTTGCTGATGACCATTGTGAAACCCAGAATGAAGCCATTAACACACCTGTGGTGTGTCTGTTTGTGTTTAAAGACTTGCAGAAAGATCTAGTTTGGGTGTGTTAATGAGGTTCATTGGTGTGAGACACTTTTAGTTTAACTGCATTTTTTCCAAAAATCAAGATTAATATAAAATGATCTAGTTTTAGATGAAGTTATGCAAGTCACACCACAGAGAACCAAACATTTACTAATGTATTTAATAGTCGTCTCGTCATTACAATCTTGAAAATGTCTTATTTACTTCTTGTTAAATATAAAATGAGAAAATGATCTCTCTCAAATTGCTATAGAAGTCAATTAAAATTAACATTAACATTCAAAAAGGTCTTATAATTAAATGCATAGAATTATATAAAGAAATTATGCTGAGATATTAATTTCTATGGAAGATTAGGACTGAATAGTGAAGTAATAAAAGTAATTTTCTTAATCACAGTTTTTGTCTAATCTTTCAGTAAAAAAAATGTCTCTTTGCACTTTAACCTCACTTAATTTTGTTAAATTTATGCTTAATAGAAGCAAAAGCAATTTTCCTGTTTAGATATTTGTACTGGAAGACAAGACAAAAATACTTTTTAAAAAATTTTTTATACAGTATGAAGTTGGTTGAGAAATCTAGAAAGAGGGTTGTGAATTAGAAAAATGTGTTCATTTGTTTACATAATTCTAATACTTGCATTGTGTTTTAATGACTATTCCACAGGATTTAGTACTGTGGAAAACAGTAATGAGGTGTGTCCCTATTGTATAACTATCATAAATGTATATTCCATACATAAACATGCCTATGTGCTCCTTTATGCTGGCATTGCTCAATTAAAATGATATTCTTATACCAATTATACTATAAGAACAATTATGCTAAACCGTAAATTTGCACCATTAGTTTCTCAAATTAACCTGCATGATTCATCTCAAATCCTTCCCTCCCTTTCATGAGACAAGGAAATACTGTAGGCGCTTCAGTTACTCATGTGAATGGGTTGGGAATGGAAATGTGAATATATATACCGGACTACAGAAGAGAGAAGTGTCACAGCACAAGAAGCCGTGGTTCCAGTCAGACTTACTTTGCTTCAGTAATTTGAGTTCACTAAGAACTTTTACTCTCTTCAGATTCAACATCACTCCGGAAGAAAGAACAGCAAACATGTAAGTAATCAACTTAAAATGATCAAGTTCTGAGTTGTATTTAGTGCACCTTTAATATATTCTGGTGAAATTTAGAGAATAAGTCCTTGAAAGATGTTACAGGCCTACAGTACATCTAGATGACAATATCACTCCCATTCTTTCTTTTTCTGCACCCCACAGCATGTCTGTCTTGAAGTATGGCCAGTTCAACAACTTCTGCAATATCGGCCGTTTCCCAGGCATCAAACTCGGGCATTTTGACCATTTCTGGGGAGGACAAGGCTACGTGCCGGTGTACGGAAACCCTTGCGTGGATCCTTGCGTGAAGCCTTTTGTCAATCCTTGCGTGACTCCTTGTGTGAAACCTGTTGTCAATCCTTGTGTGACTCCTTGTGTGAAACCTGTTGTCAATCCTTGTGTGACTCCTTGTGTGAAACCTGTTGTCAATCCTTGCGTGATTCCTTGTGTCAACCCTTGCGCTAACCCTTGCGCTAACCCTTGCGCCAACCCTTGCGCCATCCCTTGCGACTATGTGAGACCTCGCTGCGATTACGACTGCAAGGAAGTCTTCCTCAAGGACTGTGCTGATGACTGCGTGCGTACCTGTGAAGGTAAGACTTGTAGATCTGTTCTGCATTGTGTGAAACATCTTCATTACAGCTCCCAGCTGATATCTTCTGCTTGCTTTTCTCAGATTTGGTTCTGCAGGTACGTTGCGTTGACCTGATGAAATCCTGGAAGTGTCAGAATCGTCAGGAGCATCACACCAGCTGTTTCCGTAATGATCACCTCATTGTCCGTAGAGGACAGTGTTTCCAGATGTGGATTGAGCTGTCCCGTCCGTTCAATCCAAAATGTGACCAACTTCACCTGGAGCTGAGACTTGGTTGGTTAAGTCTTCTTGATCGGTTCATGTTTTTTAGTTTTAGTCAATGATAATAACCCTGGTTATTTCTTGTTGATTGTATTTTTCAGGTAATGTTCCATCAATTTGCAATGGCACTCTGGTGATTGTTCCATTAGTGGAAGAATTCAAAAAAAATCGCTGGGAGGCCAAGATTGTCGAGAGGATGCAAAACCGAATCAAACTGTGTGTGTACTCCCTTCCAACTGCCTGTATTGGACGATACAGCTTGACCGTTGTGACTTGCGGTCCAAGGGGCAGGGCCACGTCATCTTGCAACCCTTGCAATGACATTTACATGCTGTTCAACCCCTGGTGTAAAGGTACGTACAGTATGAAGAGGAAGAGAATTGCATTTTAGGCTTTTGAATCACATCTCAATGGAATGTTCATTCTAAACTGTGCACTTCTGAAATTCCATGCAGAAGACTGTAAAGATGTGTGGGGACAATGCTGAAGTCTTGCTTATACTGCAGCTAAATTCGGTTGTCAGTTCACCTTTTAGTGCTTAATCCCGTTCTGTACACACACAGTTCAGTAAAATACTGGAGCATTCTGCAACAAAATAAACTCCCGAAAAATACAGGTAGTGACAGCTGCACTTACAGGAATTCTATGCAGTGTGTACGGAACCGAACTGAACAACTAGTTGTTAATGACGTTTTTAAACGTGCATCGGAGGTGCTTTTGGTACGTTCAGGTTGGAAGTTCGTATTTACGAGGTGGGAAATCGTGTTTACGACAGCAGGTGTGTTCAAGTCACTTTCGTCGGAGTAAGATGGCGTTGTACCTTCTCTTAATTAATTACACAAAAATACATCACTTCTACTTCTGAAGCACAAAGAATGCATCAGGTGTGCTTTGCTTTTTTATGTTTTTAATTAATTTATGTATGAAGCCACTGTAAACTTTATCGTTACATATTTTATTGTTATATTAAAAGCTATCATATTTTGTGCAGGCAATTAGCTTACTTCGTTAGTTATTCCGCCATATTTCTCACTGACACGCCTCCAACTCGTACAGAACGAGGCTTAAAGAAACCCCACTCATATTTACGACATTTGTAGTGATGTTTATGTTCATGTTCATGCTTTAGTTAAATTGCTAATAAAAATAACGCGTTTTGTCACTGTAATATTTTTTCGGTCACTATTTATGTAAAGGATACCAAACATGCGAGACGCCAGAATGTTGCTTTGGTTTCCAAGCTGTCAATCATCAAATGAATCGTGAATCGTGTTATGTACACACGGAACGCTAATTTTAGGGGATTCACTCCCATTTTAATACAGGACTGGAGCTGTGAGAAATCTTGCAAACAAAATGCCTCACTTAGTAATTTGCAAGATATGAATATATAAACCTACTAGAGTCTTTCTGTTTTTAGAATTTCTTTGTTGTTTGGATGTTAATCAAGCATTAATAGAAGGAACATTGATTATAATCAGTTATTCATTATCGAAACTACAGCATATGAAGCTTCTCAGTTAAAATGCCAATGCTCTTTCTCTTTACAAGACGACTCTGTGTACCTGGATGACGAGGCCCAGAGAGCTGAGTATGTGCTGAATGACGTGGGCAAAATCTACTATGGAACTAAATGTCAGATCGCTTGCAGAACCTGGAACTTTGGTCAAGTGAGAGCCAAACTCTTCATTAATATATCTCAAAATGTTTGATGTTTGATCTGAAGTGCTGGAATACAAGCATTTCACTTTTTATAAACCACATAACTTGCACACTGCATGGCGAATATCTTCATTTTGAATCTCTCTGATTATTAGTTTGATGAGGGAGTCTTGGCTGCGTGTTTGTTCGTGTTGGAGAAGAGCGGTGGACCTTGCACTGGATGGAGCGACCCCATTAACGTGGCCAGAGTGGCATCTGCTATGGTGAGCCTTCATTTTCCTCTTATTGAGATGTCATGAAGCTGAACCTGAGTGACTTTGTGCTTCTTCTGAATGATGCAATCATGACTTGATGATGTTTGACAAGAGAACAGATAATAATATAACACTCTTTCATAGATTAATGCCAACGATGACTGTGGTGTGTTGGTGGGTAACTGGTCTAACTGCTATGGAGATGGAACTTCTCCCACATCCTGGTGCGGCAGCAGTGCCATCCTGAAACAGTACCACAAATGTGGAGGAGTACCTGTCAAATATGGACAGAGCTTGGCCTTTGCAGGAGTCACCAACACACGTAAGAGTTCATGCAGAATGGACAAGGAGGAAGGAAGGTTGAGAAAGTGATTGTAGATGTAATGCACTTCTTCTCTTTCTCTTAGTGTTCAGATGTTTGGGGATTCCTGCTCGTCCCGTCACAAACTTCTGTTCTGCTCATGACACTGATGTGTCTATGACAGTAGATATTTATCTTGATGAGAACTATGATCTGATCGATCACCTGAACCGTGATTCAATCTGGTAAGATTCTGCACAAACTTCTTTCATTATGTAACATCAGCAACAGTGTCATGGTATCATTTTAGGACAAGCACAGAAGGTTGTTTTGATTCCATTTAGATTCCATTGATTTGACATTTTCTCTATATATTTCAAAAAGTAGTTGATAATAAAGATTCCAAGTAGGAATTGAGACTATATCTTTACAATGCTTTGCATACTGCAAAGCTGCATATGCAGTTTAGTGATAGCAGCTTTGATGAGCACCACCTATTGGTGAGAAAATGTATATGCACTGAATAGAAATGGAATATTTATATATCTAATTGTGATCACATAAATTATGCAATGTTCTAGAAAAAGCACATAGCGATGCATTTAGATTGCAATTCTTTTCTCTGTCTCCTCTGCTGTGAATCTTTCTCCTTCTCTTCATGTAGGAACTACCATGTGTGGAATGAGGCCTGGATGGCTCGTCCTGACCTCCCATGTGGTTTTGGCGGTTGGCAGGTGGTTGATTCCACTCCTCAGGAGACCAGCCAGGGCATCTTCCGCTGCGGCCCCACCTCTGTTGCTGCCATCCGCAGCGGGCAGGTCTTCCTTAAATATGACACGCCCTTCGTTTTTGCTGAGGTATGAGTATGCATTGTAATTTGAGCATTAAGCATAGGGTTTTGATGCAGTTATTCCAGAACAGGTGAATCTCTTATACTCATGTACACACTCTATATCTTATATTAATATATTATAGTGTTAGTGTTTTGCTTGCTTAGTTGGGGTTGGGAGCTGAATTGAGCTGGATGATGACTGCTTTATAGCAGAATTTGAATGCAAAGTCTCATATTTGATGAAGCTTGCATCATGGATTCTGTTATTTTCCTGTTTATTACTATTGAAAATTACATTTTCTTGCTCTAGGTGAACAGTGATGTAGTCTTCTGGCAGAGGACAGCATGTGGAACTTTCTGTGTTGTCCACGTTGACAAGAACGCAGTAGGTCACCACATCAGCACCAAGGCTGTTGGCTCAGACAAGCGTGTGGATATCACAAACCACTACAAACACCCAGAAGGTGAAAACTCACACACATCACTTAAAGACTCTTTCACTCAGGATAGTTGTCATTTTTACCTCCGCTTCTCTTCATCCTTCAGGTTCAGAGGAGGAGCGTCGTGCTGTGGAGACAGCCCTTCGTCATGGCTCCAAGAAATGCACATACCCACTGCCCTGCGCCGAGGATGTTATCTGTGATGTCACCATGAAGGGTGATGGACCTTGTGTGGGCAAGGAAGCCGTGCTCTGCATTGCTCTAAAGAACAAATGCAGCTCACCACGTAGCGTCACCCTCCACAGCCAGGTGTCGGCCTCCTACTACACCGGAGTCCACAAGGCCTTGGTGAAGAAGGACCAGACGTGCTTTGAGCTCAAGGCCTCTGAATGTAAGAAATGAAAGAAATAAGAGCTTAGCTAAAGTTAAGAAGCTAACCAATAGTCAGTTTCTGAATGTAAAAATCCATTCACTGCAATATTGATTTGTAGCCCAAAATGTATATAGTGCCTCACACACCCGAATCATGACTAGAAAAATCGCACAAACTACTCGAGTTTACAAAAAAATCACAAAAATATTTGAATGAGCAAGTTTTCAGTCAATCAGCCTTCTTTAGGCTTACAAAACATACAAAAGTGCAAGCGTTTAGAGTGAGTAGCTCTTAGTATTAATAATCGCCACGCCTCCAATTACAAGAAGAATAAAAGAAAAAAATACAATAACACCCAAATTCACATTTGACAAATTCAACATCAAATCACAAATAAATCTATGTTAAAAAAAGGATCAAAAAATACCCACAATGGGCATATTTCTTATACTGGTATTATAGCATAACATAAAAATTCATCATTATGTCCCATAGGTGAGAGAGTTTGACAAGTGTCAATCCAGTAACTTCTCGTCACATTATAAGCAATTCATGATTTCTTCCTTTAAGAGGAACATTATCATATAAAACTTTTTAAGACAGAGCTACCATGAGCTCCAAGGTTGTTAAATAATTGCATATGCTTCTGTAGTAACCTCAAGTGAGATTTCAGCTTCATTAAAATAAAATAATAATGATTTGGTTTAATGAAACTCATTCAAACAATGGTTCTCTTCATAAAAGTTGGGCTTTAGAGCAGATGAATGTTTACATTTATCCAAGCAGCTCTTCAGCTCAAGTCAGTTCAGTAACAGTGTTGAAAATTCATCTATTATGAAGCATATAGTCTAATATGAATTGTTCTGATATGGTGGGGATGAGGATTTTACTGTTACTTTCAATAGAAGCATTAGTATTTATCGTTGTTTATCCCTTTAGCCAAGGTTCTGGAGTGGGCCCTGCGATATGAGGATTACAAGAATCACCTTGTGGATCATTCAACAATGATGCTCACTGTTGCTGGACGGGTCACTCAGACTAAGCAGATTGTGGCCAAACGCTTCAACTTCAGGATGTGCACACCAGATCTGATTATTACTGTGAGTTTGAATAACTTAAAATGTATACTTCATCTGATGGTCATAATGTGTGTTTGTTGATGAAACTATGCATTTTAAAACCCAGTCTTATGGCTGGAAGAACTACTGATTATTAGCTGGGTGGAAAATTGAGTCTTTTGCATCACTGTCCAGTATGGTGTTAATTTGGATTGTGATTTTCAGCCTGGATGTGACTGTGTGGTGGGCAAAGAAGTGCCGATCAAGATCACATTCCAGAACCCACTGCCTTGTGTCCTGAAGAATGCCATATTCCGCATCGAGGGACTGGGACTGAAGCACTGCAGATCCATTAACTATGGGTAGGAAATTAATCATGTTAAACTATACAAAAGTAGGGTACATGTAACATGGTACTATTAATTTTTTTTTTATTGGTATATTATTAAATTCTTTCTTTTTGTCTGTTTTATCAGTGACATTGCAGGCCTGGCCACGGTAAACCTGACCGAGAACTTTATTCCCAAGTGTCATGGCCCTTACAAAGTTCTGGCATCTCTTGATTGTCCTCAGCTCACTCAGGTTCATGGATTCACCAACATTGTGGTCAAAGAACACTGAAAAGGCACTCAAATAATTGGAGGACCGGAAAGCTTTCAGCATGCTTTTCACATAAATTGATTTGCAGAGTTTAAAAAATGCTCTTTTAGTTATGTAATCTTTAGTGAAGGGTAAAACAAAGGGTGCATTTAATCTCGGGATCTTTAGAGGATGATTAATGGCAGATATTGTTTTTTTTTTTTAGGAGATATATTTTGGAATATGTGATATATTTGTAGTTTCAAATTGCAAATATTCAATCATTCTAATAATTTGCTTCCTTTTGTTATGTAGTCAACCTAAACAACTGACAATTTGTGGTTGTGTTCTATGGTTTTTCTTCTTTTAGCTGCACTGATAATCTGTCCTCCATGTTGCCTCAATAAAAGTCATTTACTTGCAGTACATGTGTGTTTGTGATGTGTAATAATGAAACTGTGGATGAAATGATCATGACATCATACAAGCAACTGCACTTTTTGGTCATTGAGAGAAGTAGCTGAGCAGTGCTATGGTTGAAACAGTTAGGCTGTTTAACATTACAGTGTTCACTACTGGGGGGAAAAAAAAAAAAAAAGAAGAAGAAAAGAAAACATGGGCCAAGCCCAAAATGGCTAAACACTAAGCTTTTAATTGTCTTAAAGGGATAGTTCACCCAAAAATGAAACTTCTGTCATCATTTACTCACCCTCAAGTTGTTCCAAGCCTGTATGAATTTCTTCTTCTACCCCACTGACTTTCATATTTTTTCCAACCGTTTGGTTACTAACATTTTTCAAAATCACGTGATGCTGGTCTGAGGCGATCTATCAGAAAATATTAAAGAGCGCCAAAACGGTATTTATTGTTTGAATTTTGTTTGACAGAACTAGACAGGTAAGGCTTTAAATCAAAAGTAACAAAGCACAACAGTTTAAAAGTTTTTTTCTTTCTTTTTTTCAATTCTGCTTGGTGCCGCTGAAATTATATTTATATACTTCACCTTTGAAATCCTGTCAGTTGCAACAAGGCAGACTTAAGACAATGCTATTTCTGTTACAGTTGAATTCAAGGTAGTACACGAGCTTCCAATCAGCTGAAAACGTTTCGAACCGCTTACAGGAGTAATCTCCAAAGTTGTCATTTGTGAGCAGAAGAATATGTTACGAGCTGCGCGCGCACAGCGACTTGACTGACAGGAGCGGCGGGATTTTAAGACTTTTTAACTTAATGTAAATGATATACTTTTTCAATTTTATGAAAATAAAACAACGAAATAACACTTTCTACACCACGGTGGGAAACTTTAATTGAATAAAAACTTACACGACTTTTTTTTTTTTTTTTTTAACACATTGTAAGCCTGTCAGTCAGCTGCATGATGTGCATAAAGTTCACACTAAAACAGTACGAAAAGCAATTCCATACAACGTGAATGTGTTTATCTCTCTCATAATACTAATCATACTTTTATTAATAATACTTATAATGATCTTTTAAATGTGTTTGTCTCATCTCTATCTGTAATCTAAAGTCAAACTGACACGCTACCTTTTAGAGCTGTGAAAGAACAACATATTTATGATGATTTTCTATTGTATATATGGGTCAGTCACGTGACGGGTCATTTTTTTTGTTTGTCCAAAGGCCTTAATAATATTAAAAAACAAAGATATGACATCTAAAGTATATAAGGTAGTACAACTAGATCACTTTTATTGAATCCAAAAGGTTTTAATTATATTTTGCTACATATAAAGGTATTTTAATAATTTTGAAGTGTCAAAAGGTCATTTGGTTTAATTGTCCAAAGGTCAATACAGCCATTTCATTTGTGATTAAAATATCTTAAAATGTAATAAATGTATATATTTTTTATTCTGGCATGATATAACATCATATATCAACATAGTGCAAAACGGTATTAAAATTATGTCTAGAAGTCGTTGCTTTGTTATGAGAAAGAATGTCCATAAAAATTAAATTGATGTCATTTAGAGTAACCAATATAAAGAGACCATTTTGGATCGAGTCATGCATTTAATATCATGTGACAGGATGTGACAACATTCAGACACCTGCAAAGGACCACATGGTCTTGAAGAAAAGTAACTAACTCTCCTGTAACTGTATGAAAAACTCATGTTTTCACTTGCTCATACGCATGTCCCGAAACATCAGGTCATTCGGTACAACTGCTATAAAACATGGAAAATGTTGTAATATTTTAAAAACTTGCAAAATGTTTGATTGTCCTTTTCCTAGCAAGCTAACTAGCTAGCTAGCTAGATATCAGCCTGTTAGCATTGTTTGAAAATATCGTCTTTCGTTATAACGAAAAGTGTTATTCGGTAGAACCGAATTAATTACTAATTACATCATCAATGCTGTATTTAAAATACTTTTCTAATTACTCTGTCTGAAAAATAATTTAATTACTCAATAAGTAACTCACTAATTACTTCTTAAAATCCCTATAAACCTTGACCGGATAGACAATAGAAAGAAAACTCTTTTAATAATTTAGTCAAACATGGAATCGTTTAGCCTTTTATAGCTTTTTAAAACATTTTAACTTTATTAAAACATATACTATAATACTTTTATTTACTTTATAATACTTACTTTTTTTTTTAGTAACAAATAGGGATGTCACTATACCAAAAATCTAGTAGTCGGTACCGATAGCACTAAAAGTGCACGATACTCGATACTACGGTAAAAATATATAAAAATACAAATAAAACAATGCTATATATTTTTTTCCAGGTAGGTCTAATAGTAGCAAGTAAAAATACCACAGAAATGGAATAATCAAATATAAAATAACTCTGCATAGTCATAACTGTATAAATTAAATATAGATTAATCCTTATTATAGCTTTTCTTTTGTTGTTTGATTATCATTTATAATACAGACAGCCAATAGTAGACAGTAGCCGGAGGACAATATGCTGTTACACATTCACATAACCAACGCGAATATACGCGAAGACGAGCATTTTGACATAACTGTGTGTGTATTTTGAACGTTTATGTGTAATAAACCGCGAAACTCTGACACTCGCGAGAGGCGGCTATGTGTGCGCGCTTTGGTTGAGGGCGCGCGCAGTTTTTTCTCCCTAGGACATAGCTTACATTTTACCGTAATGTTCTTGCCTACCTGTGTCAAAAAAGTGAAGTAATTGTAATATTCCCATTCTGCAAAACAGCCATTTGCTTCTGCCGACATCTTCAGACAGCGACTACGCAGCCAACTGGTGCGAAATTGCGAACTCACGCGCAACTCACTACAGCTAACTATTTTAACGAGGCAGCTTTTACTTTTACCTTCAGACGACAAATTTAGATTTTGAATTCAATATTGATTTAAACAGAACTGTTGAACTAATTTACAGTACGTAACACAAGTACATTATAAGTAACTGTAATTAAATTACCTAAAAATGAACAGTAATCCCTTACTTTACTTTTTCAGTGGATAAGTAATTTATTACAGTAACGCGTTACACCCAACACTGTTGGTCAATGACCCATATTTAGAATAAATCAGAATTTCACATGAACAGACATGATTCAATATGATTAAAATGTTTTATTAATGCAGAGACTGCACAGAGACAAGATTAACAAAGCGAATAACAGTAAATTAACATCATAAAACTACATGCGTTTCAAAGGTTTTCATTGACATAATTAGCATGAGAAAAACAAGCAAAAGAAGACCCCAGGAAATAGTAATTGATTAGAGAATGATTATATGATGTAAATCTGAATCTCCCGGGTATAATTAAACTCATTTTAAACTTAGACAAGGAATTACTAATCCCATATCCCAATATATTGCTTAAAGAAGGGAAATCACAATATTTGGAGAATAACTTTCACAATCAAACTGTAACATTTGTCTATAGCAGATGAAGTGAAAGTGTTAGGCTAATTCAGTTTGCAAATCATATGAAACACACATTGGAAAGTTTTACTGAAGCATTTAGTCAACAACACTTTCTTTTCCAATGGAAATTTCTTCTCTTTTGGTTATTCGATTGGTTCAGCAGTGCTGTTTGACCACAATGTTGGTGAATCCATGCACCTGAGTGAGCTGAGGACAGTCGAATGAGGCCAGAAGTTTGTGTGGGCCGTGACACTTGGGAATAAATTTCTCCGTCAGGCACACTGTGGCATGTCCTGCAATGTCACTGAGGAAGAAAAAAAAGATTATTAATATTACCATAATTTATATAACTTTAATCATTATTTTATTTATGTAATTAATTGGAAATGAAGGTAAGAACAGAATAATGCAAAAATAATTTATTATTTAATTAAGTAATTAATTTAATTTTACCCATAGTTAACAATTCTGGGATGCTGCAGTCCAAGTCCCACAAAGCGGAAAACAGAGTTCTTTAGGACACAAGGCAGTGGATTCTGGAAGGTGATTTTGACTGGCACTTCTTGACCCAGGACAGCGTCACAAGCAGGCTGAGAATACAAGACATAATTTAGCACTAAACTATTTCAACTGATCACCAGAATAAGATGCTTTAAACTCACAGCGACGACTAGATCTGGAGTGCGCAGTCTGAAGCTGTACTGGGTGGCCAGAATCTGCTTAGTCTGAGCGACGTGTCCAAAGAGGTTGAGCATCAGCGGGGCGTGATCCACCAGGTGCTCCTTATACTCGTCATAACTCAAGGTCCATTCCAGAGGTTTGCCTGTAGTGGGAAAAGTGATAAATATGGAATGCTTTCATGACAAGTCTCTATTTTAAATAACTAACAGATTGACAGATGGTGTGCTGATTTGCTTTTGGTCTCATGTATTACAACTCAAACTGTATAATTTCTCACATTCAGAGGGCTTGAGCTCGATGCATGTCTGGTCTCTCTTCAGGAAGGTCTTCCTAACTCCGGTGTAGTACATGGCTGCTGCATGGCTGTAGAGGGTTACGCTACGAGGTGAGCTGCAATTGTTTTTCAGATTGATGCAGAGCACGGCATCTTTTCCCACACACGGTCCATCACCCTTCAGGCTGACTTCACAGACGACATCCTCAGCGCAGGGCAGTGGGTATGTGCATCTCCTGGAGCCGTGACGAAGGGCTGTTTCCAAAGCAGCACAGTTCTCTGACGAGCCTGATCAATGGAAGCAGGAGGAGGCGAAAGTACAATTAAAATGATTGATCCTTGTTCCACTTTTACTATCCAGATGTTTTTTTTTTGTTTTTTTTTTTGGCCTTCCACGTCTTTATGAGAAAGACATTGTAGGGAGTGTTATTGACTCAGACCTCATCCCCATAAGCACCATGGCTTAATGTGTCTGGAGCATGGGTTGGACCACATCCCTTACCAGTTCAAATGTAAGTATTTTTTGGCATATGCATCGATTCTCACCCAGTGGGTGTTTGTAGAGGTTTGTGATATCTACACGCTGATCTGAGCCGACGGCCTTGGTGCTGATGCAGTGACCTACTACATCCTTCTCAACGTGGACAACACCAAATGTTCCATTACTTTGCCTCTGCCAGTAAACTTTATCATTGTTCACCTAGAACACAAGGAGACAAACAAGAGTCATAAGTCATTATATGTTAATCTCTGTATTAAAGGAATTAAAGGAATTAACTCACTTCGGCGAAAAGGAAGGGCACATCATACTTCAGGAAGGTCTGTCCGCTGCGGATGGCAGCAACAGAGGTGGGGCCGCAGCGGAAGAAGCCCTGGCTGGTCAGCTGAGGAGTGGAATCAACCACCTGCCAACCTCCAAAACCACATGGCAGGTCAGGACGAGCCATCCAGGCCTCATTCCACACATGGTAGTTCCTACACAAAGAGAAGTCAATCATGCACATTCAGAGGAACTCTTAGTAATCACAAATGCGATTGACACTTACCAGATTGAATTATGGTTCATGTGATCAATCAGCTGAAATTTCTCATCCAAATAGACGTCACTTGTCAAACAAACGTCAGTGTCATGAGCAGAACAGAAGTTTGAGACCGGACGAACAGGAACGCCCAAACACCTCAACACTATGAGAGAAAGAAGAGAAGAATAAGTGCATTACATCTACAATCACTTTCTCAACCTTCTTTCCTCCTTGTCCATTCTGCATGAACTCTTACGTGTGTTGGTGACTCCAGCAAAGGCCAAGCTCTGTCCATATTTGACAGGTACTCCTCCACATTTGTGGTACTGTTTCAGGATGGCACTGCTGCCGCACCAAGATGTGGGAGAAGTTCCATCTCCATAGCAGTTAGACCAGTTACTCATCAACACACCAGAGTCTTTGTTGGCAATAACCTGTTAAGAAGAGATGAGTGAAAATGTTGTGTTTTTTATGCAGCAAGCTTCATGCATATTTACCACACTTAGAGCAAATTAGATCGTTTTGTTAGGCTTTCCAACATCAAATCAGGGTGTTGATAGAAAGAAAATGAAGACTCACCATGTCAGACACCACTCTGGAAATGTTAATTGGGTTTCCCCATCCTGAGCAAGGAGTGCAACTCTTCTCCAACACATAAAAACATGCAGCCAAGACTCCCTCCTCAAACTAAGAATCAGACAGCAGAATGAAGAAATTAGAAATTGTGAAATATCTGGAATGATGTCTTTTGTATGAACATGTTATAAAGTATTTCTTCTTTGAAATCAGAAGTTTTGCAGAGTCTCTCTGACATTCTGTAAACTTCTGTAGGCACCTTTGGAATATATGAATGAAAGTTTGGCTCTTACTTGACCAAAGTTCCATGTTCTGCAGCCAATCTGCTGTTTAGTTCCATAGTAGATTCTGCCCATGTCATTCAGCACATACTCAGCTCTCTCCGCCTCTTCACTCAGGTACACACAGTCATCTGAGAACAGAGAAAATTGAACTTGAAGCTTCACAAAGTGTTAATGGTGCTTTCTTTCTTTCTGCATTCAATTTAATCTTCATATATTCAGGTTTTATATGTTATTTTAAAGTGTAATGTAACATGTACCTTTACACCAGGGGTTGAACAGCATGTAAATGTCATTTTCAGGAACATTAGGTAAAATGAATCTTCCTCCTTGACAGTGAGTCACGACACGGAGTTGGTATCGTCCAACACAAGCAGTCGGAAGTGAGTGCACACACAGTTTGATTCGGTTTTGACACTTTTCGACAATCTTTGCCCCCCAGCAGTCTTTCTTGAATTCTTCCACAATTGGAACGATCACATAAGTGCCGTCCCGGATGGATGGGACATGACCTGTAAGACACACAGAAGAACAAGAGATTCCTGTAAAAGTTCCTCCTCTTCATATACTGTATGTCCTCTATTATCATGTACATATGGGTCATACAGTAACTAACCTAGTTTCAGCTCCAGGTGAAGTTTGTCACAACTGGGATTGAAAGGACGGCACAGATCAACCCACATATTGAAATACTGTCCTCTGCGGATGATGAGGTGATCATCAGGGAAACAGTGTGTGTGATGCTCCTGACGATTCGGTCCGGTCCTGCACTTGAGAAGATCGACTTTAGTCACCCGGAGGAGAGCTTCTGAGAAAACGACAAAGCAGAAGACAGGTCATTCAATATCAAACAGATCATTTATTGAGTTATAAAAATACTGTAACACATTTCCCTTTATGCATTGCAGGATAAAGATCTACGACTCTTACTATCGCCTCCACAGACTCGCTTGCAACGCTGCAAGAATTAGTGTGTGGAGTAGCGCAAGGGTTGACGCATGGGTTAACACAAGTTTTTATGCATGGGTTTACACACAGATTTATGCAACTCTTAGCACAAGGTTTAACATCAGGGTTGGTGTAAACTGGAGCGCAGCATGCACCTTTCCAGCTTTCGTCTGCCTGCAGTTGGACCTGTGGGAAACGGCCGACGTTGCAGAGGTTGTTTGCAAAAGGCATCCTGTGGAAAAAGATTACGATTAAATTCCAGATTATGAAGGATGAATTTAAAAAAAAAATTAAAGTTTAGATGGATCATTCATAACTAACATCTGTTAAATCCTTTCTGATGTATCCCACAAAGCTTTCCCCCTAAATATTCCAGCTTTTAAATTTATGAGCATTCAAATCATCAAGTCATGTTTGGGCTGCATTTATTAGACAGCAAGGTATCTTAACCTTTTTCTTATGTTGAAGTATTAAGGTCTAGATAAACAATGGATATGTGCAAAATAAAACCAGATAACAAGCCTGAAGTAATGTCAAAGTTGATTACTTACATCTTTTAGTCCTTGTCCTTTTTTAAGAGAGACTGAACCGAGAACTTGATTTACTGAAGCAAGTGAACAGTAAGTCCTGCTTTAACCAGCTCTTCTTTCCACTGCAGCCCTAGATAGATAGATATATATACTTCATGTCCATCTCCACCCCTTCCACATCTCCTGTGAGAAAGAAGAAAGGATTTTGGGTGAGTGACATATGTTAATTTAAATGTTTTCTTTCAGGGAGTTAAGTCAAATTAATGTCTTAGTTTAATTGTTCTGGACTGATAAGTAAGGAAGGAGTAAATATTATTTGTAATAACAAAATGCCAATGCCAAACTAGTCATAGCATGGTGTGATTCCCAGATAATGCATTAGTTTTACTTACATTTTAAATGATAAGATATTTAAAAATGTAATTAACCTGAACCTGAACCTTAAGACATTTATTATTTCTGTATATTCCTTTCTTGATTAACATTCTCTCAGATATGTTTTGTGGAAATTAAATTGAATTGTCAGTTGTACAGTTTTACTTCAAGGTCATGCAGTGTTGCCAAGTCCGGAATTGGGCTACTTTTACACTGTTGCCGCAGGTTGTTTTTCATGTCCGCGGGTTGAATCGACCCAAAATAACGTGATATTTAGTCCCTGGAATGCGAATTTTACCAGGGGAGCCCCGCCAAAAAAAAATTTGACCGTGGGACCCCCCTGAAATGCCATTGGGCTAGTTTTGAGGAGCAGTTGGGTGGGTTTTGTTGTGAAAACCTGGCAACCCTGAGGTCATGACACACTGATTACAGAACCAAAGCTAAATTAAATCTTGTTGTTTATAAATTATATACATTTAGGTAAAAACATTGTTGGAAAATAATCGCTTTGATTCTAAGTGCATGAACATCTGCTACCTGAAGTTTTAAAATATTTGTTTTGCAAAACAGTCGTTGACATAGAGCCAGATTTCACAAAACCTAGTTTTACTAGGGCACATTATACAATTTTCATGCAGTTTCTTGGTTTCTAACATTAACAAAAATGCATAGCAATGATTAAATGACACATTTGATGAGACGGTATGTGGCATTAATTAGGGCAGTAGAATAGTGTCACTGCTAACTTGACATATGAGTCATCATCACCATATGTATTTCAGGTTTACGTAGTTAGTGTTAATGCACTGGGCGTTTACTGGGCCTGCTTAGTGTAATGATATAATTCATGTATAGCTTTACATCTTGCTGTGCAGCATCTTTGTTTTTAAATATGCACTCATTTGTGAGTCACTTAAAGGGATAGTTCAACCAAAAATGAAAATTATCCCATGATATACTCATCCTCAAGCCATCCTAGGTGTATATCTTCTTTCAGACAAACAAATTTTTAAAATATATTAAAATTTTGCAGCCAAAAAAAAAAAAAAAAAATGCATCCATCCATCCATCATAAAAGTAATTCATACAGCTCCAGGAGGGTTAATAAAGGCCTTCTGAAGCAAAGCAATGGGTTTTTCTAAGAAAAATATACATATGTAAAACTTTATTAACTATAATAACTAGCTTCCGGCAGACATCCGTACGCATCGATTTGCGGTGGAAGAGTAACCCCTGACCCAACGCATGACGTAATGACGAATGTGAAAGAGCAGAGGATAGAGTTACAAATTAGATACAAAACTTAGTTACACATTAGTTGCACAGCCCTATTTGCATGAACCACGAGAGGCGTCTAAACTTACGCTAAACCTACATCCTACGCCATACATCGCGTCAGGAGTTACTCATTTGCGTACGGTCATCCGCCAGAAGTTAGTTATTTGAATTTATAGAGTTTTAAATATGGATATTTTTCTTACAAAAATGCATCGCTTCACTTTAAAAGGCCTTTATTAACCCCCTGGAGCCGTATGGATTATTTTTTATAATGGATGGATGAATTTTTTGGCTTCAAGATCTGACTCTTGTGGGTTTGTAAATCATGGGACAATTTTTAATTTAGAAATTAGTTTTCCGATCGTTTCACTAGATAAGACCCTTATTCCTCAGCTGGTATTGTTTAAAGCCCTTTGAAGCTGCACTGAAACTGCATTTTGGACCTTTAACACGTTGGTAGCCGCTGAAGACACTATATGGAGAAAAATCCTGGAATGTTTTCCTCAAAAACCTTATTTTCGACTGAAGAAAGAAAGATATAAACATCTTGGATTACATGGGGGGTGGGTAAATTATCAGGAAAGTTTAATTCTGAAGTAAACTAATCCTATAAATATACTTGCACACTTCTATAGGCCAACCCACGGATTATATTCACCTACTGAAAATGACACAGAGATGGGTGTGTTTATATATATGTACATTTATTATAATGTGAATGTTATTGCAACAAGCAATACACAGTAGGCATAGCTTTCATAATTAACATTGTACAATTCAACAACTCCCTTTTGAATGTAGGTCCAGATATCCTAAAGTTTTTTTTTTTATTATTATTACCCAGAAGTACTACAGAGTTAACAGACGCATCATAATCACACATCAAAGTGAGTAGATTATTAACATTTTTCTTAATGCTGAGGAAGCACATATTAACAAAACAGCTTAATGAAGGAAATATTCACCATAACAACAACCACAAATATTTAAGTTTTCAAAGATTTTTATTCAGATTTTTTTCCATGACAAGATGAAAAAATGTCAGGCATAAAACATCCTGAGTGCAATCTCATCTGAGATCATGACGAACAGGTTTACAAACATTTCTTCTCATTGTTTAACAGTAATGTTGGCAACACCATGCACTTGATTAAGTTGAGGACAGTCAAGGGACGCCAGCAGTTTCTGTGTGCCATGCCGCACTGGAATAAATGTCTCCGTCAGGTTCACTGTGGACAGGCTTGCAATATCACTGAGAAGAGAATTATTACATACCATTAAAAAAAAAAAATGCTAAAACTACATAGCAACACATATCGCATCTCCTAATACAATTGTATTATAACAATTGACAAATAAAATATAATCCAACACAAGCTCCTGGCAATTCATAACTATTTTATGTTTTGGCAAATTGGTGGCTAATTCGTATTCTCATTAGTTCGGTCTTGTACGATCTGCTTACGCACCAGTGACAGTTATGTTGAAGGGTGGGCTTTTTTTTAATATGTACTTTTTTCTAAAACTTGTATGTTTTCGTACAATTCACACTCTACAAATTCATACAAAATTGTCACCTCGTAAAATAGTTGTTTTTCCGTGAGATCGGGTTGAATCAGTCTTACCCATAGCTAACAATTTTGGCATGCTTCAGTCCCAGACCCTCAATATGGAATATCACATTCTTTAGGACACAAGGCAGTGGATTCTGGAATGTGATTTTGACTGGCACTTCTTGACCCACAACAGCATCACATACAGGCTGAAAGGTAAAAACACACGAGTTTATGTACCTTAAGACATGGCCAGTTCCCAACAATAATCATGTAAGCCTTATCTTCTAGTCCATCACCAATCAACAAAGAGTTTAAAAGAGAGAACCTGCTAGACTTACAGATATAACCAGATCTGGAGTGCGCAGTCTGAAGTTGAACTGGGTGGCCAGAATCTGCTTGGTCTGAGCGACGTGTCCAAAGAGATGGAGCATCAAGGCCGCCTGATCCACTAGGTGGTTCTTATACTCATCATATCGCAGAGTCCACGGTAGAGTCTGGACTATAGAATGAAAAGAGATAAACAAGTCTCCTTTTAAAACAGTTGCAAGCTACATTAATCTGGATACATTTAAAAACAACGTTTTTGTTTTAAGACCCCACACTAAACATTGTTGTTTTTAGATGTATCTGTATTAATGTAGATGTATCCTCAACCTCTCTCTTATAATGCAGAGTTGATTTCAAGCTTTTATCATCACTCACCCTCAGAGGCCTTCAGCTCAATGTTCACTTGGCTCTTCCTCACTAAGGAATTATGGACTCCGGTGTAGAATGTGGCTGCCACTTGTCTGTAGAGGGTGATGGTACGAGGTGAGTTGCATTTATTCTGCAAAATGATGGAAAGCACAGCATCGTTGCCTACACATGGTCCTTCCCCATGCATGGTGACTTTAACGGTCACATCTTCTGCGCAGGGCAATGGGTATGTACACCGCTTGGAGCCATGGCAAATGGCTGTTTCTACAGCAGTACGCTCTTCCTCCGTACCTGATAAATGTTAATAAAGTTGACATTTAACTTCAATACATTTCCTAAGTGTGACTGTTACTATACTGAGATGTGTTTTCACCTTTTGGATGTTTGTAGAGGTGCGTGATATCAAAGCGTTTGTCTGAGCCAACGGCCTTGGTGCTGACGCAGTGACCTACTGCGTTTTTCTCAACGTGGACAACACCAAAGGTGCCATCACATCTCCGCTGCCAGTACACTCTATCATTGTTCACCTATATAATCATTAGTAATATATCATATGTTGTATTTATGTGTGAGAGAGGACCATTTAAACAATCTAATGGAATATTAAGGAATTGACACACTTCTGCAAAAATGAAGGGCACGTCATGCTTCAGGAAGGTCTGTCCGCTGCGGATGGCAGCAACAGAGGTGGGGCCGCAGCGGAAGAAGCCCTGGCTGGTCAGCTGAGGAGTGGAATCAACCACCTGCCAACCTCCAAAACCAGAAGGCAGGTCTGGACGAGCCATCCAGGCCTCATTCCACACATGGTAGTTCCTACACAGAGAGAAGTCAATCATGCACATTCAGAGGAACTCTTAGTAATCACAAATGCGATTGACACTTACCAGATTGAATTATGGTTCATGTGATCAATCAGCTGAAATTTCTCATCCAAATAGACGTCACTTGTCAAACAAACGTCAGTGTCATGAGCAGAACAGAAGTTTGAGACTGGACGAGTGGGAATGCCCAAACATCTGAACACTAAGAGAAAGAGGAATAAGTGCATTACATCTACAATCACTTTCTCAACCTTCTTTCCTCCTTGTCCATTCTGCATGAACTCTTACGTGTGTTGGTGACTCCAGCAAAGGCCAAGCTCTGTCCATATTTGACAGGTACTCCTCCACATTTGTGGTACTGTTTCAGGATGGCACTGCTGCCGCACCAAGATGTGGGAGAAGTTCCATCTCCGTAGCAGTTAGACCAGTTACTCATCAACACACCAGAGTCTTTGTTGGCAATAACCTGTTAAGAAGAGGTGAGTGAAAATGTTGCGTTTTGTATGCAGCAAGCTTCATGCAGAATAGAGCAAATCAGTTTGTTAGGCTTTTCAACAACAAATCGGAAAGAAAACGAAGACTCACCATGTCTGACACCACTCTGGAGATGTTAATGGGGCTTCTCCATCCTGAGCAAGGGGTGCAACTCTTCTCCAACACATAAAAACATGCAGCCAAGACTCCCTCCTCAAACTAAGAATCACAGATCAGAGGGAAAAAGTGAGAGATTATAGTTTACAAAGCTTGAGTTTTGTAATACTGTAAATGAATGAAAGTTTGGCTCTTACTTGACCAAAGTTCCATGTTCTGCAGCCAATCTGCTGTTTAGTTCCATAGTAGATTCTGCCCATGTCATTCAGCACATACTCAGCTCTCTCTGAGTCGTCATCCAGGTACACACAGTCATCTGAGAAAGTGACAAGAGAGAGCTGAATTTTAACTGAAGAGTTAAAGTAAATTCAGTGCTTTCGATTTTTACTACTCCACTTAAAAGCTTGTCAGCATATGTGTGTTTTAGTTTCATATGTGTAATGAAACACGTACCTTTACACCAGGGGTTGAACAGCATGTAAATGTCATTGTCAGGAACATATGGTGAAGTGAATCTTCCTCCTTGACAGTGAGTCACAACACTGAGTTGGTATCGTCCAACACAAGCAGTCGGAAGTGAGTGCACACACAGTTTGATTCGGTTTTGACACTTTTCGACAATCTTTGCCCCCCAGCAGTCTTTCTCGAATTCTTCCACCATCGGAACGATCACATAAGTGCCGTCCCGGATGGATGGGACATGCCCTGTAAGACACACAGAAGAACAAGAGATTCCTGTAAAGGTAGAAAAACTTTTTTTCATGTCGTTAAAGAAGGCTATAACTGACCAAGTATCAGCTCCAGATGAAGTTTGTCTCTTTTTGGAATAAAAGCTCGTGTCAGCTCGACCCACATCTGGAAACATTGTCCTCTACGGATGATGAGGTGATCACTCTGATAATAATTTGTGTGATGCTCCAGCCGATTTTGTCCTTTTCTGCCTTTAAGGAGGTCAATAGAGCACACCTGCAGCACTGCATCTGAGAACAAGAGCAGAAAACAATCAAAGATCAGACCTTAAAATTAGAAATGTGATTCCCACTATGCAGTGCAATCAGAAGAGTTTACAGCACTTACCGTCACTTCCACATGCTTGTATGCCTTTGGAATCACTGCACGGGCTGATATTGCAAACTGATTGGCTGCATTTCCTTTCCCGCTCTTCCAATTCCAGTTTTGTTCCAGTGGAAAAATTTTCACAAGACATACTTTAAGCTTCAAAAGTGAAAGAGAGAATGTACAAATTATAAAACAAAGCTGTCATCTCAGATGGTTAATTATTCAAAATAAATGGCTTCAACAATTGTTTTTTTTTTTTTTTTTTTTTTTTAAGAAAATGGCAGTCTAATTCAATGAGAGAATAAAGTACAACTTTTGACTAGTACATTATTATTTTTCTTACCCGATAAAATACAGATGCCAGTTTTCTAAATGAAATTATTATATACTAAAAATCGGGTCACAATCTTAAAATAATGAATGTGTTGATACTTACATGTTAGTAGTCCTTGTCCCTGAATGTGACTTGTATCTTTATTTAAAGAGTAATCAGAATAATTGTTCTTAGATAGCTTAGATAAATTAATGAAGCATGTGAAAGAAGGTGTTGCTGGGATGAACTACTGTTGCTCCAAAAGTTTTTCTCTGCTGCACACCGGTATATAATGACCTCCTCTCCACCTGAACTGCCCATAGTGTGTGAAAAATTTTTCTTCATGGTGAGTCACAGTTTTTTTCTTTAAATCATCAAAAAATCATTATTAAAAAAAATGAGTCAAATGTACATTGTACAAAACACTAGCATAATTGGTATGGCTTTAGAAATGCCAGACTAAGCAGATAATTACGCAGTATTTTCACATACAAAGTGAATACAGGTAATGTGGGACACCATTTTATTAGTGGCATTATATGATCCAAATGGCCACATTAAATGTCATCTCTTACTAGTTTAGGATAAACTAAATGCTGCTTTTTAGTAATGAAAGTATCTACACATACTGTAATGATTGAGATTAAGTGACCTACTTGTTTGCGCCCTGTACAGTACCATAGGTGACACCTACTTACCTACTTTTTCTTAATTTATATTGGTCAGATGAAAAGCCTTAAGATTAAAACTTAGTGACAGATACTGCATTTAAATCATGTACAAATATTTATTTATTCTCTCAGAGATCTCTCAATGTTGCTTCTCAAACTACCACTAAAAAAAAAAAAAAAATATGTAATTTTGCATTTTACTTTTTTAATGCCAATTATGCAAGATTATAAATATAGACACTAAAATAAAGGAGTTGCTTGCTTTGCCAGTTATCTCTGAATAGTGAAAAAATAAGGCTGTGAGGGACAGACGTATAGTCTTCACCAATGGCAAGCACTGTATAAAGGTCCTAGATCGCTTAATTTTCATAACTCTGAACTTTTAAAAGTTTTTGTCTACCGAGTTTTTTTTTTTTTTCTTCAGAAAGCATTTTGTCAGCCGAACAATCAGATTGTTGTTAAACAACAGTGCAAACCATTGAACTATCCCTTACAGCCTCGTTTTCATTCCTGTCAAAAAGGCAGGAATGACAGAAAAGATTTTAAAATACTAGGTAACAATATTAAATCTGATGCACTAAAGTCATGAACATGTAAAACTGAGATAAACATCCTTTTGACATTTTTTTTTCCACGTACTGTGTGCATCTAATCTTTAAGGTGTGATGTAGGACACTATATGAAAATGAGTGCAAACAGTAAATAGATGAATGAACAAGCATAATATAGATCTGAAATTAGTTCAATATGATTTCAAAATACTAATACTACAGTAAAACTGACTGCAGAGAGGAGATAAAAACTGCACAAAACAGAGCACATAAACTTATGAAATAAGCTGAAAGCACTCAATTCCACACAATAATTAAGAAGTGATTCAGAATGACACCACATCATAGCATGAACAGTCTCCTCGTTTCTGTGATGTAGCAAAGTAGAAAGGAGAGGAGAAAATGTCCGAACCTTTCCAAATGCATGTTCTCGCTGTCCAGCACAAATCCAGTGACCATCAACACTGTTCTGTGTGTTTCCAGCTGTCACGGATGTTCAGTGTTGATGGACTGTGACTGCAGCATGCTAGAACGATTAATTACGGGTACGACTGACTAGAGCATTATAATAATTGTCTGCTATTATAATATAAAATAGAGTCATTTAGGAGATTATACAATGCCTTACAGAAGACAATGCTTTCAGAGCAACCGTTTTTTAAAAGTACAGCGTTAAAAGCTCATTAAGTGCTCCGTGAGAGTTTTGACCACTACTGTGCCACACCTCCCCATATTACATTCATTTGACTGATTGAACTAAATTATTGTCATCTGATAAACACAATGGAATGGGAGATGCTTTATGTGTTACAGTGTAATTTTAGTGGTTATACATTAATTATCTCTCATTCTTTCTCACTGTTTTTAAGTGACATTTCAAGCCTAACCACAGTGAGCCTGACATTTATTTTCGAAATGCCACTTATACTCGCATCAATTGACTTTACTCAATTTACTCATGTGCTTTTATTGCTACCATTATTGTCAGGGAAAAGAACTAAAATTATTTTAAACGAGGACATTTTTTAAGTGCTAGTGACTATAAACCAGAAAACATGTGGATGGATGGATGGACAGACAGATAGATAGAAGAAACAATGAATACCATTTTATTGTTTTCTGTCCAGTCTGAACAGAATTACTAGATAAGACTATAGCCCTTGCAGAGTCATTGTTCTAGTAATAATTTGCTGAATTGCTGAGGTATGGTTGTTTTTTTTTAGGTCATTTTAACATAATTGGTCTCATTAAAGGCTGTTTCTCTTTATTTTTTCATACGCCTTCTAGGTGGAGCATGAGCTTCAGGTTGGGGATGGTGAACTTATTATACAATATCTCAGAAAATTCATGACATATCTTCTATAACAGTTCAAAAATATTAGGGTACATACTGATTTGAAGTTATGACACCAGATTCCTTACTTCCACTTGTCAAGTAAGAGACATCTCTTCCTTTCTCAATGCACCCATTTTATTCATGGAGCCACATTTTCCCCTCTGTCTAAAGGAGATAAAATAAATAAATAAATAAATAAATCATGGAAATTAAACAGGATATTTATTTATAGATTCTCTTGCATGTGAATTTTCATTCTCACAGTTTCTCCTCTTTCCAGTTTTATGAATCGTTCTATTTAATAACTCACTTAAAGTCGAACATCAAAGAGTTGTCCTTGTTCTGACAATCATAAATGTAAGAGTAACAGACAATTAACTGTACTACAATTTAACTTAATATAGTCTTAATAATGCAATATTATTGTATGTGTCAGAGCTGATTTTGCATTAAAGTTCCTTATCTAATCTCTTTGTTGAACGGAGCTTCATTCCTTCAATTGTATGTAAAAAATTATATTACACGGCTCTCAGACCAATCGCGGCATTGCATAAAATGCAAAAATCGTTGTACTACTCACTGCTCTCTTAAACAACGTAACAAGATTAACAAACAATAAGTAAGAAATATGCAGACATGCTTACAGAATGTTTGTTTAACTTTAAGATATAGGAATAAATAAAGGATATATTCATCAGTTTTATGACTAATGCCAATGTCTTAGACCTGCTCTGTCAGGAAACTAACAGTAAAATGACTGTCTAGTTGAAAAGTTCAGAACAATTAAAGTAAGATGTTAATTTGTTCCATTAATTCTCTAAAAGAAACCATTAAAATTAACGTGTGACTCAAAAGCCTTTGATCCCTTTCTTGAGAGCACAATCTTCACTCTTTTGCTTTGAGCTGTGGATGGGGTGGAGATGGAGATGAAGTATAAAAATCCTGTCTAATGTGGAGATAAACAACAGTACCATCAACGAGCTGGTTATAGCAGGACTTACTGTTCACTTGCTGCAGTAAATCAAGTTCTCAGGTACTCTTGAACGGACAAGCACTGAAACATGTAAGTAATCATCTCAGACATTGTTTGAAACTTATTATATGGCTTTATTGTGCACAGATATGTTGCTGTATTTTTGCTATCTAGAATTCATAGACTGTTTTTAATCAAGAGTTGGTTAAAAACCCAGCACCACCTTTAGCTTTTCTGGTATAATTACAAAAGGAAGTTAAAAATATTGGTCCGATAATTGTGAAAACAGCTCTAATGAATATATCTCATTTCTAAGAACAAAACCATGCAAGAGACCTTATTTATGAATTATTAACAATCTAATGGCCAATTACTGATCATGTATCTCTCTTTTTTTCCCCCCAGCATGCCTTTTGTATACAACCCATACAAAAACCTCTGCACCGTTGGCCGTTTCCCAGCCATTAAACTGCAGGCGGACGACTGCAGGAAAAAAACATGCTACGCACCGGTTTATCCTAATCCTTATGTTAACCCTTGTGTGAACCCTTGCGCAAACACTTGTGTCAAGCTTAATGTTAACCCTTGTGCCAGCCCTTGCGCTAAAACTTATGTAAACCCTTGTGCAACCCCTTGCTCTGCCCCTTATCCTTACCCTTGTGTTAACCCATGCGTCAACCCTTGCGCTAACCCTTGCGCTACGCCATACACCAATCCTTGCAGCGTTGTCGCTCCATGCCGTGATTATGAAACTAAGGAAGTTGTCATCAAGGAGTACATGGAGGATTGCACTATCAAACAAAGCTGTGGTGGTAATGGTAAGGAGTCGTAGTTCTTCGTCCTGCAATGCATGATGGGAAATGTGTTATTTTTATAACTCAATAAATGATCTGTTTGATATTGAATGACCTGTCTTCTGCTTTGTCGTTTTCTCAGAAGCTCTCCTCCGGGTGACTAAAGTCGATCTTCTCAAGTGCAGGACCGGACCGAATCGTCAGGAGCATCACACACACTGTTTCCCTGATGATCACCTGATCGTCCGCAGAGGACAGTATTTCAATATGTGGGTTGATCTGTGCCGTCCTTTCAATCCCAGCTGTGACAAACTTCACCTGGAGCTGAAACTAGGTTAGTTACTGTATGACCCATATGTACATGATAATAGAGGACATGCAGATACAGTATATGAAGAGGAGGAACATGCAATTATACCGTCACTGGAATCTCTTGTTCTTCTGTGTGTCTTACAGGTCATGTCCCATCCATCCGGGACGGCACTTATGTGATCGTTCCAATTGTGGAAGAATTCAAGAAAGACTGCTGGGGGGCAAAGATTGTCGAAAAGTGTCAAAACCGAATCAAACTGTGTGTGCACTCACTTCCGACTGCTTGTGTTGGACGATACCAACTCGGTGTCGTGACTCACTGTCAAGGAGGAAGATTCACATCACCATGTGTTCCTGACAATGACATTTACATGCTGTTCAACCCCTGGTGTAAAGGTACGTGTTACATTACACTTTAAAATAACGTATAAAACCTGAATATATGAAGATTAAATTGAATGCAGAAGGAAAGAAAGCACCATTAACACTTTGTGAAGCTTCAAAATCAATTTTCTCTGTTCTCAGATGACTGTGTGTACCTGAGTGAAGAGGCGGAGAGAGCTGAGTATGTGCTGAATGACATGGGCAGAATCTACTATGGAACTAAACAGCAGATTGGCTGCAGAACATGGAACTTTGGTCAAGTAAGTCTTATATATTACTAGAGTTTACCACATATCAGAGACCGCTGTCAATCTAATTGATTTCAGTGGGGATATTGAGAAAATCTGTCCTGCAAATCACTTTCAACATTAGCTTTAATGTTACAAGGTAGTTCTCTAAAATGATAACCATTAGCGTAATATATTCCACAGGATTTAATATATATCTATAATAAAACCACGGACTGGAATCATATTACGTTGATGAACGCCGATTGACGTACATTAACGCTACTCCAATTTTATTTTGACCGCTTAACTTAAATGACTTTACTCACAGATACCATATTTGTAAAGTGATTGCTGTGTAAAATCCCGCCCTTATGCGTTTAAATAACGTCTGACCGTTGAATCTGTCGGCACGTGATGTTTCTGATATTTAAACGGCACTGCCGTTCTCAGAGAATACAATCAAGTTGTAAATGTAAATACAATCTCAGTTGTCATTACAACACTAAACAAGCAGAGTAGACAGCGAGACAAGGTGAGCTTGAAGGTGAGCTCAAGTCGTGAGCTTGAAGTCTAAATCTAATGGCGGTTAACCGTCTTACTAGCGAACAAAAAGAAACGACAAGAGTCACGAACCTATGATTCGTGTGATTCGATTCTTTAAAAGAACCGATCTAAAGACTCCGGGGTATTCGGTTGGATTCATTCCTGTTAGAGCAGTTTAGCTTTCTTTTGCGTACGTTAGGTTTGTAATATGATTTAAATCAATGTAATTACACAATACAAACGGTTTTAAATTATGTTTGATTGATTCAGTATAGTTTGTGACCCCTGCTGTACATGATTTTTAATCTGTCATAATATCTTTTCCCTCACTCTGCTGTCTGATTCTTAGTTTGAGGAGGGAGTCTTGGCTGCATGTTTTTATGTGTTGGAGAAGAGTTGCACCCCTTGCTCAGGATGGAGAAGCCCCATTAACATTTCCAGAGTGGTGTCTGACATGGTGAGTCTTCATTTTCGTCTTATCAATATCCTGAATTTGATGCTGGAAAGCATATCAAACAGTCTGATTTGCTCTATTCTAAGTACAGTACATCTGCATGAAGCTTGAGACATAAACACATCTCAATCATCTCTTCTTAACAGGTTATTGCCAACAAAGACTCTGGTGTGTTGATGAGTAACTGGTCTAACTGCTACGGAGATGGAACTTCTCCCACATCTTGGTGCGGCAGCAGCTCCATCCTGAAACAGTACCACAAATGTGGAGGAGTACCTGTCAAATATGGACAGAGCTTGGCCTTTGCTGGAGTCACCAACACACGTAAGAGTTCATGCAGAATGGACAAGGAGGAAAGAAGGTTGAGAAAGTGATTGTAGATGTAATGCACTTATTCTTCTCTTCTTTCTCTCATAGTGTTGAGGTGTTTGGGCGTTCCTGTTCGTCCGGTCTCAAACTTCTGTTCTGCTCATGACACTGACGTTTGTTTGACAAGTGACGTCTATTTGGATGAGAAATTTCAGCTGATTGATCACATGAACCATAATTCAATCTGGTAAGTGTCAATCGCATTTGTGATTACTAAGAGTTCCTCTGAATGTGCATGATTGACTTCTCTTTGTGTAGGAACTACCATGTGTGGAATGAGGCCTGGATGGCTCGTCCAGACCTGCCATCTGGTTTTGGAGGTTGGCAGGTGGTTGATTCCACTCCTCAGCTGACCAGCCAGGGCTTCTTCCGCTGCGGCCCCACCTCTGTTGCTGCCATCCGCAGCGGACAGACCTTCCTGAAGCATGACGTGCCCTTCCTTTTCGCAGAAGTGCGTTAATTTCTTTATTTAAGCATTCGGTCATACAGAGATTAACATATAATGACTAATGATTCCTGCTGTGTCTGTAGGTGAACAATGATAAAGTTTACTGGCAGCGGAGATGTGATGGCACCTTTGGTGTTGTCCACGTTGAGAAGGATGTAGTAGGTCACTGCATCAGCACCAAGGCCATCGGCTCAGATCAACGTCTAGATATCACAAACCTCTACAAACACCCACTTGGTAAAAACCACCTGCATGCCTCTTAAAACATCCGGTTAAGATTCATGGTCTCACCCGTGACATCTCCTCCTGCTTCCATTGATCAGGCTCGTCAGAGAACTGTGCTGCTTTGGAAACAGCCCTTCGTCACGGCTCCAGGAGATGCACATACCCACTGCCCTGCGCTGAGGATGTCGTCTGTGAAGTCAGCCTGAAGGGTGATGGACCGTGTGTGGGAAAAGATGCCGTGCTCTGCATCAATCTGAAAAACAAATGCAGCTCACCTCGTAGCGTAACCCTCTACAGCCATGCAGCAGCCATGTACTACACCGGAGTCAGGAAGACCTTCCTGAAGAGAGACCAGACATGCATCGAGCTCAAGCCCTCTGAATGTGAGAAATTATACAGTTTGAGTTGTAATGCATGAGACCAAAAGCAAATCAGCACACCATCTGTCAATCTGTTAGTTATTTAAAATAGAGACTTGTCATGAAAGCATTCCATATTTATCACTTTTCCCACTACAGGCAAACCTCTGGAATGGACCCTGAGTTATGACGAGTATAAGGAGCACCTGGTGGATCACGCCCCGCTGATGCTCAACCTCTTTGGACACGTCGCTCAGACTAAGCAGATTCTGGCCACCCAGTACAGCTTCAGACTGCGCACTCCAGATCTAGTCGTCGCTGTGAGTTTAAAGCATCTAATTCTGGTGATCAGTTGAAATAGTTTAGTGCTAAATTATGTCTTGTATTCTCAGCCTGCTTGTGATGCTGTCCTGGGTCAAGAAGTGCCAGTCAAAATCACCTTCCAGAATCCACTGCCTTGTGTCCTAAAGAACTCTGTTTTCCGCTTTGTGGGACTTGGACTGCAGCATCCCAGAATTGTTAACTATGGGTAAGATACTACAATATTTTTTATTAATTACTCATTTAAATACTTTTCCATTTCAACTGTTATTCACTGAATTATTGATTGATGAACATAATGCTCAACACTTTAATTATGTAATCTAAAAAATGAAATTTTAAATATAGTAATATTATAGTAATATACAATTGTCTTGCTAGTTTGTGAATATTTAATTAACAAAATTATTCAAATATAAATATATGAAGTAGTGATATTAAATAATGTGTTGCTATACAGTTTTAATTATTTAATCTAAAGCTTTTAAAATATAAATACATATAGTAATATTAAATAATACATTTACACAGTTTGTTACTATTTATGTTATATTAAAATTTAAATATATAAATTATAGTTATATAGTTTGTAAATATTGAATCTAACAAAAATAAATAATTCAAATTATAGTAATATTAAATATTCTTCTTATTTTCTTCCTCAGTGACATTGCAGGACATGCCACAGTGTGCCTGACGGAGAAATTTATTCCCAAGTGTCACGGCCCACACAAACTTCTGGCCTCATTCGACTGTCCTCAGCTCACTCAGGTGCATGGATTCACCAACATTGTGGTCAAACAGCACTGCTGAACCAATCGAATAACCAAAAGAGAAGAAACGTCAAGGCTCCACTGAACAGAAAGCGCTCACATTGAATTGATTTGCAGAATTAAATAGCATCTATTAGTTTCACTTTACCTACAAGCTGTAAACCTTAAACTAATCATGATCCAGGAGGCTTTATGCCAGACATCTTAATGGTATTTTCCTCTCTTGTTAAGTAGTATTTTAGGAGATGGCATTTGTGGGCTTTACCTGGTTTGAGAGATTACAAATGTTATAGTGAATAATCATTGATCATAATCAAGTTTATTTTTCCTTTTCAATTGTTTTCATTGTTTAATTGCTTTCAAATAATTGTTTCATGGTGATGGTTACTCTGTCCTGTGTAGCTTCAGCTTCAAATAAAATAGTCCCAGCATACTAAACTCTTGTCTGTTTGTGATGTATCTATGAAAATGAGGCTTTATTCCTCTTGTCATTCAAACTTAGTAATACATTCTTGACTTAAATCCTTTCCAGAAACTTTTATATTCACAGAAATCCAGACTTTTGCAGACTGCTTGTCATCACTGGTTTCTGAAAACCTCAAAAACATTGATATAGAGCATTGCTTCACTGGTATTAAAAGATAATATAAAACACATTTCAAGTCAAATAATCAAAAGAAAACAGAACTGATACTAAGTTTAGTGTTAAAATATACATACATACATATATATATATATATATATATATAAAATGGTCTGAAATCTGAATCTACCGTCCAGTAACAGCTGATTAAGTCCATCCAGTTATCCAGGTGAATGAAAGCATTCAGTGCATTGTACTGAATCCCTGAGAAAGAGACTGCGGTCTTGGTCTGATTCTGAATAAGCATCTATTCTGCACAAACACATCTGAATCCAGTTCAGATCACGGTGCATCTCCTCGTGCAAAAATCTTCATGTTAAGTGAGAAGGGAAAACATCTTGTAGGGTCTGATTGTCAACAAGGCATTGATTCAGGAGTAAGACTTCAGTGAGGTTTACAAGGTCCAAAAACAGTACACTCGCTTCATAAAGAGCCGATCAGTCAGGATTGGTCTGAAGGGGTCTGTCTTGTGTCTGATGGTAATATGACTCGCTGCTCATCTATTCGTTTGGCCTGGGAGCGAACGATGAGGCTGAAGAAGTCGTCGTCTGGGACTGTGGGGCCTCTGGTGGGGGGAGGAGGAGGAGCACACCTCTGATCATCCAGTCTGGATCCCTGTGTAAGACAAAAACAGACACTGAACATACACTTACAAAAGGATGTGAAACATAATATTTAAAGAGGATCCATCATGCTTTTTTTTTTTTTTTTTTTTTTAACCCTTCTGCAGGTTTCATCAAATCTAACTTAATGCTTTTTAATGCCAATTCTTTTTTTAATGCCATATATATGTCGCTAAATGTCAATAGATGATGTCATACAGCAATTCGAATATTCATCATGTGATTGTTGCATTCGCATTCTGCCAAGAAACAAAACACATTTGTTTGCTTCTCTGCTTGCTACCCCTTTTGCTCACATAATATATATTAATACAGCCAAATTCCAAATAAAATTGTTTCATCTACATATTTTTCTGGTTTTGTTGTCAGACAACATGAAATGATGACTGAAATGATGACACTGTTGAATATCAAATGTCAAGTGAAACGAGTAAAAAAGATTTTTTTTTTTTTTTTTTTTTTTTTTTTTGTGGTGTAAATATAAATTTAAAATTTCTGAAGCAATATCCTTTTAGAATATTGAAGCTTTGACATATTTAAATCTGTATATTTGTGATAGCTTTGTGACTATTTAATGGGCTATATGCACAGAGCGTTCTTTAGAACTTCCGCAATAATGTAAACCAGCTCGAAAACTTCCGGTGAGATGTAATTTGCTGGTGTGTTGAGCATCAGTAGTGTGATACTTAGTTTATAAATTAGAATATAGTCACTTAAATAGTCAGGCATAGCATTAATTTAGTTATTCAAAAGTAAGACGGCATAAAAAATAAATAAATAAAGACGTATCTCATTGTTCCTCCTCGGCTAAATTCAATTCGACCATCAGTTTTCACACTTTTATGTGAAAAAAAGCTTCAAAAATTAAATATTTATTGTGCACTTTAGTTAGATTAATTGAATAAAATGTGTGTTTTTACAAGTGTGCTGAAATCATTGATCTTGCGCTGCACTGTCTGCGTCATTCATTCACAAGATTGTTTTTCATAAGTTTTTTTTTGAGTATTTCATACTTCACATTGACAAAATGTATTTTTAAAGCTAGTTATTTTATAATGTTTAATATTTAGTCAAAACGTAGTGAAAAACGATTAGAGGAAATGGCTGATATATGCGCAAATAAATGCTACTTTGCCGCCACCTGCTGGTTAAAGTGGTAATTATTGTCTTTTTTAAGTGTTTTCTATCAAATGTTGAATTTCCTACATTTTTAAACGTTCGGTTCTACAATGGAGATAATCTCATAAGGATGAACAAATAATGTCTGTGATCATTACATTAAAAATAACATTTGAAGTGCGGGGGGGCGGGGGCGGGGCGTGTCTAATTACAGACATGGCGTTTTTAAACGGTCCCGATAGCTTCGTATTTATTGCAATCAATAAAACTGGTTTATTGGCAAATTGGGTAAATGTGATAACTGCATTAAAATATGAATGCAACATTAAAAAGTTAACCACTGATGGTTTTGTGTCGATGTATAGCGAGTACAGAATGAACAGCTAACAGTTCACTGGAAATGCCTGAGCTGGCTTAAGGACAACCAGGAAGTAACCGCGCATATAGTCCATTAAACCACCAGTAGGTGGCGTCAAGTAACCGTCTTAATAAGTGAGTTATTCAATCAAACGATTCATTCCAATGGCTGATTCATTCAAGAATAAGACAGTTGTTTATAAATGGGTCATTGAATCTTTGACTCAACCAATTCGCTCAAAATGCTGAATCATTCAGTAACGAAAAAAAGGCTGAGCCTGCGTCTCAATGTGCATTCGATCCATCCTAAATAGTATGTGACATTAGTAATATTCAATTTAGGGCAGATAGGGTGGATAGTATGCACACTGGGATGCAGGGTGAGTGTTGCTACGCTATGGTTTTGCTGTGATTTTTGTTTGAAACTATTTTCGCTGCTAAAACAGAACAAAAACAGTCAATGTTCCTTCTAAAATGTAAGTGACTTAATATGAATCAGTGTCACGTTTTTAATCGTGACGGTAGCCTGTTTAGGAAAACAGCATTCTTGGTCATGTGATTTTGCTTAACTGTATCAAGTTACAAAAACTCCACATTTTGAATTTTTACCGCAGTATGTTTAACAGAGTTTCTTTTTGTGTGTGCTTCACTCATGTTTCCATTTCTCTTCGAGATGGTGTGTGAACCTTGTTATCGTCAGTACATTTACAGCCTATTATTATCCACTATCGATCGCCACTTTGACTGATTTTATTACATTTAGTCTTTCTCGCATCATTCGTGTTTTTGTTTTTTTTTGAATCAACGTTTTATTCAGGTCCTTGTCCAGTGGGGCAAGTAAAATTCTCTTTCACTTGCCCCTTCAAAAAATCCACTTAACCCGGACTATTTGACAAGCGTTACTTTCGAGCCCTGACATGTTAAACCACAATGCGCTTTCTTGGAAAAAAGTCGCAAAGGGGGTCTGAAAAGTCGCTAAGTTGGCAACACTGATTCAACCTTCAGTCTCCAGGTCCCAGCCCGCTGCTGTCCAAAACGGGGTTACGTGCAACTTTGCCCCGGCCCGAGGCAATTACCAAACTGGTTCCACGTGTGTATCTTACCAATGTACATATTTTGCGACAGCAAATCAAAGTTATTAATTATGAAGGCTATATTCAGTATGGTAGTATTATTTTTCTTCAAAACTATAATAAATAATTTAATGCTTTTAATGCCATTTAAGGCCTTAATTTTCGCAAAATCCATTGAATGACTCCAAAAGAGGGGACAGCCATTTGTAGTGGTGTCCGAAACCATAGTGGACATTATTAAGCGCACTCATTCAATCCCACAAAGCACTGCAATAACAAGTGTACAACTGATGTACACTCAACAGTCTCATAATGCACTGTGAAGTTGTGCTGAATTAATTCCCGCGTCTCACCAGAAGATGGCGCTCGCAGCTGAATCATCCATCGTTTTTCCAAACTTCTGGTTCAATGTGGCTACAGCGTAATTTCAAACAGGTATAAATTCATTTTTAATTGATTATTAATCAATAAATCAGGTTTATACATAGTTTCCATGACAGAGTTCTGGAGCTGCCAGTTTGCTAAGTTTCAAATGATTATTAAACAGCACAAACTATGCAAAAGCAGCGCACTCAGTGTCCGAATTCACTCACTCGTTTTCATTCACTCCTTCAAGTGACCTATATTAGTGGACTAATGTAGGGAATAGTGAATGAGGATACAGGGGGCGATTTCATACACAGCCAGGAACAAAACAGAGCCTTACTGACAGACTGGGAAGAGAGGAGCTGCAACAATGGAAAATATGTGAAAAATAATGTGTTTTTTGAACATTCAAGCATGAAACCTATTCTAGTAGAGCCAAAAAACAAAATCAAGACTTTATAAAAGGGCATAATATGGCCTCTTTAATGATGCAGCATAATAATAAACAACATTAACCTGGCACTTAATCAGCATGTCGAAGAAGTCTTCATCCGGTTCTTTGCTATCGGCCGTGGCCATGAGTTTGCTGAGAACATCCTGGCTGTGGCGCTGGTCCAGCCGGAAACCTGGAAGACTGTCCACACTGGCCCGCTGCTCGTTCAGCCGACGACTCTGTGAGCTGGCCAGCAGGTCTAGAAAATGGCCGGGCTGTGCCGAGGCCTCTGCTTCGGGCGCGGAAATAGCTGAAGGTTAAAAACAGTGTAGTCACTTAAATACTGCTATATAAATATTTTTCTTATAATACACTATCATTCAAAAGTTTGGGGTCAGTAAGATTTTTTTATTCAGCAAGGAGACATTAAACTGATCAAAAGTGACAGTAAAAGCATTTATAATGTTACAACAAATTTCATTTCAAATAAATGCTGTTCTTTTGAACATATTAATCAATGAAACCTGAACAAAATTATTTCTATAGGATCATGTGACACTGAAGACTGGAGTAATGATGCTGAAAATTCAGCTTTGATCACAGGAATAAAATACATTTTAAAATATATTCAAATAGAAAACAGTTATTTTAAATTGTAATAATATTTCACAATCAAATAAATGCAGCCTTGGTGAGCAGAAGAGACTTCTTTCAAAAATATTTAAAAAATCTTCCCAACCACAAACGGTAGTGTGTGTATACACACACACATTTTTATATATTTTTATATATTTATTTATATATATATATATATAAATATATATAAATTGCTTGTCACTGTATACACTGCTATAATGGTTACATACTAAAGGTGCATTTGCACAAACTCTATTAGGTGCAAAAAGTTTTGCATAAAGGCATTGTTTCTGTACATCATGACATCTCAAATCACTCCCACTTAAAATGAATGACTTTCTTTAGGCTTTGCTGCTTTAAATTGCTTTTTTAGTGTGAATGCACCTTAACTAATGTAATTGCACATTCATATAGTACAAGTATAGTTTGCACAGGTCAGTACAGTCAGGGAGGAAGGGGCGACTCACGTTTCCTCAAGGCTACGGGCGGGGTTTCACGGGGAGAGGAAGGGGCGGGAACACGGCTTATGCCGTCCTCTAATGAGCACCTTTGATCATCCATGCGGCTGCCTTGGAAGCGGCTTAGAAGGTCAAAAAAGCTGTCTTCACCCAGAGTGTCTGGAGCGTGCTGTGGAGAAGGAAGTTATAATAAAAACAATAAATATTTGATATTTTATTTGTAGAATGTATCATTTAAAAAGGCAACTTTAAAAAAAAAAAAAAAAAAAAAAAAGCCAACAAAAAGTTCCATTCAGCATCAGTAATTTAGAAAAAATTGTTAATTTGCATGCACTCTTTAAAATCTAAATGATAAAATTGACAGGTCAATTCAGTTTTCCAGCCTCTGTTTGCAGTATGTTTTAACCAATATATTTTTTGAGACTCAACACTGTTAATTAAAGTTGCCATGAAATCATAATGGTCGACATGCATTTTTAATGGAATATTGCAGTATTTATTATAAAAGATTTATCAATGCACATTTTTTAAATGAATATGCCCTTGTAATTAAAATATCTTCTCCTCCCTCTTGCAGCATCATCTCTTTACTCTGATGACATGTTTACTGGTGCGAAGGCGGGGCAACCTGTCACTCACACGAGATCCACCAATAGCAAACCACAACCATCCAATCAATTCCCCATGAACAAAATCAAGCCCCGCCCTACATTTATTCTTGTTCGAGAAGCAGTTTCACATGGATATACGTCACAATAAAGAATAAAAGACTATCGCAACTTCCATTTCATGCTGACTTAAAAGTATTAGTTCGCTTCAGAATTAAAATGTCCTGATAATTTACTCACCCCCATGTCATCCAAGATGTTTATGTCTTTCTTTCTTCAGTTTAAAAGAAATTAAGGTTTTTGAGGAAAACATTCCAGGATTTTGGCTACCAACTGGTTGAAGGTCTAAATGTCAGTTTCAGTGCAGCTTCAAAGAGCTCTACACGATCCCAGACGAGGAATAAGGGTCTTATCTAGCGAAACGATCGGTCATTTTCTTAAAAAAAAAAAAAAAAAAAAAAAAAAAAAAAATGTATATACTTTTTAACCACAAATGCTTGTCTTGCACTGCTCTGCAATGCGCCACGCATTACGTAATCACACTGGAAAGGTCACGAGTGACGTAGGCGGAAGTACCGTTGTAGGGCGAAAAAATCCATCTCCTCCTTTCAAAATAATCCGACATCGTTGTTCTACCCTTTTTTGTAAAGGCTGTTTGACTCAGTCTTTGCACGTTCACTTTGTTGACACTTGAACGGTACTTCCACCTACGTTACCTTTCCAACGTGATTACGTAATGTGTGGCACATCGCAGAGCTAGTGCAAGATGAGCATTTGTGGTTAAAAAGTATATAATTTTTATTTATTTTTTTTAGAAAATGACAAATCGCTAGATAAGACCCTTATTCCTCGTCTGGGATCGTGTAGAGCTCTTTGAAGCTGCACTGAAACTGACATTTGGACCTTCAACCCGCTGAACCCCAGTGAAGTCCACTATATGGAGAAAAATCCTGGAATGTTTTCCTCAAAAACCATACTTTCTTTTCGACTGAAGAAAGAAAGACATGAACATCTTGGATGACATGGGGGTGAGTAAATTATCAGGAAATTTGAATTCTGAAGTGAACTAATCCTTTAAAGGGGTCTTTAAGTACCTGTATGTCTGGAGGGGCTGAAGTTGGGCTACTGCTGCTGCTGTTATTTTCAGCTGGTGGACTGGAGTTTGAACCATTCAACCTGTGTTTTTTGCTCCTGAAGCGATTGATGAAGAAAAGTTTGGAAGATGTCTTGGCTATGGACGTTTTGGTTGGCGATTTGGCTTGCTGAGGGGTTGTAGTCTCCTCACAGGCCCGCCCCTGCGTAGATAAAGCAGAAAGACTTTGTAGACTCACTTTTGACATGCAAATTATTTGATATGCAAAACATTAACACAAAATGTATATGCGATGCATGCAACTCCCACTTAAGACGAATTCACATTTAATGTCTCACCACATTTTTGTCAGAGGTCAGTTTCATGAGCTCCATGTTCTCCATGCTGTGTCTACGGCTTCCTCTGGATCTTCCATCTACACAAGCAGAAAGAAACAGGTACTATGATCAGCTGTGCTGAGAGGATCTATTGCTTATAGCTGAGAGTACACATACCCTGATGTCAGTGACAAAATGTACTAATATTGTTGCTGCCAAGCATATTAAAGTTGCACAAAGTCATTTTATATGTTTAATTTTTTTTGTAATAGTTTACTGTAAATGTTAAGCATTCAAGCAAACTGTTTTCAAGTTTGAACACGTTTAACCAAAATGCTTTTACAGCTTTTAGCCAGCAGGTGGCACTATCACCAAACTCCTAACACCAAACCAATGGTACTCTCAAAGCACAGTCCCATATTGATAACTAAATTTTAACATGCCAAATATGCAAAAGAAAAAAAAAAAGAAAGAAAAAAGGAGAGTTTGCATGTCAAGGGAATGAAATTTAAACATTTTTAACACTTGAGGCAATACTTTTAATCTGAGTTTTTAGTCAATTGATAATATTAAATATTCTTAGATGGCTTAAACAGATGATTTGTTTATCAGAATATATATATATATATATATATATATATATATATATATATATATATATATTTAATTGCTTTGTGGTTTGTACATTTTAATGCTTTACTTTTATGTGCTTATCCAAAAATATTTTTTCTTTCTCCCATCCTGTATGTATCATAAAAACGTATAAATAAAAAAATGACTGTGTATTTTATAGGATGCTTGTATAGCATTTACCGTTTGTGGTTTTAATGTTTGAGGACAGTTGTGTGTGCTGTTACCAGGCAGACTGCTGTCAGCGGACGGATGTTCGATGTAGGCAGGGCTGTTAGGGTTTGAACTGTTTTGCTTCAGACCCAAAACTAACTGCAGATCAGATACGTTCATTCTGGCTGTCAGCTCCCCACTGCGGTCTCCAATCTGAGGAGCGCATACAAAAAAAACATTACTGGAAGTGCTAGTCCAGAAAACACGCGCTCAGTTCAATCATGAGGAGAATCTCATGAAGCATGTCCAAGTCACATTTCACCCCAGAATCAAAATAAAAAAAGAAGACATTTTGTTTTGCTTTGCTCACTTTTTTTTAATGACAGTTAAGAAGGAAAATTTGTCTTTTTCTCATTCTTTGTTAGCTTGTTTTCTAATGAAGCTGCTACTGTATCCGATGAATGTTTATGGTTCTGTGATGAATTGTTTATGCTCCTCTATTGTAAGTTGCACTGGACAAAATGCATCTGCTAAACGCATAAATAGAGATATTTTCCCTAATTCTAATTACAGAAATAGGGGGAAAATAGTGTGCATGATCTAATGTCTTATCAGCAGAACAGGAAAGTCTTTTACATCACAAAAGTATGTGTTGTACAAAATTATAATTTACAATTTATTTTATAAAATAATTGTGTTACTGTAATTAGAATCACAGTAATTGAGAATAATGGGAATTATAAAATGCTTACATTTAGGTACCGAGAATGATCATAATTGTGAATTATGTAATTGTTATTGTAATTGTTAATAATAATGTTATGATCAGAGTTATCAAATCAATTAATTGCATCTAACATAAAAGTTTGTAAATATATGTGTGTGTGTATATATATTTCACAAACTTTTATGTTAGATGCAATTAATCACGATTAATCGATCTGATTTTATATATATATATATATATATATATACACACACACACACACACATATATTTGAGTCAAAGATTCAACGGCCCATTCCAAAACACCTGCCTCATTCTTGAATGAATCAGCCATTTGAACAAATCGTTTGAATGAATGACTAGGACAGTCACTTGCCGCCAACTACTGGCGGTTCAGTTTCATGTTTAAATTTTCCCAACATTTCTTATTTGTATATTCAAAAATATTTAAAGAATAACATTATTTAATGCAGATGTACTTTTTCAGTGTAAATTATTTAATTTGATTCGTAACAGTCCTGCTTTATTTTTCTTATTGAATTTATTGATCAAATGTAAAAATATTGAAATAAAAGATGAAGCATGTGATAAGATTAGGGGAAAAAATGTCCTTGGGGTAAATATCACAAATATGCAGACATAAATACACAAAAGGTGATGGAACACTGTTGAGAATATTGCTTCAGAATAAATTATATTTACACCAAAAAAAATTAAACAAAATTCAAGCAACTTTTTTGCTCTGACAAGTGACTACATGACAAGGCTTAATGTCGAACCCTGTATTTTGTATTGATATGCTCTCCTTTAGGCCTACAGAAAGATTTTATTGTTATCTGATGTAGCTTTGCACACTGCCAGCATCTAGAATGATTTTGATCTGCATTTTAGTGTTCATAGCAGAGGGCTCTGTCGACTTATTTTTCACAGTTTGTCAATTGATAAGATTTTGTAGACTTTGCATACACATACATTTACAAACTTTTATGTTAGATGCAATTATTTGTGATTAATCAATTTGATTTGATATGTGTGTTTATATATATCTTATATACACACACTATATTTACAGACTTATGTTAGATGTGATTAATCACGATTAATCGATTTGATTTTATATGCGTCGTATACACACACACACACACATTATATAGATACAAACTTTTGTTACATGTGATTAACTGTGATTAATCATTTTGATAGCACTTAAATTAAATATAAAAAAACCCAAAACTTATTTCAGCTAGTTCTCATTTTCATTTGAAGTTGAGCAACTAAAATAACTAAATCTAAATAAACAAAAACTAAACACTTAAACTGAAACAATGAAAACTATAAGTATACTTATTTGTGACCCTGGACCCTGGTCATAAGGGTCAATTTTTTGAAACTGAGATTTATACATAATCTGAAAGCTGAATAAATATTTCCATTGATGTATGGTTTGTTAGGATAGGACAATATTTGGCCGAGATACAACTATTTGAAAATCTGGAATCTGAGGGTACAAAAAAAAATCAAAATATTGAGAAAATCGCCTTTAAAGTTGTCTAAATAAAGTCCTTAGCAATGCATATCCACTCACAAAAATACATTTTTGATATATTTACAGTAGAAAATTTACAAAATATCTTCAAGGAACATGATCTTTACTTATTTTTTGGCATAAAAGAAAAATCGATAATTTTGACCCATACAATGTATTGTTGGCTATTGCTACAAATATACCTGTGTGACTTATGACTGTTTTTTTGCTCCAGGGTCAAATTTTTTAATTAAAAAAAAAAACAACAACCAAAAAAAAAACAAAAAAAAAAACTGTAAAATTAAAATGAAAACAGAAAATGTAAAATTATTTTACAATATTAACAAAAACTAAACTATAATAACTATAATAGTATACTAAGCTTTATTTTCTTCATGTAAAATAAAATGTATTCTAATAATTTATTATTCTTTCTTTTGATTTTTCTTTTCGTTGAGATTCACCCGTGGGCTTTCCTGTGCAGGCAGGAAGTCTGTTAGTGTTATCTCTGTGAGTCAAGCGCACACACACACACACGCACACACACCTCTTTTGAGATCTCCAGATGTTTTTCAGTGAAGCTCATGGCCTGTTCGTGGTTTCCCAGTGCGGTGTACGCGTTCCCTAAACTCCAGCACGCCCTCCCTTCTCCGATCCTACACACAGTGACAGAAGGATTAGACATCAAAAACAGCAGCACAGACAGAAAGTGTCAAAGACAGCCTACCTGTCCTTGAGGTCCTGCGCTATGATGAGATGTTTGAGGTGATAGTCTATGGCTCTCTCATAGTCCTGCAGTAGTGTGTAGGTGTTGCCCAGACTGTAGCAGGCCTGAGCTTCCACGGCCCTGTCCTTCAGCTGCCGCGCCAACTGCAGTGTCCGCCTGCGGGATAAACATTCAACAAAATGACCTCGAGATATGCTCTGAACACACTTGAGTCCACTGTCGCCTTTGGCTTGCTTAGTTGGGGTTTAAAAGACACTTCATAATCAGTAATATTGTTGATTTGACTGTGCTGACACTATCGGGTGAGAACAAAACTTGAACTGAATTGAGCTGGATGATGACACTATTGTCTTCTGTAGAGTTGCTTTATAGCAGAATCGAATTGGTTTCATAATATATAAAGCACCATTTAAATAAAGATGATTGATTTCAGCTCATCTAACAGCAAAGTATGGAAGTACTTTTTTGTGGGGTATTTATCATGGTAATTCCAAAATTTTAGGCATGAAATGTTGAGCTAAATTAACAAATGCATGTTTTATAACACTTCTAAAAAAAATACATGAATGGTGTTCCCAGTAAAGATGAAAATGTTATATATATTATATATATTTTTATATATATAACTGTTCATGGATGCATGTTACTTTACACATCTGTGTGTCAAGTTTATTTAATTGTACATATGGTTTAATTTCCAAAGCATGTCTGATTCAAATCTATTTGATTGTTTGGTTTTATTAAAGAAAATGTACTGATTTATGAATGAAGTCTTTTGTATACATATTCTGTATTATTGTCCCTTACGTCTATTTTTGTGCTACTGTTTTTGCAAATAGTGCGTTAAAATGCTGAATGTTTGCACTATGGTTTCTTTGCAAACTACATTTTGTTTTTCTATGCCTTGCAAGGGAAAGAAATGACAATAAAAGTGACTTTAATATAATATATATAATAATGGAAATTAAAATAAGGCCCAAAATAAAATAAAATAATTATTGTTATTCTTGCTTTCTTCGTATTCCCTGCTTGTATATTGTATATAACTTAGAAAAAAATATTTTAAAAATAAATATAATAAAATAATAAAAAATAAAATAATTATTGTTGTTGCTTTGTTTGTATTCCTTGCTTGCATACTATTAAAAACAAATATTTAAAAATAAAATAAAACAATAATAAAGAAATAAAATAATTATTGTTATTGTTGCTTTGTTCATATTCCTTGCTTGTATATTGTTAATAACTTAGAAAAAATATTTTAAAAATAAATATAATAAAATAAAAATAAAAAAAAATCAAAATATAACAAAGAAATAAAATAAAATAATAAAATGTTGTTGTTGCTTTGTTTGTTTTCCTTGCTTGCATACTAATAAAAACCTACAACAATTATTACAAATATTTGTATATACAAATATTATAACAAATATTTAAAACTAAAATAAAACAATAATAAAATAAAATACTAGCAAACTGACTTGTAATGTTCAGCTGCAACTTCAAACTGCCCAAGGAATATGTATGCATTTCCCAGGTTGCAATATGCTCTCCGCTCTGCGGCTCGGTCTCCAAACTCCTTCGCAATAAGGAGACGCTGTAAAAAGAAGAAAGCATTATTAATATTTACATCATGAAATGTATTTTCTGCACTACAGATGTAGAGACTACAACTTCTTTATTATTTATATACGGAGCAATATTTATTTTAAATATCATTACAACAAGTATAGAGTTATATAAATATTATTATAATTAATTATTGTACACACAATAATACAAACTTTCTGTACACTAATCCATCATTTATAATAGTTTGTGCATTTTCCCCCATCATTTTTAGTTTGGGCATTTTAATAGAAACCAAAAGTACATTAACTTCATTATGAAGCTCTCAGTATGAAATACCTGCTCGTGGGCAAGAACTGCATCCTGGAAGTTTCCGAGCAAATAGTGCGAGTTGCCAAGGTTTCCGTAGGTCCTGCCCTGTGCCGCTCTGTCCCCCAACTCCTTCACAATGGCCAGATTCGCTCTTCAAACAGAGACGTACAGTAAGAGATACAGCAGGGGAGATAAAATAATAAAATGTTTAGCATGCTTTTGGAAAACATTACTGCTCGTGAGGCCAATCAAATCACTTTGAGAAATGAAATATTTTGTCTTTTGGCACATGTGTGTCGTCTGCACACAAGTTTTGGGCATTCAAAGGAATGAAAACAACAAAAGCTGGCTCGCTCACTCATAGTACTCAGTTGCTTTCTTTAGAGCGATGCGTGCCTCCTCGGGAAAGTCTCCAGGGTCCATACCGCTCCAACATATGTTCTTCCCTTTGGCGTGGTACACATTCCCATAATTATACAGCGCTCGAGCCTGCCCCACCTAACAAAACCACACACACACACACACAACCAGCACTGATTACACACCTAAAACAGATCGACAGCTTGCATTTAAACTATGTTTATGGTCTGCTAAAATAGATCAAGCCATGTCTTTGGAGAACAGGACAAATGTGACTTCCAAAAACATCTGAGGCAAACTTGGCCATTCAAGTGGAATTCAAAGGAATAAAAATATTCTGCCTTAGACATGGGAGATATAAGCAAAACATTATATCACATTAATCTTAAAAATTTTGGTTGATAACAATATATAATTAAGACACTTTGAAAAGTTAAAAAAAAAAAAAAAAAACTGAAAAAAGCTTATGACCTTATGACAATTTCCAAAGTAATCCCATCACAATTTATTTAAAATATAATTTATTTATTGACATTATATATAAAACGGTTTATATTAAATAAAAATAAATAAACAATTCATTTATTATATTTGATAACAATTATATATATATATATATATATATATATATATACACATACATACATACATACATACATACACACACACACACACACACATATATATATATATAGTTGGTTATTTCTATTTATCAATAAAAATAAATTATATTTTATTTATGTATTTTTATATGTTTATTTATTATTTGCATCACTACATAAATATTAGTAGTAAATAAAAAAAAAAACATTTTAACCTTTTATTGGAGTGGAAGATATAGGCATAATATGTCACAATAATATTGTATATTGTTAATAACATACTATATAAATAAAATAAAAATATTTTTGTTATTGCTTTGTTCGTATTCCTTGTATATTGTTAAAACAAATAAATAAATAAAATAAAAATAAAACAAAAAATAAAATAATTGTCACAATATTATTGATGATTTTTTAATTTGGTTGATAACAAAATATAATAAAAATATCAATATATGAATCACATTTTATGGGAAAGTTAATACAAAAAAATAAAAAGTCCTTATGTCAATTTCAAAATTCATCCGATTACTATTTATTCATTTATTTATTTGAACAGTCAGTTTTATTTTTATTTTAACAATAAGTAAATAAATACTTATAAATACTAAATACTATAAATATATAAATACTAATAAATACTTGTACGTTTATTTTAGCAATTAAATTAATACAATTTTATTTATTTATATTTGAATAGTCAGTTTTATATTATCAGTAAATAAATCTTTTATTTATGTATTTATTTACTTGCTAACATCAATAAATAAATATTATCAGTCAATAAACACATTTAAGCAGCTTTTTATTTTATCTGCTCACCATCATTACAATGAAGCTTGTTTTTTTGCTGAAGGTTTACTTTGGTTCTGCAAGCATATTGTGACCAGGAGCTTCAAGCTCCAGAAAAGGACAAGAAGTGCCATAAAAAAAAGTCAATACTATTCAATATGTGATATTCCCTGTAAAAATGACGCCTTATGATAGCTTCCACCGTGGCTGTCACATCTTACTCACACATACACATCGCACATATGTACACTGTGCCTTGACATGCCAGGTTTGACATCAGCACAGAACGGCATCGATTTGTGTAGATGTTTTAAGATTTGTGTGTTTCGACAGAAGAAACCTACCTCATACAGGTTTTGAAGACATAAAGAGAGTAAATGATGACAGAAACTTCATTTTGGCTTAAGCTATTGCATTAAAATGCTTTTAGTTCCGTTTAACACCTCACCTTATCATGGAGCATCCTAGAAATATCCAGGTGTCTTTGGCAACAAACTGCTGCTTCATCATAGCGTCCCAAAACTTTCAATGTGTTTCCAAGGTTCCCACTGGCTTTAGCTTCTCCTAGCTGATCTCCAATAGTTCTAAAAGAGTCATAATAACGAAACTTGTTATTTTAGATAAGAATATAACCCTACCAGCTTTAAAACAGTGACTTAACATTCCAGATCCAGACCTGGTGAGCGTCAGGTCATGCCGATGGTATTCCAGCGCCTTGTTGTAGTCGTGCAGGTGGAAGTAGGCGTTTCCCAGCTGACTGTAGATGGCGCTCAAAATCTGCAGGTCTTCTGTGCCCACCTGGATGGCCGACTCAAAAAAGGAGACGCCCGCGCGGTAATCACCCACTTTACACAGACGCTCACCTTCCAGAGCCAGTTCCAGACACGAGGCCTCCATCCTGCAGGGGGCAGCAGAGAGGTGAGCAAAGAGCATGATTAGGAAAAAATGGGTTTATGAGGTAGCAATCAGACGTAGGCTGTGGTCGAAATAGCATACTTCCCTACTATATAGTAGGCGAAAAACAGTATGTGACAAGAGAAGTATGTCCGAATTTATAGTACTCATGAAAGTGTAGGTGAAAAGTACCCAGATGACTTTGGGCGGGATTCTGAAGTGTGCATACTATGGACATTTTACTATCCCATGAATTTGTAAATGGCAGTGAAGCGACACAAGCTGGTAGGTCACATGATAATGACAACATGGCGGATGTAGTACGTCCGGATTACATTCACACTATATAGAACGTACTTTTTAACACCCGCAAAGTAGGAGTGTGAGAAAATATCGATACACGTGAATATCGCGATATTATGTTTGGCGATACTGTATCGATATTTATTTAATTATTTATTTACATCCAGTATTTGTGGGTTTGTGTTCGGTTTAAACCACACACTGTATAAAACCCAACCGCTAGATGTCAGCGTTATCTCAGAACGTAAACTGACGGGTAGCCGGAGAAGCGCAAGGTACATAGCTAGTGTTAGCATTAGCAAACCCAGCTCACAACAAGACAGAATTATTCCGCTCCCGCGGAATACAGAGCTATAGTGTGGACTCATTTCGGCTTAAACTATAAAGAAACCACTAAGGAGATCGACAAGAGTCAGTTGTTTGCAAAACAGGCCATGTTTTAATCCAAAACTCGGGAAACGCATTGAATCTGAGAGCTCACTTAATATCCCAACGCCATCCGCGCTGCTGAGAGAGGCGTTCGATCGAATATGTAATATGTACTGCACATTTTCCTCTCAGTAACAAAATAAACACAACAAAAATGACAGCAGAAAGAAAGCATCTGATCATAGCGATGTGGATATGTTTGCACCAGCTCTGTTCAGCACTTCAGTGAAGGCACATTTATTTAAATAACACTTTATACATTAGACTGCTTTAAAGCAAGCAGCTACAGTATTAAATATAAAACAGACATTCATGAAATGGACTATGCACTAGTTGTTAAATAGTTTAGAAATTAAAAACTGCTATATCCTTTCAAACATACACCTAAAGAATCCTGCAGTCACTTTACTATTTTCCCTTAGATTGCACAAAATAGTGATATAAATGCAAATTATACTGTATTGATTAGGTTTTGTCAGGTTTTATGCATATAGTGGTGTGTTCTTTATGACCGTTTTTTTCTAAAATTAGATATTCTTTCTAAAAAAAAAAAAACAACAAGAAATATCACAATATAATCGCCTTTCTTACAGTATCGCAATATATCGCCTCGTAACCCCTGTATCGTGATAAGTATCGTATCGCGAGATTCTTGGCAATACACAGCCCTACCGCAAAGTACGTACTTGCTCAAAATAAGTTCCTACTCACGAGAGTATGTCATTTCAGACAGAGCCGTAAAGAGCTTTATTTATGAGATCAGAGACCAAAAAAAAAGTAAAAAAAAAAATGAACAAAAATTGAAATAAAAATTTAGTGCTGTAAAAAAAAAAAAAAAAAAAAAAAAATCAATTAATTGGGATTAAACGCATCTAACAAAAGTTTGTAAATATATAATGTACACACACACAAACTATGTTAGATGCGATTAAATCGATTTGACAGTAATAAATATATTCAAAATTAAATAAATAAATAAATACATACAATATTTTATTAGTTTATTTTCAACTAAATATCTGCATTTTGATGAGACTATTTTTAAACCTAATGAACAGTCTAGTATTTCTGTTTAAGCACATATTATTCAGACACTGCAGATGTTTTTTTGAGAGGCCTTATATTTGAGGGTCCGACAGATCTTGACAGATTCTATTTGAAGTCTATTTAGTGTAAATGCATTTCCCATTCTTTTATACACACTAAGAGACAGTCTGTGGTAAAAGCATTCCACAGATATGGCAGAAAAATCTAGAAGGAATTATTACAACACCAACATCATTAGGTCCGTGTCTACACAAGTTCTTGAAAACGTCTTGTCAGCTGACATACAATAAAAATATGAATGACTCCCATATGAAGATTTCAAATGGTGTCATAGAATGACTAAGAATCAAGGAGCTTGATTCAACGCTGATCTGAATGCCTGTAAACCTTCTGAAGTATCACAATATAAACACAGCAAATGTTGTATTTGCACACAAGGACTTCTGTTTGTTCTTTCAGAGTGTGCATTCATGTTATGTATAGACATTAGGTGCCCATTTTTGTCTGAAAATGTACACTTTTGGTCCTCACCAAATGTGAAAACGCTGAGTGAAGAGATAAAAATCAGTCAATCACAACATATCTGATGTTTAAAATACAGACATATTTAGAGAAGGAATGAAAATAAGAAACTAGCTAAAAGCTACATAACATGTCTTGTCATGGGAAACAAAACAAAAAAAACAGAATGATTCATAGCTATTACAAAAGAAAAACGTACAACTTCCTTAGCACGTCATCAAAAACAACTGAAAACTGTTTAACTTTAAATACATACAATACCAGTTAATAAGTTTGGGGTCTGTAAGATTTGTTTTAATGCTTTTGAAAGATATTCTTTGAAAGAATAAAAATCAAAATTTAACTAATTTTAAGTGCTGCTTCATGTTTTTGTGGAAACCAGAAAGACTTGTGATCTGAGATTTGGAGCCAAATTAGAGGGGGGTAAAAATGACTTTAGAAAGATGGCAGCATCATTATGTTATTTTTACATAGAGATTGGTAGGTCTATTATTTAAATCTGTTTGCAATTTTTGGTTCATTATATGCCAACAGTGACAGCTCAAAAATGGCAAAAAGCACTTCTTGTGCTTTTTTACCTCAAGTTTGCATGGCTGTAACTCAAGAAGTATTAAACATATCTGAATATCCTTTTAGATTTTGGTTTTTAACAAACATTTCTTTTGGTATCTTCATTTTAAAGGCCCTCGATGGTTCAATCCCAGAGATATGGAGATCTTAATGCAGCTCCATGAGTAAATTGGTAAACTGTACATATTTTCAGTGGCCAAAAAACAAATGTGAGTCACTTTGCATATAGCTGATATTTTTTTTCTTTTAAAGAGGAATATCTGAACAAGTAATATTGAAACTAGAAATGTATCTCGTGTTTTTCTTTCAACACAATTGCATAGAACATAGCTGTCTGTGTGCCATAAATATTGTTTTTCCAAAGTTTGCTTGCCTGTCACTGAAAAAAGTATTAAAGATCTCAATATGATTTTAAACTTTTCTTTTGAAATCTTCATTTTCAATGCCCTAGATGGTTCAGTCCCATTGATGTGTGGATCTCAATGCAGCTCCATGTTCAATATGCTGAATTTTACCCATTTTCAATGGTCAAAAACCAAATGTTTCACTTTGACACAGCTGATACTTTTTAACGAGGAATGTCTGAAGAATAAATAATGTTGAAACTAGAAATGTATCTTGTTTCCCTTTATCAAAACCATTGTGTAGAACATCCCTCTCTGAGGGCCAAAAATCCACTGAGAATGGTTAAGTTGAGGCACATTAACTTGCTCTCAAAAGTGTATTTATAAGAATCTATATTTTAATCCGTTTAGGGATATTTGGAAGAAGGGATTTTGTTCATCTTAACAGTTTCTGAAACTACCCAGAGTTCAAATACGCAGTATCGTAACTACGTTACCACAATGACATCTCAATATCTCCGGGATTGAACCATGTAGGGCCTTTAAAAAGAAAGATTCCACAAGAAAAGTTTCATAGGATCAAGAATCTAAACTATTAAGATGTCTTTTAATGTAAACTTCAGAAAAATATATATATATTGGCACTTAGAGAGGTATGTTGTACGCAGTTTAACGCAGTATTATTTGTTCTTCAGACATTCCTCTTTAAACAGAATAACTATCAGCTGTCTGAAAAGTTACCCACATTTGGTTCCTTACCATTGGATAAAATTCAACAATTTTGAACATGGAGTCGCATTGGGATCCCCATATCTATGGGACTGAACTATATAGGGCCTTAAAAATGATTCCAAAAATTCCAAAAGAAAAGTTTATTAACAATTAGAATCTAGACGGATATTAAGTTATCTTTAATAGTTTTAGTGTTACAGATGTATGCAAAGTGACCCACATTTGGTTTTTGACCACTGAAAATGTGTACAATTTAGCAATTTACTCATGAAGCCGCATTACAATCTCCATACCTCTGGGATTGAACTATCGAGGGCCTTTAAAATGAAGATACCAAAAGAAAAGTTTGATAAGAACCAGAATCTAAAAGGATATTAAGATATCTTTAATACTTCTTAAGTTATAGGCATGCAAACTTGAGGCAAAAAACACAAGAAGTGTGTTTTTTTTTTTTTTTTAATTTTTGAATGGTCACCGTTGGCATATAATGCGACAAAAAATGCTAAAGTCAACAGATTTTACTAATAGACCTACCAATCTCTGTGTAAAAATAAAATTATGATGCTGACATCTTTCTAAAATCATTTTTACGCCCCTCTAATTTGGCTCCAAATCTCAGGTGAAAATTGTCATTTTGACCCCCCTCTACAAAACAGTAAATATATATTGATGACAATTAATATTTTGGCTTTCTTCTTCATTTATGTATTTCTTCAACCACAAAAACAACACATTTTTAGCTGGGAACCTCTGGTTGAGTTGGCACGGAATGACCCCATAGCAACTTCCTAGCAATCACGTCAAACATCCTGACAACCCCTTAGAACATCTTAGCAACCAACACAGCAATGCCCTGGCAACCACATATGACAACTGTGTGCAGAAAAGCTCACCTTTTATCCTTTTTCTTTTTAGAAAATTCAGTGCACCGTCTAAACATTTCGATCTTTTTGATGACTTTGTCTCCTCCAGTGTGATAGACACGTTTATTTCTCCACAGGGTGCAGCATGAGACCCACGGCTTCAACCTTCTCAGACACATCACAAAACTGATTTACCTCTTCCAAAAGACCCCAAATTTCAGGAAAACCCCCTCTGCGAGACCTTTCCCAACCCTCTACCCCTGTGAGAAGCCTCTGCATAACCAGAGGAGGCTTTAGCATCTGAAAAGTTTCGTTGTTGACATGCTGTGACGGGTTACGCTGGGTCTCGTACACAAAAACGCAAGGTCAGCGGTAAGCCTGCAGATAACAGATGCAACAGAGCAACATGCCCATGTCATCTACGGACACCCGATGGCAAGCGTCAATTCCAATTATGAGTGAGACGACACATGGAGATTATCATGCATAAAGGGGGAAACAGAGTAACTCTAATGTGCTTTGAACAGCTCCTAAACCTGTTATTCCAGTTGGGTGGGTCGACCGCAGTAAAAAAAATGCTATGCAGCCACTGAATTTTTTTTTTCACTTACACACTTTATTGACATTTACGGTTCCATGAAGAACCTTTAAAATGTACATTTACTTTCCATTTCACAAAAGGTTTTTATAGTGGAAAAAGGTTATATAGATTTTTTATATATTGTTCACACCAAGAAAAAAGGGTTCTTTTAAAAACTATCCACTGAAATGTTCTTTGGGGAACCAAATATGTATATTCTAAAGGTTCTTTATTGACATTTATGGTTCCATGAAGAACCTTTAAAATCCATGGAACCTTTCCATTTCACAAAAGGTTATTTACAGTGGAAAAGGGCTCTTTAGAGTTGTAAATCACTGTAAGGTTCTTCAAAAATGTAGGGTTCTTTATTGGCATGAAGAACCTTTAAAATTAATTCCACAAAAGGTTCTTTTATATGGTAAAAGGTTCTTTAGACTTGTAAAATGTTATACACCACCAAGAAAAAATTGTTATTTTAAGAACGGTTCAATGAAAGGTTCTTTATGGAACCAAAAATGGTGTTTCTACACTATAGGTTAGAAATATAGGTTCTTTATTGACATTTATGGTTCCATGAAGAACCTTTAACATCCATTGAATCTTTCCATTCCACAAAAGGTTCTTTACAGTGGAAAAGGGTTCTTTAGAATTCTAAAAGGAAAAAAAAAAAAAAAAAAAAAAAGATTTTTAAAGAACTGTTCACTTAAAGGTTCTTTACAAAGGTTTTTCTTCAATGAAGAACCTTTAACATCGATTTCACAAAAGGTTCTTTATAGTGGAAAAAGGTTCTTTAGATTTTTTATATATTCTTCACACCAAGAAAAAAGGATTCTTTTACGAACTGTTCACAGAAAGAAACCAAAAATGGTTATTCTACATTCTTAAAAAATAAGGGGTCTTTATTGGCATCTATAGTTCCATGAAGAACCTTTAACATCTATTCCACAAAAGGTTCATTTACAGTGGAAAAAAGGTTATTTAGACTTGTAAAATGTTATACACCACCAAGAAAAAAAAATGGTTCTTTTAAGAACGGTTCAATGAAAGGTTCTTTATGGAACCAAAAACGGTGTCTCTACACTACACATTAAAAATAAAGGTTCTTTGTGGTTCTTTACGGTTCCATGAACCTTTAACAACCATGGAATCTTTCCTTTCCACAAAAGGTTCATTATAGTGGAAAAAGGTTCTTTAGACTTTTTAAAATGTTATTCACAGCAAGAAAAAAAAAAGTTATTTTAAAGAACTGTTCAATGGTACTTTATGGAACCAACATTCTTCTACATTCTTAAATATAAAGGCTCTTTATTGACATTCTTTGTGATTCTTTGGGGAACAAAAATCCCTCAAATTCTTCCATAGCATGACTGCAAAAAGTTACTTAGTTTTGCTTGCTAAGTCAAGCATTACTATTACTATTGCTCATACTCAAGATTAAGGATTAGAACAAACCTCTAACCCTAAGAATTAAGCTTAATTAAGAATTAAGAATTAAGTCCTGCACCATTTGTACAACAGAGATAAGAGTGATTTCCCAAATAATGTGACTTGAAGACAGTTCTATAACCTCTCGGTGTTCAGAATTTAGAAAATATAACAAGTCATTCTAGTCACTCTTTTGGCTTGAACCAGTAAGCAAACAACCAAGTCAGCAACTTTTGCACAGGCAAGTGCACAATTTTCTTTAAAATATGTAAACATATAGCCACTCTTGCCATTAATAAGAAGAGTTGGCGTGAGAAAGCATGAAGACTTTTCAACGGTGTCAAGGAACAAAGCAACTTCAGAAAAGCTCTGAAGTAGAGTAAGAAGTTGTCATGAAGAATGAATAGACTCCAGCCAGAAAAACAGTCAGGTAACCAAGGCCACGCTGGGAAAATCCATTAGACCAAGCTAAATCCCGCGCTTTGCCCAGAGTGTCCTCAACGGAAGGCTGGCACTGTTCACATGCTCTAATTTCTTTATCCTCAGCGAGGTGGGACACAGGCCGAGCGGCTGACGTGGTTTCTCCACTGACCGATGCAAATGACTAATTTGCACCATATATTAACTCATACTTCTCATGACACACCAGACATATGTTGCTCATTATTTCTGTTCATATTAAAGCTCTGACATTAAAGGGACAGTTCACTCAAAAATGAAAATTCGGTCATTAATTACTCACCCTCGAATCGTTCTGTGGAACTCAAAAGGAGAAAGTTTAGCACAATGTCTCTTTTCCATACAATCAAAATAAGTTGGGTCACACTTTAGTTTAGGTCCAGTTCTCACTATAACTATGACTTTTGCCTCAATAAACTCCTAATAGATTATTAATAGTTAGTAAGATATTAAGTTTAGGTACTGGGTTGGATTAAGGGATCTAGAATATGGTCATGCAGAATAAGGCATTAATATGTGCTTTATAAGTACTAATAAACAGCCACTATGCTAGTAATATGCATGCTAATAAGCAACTAGTTAATAGTGAGAACTGGACCCTAAACTACAGTGTTACCATAAGATGTTACAAGAAAAACAGATCATGACTAAACACAAAATGGCTCAAATTTCAAATATGTAGAAAAATATCTGAAAGCTTATTAGCAGCAGAGGGAAATATACTCATTGAATAACAACATTTTCACCACAAAATAGCAGAAAAGTCACCATAGGGTTTAGAAGATTTGGAATAGCCTACATTAATACAATGGACTACAAGACAGAACAATAACTATAAAGATAACTATAATCGATAACTATATTTGCGTCCACACCAACAAACGATACCGGTCTGTTTATTATAAGCTCATGCTGTGGTTTCAAAGTGTGTATAACATGTTTTTGCTGTTCTTGTTCCACTTTAACCAGCAGATGTCCTCAGCATTTCGAATAAATAGCTAGTGTAATCGATCTAATCTAACAGTGAATTTAGATGACGAAGTCAATATAGTAGAATAAAAACAACGCCTAGTCTTTTTCACTGCAACTTCAAAGGAAGCAATGTTGTTGAAACTAGTGCTGGATACCTGAGGTAATTTTATTACACTGTTTGCTAGCCTGAGATAATTATCTCATCGGTAATACTTCTCACCATTTATTCCGAGGGTATGTCTGATTTTTTACCATATATCCATTTTCTTTTAAGTATCCTTGAAAAGGGGGTTTGACTTGTCAAACAGTGGTGGATTTTTCTGGACCTCAGCGATTAACTTCTCCGCAATGTCGTCTGCCATTTTAAATGCGCGAACCCTTAAATTAGAATGGATTCTGATTGCTTGTCAGTGTTTTATCGTTCAACATCTAGAAAAAATCATTCTGAAAGTGATCCCAACGATATTGTTTCTCTATATTGTTAACGTTATAGCTGTGGTGGATCTTTATCGTTATCTTCACAGTTATCGTTCTTGGTGTGAACGGGCCCTTATGCTGGTGCTTTTTGTCCTTTTTGGAGCTCAACAGCACCTGATATGCTTTTATTGTATGAAAATTAGCAACATGAACATCCTGGTAAATCTCTTTTTTTTTTGTTCTACAAAAGAAAGGAAATCATATAGGTTTGGAATGATATGAAGGTGTGACAAAATTTGATAAAATTTGAACCATCCCATCCAATCCCAACCAGGGTTGCCAGGTTTGTGTAATAAAACCAGCCCAACTGCTATTCAAAACTCGCCCAATTGCATCGTTTCAATCCGTGAACTAAAAAAAAAAAACAATTCCGTAGGAAAATCTCGGACTTGGCAACACTGATCCCAACTTCAGGACCTTGTCGGAGCCATGACCTAGTGGTCTCACCAATTATTTCCTGTAAATGTTTTATCCATGTGTGGAAAAACACTCCCCAAAGAAAAAACATCTTCATCTTCACCCAATCATCTTTCAGCTTCAGTGTGAGACGGTCACACAGTATTTCAGGATGTATGACAGCAATACAAGAGACAAAACAGTGCCAACAAGTGATGACCCTCCATTTTAATTATTAAACACGGCTATTAAAAATGCACACGCAGGAGATCTCTCGGCCAACCTGAGCCCTTATTCACGCGCCTCTACCCGCAGCACTGTATTACATTTCAAACCACGTTTATCTGATGGAAAAACAAGTGCACGTCAATGGAAATAAAGACAGGTTTTTTAGTATTTACAGCAAGATCTGTTGCATAAAACACTCCATAACCAGCAAAAACATGATGAGTTCATAGAGAATGGATGCACATCAAAAAATTGCTGTAGTTATGTTGATTTGTGTACCGTATGGCAAGACAAGTCTTTTCTCCTACCTGGAACGGACATGAAACGCTTGATCCTCGTCTTTTGCGATCACATCCATTTAGATTCATAGTAAAAGTCCACGTTTAAAACAAAAATGCAACAGCAAACACTAGAGAAATCTGGAAATAAATCTACTATCATGTCATCATAACCCTAAAACAAAGAACAAACGTAAAGATGGAGCGAAGACGTCCATGTTTTCACTGTATCTGAACCATTGACCATCTGACAGGCGAGCGACACTAAAGAAAGAGCCTGAGAAATATGATCCTCTCTCTCCCACACACACACTGAGGTGTAAGTAGCTAATGATTTCATTAAGAAAACAGACATTGACTGATTAATCACAACACGCTGTACACTTCCACCCTACAAACTAATTCTGACTTGGAACATATCATGTTACATCTCACGTGGAAAGCTGAAATAAGGAAGTCTCAACTTCCCCGTGAGCAACCATCTGATTATTAAAATATACTTATTCCCAGTATGGAAAGTTAATGTTGTTGTCTTACAGTGGCTGTTTGAATTAATAAACCAACATATGAAAAAAACAAAGGGTTAAAATTTAAAATTAAGACTGAAACACTCACCATCAGTAATCTTGATTTCATTTGAAAGGATGGTGACCACATTAGGAATCACTTACTCACCCTCTTATATATGTATTTCCATCAAAAGTTGTGCACAAAATTGGAATATCTAATAAAACATTTGCAAATACAACATTCTTTCCATCCAATGTGTTTAAGAGAACAAAATTGACACTTTGAAATTGGTGCAAAATATCTCTAATAAAAATGGAATTTGTTGCAATCGGGGAAGCCACTGTGGCTCTTTTTTTTAACATCATAAATGACTCCGATTGAAACGCAATAAACGCTGTCATGTTATGGAATAAAAAGACTGTCAAAAATAACATATGCCTAAATCAAACCCATACATGCATAATTCTAAAAACTGTAAATATTCTGAGCATAATCGTGACTTTATGAGGGCAAGATTCCAGAATCCATGATCAAAACAGATACAGATACGACATTTGCCATTTTTGTTTGAGTACGACTCCAAAATTTATGACTGGTTTAGTTTACACACACACAAAACATAGTTTTACCATTGCTGGGTTACGAGTACAAAGTCTTGTTTCAAGAAGCGACAATCTACTGTCAAAATTACATCACCGCTGTCACAGGTATTCGATCACACGCCGTGCGCGCCCTGATCCTGTCACTCACCTAAAGGGACTGGGTTTTCGCAGCAGTCATAAATTTTGGAGTCATACTCAAACAAACATAGCAAATGTCATATCTGTATCTCTTTTGATCATAGATTGTGGAATCATACCCTCATAAAGTCACGATTACGCTCAGAATTTTTACAGTTTTTAGAGTTCCGCACATATGGGTTTGATTTATGCATGTGTTATTTTTGACAGTCTTTTTATTCCATAACATGTTATCTTGTGTTCAGATACTGGTGTTAATAAGCGCAATCATGTGAGACAGTTTTGGGAGGTCATTATACAAAATCATTCACATGACTTTGGCTCAGGAATTTCAAAATTATCATACATTTTAGATGCTGTGTGATGCGATTGATCCACTAGTTCGTCCAGTTATCCAATCGCATCCTTTGTTAAGGCAAAGTCACGTGAGGTTTTTTTTTGTTGCGCATTGAGGGATTTTTTCGGTAAATGCATCCATCGTAGTTTATGTGTGTCTGATCAGATAAAACATTTATCCGCCTAATTGAGCGCATACATTTTTTGTCTTTTCATCCAGCGTTTATGCGATATCCCAAAATTCACCTAAAAATAGGTGGATGGAAACATAGCTAGTGGCTGTTTGGGATAGTTCACCCAAAAATGAAAATGAGTCACGCGAGGAGTCACCTAAACGAGTGCTGCATCTGTCTTTTCACGTGATGTAAACTCTTACATTCACTCTTTCCTTGCATGAAAAATGTTATGATTTTATTTTAAAAGATACAGAATATAAATACTTAGGATGTTAAAACATGTTCTCAGAATTGCACACTGACTATTTATGGACAGGTTATGGAGTCAGTCACAGCACTTTTCGGCTACGAGTGAAACGCAGGCGGTGGTCTAAAGTTAGAAGTTTCCCCGCCGAACATAAGCCAACTCCGGCACGAGATCCAGCGCCGTTACGGTGGAAACAAGACAACAAAGACTGGTCGATTACACTTGAATTACTTCTAAATGTTTAATTTTTACTTCTAATATTTGTTAAACTTAAATGTAGGCAATTAAAAACGATATAAAATATGCTATGCTATAAAATAAGACTGAAAATAAAGGAATTATCATGCAAACCAGTGGTTGTGTGGAGTAACGTTATTTTAAAACGTTTAGAGGATTTAAGTTAATCCGTAAACATTAATTCATGGATGAAGAAAAAAAAAAGAAGGAAAAAAAAGCTAGTATTACAGTAAAAATGTTATGCTGGGTTAAATCAACAACCCAATTTGCTGGGTAAAATTAACCCAACATGTGTTCTTTTCTTTTATTTACCCAGCCCTTGGGTAAAACCCAGTGTTTTTTAGAATGAAAAATGTCAGTAACCAAATGGTTGATGGACCCCAGTGACTTCAATAGCATTTTTTCTTCTTTTTCTCCATACTATAAAAGTCAATGTGGCCATCATCTGTTTGGTTACCCATATCCATCAAAATATCTTCTTTTGTGTTCAGCAGAAGAAAGAAACTCATACAGGTTTGGAACAACAAAAAATGACAGAATTTTCATTTTTAAGAATTAAAACCATCACCATCAATAATCTTGATGACTTATTTCATTTGAAGGGATGTTGACACATTAGACATCATTTACTCACCCTCACACTGATCCAAACCCACCCGTGTGACTTGATTTCTTCAAAGAAACACAAAGAAGACATTTTCAAAAATAGTACAGTGGCCAGAACCAGTCAAACTACAAAACTGATAATAAAGCACCATAAAAATCTTTGTGTGCATGAAAAAAGAATCAATGCCATTTGGCATTTTTGATATCAAACCTGTATGACGCGATGCTTTGTTATGCAATATATTTGAAGATAAACATTTATAAAAATAAGGTTAGAGAGCTATGATGAAAGGGGATGATATTTTAGCAAATAAAAACTTGAGCTCAATGTGCATGACCTTTAACGTAATTTTGGAGATTGTCATCTCTAAAACGTCTCCTTCTACATTCCACAGAAGCAGTGTTTAAAACTAAAACTATTAAAAATCTTGTTAACTGAAATTAAGCTGAAATAAAATAACATAAAAATTAGATGAAAAACATAAACTTAAAATAACCTAAGCTAAAATGTTGCCTTGCCAGCTACTAAATTTATAAACAGAGATATTTTTAAAAAACAAAAACTAATTGACATAAGCACATAGCTGAACGTTACTGAAACTTTTAAAATGTAAAATGATTCAAAATATTAATAAAAACTGTATTAGTATAAAAATGATACTACACTCTTAAAAAAAGGCTGGGTTAAAAACGGACAAACTGAGTTGTTTTAACCCAACGGTTGGGTTAAATGTTTGCTGGGTAGTTTTATTTAACCCAACTATTGATTAAAAATGACTATATGGCTGGCTTAAAATGAACCCAAAATAGGTTGGAAATTAAAAATCAGACACATAATTACTAGAGGCAACAATAATAATCAAAAGACGAACATTTATTAATAAGTAATTTAATAAATGTTTGTTGTTTAATTATTATTCATTAAACTTATTAGTGTTCGTTCATTAAACATATTAATAAATGTTAATTTCTGACATATTTTGGGTTCATTTTAAGCAAGCAATACAGTCATTTTAAACAATAGCTGAGTTAAATAAAACTACCCAGCAGGTTGGGCAAACATTTAACCCAACCGCTGGGTCTGTCCTGGGTTTCAACCCAACTTGGGTTGTTTTTAACCCAGCATTTTTTAGAGTGTAAAATAACACTGCACAGAAGAAAGTCCTGGGTTTGCAAAAAAACAAGAGGGTGAGGCGACATTTTCATTTGTGAATTGAACAAAAAACGTACAGGCAGTGGGAAAATGCATCAGAAATCATATATGTTTGTACTTCAGGAATTCCTTGTATTGAGCAGAAAACTAAAGCATTGTTCACTTTCAAAAATACATCAACTGACAATCTGGATACTCCGGAAAGGGCTGTAACCTTCATCTCAAGTGAAAAAAAAAGAAAAGTTGACTCGATTACAGCCAAACATGGTGGTTTTGTGGCTCCTTTCCTCAAGACCTGAGCCAGTTGGTCCAGAAAACCAGCTGCAAGTTTACTCAAGTGTGTGATAAAGACACAGTGCATGAATTTTCCTTTTTGTTTGACATTTCGACTTCCTTGCCAGTGTAATTTCATTGAAAAAGGCAAGCATGCCAGGAATAACCACTCACACACTAGTCTGCACCATCATTTCAGTTCATGCTTTATTTACGCCAACAGTTCCAGAAACATTGCGCCACTTATTCAACTACCCTGCACTGGTGACAGCAGCTTTGTGAGCACTAATAGTCCAGATTAGTCAGTCTCTACAATAGAATAAAACACAAGGTACAGCCTGTGCACTGTAAACAGCTGTGATTCATTAAAAGATTCAGACACAAGAGCGGCTGTGTCCATTCTGTCAGCCAGAGCCTGTTCCAGGTGTTTCTCATAAAATCCCACGGGAGGGAACTTTGGGGAACTACTTACAATGAGTCTCATGGTCATATTTCACCCCTAAATTAAGAGAGAATAAAAAGAAAATGACGCCTATTATTGTGCAATTTAATATTTTTATTGACATATTTATAGCAACAGCCATAATTCTCATTTTCATGGAAACCAGTGCATTTTTCGTTACTGTTAATGAGTCTAACTGATGAAGATCATCCTGCCTGGACACAATTAATTAAACTGTCTTTTAATTTGATTTTTTTTAAATATATTTTGTAATATTAATGATTTAATAACATGATATAAGCCTATATGAATATAAACAGTACAATTTAAATAACATAACATTATTATCCAGGGATTATGGCAATGATATATTTTGTTTTTGTCCAATTTAGGTGCCTAATAATGTCACAAAACAGCCCTTTTGTTTTCACATTTTTACAATTTTACATTTTTCACCCATTTTTATTTCAATATACCGTATTAGTAGATTTTGTTTTGACAGAATATACTCAGTATTATGCCATGGTTGGTCAGCATATTGACGTGCCTTGAGATAAACTGTAAAGATAATTTTGACTTGTAGGAAGTCGTTTTTGTACGAAACTGTCATAGAAGCAGCAATAAATAATTGAAAAACGTTTCTCAAGAAAGACAAGACAAGGAAGTACTTAATATGTAACACATATACAGATTGGTTCAGTGGAGAAGCTGTTCCACAAGTAAAAGAAACCCAAAAGAGAAAAGAAATCAAACTCGTACCTCAGACACTTTCAGATCTGTACTTTAAAGTGTGTAAGCGCGCTACATGTCCTGTGGTGGAAAAGTTTCTCGCTTTGTCAAGAAGCATCGATAAAGTTTCGTTCTCTTACTCCGCCATGTTTTCTCAAGATACTTTTCTTTCCTAATTTTTTTCGGGAAAAAAAAGGAAAACGTCTTTTGCTTTGGCACGCCAATCATTACACAGAAGTTTGTAAACGCCACGCCTCGCCATCATAATGCTTGTGTGCTGAAGTAATGCTCGCGAACGAATCGTTTTGAATGATTCTGACGAACCGATTCGACAATCGATTCGCAAATCGGGCAAATGTGAATCTATGAAGAGGCAGCAATATTGCGAAATAGGGCCTTTACCGTTTCGGCTCAGCATTAGCTTGTTAATAATAATATTAAATAACATCGCTAATTATTGGATTCTTTTGAATGTTTTGGTCGAATCGATTCACATAGCGTTTAACTGTAACAGGTGAGTTTGTTTTAGTTTAAAACTTTAATGAAGGACGGGGGAATGTTGTTAAAAATATTGAGGAAAGTAACGTACTAATTCAAATAATTCATTGATATTATTAATAGACTAATACGTTGTTAATTAACAATGTTTAAATAAAAGAAAGCACATGTCAGGCAAGCTATAGATTATAAACTAATAAAAAAAAAAACATTTTAACAAAATAAAGTGAACCGGTACGCGGTGAATCGGTTCACTGAACTGACCGTCTGAAAGAATCAATTCACTATAATTATTTGGACTTCCTAGTGAAACTATTTTACTGATTTATTTCTGTCGGCTCCTCAATTTAGTTATAACTGTGTGTAAAAAAAAGAAAGACTTGATTACATAAAAAAAGAAAACCACTTCTAATGCCTTTAAAAAAAAAGAAACTATTGTTAAAACGTCTTTAAAATAGCTACGGTGAGTAAATAGTAGTGTAATGACCAGCAGAGGTCACTGTTTATTACTGACGGACAACACCAGCTGTCATTTAAAGATTTCTGAAGGCCATGAAGACATGTTTTTCCTGTTTTAATAAAAGGTAATTACATGTCAGACATTAAAGCAAAAGATCAAGAGCACTTGAGCTCAAAAATAGGTACATGTACACATTGTGCCAGCTTGCTTGTGCATATAACATAAGCACATATATGACGACATCAGCTTAACTGCACTATTAAAGGCACACAAAAACAAAAAACAATCCATTACACAGGTAGGCCTAATACATCATAAAACTGAATAATATCTCCATCTCTGTAATGCACTCTGATGATCTGATGCATTAATTCCACTCAAAAACGTGGAAACAAAATAATGTATTACAGCTGGAAAATACATACATTATAAATACAGAATTTATACAAAAGACTTTTACAATAATTTTAATAGCTGTTTAATAGGCAACAGAGTATAAATGCACATTTGGTAAGGAGAAGAGACCAGACAAGACGGGATGAGAAGAAACAAGCAGAGATGAGATGAGACAAGCAGTGAAGAAACGAGACATAAAGAGAAATGATGCAAACAGAAGTAAAGATACAAGCAGAGACTAGAATATGAGAAGAAACGAGCAGAGATGAGATGAGGAGACAGTGAAGAAACAATAAGAGAAAAGACCAGAACAGAAGTAAAGACACAAGCAGACACTAGAAGAGACGAGCAGAGATGAGACAAGAGAAAAATTGAGAACAGAAGAGATGAGAACAGAAAAGTAGAGACGAGACGAGAAAAGGAGAAGAAAAAAAGGAGAGAAGAGCCAAGAAGCAGAGAGAAGAGAAGCAAGGAGAAGAGACAAGAAAAGACAAGATGAAAAGAGATGAGACGATAAGGGACAAGATGAGATGAGACTAGAAGAGATGAGATGGGAAGAGACTAGATGAGACAAGACGAGAAAAGACAAGACGAGATGAAGAGACGAGAAAAGAAATGACTAGGAAGATACTAGAAGATACTAGGAAGAGACAAGAAGAGACTAAAAGAGACAAGAGAAAAGATGAGACGAGAAGAGACGAGAAAAGAAAAGACGATATGAGAAGAAACTAGAAGAGACGAGACAAGAAAAGATGAGACTAGAAGAGACAAGACGAAGTGAAAAGACGAGAAGAGGCTAGAAGAGACAAGACGAGAAGAGAAGAAACTGAAGAGACAAGAAGAGACAAGACGAGAAGAGAAAAGCTGAGACAAGAAAAGACTAGAAGAGACAAGACGAGAAATGAAAAGAAGAGAAGAGACTAGGAGAGACTAAAAGAGACGAGAAAAGACGTGACAAGAAGAGGCTTGTCCCTTACAAGGCGAGAAGAAACTAGAAGAGACGAGAAGAGACAAGACGAGAAGAGAAAAGACAAGATGAGATGAGACTAGAAGAGATGAGAAGAGACTAAAAGAGATGAGAAGAGACGAGAAGAGGAGACAAGACGAGATGAAACCAGAAGAGACAAGACGAGAAGAGAAAAGATGAGACAAGAAAAGACTAGAAGAGACAAGACGAGAAGAGACTAGGAGAGACAAGACGAGAAAAGACAAGACTAGAAGAGACAAGACGAGACGAGAAGAGACTAGAAAAGATGAAACTAGAAGAGATGAGAATAGAAGAGACCAAATGAGAAGACGAGATGAGAAGAGAAGAGACGAGACTAGGAGAGACAAGACAAGAAGAGAAAAGACGAGATGAGAAGAGAAGAGATGAGACTAGAAGAGACAAGACAAGAACATACGAGATGAGACTAGAAGAGGCAAGATGAGAAAAGACAAGATGAGATGAGACTAGAAGAGATGAGAAGAGACAAGACGAGATGAAACTAGAAGAGACTAGGAGAGACAAGACGAGAAATGACAAGACTAGAAGAGACGAGACGAGAAGAGACTAGGAGAGACAAGACGAGAAATGACAAGACTAGAAGAGACCAAACGAGAAGACGAGATGAGAAGAGAAGAGATGAGACTAGGAGAGACAGGAAGAGACAAAACAAGAAGAGAAAAGACGAGAAGAGAAGAGACTAGAAGAGACAAGATGAGATGAAACTAGAAGAGACAAGACGAGAAGAGACTAGGAGAGACAAGGCGAGAAATGACAAGACTAGAAGAGACGAGACGAGAAGAGACTAGAAAAGATGAGACTAGAAGAGACGAAACTAGAAGAGACCAAACGAGAAGACGAGACGAGATGAGAAGAGACGAGACTAGGAGAGACGAGAATTCGACAAGACAAGATGAGAAGAGATGAGACTAGAAGAGACAAGACAAGTAAAGACGAGAAAAGACAAGACGAGAAGAGATGAGAAGAGACAAGACAAGAAAAGACAGGATGAGACTAGAAGAGACAAGAAGAGAAAAGACTTGAAGAGACAAGATGAGAAGAGAAAAGAAAAGACAAGACGAAAAGAGAAGAAGAGAAGAGAAGAGAAAAGATGAGACGAGAAAAGACTTGAGTTTGGAGGAACAGTGTAGAGCAGACGCTATAATCACTGTTTTTTGTTTGTTCTGATATGTTGAGAAATATAAGACAGCTCTCAATACCAGCAGCTCCACATCTGTAAATGTCTTCTATTCTGCAGTGACACTGACAATAAACTGAGTAAAACAATTTCTGCTCTCAGTAGCTGCAACATTTCAGTAATTTTTTTGATTTTTGAGTGACCTAGAAACAATCAACCAGCGGAATGTAAAAAAACAGGCTAGTTTTTGAGAGTTAGTGTCTGTATAGACACGTACAGTATCAGTCTTTGCTACAAAGATGCTTTTGAACAGTTACACTGTTATTGCAGAAAAAAAAAGATACATATGAACATATGTTGCATAAATTGCAGGGCATGTTGTCACACTATATGGGGTAAGTTGTCACAATAGGAAGGAAATGGGAATGAAAAACAAAACAACCCATTAAATAAAAATGAAAAAGGTAACATACAAAAATATCAAACCACTGTTTTGGCCAACAGAAATTGTAGTTTAATAAAAACATGTGACATGTGGGTTACCACATATCTCTCAGAAATCCATGAATCTATCAATCTTTAAATTTCTCTCTACAAATGTTAAATACATAAAGAAATGTTAAATACATATATATGTATACATATGCATACACACACACATATATATATATATATATATATATATATATATATACATACATACACAGTTGTGGCCAAAAGTGATGTCCAGAGGGGATATTTGTTTTGAATGACCCTACAAGTTCGATTAAACCATCAAAATATGAGGAAAATATTTTAAATATGAGGGAAGCATCTGACAAAAAATGTGGCAAAAAAAAAGCAAATTGCAGCTACAGGTTTTATTTTACTATGTAAAGAAAATGCAAAGAAAAACTAAAAGCTCATACATTGACAACAACATAATCAGTTATTAATATTTCGTTGGTTCTGGATGTATTCATAATCTCTTTGTATGATAGCCTCGCCAAAACTTTTGTTTTCATTGCGCTGTCACAAACAACACTGATTCTAAGCACAACTATGCAATATGCTTACAAAATTTTTATCACATTTTTAATAATATTTCTATAAAGAGTGAAGATGTCAATTATCCTAGGCCAGACAACACTTTTGGCCACTATATATTTCAAATGTACAGTATTTGAACACTTAAGCCACTATTAAAACTGCAGAATTCTTTTGGTGTCACTGTTGCAAGTTAATGGGGATGATCTCACTTTAAGTCATTTGTTGTCATATAAAAGAAATACAATTTGCATACAGCAAAACAGTGTTTCATTCAGATGTTAGTGTTTTATGGAGGCACTGATGAGTTTTAGTGACTCTAGAAAGGAGTGTCCATCTGACTTCCTTTGGCTCCAACAGGGACGACAACGTAACTCCCATCTTGATATCGAATCCATCGTGAGCGTATTTCATTCTGAACCTGACAGACAAACACATATATGATATACAATCACAAAAACCCAGGAGAGACTTTGCTCAAAACCTAACCTAAACCTAACTTAGATTATAAACATTTTTATATTATTAAGTTTAAACTATAGGCTAACCTAAGGAAGCTTGTTTCCGCCACAGAATAAAAAATAAAAAGGTAATTGCGACTTTTTTTCTCGCAATTGCGAGTTTATATCACATAATTCTGACTTTATTTCTCGCAATTACGAGTTTATATCTCGCAATTGTGACTTTATTTCTTGCAACTGTGACTTTATTTCTTGCAATTGCAACTTTATATCTCACAATTTTGACTATTTCTTGCAATTGCGACTTTATATCTCGCAATTCTGACTTTATTTCTCACAATTGCGACTTTGTATCTCGCAATTCTGACTTTATAACTCGCAATTCTGACTTTCTATCTCGCAATTCTGACTTTATAACTCGCAATTCTGACTTTATATCCCGCAATTCTGACTTTATAACTCGCAATTCTGACTTTATATCCCGCAATTCTGACTTTATAACTCGCAATTCTGACTTTATATCTCACAATTGCGACTTTATATCTCGCAATACTGACTATAACTTGCAATTCTGACTTTATATCTCACAATTCTGACTTTATAACTCACGATTCTGACTTTATAACTCGCAATTCTGACTTTATATCTCACAATTGCAACTTTATATCTCGCAATTCTGACTTTATATCTCACAATTCTGACTTTATAACTCGCAATTCTGACTTTATATATCACAATTCTGACTTTATAGTTCACGATTCTGACTTTATATCTCGCAATTCTGACTTTATATCTCACAATTGCAACTTTATATCTCGCAATTTTGACTTTATATCTCACAATTCTGACTTTATAACTCGCAATTCTGACTTTATAACTCGCAATTCTGACATTATATCTCGCAATTCTGACTTTATAACTCGCAATTCTGACTTTATATGTCACAATTCTGACTTTATAACTCACGATTCTGACTTTATAACTCGCAATTCTGCCTTTATATCTCACAATTGCAACTTTATATCTCGCAATTCTGACTTTATATCTCATAATTCTGACTTTATAACTCGCAATTCTGACTTTATATATCACAATTCTGACTTTATAGTTCGCGATTCTGACTTTATATCTCACAATTCTGACCTTATAACTCAGTTCTGACTTTATATCTCACAACTCTGACTTTATATCTCACAATTCTGACTTTATAACCCGCAATTCTGACTTTATATCTCACAATTGCAACTTTATATCTCGCAATTTTGACTTTATATCTCACAATTCTGACTTTATAACTCGCAATTCTGACTTTATATCTCGCAATTGCGAGTTTATATCTCGCAATTCTGACTATATATTGCAATATCTCTTAAATTGTTTTATTCTGTGGTGGAAACAAGCTTCCATAATAACCACTATATGGTGTAGACTAAAATAACATAAACAGTGACTCATTGTCTAATAGATCAGTTCATATAGTGGTTTTGTTAGAAATTAATTTCATTAAATGGAAGATGCTCACCTTTACCGTAAGCACTGGTTGAACTGCAATGCATTATTATTATTCATCCTTAATTGCTTATTGGCCTTTGAGCAGTCCACTTGTAATTCCCCAATCTGCTTCTTAATCAAATCAATAAAGACTGGCAAACAAGGATTTTATTGGGCCAGATTTTGAGTACAAATGTTGTTAAGTCCTCTGAGAATGCTGATTATCTCCATTCAAACACAGACTTGCAGAATCAACTGTCAACAAGGCAATTTGTCCAGATGTCTGCCTGACGTTTTACAGTTTGCAAATGCATTTATAGAATCTAGCTTTCAGCACATTACTTTGAATTTTGGTGCATTTTTTTATTTTTACGGCGTGTGAGGGCTGTCAAACAATAATCACTCACCTCCTGGTTCAGGAAACAGTACAGAACTGCCACAATAAGACCCTAAAGAAAATCAATGAAAAGGAGAAAATCAGTGTCTATAAATTGCAGTCTGTGCTCCTCAGATAAAATATCTAATATTATGAATCCATCTCTCTTCCTCTCCCTTTTATCTCAGATTGAGTGCTTTGAGATACAAATTATATGCTTTTAACACCATTTCTGCAGGATTTCTGCAGGCCCATACTTATGCATAACCATGGATGTATCTGTGTGTTTTGAGCCAGCTGGATCAAAACCTGATCCATCAGGAGTGTCTATGAGATTAAAATGCAAGACCCAGTGCTAGAGTATTCAACCGCAGTAAGGAACTGACTTGCAATGTGTGCGTAAGAGAGTTAATCCAGATAATGCCATACTAATGACATCCAACAGCTGACATATTTTACAAGTGTGACTCTGAATATAAACATGATAGAAATAGCTCATCAATTTGCATGCTGTTGATAAAATTCAGAAGAATGTACATACTCTTTTCCATAGAATGACTATTCATAGAAACCTCACTGGAAGTCCCTCCTTAAACTGGCTCTTTTCAGTGAATCAAAAACATACAACTGTGTAGCATGATTCATCAACGAATGACTCCTCTAAACCAGTTCTTGTGTATCGTGAATCAAGAATAGATGTATTGTCCCAGCCCTACCACCCAGTGCTAACAGTATAGTCCGATTCATGAACAAATGGCTCTTTTCAAATGGTTCTTTTTAGTGAATCAAAAACATACAACGAAAGCTGTGTAGCACAATTCACCAATGAAAGAATGTCTGATTCATGAAAGAATGATTCTTTTAAACCAGTTCTTTTAAATGAATCAAAAACATACAGTACAAACAATGTTGTATATGATTCACAAACAAATGACTCTTTTGAGTCTAACCTTGTAATGAATTATTCAAAAAGACTCACAAATTTTATTTACAATTTTATAGCAGTTTTTATAGTCTATACATTTAGAATGATTTTACAGAATGATATAATCAGAATAAATTAAATTTTAAGATGTTGGCAGCTTTCGGTTGAGTTAATTCCTTAAATCAAACTCCATAGTTTCGCATCTGTTGTTTTTTTAATTAATATTTTTTTGTAATGTATCAAGTACCAAGGTTTTTTTTGATTTATATGTATAATTACAGCATTAGCTGAGAGAATATTTCTTTCATATAGAAGTATGGATGCACTGATACGAACATTTGGCCGATACCGATAGCTCTTCATATTTAAAAGCCGATAACCAATATATTGGCAGATAAATCTAAATCCAAATTCTTTTTATAATTTTTGAGAGCCTGATTACAAAGACAAAAGTCTCACCATTAAAAGTCATATCCCAAGCACACAATTATAATGTTCTCATCATTTTATTTAGCCTATACGACAGACTTGCAGACGCTGCACATGTTGTACCTAACTGTATTTTTTCCTTTTTGAAGTGACTCCAATCATATTTCTAGCAATTCAAAACCATCATGGTGAACAGTGCGCATCTGAAGTGTCTCAGCTGAAGGAAATTATCCATTATTTATCAGCTTTAATATATCAGCCAAATTTTCTTATCGGGCCGATAACTATAACATTAAAAATGAGCATATATCGGCCAATACCGATATGGTAGCCGATATATCGTGCATCCCTAGCAGGGGCGTTTCCTCTGAGGAGGCAAGGGAGGCAGTGCCTCCTCAAAAAAAATAGAATGAGAAAAAAATCCATGTTACATATAAAACAACACAAATATTACAAATCACGACATTAAAAAGAGCATAAGTCACTCGTATTTCTAAAGGAACAAAACAGCACCCAACAGCGACACCCGCAGGTAAAGTTACAGCAGGAGTCTTGCCTCCCTTTCCACTCATAGAAAACCATTAGACCCCCTATAGCGTGCGGTGGGTTTTGTGGGGGGTAACTGAGAATGAATGGGGGAAAGTCACGTGAGAGGAGGCAATGTCTCCATTGCGCTATAATTGGATGTAATTAGTTATGATTGGATATGATTGGTTTGTGCGATAAATCCCGCCTCTTGTTTACGTGCATGTTCAGCGCGTCAGTTTGAATGAACAAATGATGGCGTCAATGGGAAGTAAGTAAACAGATCACCGATATCATAGATATATGATATCACAGCTTTATGTCATGTCAAAATCAAACTTGAAATGGACTGAAAACATGATTTTTAGTGCAATCAGCTTGGTGAAAATAAAAATACATCTTCGTGTCTGTGACAGACGGTGTTTACGGAGCATGACTGATGATCCAAAACAGCCTAAGTTGACTATTAAAAAGAAAAACATCAATACACAAATAAAAAGTATTGTTTAAATTGTTGCAGCCTTTAGTTATTATTTTGGAATGAATGTAGAAATGCTTAAAACACTAACTTGAGATTGAGATTGACTTGGTTTTGATAAAAAGAACATTTATTACAATACATTGTTAATGTAAAATTACAAAATAGAATTGTATTTGGTTTCTTTTTTTCTTTTTTGATGTAATGTAAAGTAATGTTCATTTAACAAAGAAGATGTGTCAACGTTAAGAGTAGCCTAATGCATGTGAATTTATATTTGATTCATAAATAAATAAAAAATGTGCCTCCTCATTTCAGAACACCACTGCACGCCACTGATCCCTAGTATGTATCAATAACCAGCTCTACCAAACACCATTGGGTCATGTTGTAGAATAGCTGAATAGAAAAGTGAAGCATGTACTGTACTACATTTGTGTTCCAAAGAAAAACAACAGCACACAGGTTTGGAATGACTTGCATGTGAGTAAATAATGACAGAATTATCAATTTTGTAATTTCAGATCAGTGAGGAACCTGAATGCTGCTGTAAAAATGTTTTTGATTGCCATGCAAAAATGTCTGTGCGGTTATCCCTATTGCTTGTACACTTTTTTCTACCACATCTTTTCCTTCCCTTCGCCTCTCTATTAATATGCTTGGACACAGAGCTCTGTGAACAGCCAGCCTCTTTTGCAATGACCTTTTGTGTCTTGCCCTCCTTGTGCAAGGTGTCAATGGTCGTCTTTTGGACACGTGCATTCTAATTTTTTTGAGATACTGAATTTGGGATTTTCCTTAGTTGTCAGTTATAATCATCAAAATTAAAAGAAATTTGAAATATATCAGTCTGTGTGTAATGAATGAATATAATATAAAAAGTTTCACTTTTTGAATGGAATTAGTGAAATAAATTAACTTTTTGATGATATTCTAATTATATGACCAGCACCTGTATATCTATATATATCTATATCTATATCTATACATATATATATATATATATATATATATATATATATATATATATATATATATATATAGCGGCTAGTATTCAGACCCCCTTACATTTTTCACTCTTTGTTATATTGCAGCCATTTGCTAAAATCATTTAAGTTTTTTTCCCTCATTAATGTACACACAGCACCCCATATTGACAGAAAAACACAGAATTGTTGACATTTTTGCAGATTTATTAAAAAAGAAAAACTGAAATATCACATGGTCCTAAGTATTCAGACCCTTTGCTCAGTATTTAGTAGAAGCACCCTTTTGATCTAATGCAGCCATGAGTCTTTTTGGGAAAGATGCAACAAGTTTTTCACACCTGGATTTGGGGATCCTCTGCCATTCCTCCTTGCAGATCCTCTCCAGTTCTGTCAGGTTGGATGGTAAACGTTGGTGGACAGCCATTTTTAGGTGTCTCCAGAGATGCTCAATTGGGTTTGAGTCAGGGCTCTGGCTGGGCCATTCAAGAACAGTCACGGAGTTGTTGTGAAGCCACTCCTTCGTTATTTTAGCTGTGTGCTTAGGGTTATTGTCTTGTTGGAAGGTAAACCTTCGGCCCAGTCTGAGGTCCTGAGCACTCTGGAGAAGGTTTTTGTCCAGGATATCCCTGTACTTGGCCGCATTCATCTTTCCCTCGATTGCAACCAGTCGTCCTGTCCCTGCAGCTGAAAACCCCCACAGCATGATGCTGCCACCACCATGCTTCACTGTTAGGACTGTATTGGACAGGTGATGAGCAGTGCCTGGTTTTCTCCACACATACTGCTTAGAATTAAGGCCAAAAAGTTCTATCTTGGTCTCATCAGACCAGAGAATCTTATTTCTCAGCATATTGGAGTCCTTTGGGTGTTTTTTAGCAAACTCCATGCAAGCTTTCATGTGTCTTGCACTGAGGAGAGGCTTCCGTCGGGCCACTCTGCCATAAAGCCCGACTGGTGGAGGGCTGCAGTGATGGTTGACTTTCTACAACTTTCTCCCATCTCCCGACTGCATCTCTGGAGCTCAGCCACAGTGATCTTTGGGTTCTTCTTTACCTCTCTCACCAAGGCTCTTCTCCCCCGATAGCTCAGTTTGGCCGGACAGCCAGCTCTAGGAAGGGTTCTGGTCATCCCAAACGTCTTCCATTTAAGGATTATGGAGGCCACTGTGCTCTTAGGAACCTTAAGTGCAGCAGAAATTTTTTTGTAACCTTGGCCAGATCTGTGCCTTGCCACAATTCTGTCTCTGAGCTCTTCAGGCAGTTCCTTTGACCTCATGATTCTCATTTGCTCTGACATGCACTGTGAGCTGTAAGGTCTTATATAGACAGGTGTGTGGCTTTCCTAATCAAGTCCAATCAGTATAATCAAACACAGCTGGACTCAAATGAAGGTACAGAACCATCTCAAGGATGATCAGAAGAAATGGACAGCACCTGAGTTAAATATATGAGTGTCACAGCAAAGGGTCTGAATACTTAGGACCATGTGATATTTCAGTTTTTCTTTTTTAATAAATCTGCAAAAATGTCTGAATACTTTCCGTATCCACTGTATATAGCGGCTAATATATATATATATATATATATATATATATATATATATATATATATATATATATATATATATATATATATATATAGTATCTAACAGAGAACCCTAAAATAGACGTCTTGAGATATCAAACCTGTCACTGAAACAGCTGTAGGCTCTGTAAACAGCAATCTGAAAACCACCTGCACGATTCAATCATTTTCACATTCAGGTGAGCCGACATGTCTGACTAGTCAAGACAAAGAACAGAGTATTGCTTCAATGTTAGCCTTCAAAGAAAGTAATTAGCACTAAAAAGCGCACATCACGGACATCATATTATGACTTAAATAAACTTTTACAATTAGGTAACAGCCTTCCTGTTATGTTTCTCAAACTCCTGCATAGAATTAATCTTCAAAATTAGTTACCGGCCCTTCAGGAAACTCAATTAGCGTTCGGCTAACTAAGTAATGTCTCTAAAACCCCAATGTCCATCTTCTGTCTCAACAGATCAAAGGTGAGATGAGGTCTGCTCTGAGGTTGTTTTGATCAAAAACTGTACCAAGGGGAGCGTGTCTAAAGACTGGAATACACCACATGACTTCTGAACAGATTTTAAAACTTATGACTTGTAAATGGTTCTAGAGAAAAGTGAGCATCATACACGAAATGTCTGAGGATCACACACTAGACCTAAAAGGTAGGGTAGGCTTTGTTTTTCATAAACACATTTTGTTATACTGGTTGAAACTCTCTTCAATGATAGCAATCAACAATAGAAGTAGTCTAAATATATAAAGAAAATTTATATATTTATTCTGGGGAAGTCTCAGGACCAAACAGTGTTTGTCCAATCATCGCATTTAGTCCAAATGCAATGATAGGATGTCCTACCTGCCTTTTAACCTGCCTGCTTGTTTGCTTGTTTTTGATTCAATAAAAGAATCTGATTTAAAATAAAAATTTGTTTGTGAATCAGACTACGTTGGTTGTGTTGTCTGTTTTTGATTCACTTTTGATTAATCAGACTACACTGGTTGCGTTGCATGTTTTTGATTCACCAAAAAGAACCGTTTTAAATGAGTCATTTGTTCATAAATCAAAGTATACTGTTTGTGCTGCCTGTTTTTGATTCAATAAAAAGAAGTGGTTTAAAAGAATAATTTGTTTCTGAATCAGACATTACGGTTGCGCTGCATATTTTTGATTCATTAAAAATAACTGGTTTAAAATAATTATTTGTTAATAAATCAGATGCTGTTTGTGTTGTCTGTTTTCGATTCACTAAAAAGAACCGATTTACAAGAGCCAATTGTTGGTTAATCAGACTACACTGGTTGAGCTGCAATTCTGACTTTAGCCCCCGGTTTCACAGACAAGGTTTAAGCTAGTCCTAGACTAAAATGCATGTTTGAGCTGTTGTAACTGAAAGCAACTTGCACTAACATATCTTAAAATATGTCAGTGTCATTGTTTTGTCTCAAGATGCACACCAATTATGTGTTTTTCTAGTGAAAGTTTATAAAAGCTACTTAAATGCCTTATTGAACTAAGGCCTAATCCTGGCTTAGGCTAAGCTCTGTCTGTGAAACTGGGCCTATATCTCGCAATTGCGACTTTATATCACACAATTCTGACTATAACTCCCATTTCTGACTTTATAACTTACAATTGTGACTTTACAACTTGCAATTCTGACTATATATCTCGCAATTCTGACTTTATATCTCCCAATTCTGGCTTTATATCTCGCAATTCTGGCTTTATATCTCGCAATTCTGGCTTTATAACTCACAATTGTGACCTAATGGCCCGGTTTCACAGACAGGGCTTAGACTAAGCCAGGATTAGGCCTTAGTTCAATGAGGATATTTAAGTCGCTTTTATAAACATACCCTAGAAAAATACATTACTGATGTGCATCTTGAGACAAAACAATGGCACAGACATATTTTGAGATATGTTAGTGCAAGTTACTTTCAGTTAAAAAAGCTTAAACATGCATTTTAGTCTGGGACTAGCTTAAGCCTTGTCTGTGAAACCGGGGGTATATCTTGTAATTCTGACTTTATATCTTGCAATTCTGACTTTATAACTCGCAATTGTGACTTTATAGCTCGCAATTATACTTTTTTTTTGTATTCCGTGGTGGAAACAAGCTTCAATATATTCCAGCCTTAGTAAGTCTATGTTCCTGCTGAGTTCTGGGTTTAAGCTGTGTTGTGCTGATAGCGGGCTGGATAACCTGGAAGGAGCCCAGACACAGCTCGATGCAAAGCCGCAGGCTCACGTTGAAGTAGTCTGGGAGAAAGCTGAAGACCATGTAATGAGTGCCGAAGAGAGGGATGAGGAGGAGGGTGGACTTGGTCAGTCGCCTGGGGGAAGGAGAGATAAAGGATGGAGAGGAGGATGGGTGAGAGGTTACTGGGTAGAGATGGGTGCTTCTGCTGAGTGGATTTTATGGATTCAAACAAGAGCATAATACTGCATGACTTCAAAAACAACACTTTAAAGGAATAGTTCACACAAAAATGAAAACATTTACTCACTAAGTCGTTCATAACCTGAATGGGGACAGATGCTGTGAAAGCAAAAAAGACCAGAAACATAAAAATAGTCTATATAACTTGTAGGCTATATTTTGAGAGATTTATGTGAAAGAAATCTAGCATGTTACTTTGGGTCCTGATATATGAGAGAAACCATGCTATTTTGGTATCAATGACGCATGGATGGAGAATGAGATGTTCACTTTTACTGTCCTCTATGGTAAATAATAATAATAACAGCATATTGGTTATAATAAAATAATGAACTATTCCTTTAATATTCACAGTTTTCCTCTGTATATGCACACAGATGTGCATATTCTTAAGTGCATTATATATGTTGTAAGTATAATCTCGTGTTTGTATTGTTTTTCATTTGTGAGTCCGATGAAAGCATTTGCCTACTGAATATGCATGTGTGCAGTGATTATAATTGCTTTGCTAACTTTAAATCACAAACATAAAATTTATTATTTATTCATAGAAGAATTAAACCACAATTCTGAGCTTATATAACTTGAGCAATATATTACATACAATAGCTTTGTGTGAAATTGAAAGTTTATTCACTGAAATGTAATGACTTTTTCACAGAAGGTGAGCTATAACTATAAATGTAGATGAGGTGCCTCAGTGTTAAACACTCACGGATCAATGAACTTGTGATGTTTTACTATGAAAGCACCACTGCACACAGCAAAATGTTTTAATACAAAACCGTTAAAGAATCTGGCGGAAACTCTTAAAACCAGAAAGCATAGCTGTCATTCACAGGCCTGTGTGAAATCTCCATATGCATGAGTATAACAACAGCAGCAAATACTCATTTCTGGCAAAACAGAGAGTCTCTTCATAATAACAGCATTAACAGGACACATAATAACCAAACACATACACACATCTCTCTCCAAATAATCTGTACAGGTCAGTGCTCTTAAACATGAGCTGGGTACAATCCTCTGACACATAGATATAAAAACAGTGGAAATTTGATTATGTTGCTTGGCAACAGCCTACGTTTTGGCCAATTAACTATATGACTTGGCAAAATAATTGTTGGTGATTATTGTTAATGTTTCAATTTGATTACCATAATCATATACCAAGGTACTTCAAAGAACACCACAGTATTACAATTGTACATGCCAAAAAAACCATGGTAATACATGTATTTTGGACATTGTGAGCTACGAGGTTGTTAATCGATGGTTTTTGCTTTATTTCAACTTATTTTTAAAATAATAGTGTTTAACAGTGGAATTCCTGGTGAAAAACTACATTACCCATGATGCTGTAGAGAAATTCCACCAATCAGAGTTAAAAAAAAGCAACATGTGCCAAAAGAACTTGTTAGCTCCGCCCACTCCCATGAAGCACTGCAAATGGTGTAATCGAGTCGATCTCTCTACGCTTTCAAAATACTTAATATATTTTAAGTTTATTGCAAAATATGCATATATACACAAACATTTGTTTTTATATAGACATTTAACATTTTTAAATGAGTAGTTTTACAGTATATTTCTCCATCGTTTTTTAATTCGATTATGCTGTTCACAATGCTTCATGGGATTGTAGTTCTTTTCCCTCACTAAAGCCGTTAAGTACACGGCCTTGTACCTTTGTATTTTTATCAGATTTTCATATATATATATATATATACTTTCATATATATTTTCATTCATGTCAGATTTCATATATATTCTGTATATAATATAATTTATAATTAACTATTAGACTTATATATAACTATTACAACTTGTTTTCATTAATTGAAATAAAGCTGAAATAAAATATTAGATGAAAAACTTGGAAATATGGAAAAGTTCTTCCTTTGCATTTTTTTGCGTACAGATGACAGTATTGTTGAAAGGATCCCCATTCAGAGGGATCCGCGAAAACGACTGAAAACGCTGTATTCTGCTGCCAGGCCAGTAGGTGGCGATGTCAATTCGTAAAGAAACACTACACACCTATAGACTGAACATGTTAATAAGCATGCACGTCATCACCATTTTCACAAATTGGCGTTTATGTAGTTTACACGGAGATGATATTATACGATAACAGTATAGTTTTCAAAAACGTACACCCGTTTTCAAAAGTTTTTAGGCCTTCAAACGCAGTTGTCGTGTAAATGAATGGCCTAAATGTTGAACTTGAAGTACTAAAATTGCTACATCTAAAATGTACATTTAAATACAATATACTGAATTAAACAGAAAAAACAAAAAACGACAAAAGCACATAACAAAATTACTAAAACTTACTAAAAGCTAATTTAAAATATTAATATTACAATAGTATATAAATAATACCAAAATAACTCTGCTTGTGGGTTATCTATTAAACTACCTAAAACAGCAAAAACTATTTTATTTCCTGTGACTGTTGTCATAATCACCAGCGCAGCTATCCTCTGGACTCTACAGGGAGAAGTACAGTAGAGATGCTGTAGAGGCTGAAAGAACAAAGGCACGGCACTCAAAAACGATCAAAGGACCCTAGCAGTGAAAATGACGCGTCGAGCTCCATTCTGGGAACACGATTCTATTTCCTGTCAGCATGCGAGGTTTGCTTCAGCTTTACATCTGTAGTGCTTATCCAAGGATCTCAGTCTCACTCCATGCATTTCATTAGCACATCCCTGGAGTTCATATGTGTTTATGGGATTTAAAAGAGCAAAGTTTGCAAAACATCTAATCTACTATGACAGCCTCATCTGGTTCATTTTTGAAGGCTGTATAGTATCCTTGACACTTGACCCAGTAATACACCCAGTAATAGCACTTACTTCTTCTTTTTCTATTTCTATTCTCTCTCTCTGTATTTATTTATTTTAAAAACATCTTTGCTACAAGCACTTTGCTGGAAAAACTGGGACTTGACATGGCACTTGCATACTGTTGCCCTCATGTCGATTTGATTGCTTCTGTTGTTCTCATTTGTAAGTCGCTTTGGAGAAAAGAGTCTGCTAAATGATTAAATATTCTCCACTGCCTATGATATCCCACAGTCCTGTGCATGCTCACTGCATTATTGTTACCATAAGACATCATTTCTAAATAATTTGACCCTTACATTGATTTTCATTGGTCATTCGCTCATATTAAATAATATTTATCACTTAAGCATTGAAATCATTGAGTATTTGCTGTTTTTGATCAATAGACATTGTGGCGCCTTGGAAGCCTGTCTGAAACAAGTTTCGGTAACACTTCACAATAAGGTACTAACATCAGTTAACACAACAGTCAACATGAATTAACAACAAATTATTTTTTTGCATTTATTAATCTTGATTAAAGTTAACATCCATGTTGTGCTGCTTCATATTTTTGTAGAAATGGTGATACTTTTTTCAAGATTCTTTGATAAATAGAAAGTTCAGTGATCACAAATGTTTAAATGGCATCATTATTTCCACAAAAACGTTAAGCTGTTTTCAACATTGATAATAAAAATAAATGTTTCTTGAGCAGCAAATCAGCATATTAGAATGATTTCTGAAGGATCATGTGACACTGAAGACTGGAGTAATGATGCTGAAAATTCAGCTTTGATCACAGGAATAAATTACATGTTTAATAAATAAACAATAAAATAGAAAGCAATTATTTTAAACTGTAGTAATATTTCATAATATTGCTGTTTTTTCTGAGCAAAAGAGACTTCTTTCAAAAACATTAAAAAAAAAATTGTGATAGATGACAGATTTCTAAATGCTTTTAGTTCATAATAGCAAATGCATTTACTAAAATTTAAGTATAGAACCAGTAAATTGTTAGGCTTATTGTAAAACTCCACTTGAGCCACACTATCAATCCCACAATCCCCCACGCAAACCTGCCGTTCGTCTCCTATAAAGAATGAACTGAAAACACCCACTCATCTCCACACATGCAGCGGGTGTCCCTTCAGATCTCATGAGTTTGTGTTTTCTGTTACAGTTGGCATGTACCTGTACTGAGCCGAATTGTTGAACTGGATCAAGCGAGGGTTTAGTTTCTGCACCAGAATCCTGATAATGTTCATGAAGAGAAGGAAGTTCACCTGGTTGGGCAAGAAACAGACATGAAAATAACTGTGTGTGAGTTCATTCATCCATTCATTCATCCATGTCATCATGCATTATCTTACCCCTATAGATACTACAATGGGACCCTTGATGATCCACCAATAAGGAGAATCTTCATTTATGTCCCAGCACCTGAAAAAAAAATCAAAGACCTGAACAGAGCTGATTCACGAGTTCACATAGATATAATTAGATAGAGTAAAGTAATGCGTATTTGGCGTGCTGTCCAGGGAGAGGGCTCCGAGCTCGGAATTTTGGTACTCCCCCCGGATGTGGTTATGAGAGATAGAACTAGAAGTGAGGAGATGGGGTGGTGGAGGGATGCTGATAAATGCTGAAGACTTACGAACAGAGGTAAGTCTGCAGTATATATACCTCTGTTGGTTGATTAGCTGAATGCTTTCCACTTGTGATGATTAGTCTAATTATCTGCACCTGCTCCTCCCGAATTTTGTTAATAAAACATCATGTAAAATCTGTACCTTTTCCGCAAATGATGGAACCATTTAAAAGGTCATCCAACTTTTCTGAACTGCAGAGCAGCTTTTTGCTTTTAAACTGCAGATTTTTGCTAGAATGTTCTGAATGTTTTATGCAGTTGAAAGGGTGTTCTGAAAGGTTTTAGTGTTGTGTTGCTAGAGTGTTCTGGGTCATTGCTTACAGGCCCACCCTGGTTCCTAGATAGACATCTTCAATGTCTTAACCAGGTAAGATGCAATAAAGCAGCAAACGATAAAAGCCACTGCTTTATAATAAGTGCAACATTCAATCTAGAAGAGTGTTGCATGGGTGGCAATCTGGGATTTCTTGTAGCAGACTAGATGCTGATTGAAAACATCAAAGGCGATGAGATTGAGTCTTGTAGTGTGCGTTTGGCATTAGGGGCTTGTTCAAATCCCTCACGAGCACCACTACTTAAGGTAGAGAAAAAATGTGCAATTACTCTGTGTCCTCAAAATACACTCTGGAGCAGATCCAGAGGATGATGCAGAACAATGGAACACCTGCGAGAAAAGACGAGAGAGAGACAAAAAGATTATAGTGTTAGTAAAAGAGAATCTTGTTCAATGCAACACTGTAAAAAAAGCATGGATTATATACCTAGAAGCTATTCAATGATGACCATGATAATGGCACTGAATGTAGAATCTGAAGCAGTTTGATCCAGACTTTATTCAGTGATACCCAGAAAGAAATAAAGGCTATTAAAAAAAAAGATTCAGAGCCATAGACGTTTCTGCCACTGAGTGCCCAGTGCATATATATATACAGACCTGTGCTAAATATTCATATTACCATGTGGTCTGGTGGTAGAACTTTCGCGATGCGAGGCAGACGTTCCGGGTTCTAATCATCATTGGTTCTAATCCGCCCTCGATTCCTTTTTTTTTTTTCTCAATAAGACCAAAGATATTCATTAATGATTGTATATAAAGATGCAAGAGCAGGGACACATTTGTGTGCATTTTGTTAATGATTTCCCTGGAACAAATAGAGAGTTGCCGCAACACCATTAGCGATAGATTGACGCGTTTATCTGTGTGAAGACGAGCCACAAGAGAACGTTCGCCACTGATAACAGCGACATGATTTAAAAACAATACATTCCAGCGGCAGATCGCTTCTTATTTAACACAAATTAACGTCAGCTGGGTGTTTCATTTGCATTAAAAACAGCAGTCCACTAGACAGTGCGCACAAACTCTTTCCACGCTCAAGGCCAAAGGAGTATAGGCTACTTTGAAAGGCTTGCACGCTCAACTGTGCATGAGATGAGCGGGACGCGGAAAATGGAGTAAGGCCTATATCCGTGCCTTTTATTTTTAACACAGCACAGAGAAACAACTTTCTAATAAAGCGACCAAACTGCCTGTCAAGTGATTTTTTTAAACTGAAATGAAAGAGAATGTGGATAAACATTCACAGTCACGATGTAGGTTACAGAACACCACACAAAGATATAGAAGAAAATGAATAAAAACATTTTGGATCAATAAACCTTAAAAATATATATAAATAACTGCAGAAAGGCCACACTGCAGATAGATATGCATTTCACGTGCAAGCTTTAACTCTACAGCGCAACATCGATGCACCAAAAAACAATCAAAAATTAATTTACAGAATTTAATTAGAACAGAATATACCATTCTAATAAATAAAAATATTTTAAAAAATGAAATAGTCATAATCAAGTCACAACTGCAAAATGCCTGAAGTGCAGGGGAACATCAAAACACAAGCCACAAATAGTTAAATTAGATAACCCAGAGTGATCAATAAATAAATTAAAATTATTAAAATAATGAAAGTATAGCCAGAATTGTCAGCTTTGTCTTTTTAACTGCAGAGACAATAAAAGCTAAACTGAAGTGGCAGCCTTTTTAGCTAAACATTCACAGCATCCAAAAATCAAATCAGAACTGGCTGAAATGTTTTAAAATCATTTGTACCCTACCTGGTCTTTCACGCGATCTGCCTGTGTCCGTTTGAGTCTTTTCAAATAGCGCACTAGTCAGCTTATTAACGTTGGTTATCATTGGGGCAGAAGCGTGCCGCAGTGTTTGTCGTTGTTGAGTGGTAGGACATGAGCTTTTGGCACAACTTGCATATATACGTTTTTTGGATCATCTTTCACCATTTCAAAGTGCATCCAGTTCTACACTTGGAGTGTTTTGAAATCACCCATCACTAGATGTTGTTGAATAAAGTCGTTATTTTGTTTTTTTTGGTGCACAAAATGTATTCTCGTCACTTCATAACATTAAGGTTGAACCACTATAGTCACATGAACTGATTTAAATATGTCTTTAGTACCTTTCTGGGCAATGAAAGAAAACGCTGATTCATCCAGTAATGAAACAAGTGAGGTCTTTGAGTGAGTCATTGAATCATTAATTCAACTGATTTAAAAAAAAAAAAAAAAAAAAAGAATGCAAATGAATTAAACATTTTAAATAGACTGCAGCAATTAACATTTTGTCAGAACCTCAAGTAAATTACATGTTATTTTGATAAAAGATTAAAAACTAAGGAATGTGTATGAGAATGAGAACAATGATTTTTACATATAGTTATATTCCTTCTGTGCGTCTCTGTGTTGAGTACTGCTTCTACAATGTAATTTAACTGTTTGTTCTTTCAATTGTCTGCTCAAATCAAAGACGATGGAGGTGCCAATCATGAGAGTTGTTCTGACACTTCTCAGCCCTCTCAGAGTCCCAGAGACCAGAGGAGAGAGAGACAGACAGAATATAAATGGGAACTGAGAAACAGAACAACAGATGGATCATGCTGTACTTCACTGATTGGAGTCGCTGAGACTATAATAGCTGCTAACATGAGAAAAATAATAGACTTTAGAAGCATAAATGATGATAGAGTAAGTAGCCAAGAAATAAGCATCATAATGTACAGTCAGTTGGGTCATTACTGCAAAAATAAAACGCCAGACAAAGTGATCACGACCCAGACACAAAGCATATAATTTATTCTATATATACACTACCCTTCAAAAGTTTGGGGTCGATTTTTTTTTTAGCATCATTACTCCAGTCTTTGGTGTCACATGATCCTTCAGAAATCATTCTAATATGCTGATTTGCTGTTCAAGAAACATTTCTTAGTATCAAAGATGAAAACAGTGCTTAATATCTTTGTGGAAACTGTGATTGTTTTTTTTTCTTTCTCAGGATTCTTTAATGAATAGGGAGCTCAAAAGAACAGCATTTATGTGAAACAGAAATCTTTTCTAAAATTATAACTGACTTTACTGTTTCTGATCAATGTAATGCATCCTGGTACTCAATAATAGTATAATTTAAAACAACAACAACAAACAAACAAACAAATCTTTCTGACGCCAAACTTTTGAATGGTAGTGTAACTATGCATTATTGTGAAAGATGATGTCAACTTTGTCATATCTGTAGGTCAGTTCTACCAAAAAGTATAAACACTGAGGCACCATTTGACCATCCTGACAAAGCAACACTCACTCAACCAATAGTGTGAGTTTGGAATGGGATTATCTGTTTGTTTGACCAATGACAGATGGGATGTGTTTGTCAGGAAAACTGTTTTTGCAATTCCATTTGTTAGTGGCACAGAAATGACATCTTTCAAACTGACTAGTCAACCAATCAGTCTTAAACGGATAGTGAGTGCTGTGTTTTAAGATGGTGTTTCATCTTAAATATAGTCCAAAGTTCCCTTCTGTCCAGAGCTGCCAAGTCTGCGGTTTTCCTGCGGAATTGGGCTACTTTAACACTGTTGCAGCGGGTTATTTTTTATGTCAGCAGGTTGAAGTGACCTCAAATAAAATGATGTTTGACCCTGGAATGCGAATTGTAACAAGGGAACCCTGCCAAAAAGCAGATTTTACCCCCCGGAACTTGAATCGGGCTAGTTTTGAGTAGCAATTGGGCAGGTTTTGTTGTGAAAACCTGGCAACCCTGCTTCTGTCATCATTTACTCATGTCGTTCCAAACCAGTATGACCTGTATTCTTTCTTCTGTGGAGCAAAAAAGAAGATATTCTGAGTCAAAAACACAACTTTACACAATTTTAAATATGTTCTTTTGAACTCCACAGATGAAAGACAGTTTTGGGTGATTAGACTTTCAATGGTGGGGCAGAAATCTCAGATTTCATTGAAAATATATTTATTTGTGTTCCTGAAGATGAATGAAAGTTATCGCAATGGTCTAAAACTTACAGACTTCGTTCACACGGTGTGTAACTACTATATTTTTTGTACTTTTTTGGAATCCCAGATTCAGTCTTTTTTGTCAACTTGTTTTCTGTCAATCAGGATTTATTTATTTTGTATTTATTTTTTAAACTGATTGATCATAGGCCTCATATATCTGAGCTTATATCGGTCAATAGAGGGAAGACTGAAAATAAGAGACACATTTAGTGTTTGAAGCGTGTTCACATATTAAATGTGTGCTTGCAAAGATAAAGGCCTCAGACCTGTGCATGCATGGATACATGCAGACTCGCGCTACTGCGCACACACACACACTGATGTACACAAACAAGCTATTTTGAGTATTACAGGGTTTCTTTCTCACAGAGATGAACTTTATCCTCAGATCAATGCGGCCCACGATCAATCAGTTTCAAAAAGAAACAGAAAACCTGTCCTAACTGAAAGAAAACAAGTTGACAAAAAGATTGATAATATAGCATAACAAGTCATTTTTAAAAGGCCAATCATTTTTGACCGGGAACACCAAAGGTGTTTCAGTGTTTTCAAGAAAGCGTAAGGGTTATTTCATATTAGAGCACCGGTATTGTAAAGTGTTACCAAAAAATCTACATAAACGAACCTAATTTTTCTCCTTTCCACTCCTTGTTCCTTTAATAACTCACATAGTCTACTCTACAAGATAAAACCCATTTGTGATGGCCAGGGGAAAAAGCATGTGAGAGGACAGGGACGGCGAGAGTCTCACCCCAGCCCAGCAGAGCGAAACTCCACAGACAGCGCCGGCTGCGCGGGAAGGCAGAGACCAGCAGCGAGTTCAGGTACACGGCTTCAACCAGCAACCAGAAGAAATTAGTCATGATGCAATAATGACAAAACACCACAGACGCCTTACAGGCTGCCTAAAGAAAGAGAGAGAGAATTATGAAAAGAGCAAAAAACTGCAGAGGAAGGAGATAAACAGATGGAGAAAGTATAGACTCAGCAGGACATAGAGGAAGGTGAATATTTCTACTTAAAAAAATGAATGCAGCTATGGAGGACTCTTGAAGAAATCAAGGAATTTTCCATGAATAATGTACAAAATAACTAAAACTCTATAGACAACTTATTTTATCATTCTTTTTTAGCATAAAAGGTGCTTTTTCTATAATATTTTCTATACATTAAAATGTATAGTTAAAAGGTCTCCTTTTTTCGGACAAAGGAATTAAAGGTGTGGTTCATTGCGATTTCACTTTTTTAACTTTAGTTAGTGTGTAATGTTGCTGCTTGAGCATAAACAATATCTGCAAAGTTACAGCGCTGAAAGTTCAATGCAAACGGAAATATTGTCTTTTAAAGTTATGGCAGTTTAATGCCTACAAAAAACGACTGGTTTGGACTACAATGAGCTTCTTCCCGGGTTGGTGACATCATAAACCCTGCAATTAACATAAACACTGCCCCCGGGAACACGCAAAAAAGTGGGCGAGGCCACGTCACGTGCATACTGTCTGTGCTGCACATTTTACGGAAGACAGCTTCCAGAATCTACAATGCTGGATTTGCACAAAGGCTATTACTGAAAGATGGAGCAGTTCCCATTTTAAAAGCAGAAGCTGCTGTTTATGGGCCTCAACCTGTAAGTATGTTTTATTTTTTTATAAAGTTATATCGTTTCTGGGACGTAAAAGACCAACACGGTTTTGCTTCGCTATAGCTAAATTCCATTTCATACTTCTCCAACAAACTTCCATGTAATCACACCAGCGAACTTCTGTTGCTGTTTGTTGGCGTTTCTTTTATCATTTCATTATGGCTTTTATGTTGTGTTTACCCACATGCTCATGCTATAAATGAATCAATACCTTTACAAAAATGCTTCAGTAAAGCTTTAATCAGAACACTATGGGGCAGCAGTAACATTCACAAGTGACAGCATGTCTAAACACTTTGATATAAATACAAACAAAAATACTTAACATTCATAAACATCCATTAAAAGCCATGCTTGCAGAGGTTCTGCTTGACCCTCTTCATCATTACTGCTATCTGGGTCTGATTCGGGCTTAAATTAATACAGCCATTATATACATTTCCACCGAAGCAAAGACTGGACTTTGACCGAAGCACACGCGACGTTTGCCTGTAATGGTAAGGGGTGTGGCGTTTCCGGACAACGTGAATCGTGACAACGCATCACAATACACTGGGCCAGCTAACCAATCTGAGCCCATTGCGTATTTCTGAGGGAGGGGCTTCATAGAACCAGGAACTTAACAGAGCGTTTTTAGAAGAACTATATGAAAAATATATGAAAAATACAGCGTTTTTTTTTAAAACGAAGCATTAAGATATGTTAAACTGTGCCCCATAAACACAATCAAGCCTAGAAAAAAAGCACTGAACCACCCCTTTAATGCGTTTCTTCAGCAAGGATGGATTAAATTAATCAAAAGTGACAGTAAAGACAATTATAATGTTACAAGAGGTTTCTATTTCAAATAAAAGCTGTTCTTTTGAACTTTCTATTCATTCAAGAATCCTGAAAAGCACAACAGCACAACTGTTTTCAACACTGATGATAATAAATGTTTCTTGAGCAGCAAATCATCACATTAGTATGATTTCTGAAGGATCATGTGACACTGAAGACTGGAGTAATGATGCTGAAAATTCAGCTTTGATCACAGGAATAAATTACATTTTTAAATATATTCTAATAGAAAATGCGCGTTCTTTTTTATTTAGTACTGTCCTGAATAAGATATTTTACATAAAAGATATTTACATGTAGTCCACAAGACAAAAAAATAGCAGAATTTTTAAGAATGACCCCGTTCAAAAGTTTACTGTGACAAGCAGGGCGGGCGAGAGCCGTAAGAGAACAGCTGTGCGTTGCACCAGTCTCGAATCTCTCACGGAGGAGCTCCGGAAGCATAAAAGGGGAGCGATGACAGTAAAGGACGAGAGAGGACCAGGCCTGGACTTTACTTTATGTTTTGTTATGTTTGTGTGGCCGGCAGCTGTCCGTGAGGAACTGCTGCCATTTTACTTTCGTTTTGTTGATTTGATAATTATATTAAAGTTAAACTAAAACTGAGCTATCGGGGGAGAAGAGCCTTGGTGAGAGAGGTAAAGAAGAACCCAAAGATCACTGTGGCTGAGCTCCAGAGATGCAGTCGGGAGATGGGAGAAAGTTGTAGAAAGTCAACCATCACTGCAGCCCTCCACCAGTCGGGCTTTATGGCAGAGTGGCCCGACGGAAGCCTCTCCTCAGTGCAAGACACAAATCTGGCCAAGGTTACAAAAAAATTTCTGCTGCACTTAAGGTTCCTAAGAGCACAGTGGCCGGAAGCCTCTCCTCAGTGCAAGACACATGAAAGCCCGCATGGAGTTTGCTAAAAACACCTGAAGGACTCCAAGATGCTGAGAAATAAGATTCTCTGGTCTGATGAGACCAAGATAGAACTTTTTGGCCTTAATTCTAAGCGGTATGTGTGGAGAAAACCAGGCACTGCTCATCACCTGTCCAATACAGTCCCAACAGTGAAGCATGGTGGTGTCAGCATCATGCTGTGGGGGTGTTTTTCAGCTGCAGGGACAGGACGACTGGTTGCAATCGAGGGAAAGATGAATGCGGCCAAGTACAGGGATATCCTGGACAAAAACCTTCTCCAGAGTGCTCAGGACCTCAGACTGGGCCGAAGGTTTACCTTCCAACAAGACAATAACCCTAAGCACACAGCTAAAATAACGAAGGAGTGGCTTCACAACAACTCCGTGACTGTTCTTGAATGGCCCAGCCAGAGCCCTGACTCAAACCCAATTGAGCATCTCTGGAGACACCTAAAAATGGCTGTCCACCAACGTTTACCATCCAACCTGACAGAACTGGAGAGGATCTGCAAGGAGGAATGGCAGAGGATCCCCAAATCCAGGTGTGAAAAACTTGTTGCATCTTTCCCAAAAAGACTCATGGCTGTATTAGATCAAAAGGGTGCTTCTACTAAATACTGAGCAAAGGGTCTGAATACTTAGGACCATGTGATATTTCAGTTTTTCTTTTTTAATACATCTGCAAAAATGTCAACAATTCTGTGTTTTTCTGTATGGGGTGCTGTGTGTACATTAATGAGGAAAAAAAATGAACTTAAATGATTTCAGCAAATGGCTGCAATATAACAAAGAGTGAAAAATTTAAGGGGGTCTGAATACTTTCCGTACCCACTGTATATATATATATATATATATAATGAGAAATATTACCAGTAAGACATATAATATACAAAAAAATATTGATAAGTTGTGTGTGAAGACGGTCAGGTTTGTTGTTTTCACAAGAAACAACACTTAAAGGCTGTGGGGTCTGTTGTGATGGACTCACTGTAGAGAGTGTGCAGTGATCCGTGTCGTCACTGGAGAACAGCGTAGCATCTTTGATAAAAACAGCCACAGACTTTAGGATGAAGGTGAAAAACAGCTGCATGTGGATGTAGTTTCGAGCACAGTGTAATCGCCTATAATACAAACAACATTATTTATAAGTATATAATTTTAAAGAATACAACCTTCTTCTAACGTTACAGTAATTACTTTGAGACTGGTTTCCAAGCGACAGGCTGATTTAAAGTTGTAATGTCAGAGTCAATTTCATGTGGGAAAAGTAGCTAGATATATGCTAACAGTTACTCACAAAAGATACTAGGTATATTAAAGCAATATTTTTACAGTAACTTTCAGGTTACAACAGTGGCGTGTTAGAGGGTTTTTTAGTCCACCAAGCACAGTACCTGAAGAGCAGCAGTATTACCACGGCAACAGAGAGAGAGAGCAGTGACGCTCCATAACCAACAGTGTAGATCAGTTTCACAGTGGCAAAATACGACTCCTGAGGGACAAATGAGCACAAATCAATTACATCTAAATTACCATGCTGAGTTGAGTGTTCAATGAATGAATGAATGATATATATATATATATATATATATATATATATATATACACACACACACCGATCAGGCATAACATTATGAGCACTGACAGGTGAAGTGAATAACACTGATTATCTCTTCATCACGGCACCTGTTAGTGGGTGGATATATTAGGCAGCAAGAGAAACATTTTGTTCTCAAAGTTGATGTGTTAGAAGCAGGAAAAATGGGAAGCGTAAGGATTTGAGCGAGTTTGACAAGAGCCAAATTGTGATGGCTAGACGACTGGGTCAGAGCATCTCCAAAACTGCAGCTCTTGTAGGGTGTTCCCAGTCTGCAGTGGTCAGTATCTATCACAAGTGCTCCAAGGCAGGAACAGTGCAAGAAGGCAAGCCGGCGGAGGCAGTGTGATGCTTTGGGCAATGTTCTGCTGGGAAACCTTGGATCCTGCCATCCATGTTATTTTGACACGTACCACCTACCTAAGATTTGTTGCAGACCATGTACACCCTTTCATGGAAACAGTATTCCCTGGTGGCTGTGGCCTCTTTCAGCAGGATAATGCGTCCTGCCACAAAGCAAAAATGGTTCAGGAATGGTTTGAGAAGCACAACAACGAGTTTGAGGTGTTGACTTGGCCTCCAAATTCCCTAGATCTCAATCCAATCGAGCATCTGTGGGATGTGCTGAACAAACAAGTCCGATCCATGGAGGCTGCACCTCAAAACTTACAGGACTTAAAGGATCATCTGCTAACATCTTGGTGCCAGATACCACAGCACACCTTTAGGGGTCTAGTGGAGTCCATGCGTCGACGGGTCAGGGCTGTTTTGGCAGCAAAAGGGGGACCAACACAATATTAGGAAGGTGGTCATAATGTTATGCCTGATCAGTGCATGTGAGTATGAATTGCAGAACATGCCACTGACCTCTGGGATGTCGTCCTCAACACTGCAGGCCTCATGGTAAGGAGGGAATGGCCGTGACCAGCCTCCAGCGCTGCAGTTCCGACTCACTATACCTAGAGTAATCAATCAAGGTCAAAGGTCAATGACCATCATGCAAGGCAATCTCTTCAAGCTTTTCGAAATCCATTTAAATATGCTTATGCATTCACAGGCAACTTTGTTAGCACTTCTTGAGGAATTCATTGAGTTTATTTTTATCTTTTTCTCTGGAGGACAAGAAGATGCAATGCATAAAATTAGCTTGTGCTAAAGGCTGAATGTGAAATGAGATCTGTATCCTTTCCTACACAAGTCAGTGATGGAGTGACACTTTACTCGTCATCAGATGAAACCGCAGCAGCACAATTTCATTTGTGGTCTTCCAGATTTGAATGTAGCATTGGTTGGCCAGGTTTAGACTAGGTTTAGTTTCTTATACCGGTGGATCTATGGAGATTTGAGACGTTATTGCAGTGGCAAATATGAAAACCTGCCTTTTCTTTGCTCAAGCTCATGAAGCCTTGAAATTGGGGCCGTGCATTTTACCACTTGAGGTTTCAGCTCATATTCTCAAGGTAGATGTGTCTATTGTTAAAGCCCACAGACTGAAACCAACACGTTTGCTTGCAATATGGAAGCTGTTAATATGGAAATGCGTGTTGGGCAAACTCAGACATTAAGAACGCTTTCTCTTTTAATTCATTAGACAGAAACATTTTCTGTTTCTCGAGTCCAAAGAGCGAACCCCTAAGTCTCAATGGCATTCGGATCAGACAAAAATAAAATAATGAAACAAAAATAATTACATCATTACTTTTGCTTAATTACGTATTCTATTTTGTACAACCGTTCTTTCTGGTTCTCAAAACCGATTGGCTGAGAGCTGCGCAATATTCTAGTGATAACAGCACTCCTACTGTACCTTTTCACCGTTTGTATCACTCCGCTTAAAGCGACTGTCATGGCGGCCGAGCGAATCCACCGTATTTTTTACAAATACCACACTTGTTGTATCACGAACTGTAGTTTTTTTAGGCAAGAATGTAGTTGTTTCTACCTGAAATATATGACTTTTTACAATTTGTTTTGATGTTTTCAGAGATGCGAACTCCAGGCCGTCAGCGGCCTTTCAGTGCTCGTGTACCCGCCGAGAACAGCTTCATCTTGGCCAATGCTTTGGGGTTAAACATGAGATATATTTCATTTGGGGTACATAAAACGGGCAATCTTTGGTCTTATTAATCAATTACTTGTTCCTAAGCAAATTGAATTGGACTATGTTAAATTTAATATTAAGGCTATATTTAACTTACATCCTGTAGAGCTCTGCTTTTGTATGTTTGACTAAATTGTACAATTGTGTTCATTTTCTATTGTCATTTATAATGGCTATTGTTGTTAATTTATATATTGTTGTTCAATGAATATTATTTTATATAAAAAATATGTTGCATTTGGCATTGAGAAAGAGTCCATTAGTGCGTAATATATTGAGTGAAAGTTACATTAATACACCATTAGATTACGAGGCAAACTTTCTGAGTGAATGAGACTCGTTCAATGAGTCAGTCGCAAGAGACTTTTAAATTGAAAGGGACTTTTGTAAACAAAAGACGTTGTTTTGTTAGCTCTGTATTTTATGGAAAATTCCCTTAACTGTAAAAAGGACAAATACAAAGATCGATTTCCTCAGCAGACATTAAAAAAGATTTTTATAATGGATATAATATTATGGACATTGACCTGATGAATGAATGTCATATCAGACACAAGTAATGCTCGCTCAGGCGATCTCTCTCTCTCTCTCTCTCTCTCTCTCTCTCTCTCTCTAATACTGTACAAAATACAATGAGTTTCAATAGAGGGACTCAGCATTCCTTTGTCAGTTCTAAAGTGATGTTTTAGAATTAGTAACAGAGGCTTTGGTCAAACTGTCAACTTGAGATTTGATTCTGTGGTGGAAGGAAGTAGTTCTGCACAAAAGAGGGTTTTAAAGACACTCCGTTGTTATTTCTTAGTTATAAACATACTCGTACTGTCAAACCATTGTATAAATGCAATATCACACTCATAGCTGTGCAATTTGGCTGTATATCAGCACGCTGTGATTGCCGTGACAGCCATATTGCACGGCTATGAGTGTTATATTGCTAATATGTGTATTGTTTTAAGTGTGGATGTTGTGGTTGTGTCGTACCAGTGTTGTTGTTGAAGAGAGAGAAAACAGCCGGACAGGGTGAGTGGATGGTCTCACCCACTGCAGCTCTGGGCCAGCACAATACAGAGTCCCATACTGGTAGGCAACCTTCACACACATATACACACATATATATAAATAGCATGCACTTTTAACTACCCGTGCACTCAAGCACCAAACATCAAGAAAACAATGTATCTGAAAGGTTTTCTGTGGCACATAACAGCTAGAATTTCTCTACTATGGTCCAGTTTTCTGTGTTGGAATTGGCACACGTATATCTGTTCATGTGAATTTCCTGCAAAGCCGTTGCCAAACACACGACTTCACACCTGAACCGCTGGGAAACACAAACGCAAGGCGCTGCATTAGAATGAGACTGATCTCCTATTAACCTCTGTCTCTGAATGTCACCACTGACAGCTTATGGCAGTGTAAAATGCTATGCAGATGTCATTTATTTTAAATGTCATGTAATGGGTTTATGACCTGTTTTTGTATGTCATTTAAAATAAAAAAGAAATAGAGTTTAAAAGTCATTTTAAAAGTTAAAAGACATTATGGCTTTAGTATAAAGTATTTTTTTTATAGTAGCAGCAGAACGTGTTCTAATTTTCTCTTTTATGTAAGAATAAATAAATATTTTATTTCTGAAATGCGAATAGTAGTTTGGGGTCACTAAGACTGAAAAAAGAGAAATAAATATCATTATTCAGCAAGGATGTATTAGACTGATCAAAAGTGACAGTTAAAACACTTAAAATGTTACAAAAGACTTTTTATTTTTAAAATAAATGTTCTTTTAAACTTTCTATTCATCAAAGAATCCAGAAAAAATGTATCACGTTTTCCACAAAAATATGAAGCACCACTGTTTTCAACACTGATAATAATAATGTTTCTTTAGCATCAGATCAGCATATTAGAATGATTTCTGAAGGATCATGTGACACTGAAGACTGGAGTAATGATGCTGGAAATTCAGCTTTGATCACAGGAATAAATTACATTTTACAATATATTCAAATAGAAAAGTTATTTTAAATTGTTATAATATTTCACAATATTTCTGTTTATTATTACGATATTTGGGTATTGTTTGGATTTTAGTGATTTCAATTCCAGCTCCAATTCTGCTGATTGATTCAGATTTTTATTGATTCCCAGTTTCGATTGCAATAAGTTTTAAAAAAAAATTAAGTCAAACATTTAGATATCCAACGTATTTATTCTGTCTTTTTGCAAAACATTTTGTTGCAGCTGAATACCATGAAAAAAAATCAGCAGCCTAAAGATTAACTAACTAATAAACTGGACCAATATAAATTTCAAACATTATTAAAGGGGACCTTGATTATGATTTCACTTTTTTATCTTTAGTTAGTGTGTAATGTTGCTGTTTGAACATAAACAACATCTACACTCAAAGTTCATTGCAAAGGGAGATACCTGTATTTTCTTTTAAAGAATTCTTTGTTTAAGGACTACAACAAACAGCTGGTAAGGACTACAACAAGCTTCTTCCTGGGTTAGTGACATCACTAACCCTAAAATTTACATAAACCCTGCCCCCGAGAACACGTAACAAAGGGGGTGAGGCCATGTTGGGCTGCTTTAGAGAAGAGGAAGAGTTGTTGTAGCAGAGTGTTGTTGTCATGCCGTCATTTTACACCAGACTGCTTCACAAACAAGGATCAATTCAGAGCTGGATTTGCACAAAAGATTAATATGACGGCACATGCTAGTCGATGAGTTGAATCAACTCCACAGCAACTACATAAATTTATTTTATTTTATTACCATTCAGAAATGTCCAGAAACGTTTCATTCTAAAAGTTGGAACTTCTTCCTGAGTCTCTCCATCAGTGTCCGGTTTAAACAACGTAAGGCTGAACACCGTTACTGACAATCCTCATTTTAGCTGCGTGAGATTCTCCAGCTTTGTTGTTGTTGAGCTGTTAAAGCTCCGCCCTCTTCTGGAAAGCAGGCTAGGAGCAGAAGCTCAACAATTTAAAGGGACACACACAAAAACGGCGTGTTTTTGCTCACACTCAAATAGGGGCAAATTTGACAAGCTATAATAAATGATCTGTGGGATATTTTCAGCTGAAACTTCACAGACACATTCTGGGGACACCAGAGACTTATATTACATCTTGTGAAAAGGGGCATAATAGGTCCCCTTTAAAGTTACAAAAGTTATTCAGTCAAGATCAGTGAGTTTCTTTCACTTAAGACATAACTGATTGTGTTTACGAGGATATTTTGACATAATTTTGCGTGTATTTGTCCGTTCAAGTGCAAGAAGAGTACTCAATTCAGTATCATGCACTACATGAGAGACTTCTTGTGCGCGCGCTCTGGATGTGCCGAGCAAAGAAAACAGCTCTTGAGTGCCGAATCAAGTTCTCTTTCCCATCTTTTTGAGCTTGAATGGTTTAAAACCACATTAAAATGCACACACAGGAATCAATAAGTGGAATCGAATTTTTAATTTTATAACAAGTATTTTTCGATTACCAACCCTAATTATTGATCAAATAAATGCAGCCTTGGTGAGCAGAAGAGACTTCTTTTAAAAACATTAATAGCCTAAATCTTACCAACCCCAAAATGTGAACAGTATTATAGTATATAGTACATATAATTTAGTCTAGAATACATCTGAGAAATGTTGGCCTTTATATTGAGATATCAGACTTTGATTGCGAAGAAAAGGTCTCAGTTTGCTCTCAATGTAATCTCAGTGCTGTTTAGCATGCATCTCACGTCCTGTGGATGACAACATCTCATCAGAAGCTTTGGTTTATTTCTACCTGAGAAACTGCTGAGGTTCCCAAGTTCTGTGATCTCTCGCAGACACCGCTGTTCATCTCTTGCCAACTGAAAAATATATTCACACTCGGGATGCAAACTACACAACACCTGCAGAGAGAGAAAATGAAATGAGTGATGCACAGAAATGCAGGTCTCCTTTATAACATAACACATACATACATCCTCAGACACTCACTCTTACAATTAATTGTGGATGTTGTCCTGACCCACTTTCCAGACGGAAAGCATGAAAGCATGTGCATATGTGCACACTAAAATGGAATGAGAATGTAATGCTAATACCAGCACAGAAAAACATTACTTTTAATTGCATTAGCACAAAGGTGAAATTTCTTCTTTCAATGGATAGCCATTATGCCATATTGAAGTTATTGAAAAGTGACGCTGAGAAGAATTCATTGCAATTTTAACAATACACTGCGTTTCAACTCAATGTTTCCTCTGTAGAGGCAGTTAATGAAGTAGCAGTCGTCAAGAACCATGTCAACATCTGTATGCACAGGCGTATGTATATGCATAGAAGAGCATTTAAAATGTTATGTTCAGTGTTTTGTAAAATTATGTACATGTAATTAAAGCGCTGATTCAGAGTGATTGTATCCAATCAAACAGACTGTGTCTCTATGCCAGTTAAGAGTTAAAAAATGATTATGAGCTGTAGCAGCTTCTGAAAGCAATTGCAATCAAAGTCTCATGGGCTATTTTCAAAAAACGCTCCCTTTGTGCTAGATATACTCAGACATTTGTATTATTGTTCAAAAAGGTTCAAGAAACCAGTATTTCACCACCTCAGGGTCAAAATAACAGGACCAGATATTACAGCATAGGGAGATCCCCAAATATCCCGCCAAAAAAATCAGATTTGGTTTTAAAATCCAAAAGGTTTTAATTATATTTTGCTACATATAAAGGTATTTTAAAGATTTTGAAGTGTCAAAAGGTCATTCGGTTTAACCGTCCAAAGGCCAATACAGCCATTTCATTTGTGATTAAAACATCTTAAAATGTAATAAATGTATATATTTTTTATTCTTTCATGATTTTATAACATCATATATCAACATAGTGCAAAATTGTATTAAAATTATGTGTAGAAGTTGTTGCTTTGTTATGAGAGAATGTCTGGAGAAATGAATTTCATTGATGTCATTCAGAGTAACCAATATAAAGGGATCATTTTGGATCGAGTCATGCATTTAATATCATGTGACAGGATGTGACAACATTCAGAGACATCTGCAAAGGACCACATGGTTGTGAAGCAAAGTAACTAACTCTAAATTCATGTTTTCACTTGCTCATACGCATGTCCCGAAACATCAGGTCATTCGGTACAACCGCTATAAAACATGGAAAATGTTGTAATATTTTAAAAACTTGTACTAAATAAAAATGTTTGATTGTCCTTTTGCTAGCTAGATATCAGCCAGTTAGCACTGTTTGAAAATATCGTCATTCAGTATAACCAAAAGTGTCATTCTGTAAAACCGAATGTTTGGTTAAACCGAATAACTTTTTTGTAAAAAATGACAAAAACAGTGTTAATTGATTATAAAAACCACATAATCTCATTAACACTTAATAAAACTTCAAAAATGAATTATATCTCGATTATGTTTTTTTTTTTTTTACATTTGTAAAAACCTTATTTGTCAATGACCCTATATATATACAGTATACAGTTGTGATCAGAATTATTGGCACCCTTGGTAAATATGATCAAAGATGACTGTAAAAATAAATCTGCATTGTTTATCCTTTTGATCTTTAATTCATAAAATTAGAAAAAAAAAACCTAACCTTTCATTGAAGGAAAAGAATTGAAAGTAGGGGGAAAAACACATTATGAAATAAATGTTTCTCTCCAAAACATGTTGGCCACAATTATTGGCACCCCTAGAATTTTTGATGAGTAAAATTTCTCTTAAGTATATTCCCATTCATTTACATTTTTTTAGCACACCAGGGTGATCATGAACATGAAATTGTCCAGCCATGACTTCCTGCTGTGTGAGGAAACACAAAGGCCAAATTCCTGTAATCATTCATCACAATGAGTAAAACCAAAGAGTATAGTTCTGTTGTGCAGCAAAAGATTGTTGAGCTTCACAAAATATAGCAAAAATAGCTAAAGCATTGAAAATCCCCATTTCCACCATCAGGGCAATAATTAAGAAGTTCTAATCAACTAAAGATGTTACAAATCTGCCTGGAAGAGGACGTGTGTCTAAATCGTCCAAATGCGCAGTGAGGAGGAAAGTTTGAGTGGCCAAAGACTCTCCAAGGATCACAGCTGGAGAATTGCAGAGATCAGTTGAGTCTTGAGTCTCAGAAAGCCTTAAAAAATGATCAAACAGCACCTACATCCCCACAAGTTGTTCGGGAGGGTTTCAAGAAAAATCCTCTGCTTTCATCCAGAAACAATCTCCAGCATATTCAGTTGTCAGACAAGACTGGAACTTCAAATGGGACCTGCTTCTATGGTCAGATGAAACTAAAAAAAGAGCTTTTTGGCAGCAAACCCACCAGATGGGTTTGGTGCACACATGGATAAAAAGTACCCCATGCCCACGGTTAAATATACTGCTGGATCTTTAATGTTGTGGGCCTGCTGGAGGTCCTGGACAAATACCAACAGATAAAAAATCAAAACCTGAGCGCTTCTGCTAGAAATCCAATAATGGGCCGTGGTTGGATCTTCCATCAGGACAATGATCTAAAACAAACATCAAAACCAACACAAAAATGTGTCACTGAGCACAAAATGAAGCTTCTGCCATGGCCGTCCCAATCCCCTGACCTGAACCCTATACAAAATGAGTGAGGTGAGCTGAAGAGAAGAAGCACCAACATGGAGCTGGGAATCTGAAGGATCTGGAGAGATTCTGCATGAAGGAATGGTCTCTGATCTCTTGTCAGGTGTTCTCCAAACTCATCAGGCATTGTAGAAGAAGACTCAGAACTGTTATCTTGCCAAAAGGAGGTTGCAAAAAGTATTGAATAAAAGGGTGCCAATAATTGTGGCCAACGTGTTTTGGAAAAAAACATTTATTTCATAATGTGATTTTCTCCCTCACTTTCAATTCTTTTCCTTCAATGAAAGGTTAGATTTTTGCTTAATTTTATGAATTAAAGATCAAAAGGATAAACAATGCAGATTTATTTTTACAGTCATCTTTGATCATATTTACCAAGTGTGCCAATAATTCTGACCACAACTGTATGTGTATATATATATATATACACACACACACACACTTGTGCCACTGAACACTCGTAGCCGTGCAGTATGGCTATATATGAGCACACTGTTATTGATAATTAACTAAAGCTGATAGTATTTCTTTGTTATTGAAAGAAAGCCTAAAGCTTGACTAGTGACCCAACCCTGTCATGTCCTCTATCAGTATGCAATAAACATGTTACTGATCAAAATCGTGTTTATTCTCGACATGTTATTTAGATTTTTCTCTAAATTTAACGAGTTTTTTCCCGAAACACAACTTTATTTTCTCAAAAGTTCATTCTCAATTTATTTCAACTTTTTTTTCGAAACGTAACAACTTTATTCTAAAAATGTAATGAGTTTATTCTCTACATTTTTTTTTTTTTACTTTTTTCTAGAAATTTAACGATTTTTATCTCGAAACAATCTCAACTCGACTTTATTCTCGAAATTATTTTATTCTGAACATTAAATTTGGACTCGAAATTCTCTAAACGAGTTTAATGCCGCATATAATCTCGAGATGGTGTTATTTTTTTATTATTGCTTGGCCCTAATCCTCGTCCGTAAATATAGGCTATACAGAACACAAATGCCACCATTTCCTGAGAATTACTCTCATATCCTTACTCTCAAAGTTTTTGCCAATAATATTTTGAAAAGTAAAAAAAAAAAAAGAGTTCACATAAGTTCAACAATATGCTTCTTCACAGCCCTCTGAGTAAGTGTATTTATACATGCTCTATTCAGTCTTTTAAGATAAATAATCTCCAAAGCAGTCACGTCTCTCTGCTACAAGGGTGAGCTTTCACTGAACGAACAATACAGGTCGGCTGCAGGGTATTGTTCATTAAAAGATTTGTTCAAAAACACTGACCATAAACAAGTCTACAGAGAAGGCAGGGTTGTGTGTTTGCTCTGCGTGATGCTCTTTAGTCTCATATAGCAGCTCTATCTCATTGTAACCATCTCATATGTGCTAGTTTTTCTCGCCGTTTATATCTCTCCATCTATTTCTTTTAAATCCAATTCTTAGAGACGCACAAAAGAGTTTTGCCAGCTGATATTATCACTTGCCATTTTCAGTGTCTATAAAGCACAGTTGGACAAAATTAAAATATACTGTAACCAGTGTTGGGTTTATTTCTTTATTAAGTAGGGATTACTCTTAATTTTTCTCTAAGTTACTTCTGATGTAATTGCATTAAATACTGTCTAGACTATAGAACAATTCTATATAAAACAATAGTGGATTTTACATTTAACGTCTAATGTTAAAAAGTATTTTTTTAATGTAATTTACATTTTAATTCTCCCTGTAAATATTTTGGTCAGTTCAAGAATAATTTATGCTATTTTATATTATTTATTTGAGAATTAAAAGAGCCATTTCATGTCTATCCTTCACTCTAAAAAAAAACAAACCCAACAAAACAACCCAAGTTGGGTTGAAAATGGAAAAACCCAGCAGTTGGGTTAAATGTTTGCCCAACGTGCTGGGTAGTTTTATATAACCCAACTGTTGTTTAAAAATGACTATATGGCTGGCTTAAAATGAACCCAAATTAAAAATCAGACACATAATTACTAATGGCAACAATAATAGTCAAAAGGTGAACATTTATTAATAAGCAATTTAATAAAAGTTTATTGTTTAATTATTATTTATCAAACTTATTAATACAAGTTCATTTATTAAACATATTAATAAATGTTAATTTCCAACACATTTTAAGCAAACATACAGTAATTTTTAAACAATAGTTGAGTTAAATAAAAATACCCAGCAGGTTGGGCAAACATTCAACCCAACTGCTGGGTTAAAACAACCCAATCGCTGGGTTTGTCCATTTTCAATCCAACTTAGGTTGTTTTTTTAACCCAGCATTTTAACCCAGTGTTGTATTGTTTAACTGGTCGAGGTTGGGATTTAGAAAGCAATTAGTAAGTCATGCAATACTTTTCAGAGAGAGTAATTAGTACAGTAATTACACTGCTGAAGATGCAATTAATAGCTTGTAATTAATTACACTGACTTTAACAAATGTATTGCTTATTCTTAGTTATTATTAGGTTAACTAATGAAACCTAATTGTAAAGTTTTAACAAAAAAACAAAAATACATTATATTTCACGTTAAAAACATAAAGCCTAATTTTGGAGCACTTAGATTTTGTGCATTGTGACATTGTTCATTTATTTCAAACAAACAATTTGTTTATTAATTAATATAAAATACATTACTGAAGACTGGAGTAATGATGCTGAAAATATTCAGCTTTGCATCAAAGGAATAAATTACACTTTACAATATATTCAAATAAAAAAAGGTTATTTTAAATTGTAATAATATTTCACAATATTACTGTTTTTACTGTATTTTTAATTAAATAAATGCAGCTTTGGTGAGCTCAAGAGACTTATATCCAAACTTTTGACTGTGAGACTGATGGAAGTGCTTATAAAAATGAAGCAACCGGAGAAAGAGTCTTCCTGAGAGACCCTCCAGAGATGACAGCTTTGGAGAGCCGTTGAAGGATGACTTTCCACCACAAGTTCATTCTGTCCCGCTTTGAACCAAAGTACCAGCACTTAGTTAGGATCAAAAACCCCATCCAGGAACATTCTTTACAAGGCTGCCCTAAGAACTAATAAATCTAATTCTTTTATTCATCTCTCATGATGAAAAACTACGGAGAGCCCTTCAAAACGAACGGAGCGAGATTAAATGAAACTCAACCCTTCAAGCTCTGAATATATGTCTTCTGAGAAGCCCAGCCAACCTATATTAGCCACTGCTAAACAATAGCATTGCTGAAAATCCTTTAAAACAATTCAATGATTTTGTCTCATCATACTATATGAAATATCAGTGTAAAGGCAGTGAAATCTCTACCAATCCCCCAATCTTGATTCAATGCCATTAAATAAAATAAAATATAAATAAATAAATAAATAAATAACACAGACAAATATAAGCACTAAACATGTATTATGAATCAAAACCTATAGAGGACACTATTTTTCTAAGTTTGTATCACCCTGGTTCACTTGACAAAAACCCAATAGGATTTTTCCATTGACTTCTGTTATATTGCAGAAAATAAGCAGTGTGACCATGTATGATTCTTACAATGTTTTTCATCATGATAATCTTCACAAAATGAATTTTGAAGCCTAACTACAATCTGTAAAAAGTTATCCGTAGGCCACTGGTTTAAACATGGGACCCACATTTGTACATAAAATTTACAAAAATGTGGGACCCACCCAAACTATTTTTTTTGTTAATACAAATAAAGTTAGTTGGTATGAGCCACCACAGTCATTAAAAAATATACAAAATAACACAAAGTGAAAATAAAGTGCAATTTTGGGGTTAAGGAAACAAAAGTTACCATGGTAAATACACAATACTTAACATGAACTGTTAATAAAACATGGAAACTGATCCTGATGAATAAAACTGCACATCATACCTGCATGCAAATCATTCCCAGCTAACACACGAAGTACCAGTTACGTAATTTATTAGTACTTTTTGGTAATGTCGTGACTTAATAATCGAGAACATAACTGCAACGTTGCATGCTCGTCGTAATTTCTTTTGCGCTTTATTTATACTAAAGCGATATACAGGGCGCGTCGCCGCATTTCTGAGGTGAGAGACCTTTTATTTAGTAACAAGTTACGAAAATAACATTAAAACTTTCACTGACATATAGCCTGACATCTCATCTGACCGCAAATACTGAATCAGGACAACGCATTTTTCTTGCGTCTGACAGAAGTTTCAGGAGCTTTCACTTACGTCATTCAAAATAAAAGTCTCAAATCAGAAAAACATAAAATTATACGTTTGTTGTTGGTTCTTTGGCGGTACACTCCGCAACCTACTTTTCCCTTTCAAGGAAAGTCTGTTCACTCTGCCATATTTACAACGCCTCCGGGTAGCTATTTCGAGCATGCAAGACCAGGTCATATCTATTTGAATGGGGGAATCCTGAAATCTGAAAAAGTGCTTAGCAAACTCACAATTAAATAACATATTTGAACTCAGCAACAAAATCTGACATGAACGGTCCCATAAATTTTGTTTCTTATGCTCAAATAGCGTTAAAAAGCTTATTTTTCAGGCTAGGCGAGCCAATGCGCATGTGCAGTCCTAAGCGCGAGTCTCAGGTTTCTATGGGAAGTTGGGAACCAGAGCTTCTAAAGGCAGCTGCAGTGGCGCAATGAATTTATCAATCAGCGATTGGCTCTTTTACTTAGAAGGCGGGACGTATTCCGCCATATTGTGCGTTGCAGTTTTTCCTATTCATAACTAATAGAAGTAAACCATCATTCTTTATCTATAGTCTTTGTTCGCCACCACCAGTTGAGAAACACTGACGTAGGCTATAAACGAACTATACCTTCAACGTCACCATCACTACGCTTTCAACAACTCTTTCAGTCATTATTAAAAAACATTTTCCTGAAAGTTTGAGTTAGAATATAGTGTGCAAGAGCGTGATTATAAACTCAGTAAGGCTGTGAAAGCGACTAGTGAGTAGTTTAGTTTATCTTTTGTCTCATTTAGACACTTTTTAGCAACCGCCTTTACAAGACAAGTAAGAGCTTTTAAAAAATCTCAAGGGTGAGAATTACTGATGTATTTTAGGTCATAAAACGTGAAAATATCTTGAGCTTGAATGAACCACAGACCTTATTTCAGGCATGAAAACCATTTCAAAAAACCCTTTGACTTCAGGACGATGGAAGTGTAAAATGCGAATTCATTTGCAGGTTTTGGCCTACAAAAAAAGTCATCCCTGCAGTACTAGACAGCAGCAACAGCCTAAACTGTCTTCTTACATGGTCAGTTTTCGCCTGAAGAACATTGCTGTCACCTTCCCCTGGTATCCATTATCCAACAAACCCAAATGAAAATATGCAACACATCTTCAGAATAGCCTCCAGTCATCATCTGCATGTTTCTGAACCAGCGGCGTATCCAAGACATCTGAATAGCTCTGTTGCTCTGTCTTGTAGAAACATTCACTGATTTGCTGCGTGAGTCAGTGCAATGCATATGTGTAAAAATCTTCTCGGGTGTAACCTCACCAGATATTTTCCTGCTAGTAGAAGAGAAAGGTGAAAATAAAGTGTAAAGGCGATGAATCGTTAGTACTTAAGAAAGCAGGTCAAGCTGAACTCACTATCCACCCAACATCACCTCTTTAGTTTTCACTAAGCTGCCAAACACTCTCCTCTGATAGCAGTAATCCAGACAGAGCTCTGTAACCATTATACGCTTTACTCTATATTTAGAAAGTTATAGAAACATCCCAAAATGGCCTGGACTAGAACTGATTTTGTGAGACAGGTCTCCCCTGGGTGCTTTTATATGGGTGTTACTTCAAGTTGTTGCTTCAAGGTTACGTTATCCGTCAGGACACAGCTGAATTAGGTTACTTATTATCTGGGTAAATCTCATGAAAACTGTCTGGGTCATATTTCACCTCAAAATCAAAAGAAAACAAATCAATCATTTCAAATCAATAAATATCTATATAATATTTATATATATTATATAGGGCTGCAACTAACGATTATTTTGATAATGATTACTTGGCCGATTATTTTTTCGATTAATCGGATAAAAATCCTTTTATTGACCAAAAAAAACACACTTCTGCACATCCCGCCCAATGTACTTCAAACAAATGAAAAATCAAAAATTCATGGATAACAATAATAAATATATTGTAGCTTTAGAAATACTGCTGTAACTAAAGAGCTTACACATACTGGTGGATTAACCATTACAGAAACATGAAAAATGATTTTATTAATCACCAATACTGATAGTTTAGGGCAGCTGTGGCACAAACCTTGGGTGGCAGATGTCTAATAACTTTAAGCACTGTATATAGTGAATATAGTTTAAATCTCTACTCTACATTAAAAATGAAGATAGTAATAAAGATAATAAAGAAAAACACAAACTCAATGTTAACCAACAGACAAGATAAATGTTTTGCAGGAACAAAACATTCAGTCGCGTGCGCGCGCCTGCGCTCATTCAGTAAAGTTTGAAGTTTAACGCAGACTGTCAGGACGAGCCTTTATGCAAAATGGAAATGCTCGCTTGAATTTGTAACATATACAGATAAGTATATAGCCGTAGAATGAACGTTTTGCGCTGATGACGCACATATGCATCTGTCAAAGGTCCTGACAGGGCAAGCCATTACGCTAATGCATTAGCTTGAAGTTTAAATAGAATTCTCATGTTTTGAAATGCGTTATTCGAGTGCTGTAATTTGACGCGACTGGCGGAAGTCTTCCGTGTGGGGTGGGCAGACCCAACTAATCGATAATGAGAATCGTTGTCGATGATTTTCAATATCGATTTTATTGAATAGTTGTTGCAGCCCTAATATTATAAATAATATATATATGATAGCTGTGCAATATTCTAGTGATAACAGCACCCCTTTTCACCATTTGTATCACTCCGCTTGAAGCAACTGTCATGGCGGCTGATTCCATTTTCAGAAATGCGAGCTCCAGTTCAGTGATCGTGTACCCGCCGAGAACAGCCATGATGATATACAGCCATATCACACAGCTGTGATATTGCTCATATATATATATATATATATATATATATATATATATATATGCAAGGGAGACAGTGCCTTCTCAAAAAAACTGGATGAGAAAATAATTGATATTACAAAAATAAAACAACACAAATGTTACAAAATTTGACATTAAAAAGTGTAAAAGTCGCTAAAGAAACACTGTCAAACAGCGACACCCGCAGGTGAAGTTAAAGCGGGGAGTCCGCGTCTCTTGTGTCTCCCTTCAGCTCATAGAAACAAAGCAGAGCCCCCTAAGCATGCGATGGGTTTAATGGGGGGTAACTGAGAATGAATGGGGGAAAGTCACGTGAGAGGAGGCAGTGCCTCCATCGCGCTATGATTGGATATGATTGGTTACGATTGGATATGATTGGTTTGTGTGATAAATTTCGCCTCTTGTTTTCATGTGCGTTCTCGTCGAATCGGCCTGAATGAAGACAGTGATTAAGACTAATTAAGACTAATTAAAAAGTAAGTAAACAACTGTCACTTCTTAGATATCACCGCTTGTCAAAATCAAACGCGAAATGGCCTGAAAACATAATGACTACAGGGGTTATTAGTGAGCAATCAGCATAGTGAAATTAAAGGTACATCTTTGTGTCTGTGAGTAAGTGACCAGTGTGTACAAGCTTAATTAATGCTGAAAATAAACTGACTATTAAAAAGAAAAGTTGAATATTAGTCTATAAATAATATATATTGTTTAAATTGTTATTGCCTGTAGTTATTATTTTGGAATAAATGTAAAAATGAAATTTATACTTGGTTTTAATAAATAGAACATTACATAGTGTAAAAATACAAAATAGAATTGTATTTGGTTTGGTCTCTCTTTTTATGTAATGTTAACTTAACCAGAAAAACTGTTTAAAAGGGACATAAATGAGGATGATGCCTCCTCATTTTAAAACACCACTGCACACTACTGATATATATATATATATATGAGTGGGTACATGAGCACTGAACGGCCGCTGCCTGGAGCTCGCATCTCCGAAAACTAAACAAAATTGTGAATGATTAAATACGAGTTACATATTTCAGGTCTAAACATTAAAGTATGAGCATTTGGAAGGAAAATGTGCTGAATTGTGATGTAAATGTCACAATGCCAAAACAACAACAACAACAAAAACAGACATATTCTTTATGCAAAAGTTATGTTCTTATTTTTTACTTTTGATTTGGAGTGAAATATGGCTGTGACATTTCTTAATAAGAGTCATTCATCTGTTATCATGCTGTTTAAATTGATGGAATACACTAGTATTCATGCATGACATAAAATGAATCATTAGGTGTTGACTCTGTAAAATCTTGACTAAAGTAAGTGTTGATTTGTAAATATTCAGCATCATTTAATCATTCTTTCATAAGGTCTCACACACACTTCATTACATAAAAAAAAATATTTACGCACAACCACCATGTTCCACAGTCATTTACATCTAATACTGGCAGTTACTAAACTTGACCCGTACGCTCTGACATGTTCAGAGTCACAATCGGTTTGATTAGTGGAAAAAATGAGAGAAGAGAACCAGTGCTTTTGTCACTAATGCTTTAGATTCTCTAGACATGAAATAAAAAGCGAGTCCATTACTGCATTCATGCTGTTACTAAGACATCACTCACAATTGGATTCAGTGGATTTTTCAGAGCTGCAAGCTGTGGATATTTTACCCAACATGTTCTTCTGTCCCTTTATTTCTCTGCTCCTGCTATTAAAGCATGCGTTTCATAAAAACAAATAAATACTATTATTGGCTTTCACTTTCTGGTTCTGATGCTGAGCTGAACTGTGCGTGCTGTAATGCAGACAGCAACAATTAGTATACACTAATTATTCACTTAAAGAGAATTTTACATCTTCTGAAGAAAACGTAGCCTGTACAAAACTCACTGCCATGATGTTAGGGGGTTGTTGGTTGGTTGCAGGCGTTGCTATGTGGTTGCTAGGGCATTCTAGGTGGCTGCTTACACCAAATTAAAACAGTCTGCTTTAAAGTCTCCCTGGTCCCTTCTTTTTGAAATAAGTTTCTTCTGCTCACCAAAGCTGCATTTATTTGATCAAAAAATACAGCAAAAACAGTAATATTGTGAAATATTATTATGATTTAAAATAGCCGTTTTCTATTGTAAATGTAATTTATTCCTGTGATCAAAGCTGAATTTTCAGCATCATTACTCCAGTCTTCAGTGTCACATGATCCTTCAGAAATCATTCTAATGTGCTGATTTGCTGCTCATGAAACATTTCTGATTATTATCAATGCTGAAAACAGTTGTGCTGCTTCATATTTCGAGATACATTTTGTTCAGGATTCTTTGATTAATAAAGAAGAGCATTCATTTCAAGTCACCATGAATCAAAATAACATCCCCTCCCTCATCATCTTATCTCTGATGATGTGAGTCTCAACTCGAGGGCGGGGCAACCTGTCACTCCCATAAGATTCACCAATAGCAAACCACAACCATCCAATCACATGAATCACATGAATCCCCATGAACAAAATCAAGCCCCGCCCTACATTTTTTCTCGTTTAAGAATACGTTTCACATGGATATACAATAGATAAGAATACATATTTATAAATATAATATAAAAGACTATCATAACTTCCATTTCATGCTGAAGTCATCCTTGCAGAATAAAACATTAAAAAAATCAAACACTTTCTGACCCCAAACCATAGTGATGCTTGTCTCAGCCTGCACAGTTATATTTAGAATATACATCTTGAAGAAAGCCTTGTATTATGAATGCAACAACTAATCTAAAGCCGACACGTCAACCAAACCACTGATTCCATTGATGAATTCCGAAGGGCTGAAATGTTAATGTACTTCTGCAAAGAAAATGAGGAAGAAAATGCTTATTTGTATGGGCACTTAGAAAAAAAACACCTGCGCCATATCAAACCACCTGTCTCGCTTACAGTGAGCTCTAATATAACTGCGCATCCTCCCTGGAGAACATTAATCTCCATTCTACAGGACAGGACACAGATCCATTAACCGCCCCATTTCCAAGAAGGGTCCCCCAGTTCAGCTCGCAGATGGCGCTTTTGCATCCACATTTACTTCATATAGGCGGGTTTCGGTGCAGTTGCCAAGGAAATGGTCACACAAGTGCACAACCAGATGCACCAGAGGAAAGTTAAGTGCACACTTATTTTTGACGGCGAGATCATTTTGAAGCCTTCTCTTCATTTGGAGACAAAATCCACAAACACCTGCTTTTACCAGCCGTAATGGATGGTTTAAAAACTAAAAGTCATTTTGAAACACAAGAAGCCAAAATATCCAGATGAGCTTACAACCTTCTTTGAGAGAAAGTTAGACATGTGTCCAAATAGGCCTATGTAGCATCTGGACCAATCAGACACACAATTATTCATTATATTTAATGAATTACCCAGAAACTCACTCTCTTACAAGTCCTGTTAATTCCATCCCCCACAACTGCAATACAGAGACAGAATAGGTGTCCTATTTCTATTTTATTGCTTTTAGGAATTTGCAGAGAAGATAGTGACTCTGACTTCATTCTTTCTGGGAAGGACAAATAAACCCTCTTAATCCTATATATTCCATATATATAACCACTTGAGAAATGTATAAACATGTATCCAGTTTCCCCACCTCATGACTTTCCTTTTATAGGCTTTATTCTATGTATTAATTCTCTCTCTTGAACTATTTTGGTATTAATGTTTCAGAGTTGCAAAGTTATAATTACCTAAAATCACATGGGAAGCATGTTTGGTATCTACGGACTCCAACTTTTGTTTCCTATTTGGTCATTTATGTTACATGTTACTAACTCTGTGACACATTAGTATTATAAGAATCTAGAAGGTTCTTCTCTCAAACATCCAATCCAATGTCTTATGCTAATATCTTGCTACAGAACAAAGACTTGTAAAAGTTTCCCTCTGAAGGGAAAACTCCTTATTGGCTCAAACACCTCAAGAGGGTGTGACATCTTCACCCTTTAAAATCACTGATCACAAGATCACAGTCTCTCTTTTCTTTTTACTGAAAAACGCTGATGAGAAGATGATGCTGTGCTAGAAGCTTCTAAGGAACCCCAAGCTTGTGCCAGGCTTCGGCCTAGACCTTCCATTCACCAAAGATCCTCTGAATCCAACTGGTTCTCTTTCATCAAGACAATATCAGCAAAGATTCAATGGAAGCCTCCACAAATTGCATCAGGACAGCTTTAATTCAAATGGGCGAGACATGCAAGTATCAAACTTAAGTCTCATTATGTAATACATTAAGTATCCTTACCCCTTTTAAAGGAGGGCCTGTTAAAACTAAACTGATGGTTTGCTCAAGGCTGTCGATCTGCTGTAACTTCTTGCTTTCCTGTATTCTGCTTCAGCTCTCTCTTTCCCTTGGTAAACTGTATGCATGTATGTGTGTGAATGTTAGAGTAGTTAAGTGTTTAGTCTAGTTAATAAATATGTCACACGTAAAGTTGTCTGTGTTTCATGCTCATATACTGGAGTCCCTATTCATGCCGATCCTGATTACATGCTCTGAGTAGTACAGTTCATAAGATTGTTATTTCCCATGACCTGGAAATGAAAATTTCTTAGAAATAATAATCAATTAACACTGAGTGTTCATTGGCCAAACAGATTAATTGATTGTAATACTAATTTTATTACATTAAGTTAATTTTATTAACTGATCCAAATATTTATAATTAATTATGATTAATTATCATATTTATTTTTAGCTAATTTGCTACACCTATATCTGTATCTGAAGTCATTTTCACTTGTTCTCAGATCCACATCGACAAAGGAGAATTTAACACTCCACAAAAGTGTTTTTTCCTCTTCTTAGAAACAGCAAATGGCATACTCTAACCTCGACTTCAGACAGCAACTTTGGCATCAGAAGTATTGCAATTTCTGTTTTCCATCAGTGCTGGAGTTTAGAGTGGCTAAAACACAGAGATGTGGGTGATGGAGGAAGACCATTATTAGCCAGTGGTGGGAGACAAGGAAGCATGTTCTGGACATTAGAAGAACCTTAAAAACACACGTAGCAATGATACTTTACAAGAACTGATTACACCTCCCTTTATCATATTTGCTGAATGAAATCCAGTACTTGTTTCTTACTCATTTTTAGGTGCTGATTCCAAAAATAGTCACTTTCTCACATATGATGTGCATTTCCTAGCATTTTTTCTTTCGACAACCATTTGTGAGGTGAAGAAGTCTTGTATTATCCCTTAATCACCATAAAAACTGCCACAAAGACGTGATTCCTCTCTTCCTCTGAGTCAGGTTTTAACTATCCATTCAATTCGCAGCTGATTTTCACATGCATGACATTCTTTTATGCCTAACCCTGATTTTATGGTTAGAATTATGGTCAGTGACGGAAGAAAATGCAAACTTGACCTTTTCTGCTACATCTGTGGGTGTTTTACTGCATCCAAACCACGACAGAAATCTACAGATTTTGTGGAAAAAAAAGGCTTATTTATTTATAAACTTGTATTTCTTTGACATTAAATGAAGTATTTGAATATATTTGTATACATTTTAAATTATAATAATTTAACAAATTAAAGTTATAATTTATTATAAAAGTTAAATTATACATTTTGATTAAAGCCTAAACTTTTGACATTTAACTGCTTTGACATTAAAAAATCTTCATTCTTATTTTGTGGAAAAAAATGTGGTCTTTATTGGAATTTTTTGTTTTTATCATCAAATTAAGTAATATTAAGCCTTGTGATAGGGACCCTAGGGCTGCAAGATATGGAAATATCGCAAATGTACATATCGCGATATGCATATCGCAACGGCATGCGATATATGAATGATTTTAATAGGCTACTACAAAACGATGTTAAAAGTCAAAGTTTTAGGTCAGCGCATATAGCAGTGAATAGACTGGGCACGCCACTGTTATTTACGTGACTTACTTTATATTAAAAGAGTTATTAACTGAAATAAGTTGCGGAAAACAACTCCTGTCTGCTGTCTGACACACACAACACAAGCGCTTCTCTGACAGCGCGCAATCCTTTCAGTTCTCTTTTGCACCTTATTGCACTCGAACGGTCAAATACACACACTGTTATGTCAAAATGTCTGTCTTGGTGAGTATTCATGTAAACACAGTCGGTTATGGCTTAAGTTAACGTCATCAGTTGGGAAAGAAATCGGATGCGTTTCAGTAGGATCCGTGGCCGTATATTAGGTCTTAAAGGGACAGCAGCTAATACAGTAAACCTGCTTCTGTCTGCAAAACAACAAAAGATAAAGAGAAATTCTCTCACTGCTCTTGACTAAATAACTTTAGGAAATAACCATAGGAACAGTAAGAACACAGCAACAACAGTGATGGAAAAGAAATGTAACGTTTCTCCATCACAAGCCTTTTTTTCAAGATGCAGGGCTCTGTAAAACACACGATTTTAAAATATTTATTTACTGGGGTTTCATCAGGTCACAGGCAAAAATTAAAAAAGTAAGCTAAATAAGTAAGTTAACATCTGAATCATAAAAAACCCCGCCCTCAAATGATGTATTAGACAACCTTCTGACAGAAAACTGGCACGTAAAATGATTGACAGGCAGAGTCTTTCTGCTTGTCCAGGTATTTTAATTAGCTAAAAAGCGCGGGCCGCTCCCGACTCTTTTTCACTGTTTACAGAGTCTATTGAGCCAGATGTGAAAAATCGCTTACTCTACCTTTAAAGCAGCGCCTTAACGGCGGAGCAAACATGCACGCGGGATATTAATGAATAATGAATTAAGAGCACATTGATTAATATAATATTTAGTAAAACAATACAAAGTTAATACATGAGATAAGAATAAAACACAATACAGTCTCTTCCCGTCCGCGTGGATTAATTAAATTAGCTAGCTGGACCACAAACTACACATTAAAAGTATTTCCTTGTTATAAAGATGCTTCTCACACAAATGTGCTTTGTAAAAAAGCATATGCAAGCATAAAAAAAACAATGCAGCAAGTTTTCAAATGAAATGCATCTCGTTAGTTGCATGTATTTATGGGTAGCGTTACTGTCAACTTCAGTTTTCCTAATAGAGAACAGTGGTGAAAAAATGAGTTTGTGCATACTCACAATTGTAAGAGATGTCAAGCACAGGATCCCACGAACACACGAACGCATGTCTCCAGTCTTGCCCACAGCGCGCGCTGACAGCTGTAGTTGGATCAAATGCTTTATAGACCGAGTCTGACCAATCAGAGGAGAGAGAGAGGAGAGGAGAGGAGAGGAGAGGAGAGGAGAGGAGCGCACATCATTCATAATACTGCTGCTACACATGGCGCGTTGAAAACCACTGCATCTTCACTGAAGGGAATTGCAACAAATGCACTTTTTACAGCTCCGTTTACTTTCCTCAGACGGGATAAGAACCTGTTTTTGAATGGCTGTATTGATATTCCTCAAACACAAGCGTTTGTTCTACACATCTTATCAAAACTGCTTAATGTTTAATGTAAATTTCTTGAATTTTTCATTGTAGGTGCACTGCAGCATCTATTTATTAGGGCCCAAGCCACTAATGGCGCAGGACCCTCTTGATCCCCTAAGGATTTTTTTTTTTTTTTTTTTTTTTTCGTCATCCGGGGCTTTTTGGGGGCCATAACATGCTCAAAAACTCTTGAAAATGGGCACACACGTTGGAATCTGCAGCCATTAGGACCCTGTAGAGGCTGGTACCCGGGTGTGGCAGGGGGGCTCGACAGTGCCCCCTTGAACAAAGTCAGAAAACTTGGTCCATATATCAAACACGCTTGCACGTATTTGTATGTAACTCGGTACATACAAATACGAAGAAAACCCAGAAAACGTGAAAAAGGACAACCCAGCTTTGTTTTGGCAAACCTTTCTCTTCAAGCATGTGAAAAAAGGAGCCACTTAGATTTCACTCCTCTTGTGATGTACAAAAGGGCTCCTTATTTTGCACGTTTCCACCTACAGCACTGTCATTTTGTTTTCGCAAGCGACAACAATGTACCAATTCTAACGCCATGGCAAAAGTTCGAGCAAAGCATAACTTTTGTCGTTGGCTGCACAGACGAACAAAAAAACACTATTTAGAGTCTCGTTAGCTTGGACAGCCTGCAAGTTGACCCTGGCAAGCTCGATTGCTAAAAAAGGAGCGTTTCTGTCCGAGGGATATTTTGGAAAAATTATTAGATCATTCACAGCATTTGATAGCAGTCATAAACTCACATAAATGAGTTGAATCAACTCCACAGCAACTACATAAATGTATCCACTAACCATTCAGAAACGTCCAGTTTCATTCTAAAAGTTGTAACTTCTTCCTGAGTCTCTGCATCAGTGTCGACTCCGGTTTGAACAATGTAAGGCTGAACACCGTTACTGACAATCCTCATTTTGGCTGCGTGAGATTCTCCAGCTTTGTTGTTGTTGAGCAAACGAAGCACGAGCTGTTAAAGCTCCACCCTCCTCTGGAAAGGGGGCCGGGAGAAGCAGCTCATTTGCATTTAAAGGAACACACACAAAAAATGTGTGTTTTTGCTAACACCCAAATAGGGGCAAATTTGACAAGCTATAATAAATGATCTGTGGGGTATTTTGAGCTGAAGCTCCACAGACACATTTTGGGGACACCAGAGACTTATATTACATCTTGTAAAAGGGGCATAATGGATCCCCTTTAAAGGACATTACTGTATCTATACCCATAAATACACACTTCCTAAGAAAACACACACGGGTGAATGACGTATGTATGCAAATTCCTGCGAGAACCATCCCAGCAGGTCTAAAATATAAACACATAATAGGCTTACCATAGTAAATCAGGGTAAGACAAAAACACGTTTTGGAAGAAGGAGTAATGATGTATTGACTTTTTTTTTTTTAAATTTTGTTCATTCTGAAAAGATTTTTTGTTTTTAAAACATGTGATTTCCAGAAAAAGCCGTTTTATTCTACATAGAGAAGGTCGCCCAGCAATGTCATGTGAACCTAGCAGAAGGATGGGTTACTATAAAGATCTAATGAGCAACAACACACCACATAATGCCAATACAGATGATAAAAGCTCATTTAGTCCTATTTTGGAAAAACTTAACATATAAAAAGCCAGTTAATCATCACATGCACGCATATATACAAATGCGTATGTATTATACAAAAACTGTTGCACTGATGTTGAACTGATAAAACTTTATTACATTTAAAGGGTTCTGCAAATTGTAAACATTGATTGCATAGATTCACAAATACCATAATTAAAATCAGTGACATTCATGAATTATTCACAATTTCCTGAACGGCTTTTAAAAAGTACTTCAAAAGTATCAATTTATTTAAAATACCATTACCCTTGTAAAAGAACAAGACCTATTAAGAAAATATTTAAAATTGCACATAGTTCAAAAAGGATAGGATATAAATATATAAACAAATCTTAAGAGCAGCAGTCTAGTTTAGCTTTGTCACCGGGAAAATTATATGTGAACCTTATATGCAATGAATAAACATGCGTGTCCTGAATATTTGCTTTCAAAGTCATTTTAAAAAGTGAGACAGTCCATTAAATGCACATTTAACACCCTTAGTGTTCATATTACTAATGTTTGATGAGTTTGAGGATGAGGATTCAGAAATACAGTTTAGAGAAAATATGAATGTCAAAAAATATGAATGCGAGTAATTTGCAAAAATATACTCTGTGCAAGTGCTAAAGTATGTGCCATTTCATTCAATGTATTATAAGCAAAATTACTGCATAGAGTAGACTAATAAAAAAGTGCCATATTTGCATGTGTATACATTCTGCATATATAATATAATGGTATTATTTATAGTTAAATATTACAATTGCTGTCATACCAGTGGCAAATTGACCTAGATGTTGGGGACTACAAAATTAAGTGAAACTGATATACTTTTTAAAGGACAAACATCTTATATTATCCAGCTTTGAGTAAAAAAAGAAAAAAAATGACCGTTAGCTAGACATATAAGACACTTATTGCTTTACAGTTTACCCTGTATGAAATTCTCAGCATTATGGTTTCAAAATGTTATAAAGAGACCTTCTTAAAAATATGCCAAAATACTGGCAGCTAACATGACTCCATGTATGGAAAAAAAACTTTTTCTGTGTACTTGGTAAACTCAAGGGCATATAGTACCACGTGTTGGACATCTGTAGTGGAAGTGCTGTGATATCTTTGCAAACAGCAGCCATTTTTGTCTTGTTTGCAGAAAAAAAATTCTCACATTGCATCAATAAGCAGCTAGAAATGAAAATGACTTCTCTGAATTGACCATTTTTAAAGCTTAATTTGAGATTGTCGTATCTTTGCATGTTTACCCATGTGAGCTTCAACTGTTGATATCACTGATGCTTTGAGTTCATCTGTAGTGTTTGTAAAATCATTTTAAAATACGGAATCCACAAGGAAAATAAAACACGAAAAACTAAAAAAAGATGCATCACCAGCAAATAATCCTCTTCCAATGAGTACATGTGCTTTAGAAACCCTTCCATAACACTTAACGCAGGTCACAACAGATAACCTCGGTGCTATCAGTGGTAAAACATAAAAACTAATACTATACTAGCCCATAAAACTCAAAAACAGAAACCCTTGGCACACAGGAACAGGTCTGAAATGAATAAAGATAAAAATAAAAAACAGTTCACACGAGGACGCTACACACCACCACAAAGCTACTTTTAAGGAAAGTCACTTCCATCGTAGATGATTGGCTTCTCGATGGTCAGGTGGTAGTTGACTTTCTTGGAGAGAAATCTGTTGAAAAGAAAACACAGAAGAAACCGCAACTGCTTTATTTCATCTTTCCAAACAATAACTATCACATTTTACACAAACATATGAAGCAGCACAACTGTTTTCAACATTGATAATAATAAGAAATGTTTCTTGAGCATCAAATCAGCATATTAGAATGATTTCTGAAGGATCATGTGACACTGAAGACTGGAGTAATGATGCTGAAAATTCAGCTTTGATCACAGGAATAAATTACATTTTAAAATATATTCAAATAGAAAACAGTTCTATTAAATTGTAATAATATTTCACAATATTAAATAAAAATAAATGCAGCTTTGGTGAGTGGTGTTGTGGGTAACGCATTACAAGTTATGTTATCAGATTACTTTTTAAGTAACTAGTAAAGTAGTTTAAGCTAATTTGTTTTCCATGTATTGACTGACAGCTCTCCTGTCCTCGTGTTGAGAGTAGGGCTGTCAAAATTAACGCATTCATTTTGCAATTCATTTTTTCAGTTTAACGCGTTAAAAATATTAACACAGCATCCTTTTTCCCCGTCATCCTTTAGCTGGTGTTGCATTATATGGTCACGCTCTTATTCATGCAAATGCTTTTAAAATGTTCAAGGGCAACAAGACACAAAAAAGAACTGAGTGCGGTACTGGTGTGCTGCCTGTGAATCACCAGCTGCGTCCAAAATCGTATACTCTCTTGAATAGGTGCTTATTTTGAATAAGTAATTACTTCACGACCGCTAAAAAAGTATGTTCTGTGTATATAGTAGGAATGTAATTTAGACGTACTACATTCGCCATCCTGTCATTATCATGTGACCTACCAGCATCAGTTACGTTGCTTCACTACCATTCATAAATCCTCTGCCGTGGCCTCATGGAATAGTAAAGTGTCCATCGTGTGCACACTTCAGGATCACGCTGGAAGAAGTAGATTATCTGGGTACTTTTTGCCTACTCTTTTATGAGTACTGTGAATACGGACATACTTCTTTTGTTACATACTGTTTTTCGCTTACTATGTAATAAGAGAAGTATGCTATTTTGGATGCAGCCACTTTCTCATACGTCCTATTCTTCTGCAATCCAGAATGGCAGCACAGCTGAAATGTCTGTTTGAGCTGTGCCCTCTACTAAACAGGTGTGAATTTGCTTTTCCTTTTGCATTTGGACTTTTGGACTGAAAGGGCCAGGGTTGCCAGGTTTTCACAACTAAACCCACCCAATTGCTACTCAAAACTAGCCCAATCGCATTTTGGGGGGATCACCTGGTAAAAATCGCGTTCCATATCATGTTATTTGGGGTCGCTTCCACCTACGGACATGAAAAACAACCCACGGCAACAGTGTTAAAGTAGCCCAATTCCATGGGAAAACCGCAAACTTGGCAAAACTGGAAAGGGCCTTTACATTTGCCAAAAACAGAACTTTTTTTTTTGTTATTAAAAAAAACAAACAAGCAAGCAAGTAATGCAAAAGTAACATAATATATTACTTTCCATAAGTAACTTAGTTACTTTTTAGGGAGTAACGCAATATTGTAATGCATTACTTTTAGAAGTAACATTCCCTAAAACCCTGTCTAGGTAGGCAAAATATATAGGCAGCATATGAAATGCAGAAAAGTAAAATGCATTGCACAGCAGAGTACATTATTGCACTGAGCAAAGTTTTAAAAAAAAAATCAGTTCGACACTGTAGTAAACATCAACAAAATCATATCAGTTAAAAAAAATAGATTTTTTTTTTTAAAGCACAAGCGCTGAAAGGTTTCCCAGAGTGTGCAAATGTCACCTGTGTGTTACTGTACCTGGAAAATGAGTTATCAAAGATGAGTGTGTAGACTCCTGGGTTGCGGACTTTGAGTTGGCCCTGTATGGTCTCTTTGTGCGAGTTACAGCGTGTGAGGGGAATCAGAACCTGAACCACAGGGACACAAAGGAGATTTAGCACTGTCTGAAATAAAAGGGCAGCTAGGATTAATGGTTATCATTTTAAGCAGTGAGAACAGCTCCCACAAGATGACAAGAAGGATGTATTTGAGACGCTGCCACACTGAAGGGATATAATAATGCAAGTTGATGCAACGTCTGTTAATATCGGTGATGTTTGTGAAGATATGCAGCCTGCAGCAGTTTGCTTTATTATTGCATTGCATTATTATTCAACATTCAGTTATTGTACACGGTCTAATTTAAATAAAGCGGTCAATGTTGGTGAAACTACTATCAAACTGTACATGCTGCTCTTACTGTAAGCTGCAAAAAAACTTGTTAACTAATACTATTAAAAATACTTTTCGTTAATTGAAATAAAGCTGAAATAAAATTAAATTAAAATCTTAAACAAAAGTAATATAATTTTTTAACTAAAACTAAAATATAAATAAGTTAAAGACTAATAAAATAATAAAACAGAACCAAATTAAAATGACTAAATGACAAAATGAAAGGAAAATTGAAAATATAAAAATTAAAGTTAATTCACAATATTAATATATACTATAACACTAAATAAATAATACTAAAATAATTTATTCCATTTAAAAAAAATTCCTCCTTTTCCACAGAAGAAAGTCAGAGTAAATAATAACAATTATAATATTAGAATATTTCTTCTAATCTACTTCTAATTTATTTGTTATTCTCCAACACTAAAAGTGAGGCAATATTTAGAGTTGTGATCTGAGCTTTGATAAATCAGGTTAACACACACACACACCTATTACCAAATTATACATGTAGAGACTCTTATTCGTACAACAGCATAGGTTCATGAACTTTTAGAGCATCTCACTAACTACAGCAAGCAGCTTTACTGATGGTCAGTGATGATTCATGCAAATACTCTTACGTGCTTGTTATGAATGAGCAAGAGTGCGAGTTGTCCGTGGCAACCTTTGCATGCTCAACAGGTGTTGAAGGGCATGTATGTGTGTTTGTTACCTTGGCCTGCTCAACAGGTGTGTCGAGTGTCTCTCTGTACACCACAGTGAAGGAGATGCTCTTTGGCTCGGAAGAGAAAACCCAGCTGATGATGGGCCCGTGGTCGCCCACGGTGATGGGAATAGTGCTGTAGCAGCTGGACTTCACAAAAAGCTCACGGGAACCTTCGCCGAAATGAGGAATCTCATCTATATCCAGAGGCACAGAGGCACTACAGGAAGACATGCACGGAATTAACAGTGATAATAATAATAGTGGAGCAGGAGTGAGTGAGTGAGCATGTTTTTGTGACATATCAGGACACAAATTTGTATAATGACATGGGTATGACATAGGTATTACAAGGAGAGGGTGACTTATGAGGACATCACCCCATATCCCTATTTTTCAAAAGTCTTATAAATCATACAGAATGAGTTTTTTTGATAAAGTAAAAATGTGCACAGTTTCCTGTGATGGGTAGGTTTAGGGGTAGGGTTGGTGTAGGGCAATAGAAAATACGGTTTGTACAGTATAAAAACCATTACGCCTATGGAATGTCCCCACAATTCACAAAAACAAACGTGTGTGTGTGTGTGATGAGTGAGTGAGTTTGTGTGTGTGAGTGAGTTTGTGATTGCGTGTGTGAGTGATGAGTGAGTGAGTTTGTGTGTTTGTGTGTGTTTGTGTGACTGCGTGTGTGTGAGTGAGTTTGTGTGTATGTGAGTGAGTTTGTGTGATTACGTGTGTGAGTGATGAGTGAGTGAGTTTGTGTGTGAGTGTATGAGTGAGTGTGATTGTGTGTGTGTGTGTGTGTGTGTGTGTGTGTGAGTGCGATTGTGTGTGTGTGTGTGAGTGTATGAGTGAGTGTGATTGTGTGAGTGTATGAGTGAGTGTGATTGTGTGAGTGTATGAGTGAGTGTGATTGTGTGTGTGTGTGTGTGTGTGTATGAGTGAGTGTGATTGTGTGAGTGTATGAGTGAGTGTGATTGTGTGAGTGTATGAGTGAGTGTGATTGTGTGAGTGTATGAGTGAGTGTGATTGTGTGAGTGTATGAGTGAGTGTGATTGTGTGAGTGTATGAGTGAGTGTGATTGTGTGTGTGTGTGTGTATGAGTGAGTGTGATTGTGTGAGTGTATGAGTGAGTGTGATTGTGTGAGTGTATGAGTGAGTGTGATTGTGTGAGTGTATGAGTGAGTGTGATTGTGTGTGTGTGTGTGTGTGTATGAGTGAGTGTGATTGTGTGAGTGTATGAGTGAGTGTGATTGTGTGTGTGTGTGTGTGAGTGTGATTGTGTGAGTGTATGAGTGAGTGTGATTGTGTGTGTGTATGAGTGAGTGTGTATGAGTGAGTGTGATTGTGTGTGTGTATGAGTGAGTGTGTATGAGTGAGTGTGATTGTGTGAGTGTGATTGTGTGTGTGTGTGTGTGTGTGTGTGTGTGTGTGAGTGCGATTGTGTGTGTGTGTGTGTGTGAGTGTATGAGTGAGTGTGATTGTGTGAGTGTATGAGTGAGTGTGATTGTGTGTGTGTATGAGTGAGTGTGTGTGTATGAGTGAGTGCGATTGTGTGAGTGTGTGTGTGTGAGTGCGATTGTGTGTGTGTGTGTGTGTGTGTGAGTGCGATTGTGTGTGTGTGTGTGTGAGTGTGTGAGTGAGTGTGATTGTGTGTGTGTGTGAGTGAGTGTGATTGTGTGTATGAGTGAGTGTGATTGTGTGTGTGTGTGTGTGAGTGAGTGAGTTTGTGTGAGTGAGTGAGTTTGTGTGTGTGAGTGTGTGTTTGTGTTTGTGTGACTGCGTGTGTGTGTTTGTGTGACTGCGTGTGTGTGTGAGTGAGTGTGATTGTGTGTGTGTGTGTGAGTGAGTGTGATTGTGTGTGTGTGTGTGTGTGTGTGAGTGAGTGAGTGAGTTTGTGATTGCGTGTGAGTGATGAGTGAGTTTGTGTGAGTGAGTGAGTGTGTGTGTGTGATTGTTTTGCCTGCATATACTAACGTTAGTTCTCCTGACATGAGAAGGGTGATTTCTGCATCCTGTACAGTAGAGACCATGTCCTCCTGTTCATCAGGGGTCGCATCACTTGATATGCTACTGTAAAAGACAATAATCACAATAAACCATTAATTTTGGGGGACAAATAAATTGGTCACAATCTAACGCAGCATTGCAGAGACTGTTACCAAAGGATGGACCAGCCAAAATCTCGATCGGACCTGACAGCAAACCTGCAATAACCATTATTCATTTCACATGTGAAAATTATGTATATATAGAGCTCTTAAACGCACAGCGATAAGTGAAAAAAGGCTGATTAATGTGCATGCATATTACGTGTTTGACGCAAGAAACCTTTGATAGACATAAAATAAATGCTAAAAAACCATTTATAAATAAATTAAAAAAAAGACAAAAAAAATGTATAAATCACAAATAAAATGTTCCATCAAAGCTCTTTCCTTTCCTGGAAAGTGTGTCTAATTATGGAAACCGCGCTCACTCACAGGAAGCATGATCTTTTGGGGCTGCTGTAGAATTATATGCTGTGCTCATCTCAGAGTGACAAACGTTAGAAAATGTACCAAAGATGGCATGAAATGCATAAATTGACAGTCATCATCCCCCCCCCACAAGCAATCTCCCAGCAGGACTTCCTGTCGGTCTGTAACACTTATTTAGGGAAGCAATTTTCTAAACAGAGACCCGGTGATGCAGCCTGGAGAATCTTGATAATGCTGCTATAAATTTGACCATTCAGAGTGTGATTGTGAGTACATAAGAATGTTTTAGTGCATCCATTGTCTCTAGTCATTTTGTTTGTGCACACTTTGTATGAACATGAACAATTCTGATTTGACTTAATGAATGCGGTTTCTTAAGGATTCCTTTAGTAATTGTGAAGTTAAACGCATAACAACAGTCTTGTAAATAAAAACATGCATCCAGCATCATCGCTCACTTTTAGACTTCACAATAAGTCTAAAAGCTTCACATCTTATCAGCATATACCACAAAAGTGTGCTTTCACACAGACTGTATATGCTGCATCAATGTATTTTTATTTACATTTACATTTATTCATTTGGCAGAAGCATTTATCTGAAGCAACTTACAAATAAGGAACATTACAAGCAATTTATTATAAGAGCCAACAATATTTGCAGTCTACCATGCCAGGTTTAATGTAAAAGCTAGGTTAGTACACAAGGTACACTACAGTTCAAAAGTTTGGGGTCAGTAAGTCTTTTATGCTCACCACGGCTGCATTTATTTGATCAAAAATACTGTAAAAACAGTAAATCTGTGAAACATTATTACAATTTAAAACAACTATTTTCACTATAAACTATTTTTCACTATAAAACAACTCCAGTGTTCAGTGTCACATGATCCTTCAGAAATCATTCTAATATGCTGATTTGCTGCTCATGAAAATTTCTGATTATTATCAATGTTCATATTTTTGTGAACAGTGAGCAGGATTCTGTGATGAATAGTAGGGTTGTGACGGTGAGGAAATTTCCTCACATGTTAATAGATGTGTGACAACACCGGTATCACCAGGATTGGGGGGTTCTCTCTTTTGCACCTCGCTAAAATGCACACAGCCGCATGGGCATTCATAACGGTGTGGAGCGGAGCGAGCGTTTTCAATTAATTCCTATGGAAGTTGAGCTTGAATGAACTGAAAACGCTCAGAGCGAGTAGACATGCACTGTCAGGAATGCCCATTAAATGCCCATCAAATTGTTGTGGCTGAACACTGGTAACACCGTCAACACTGATTATCGCAGCAAGCATAATGAATAGAAAGCATTCATTTGAAATAGAAACACTTTGTATTATAAATGTCTTTACTGTCACTTTTGATCAATTTGATGCATCCTTGGTGAATAAAAGTTAGTTTATTAAAAAAAAAAGAGTAGTGTATATAGATGTAGTGTAGTGTGTAGTGTATAGGTAATGTGTTGTCTCGAATTGTGTTTGTGTGTTTACGTCCTTACATGTCTCCAGTTTGCCCTCCATCTCCTTCTTCCTGTGATCCAGTGGTGGTACGGGAGTCGCTGTCATAGATCTCGTTCACTTCCTCCTCTGTTATGATGTCAAACACTCCATCATCCGGTTTTTCACCAGGATCTGTTACTGCATGGCAGGACACAGGAAGATATCAACTTTGGTATGACATCAAACCATTGTCAGTGTAAAAAGTGAGTTGAAAGATGATTAGCATGAAGCAAGGGTCCTGACAATGGGCAGGACTTAACATATGATGGATCCAGTGCTGCTATTTTTAACTAAAACTATTAAAAGTTGTTTTCATTCATTGAAATAAAGGTGAAAAATAAGATAAATATTACATAGATGAAACCTTAAACATATGGAATAAGTAAAATGACTAAAATTAAACTAAAAACAGAAATATAAAAAAACCTAATAAACGACAAAAGAACAAAACAAATGTGTGAACAAACTTATTTAAAATATTAATAAGTAGTGTTTTAGACCATTTTTTGAAGGTCTCTGTCTTGGTCTCGACCACATTTATACTTGGTCTGGTCTCAGTCTCAGGATTTTATTTCAAGACCAGTCAAAACCACAACTGCGGGGATATTTGTCAAATACACAGACATTTCAGACGTTTTCATGAAGCAACAGAAACACTTTTTTATGTACTGCTTAATACAGCGCCATCTGTACAAGAATACATTTCAACATGAGCCTACTATTTAACTATTTAGCCTACTATACTATTTAAATAGCAAAAAAGTGGGTCTATATATTTTTCTTTTGATAAACATGACACAATATAACATTATGGTCACCTGAAAATAGTTTTTACTGTTAATAAAACACACATTTTATAAAAACACTGTTATAAAAACAGCATAGATGGCACTGTCACATGATACTTTTCTAATTGAGGGTCAGGATGGACAAAACACAGTCTGTAATGACCGTATATAGATTTTTGAAAATATATAAAGATTTCTTCTTGCATGTCAGGAACCTTGATTTAACCAAATTACACATTGTTGTGTAAAAAATATCTGCAATACAATAAAAAATCCTGACATTTAAATTTATTAACAAGCAACAGGACTGCTTGTGAAGACAAATGTGCGACATTCTCCTGTCAATTACAGTGACGCATGTTATACAAAGCGCTCTGTAGCAAAATCCTGCTCCTTTAGCATTCTACAATGAACTTCTTGGCCATTCAATCTGTTCATTACAGACAATCTCCAGACACAAAAGATGAATGCCAGGCAGAACAATGTATTTAAGCAAGGTTCTCTCAATCATATGTGCAGCTGTATTCACATACTCAAAATGAAAAACCACTTGACGTTGACAGCACCTTTCTTTTCAGTCCTTGTATAGAGAGTTTATAGGAAAGAAAAAATATATTTTATTCATGCTAAGAAAGTTTTAGGGTGCCCTTAATGGAAAAAAGTTTTCAATTTAACTCAGTTTAAAGAATAACAACTCAAACCTCCTGGGAAGTTCCTAAATACAAGAGAGACACTACGATATAATAAAGAATAAAATGGGCATTTTTTTTTTTTTTTTTTTACTATGAGGCGGCAGAAAGCTTTTACGCACTAATGCAACAGAATGAAGAGTAAAGGATGCAAATTTAGTGTGTTCTTCATACTCCCAAAGAGAATTATGGGAAATGCAAGTTGATTGCACAAGTCTGTTCTCATGAATCAGCTAAATGAGTCGTGTTTTCTGGCTATTCTTCATCAACAAAAAGCATACAAACTAAATTGCAGAGTTAACATTTACAATTACAGTTTTAGGTTGGCATTCATTTGCAATTAACTCATAAATACGATTGTTCCAACATAACATTAAGGGTGTATCTGTACCTGTAACTCTTGGTGTGGGTATATAGGGTGGTGGTGGTTGAACTGCAGCATTTGGATGGGGTGGTGGTTGATTTTCTGTCGAGCTGTTGATTTCAGCCTTCGTAAATCTTTCTACCACGGCGCCATGCTGCGTGTAGCACTCTCGACAGCAGCGCTCTTTCTTTGCATTCTTTGTCATTACGTAATTGTTGCTGCAGTAGTAACAAAAGATACGGCCACACAACCTGCCAGGAAACACAATGTAACCCAGTATAAGTCCAAATATTCGACACAAAAAACATGCAATATTTTTAAACCAAACAAAAGCACCACTATGAAGTTCTCTATATAAAATCTAAGGGTGTGTTCTCACTTGTAGTTCAGTTCTCTTGGTTATTTTGTTCAAGGCCAAAAAACATTTAGTTCTGATTCACTTAGCGTTCACACTCATTTTTAAGACCAATCCTAAAGAAACTAAATAAAAACAGCTTTTATAATGTATATTTTGCGACGGAACTTACCGAACATCCAAAACAATGCTGTGTTCTGGGCTAAATGCGCTCATTATATGTGCGTACGTGGTATTTTTTCCAGCTGAGAACTCGTTAAGAGCTAAAAAAATGCAACACAAATTCCTCCATTGCACACAAACGAAGATCTGCTAAGAAGAGACGACTGTACTGAACTGTAATGGGCAATGTAGCTCCATAACAAGAAAAATTAGGTATGCTTGAGCATTCTGTCCTTTTTAGAGTCGCATCTTGTGACATCATGTCCTGTTTTTGGTTTGTTTAGATGTCTTTGGTCTGTGTTGCGTTCCTATTTCAGTCGAACCACACCAGAATTCATTTGAACCATCTTTTCAGGGGTCTTGGACCACTTGTTAGGTGTGCACCAGAGTTCAGATGGCAGCATTCACACTTATTCAAAAGAAACGCACTAACAGAGCAAGAGTTTTTGAGTTTGATGAAAATTTGTTATCAGACTGTAAATAGTTCTGTCGCAAAAAGTTGTTTTCAAATAATTCATAAGGTCAAAGTATAATAAAAATGTTATATTATCATAAGTACTAAAAACAGCACACTATTTACTGTACCCAAAGAACTGCAATAAAAACTCAGGATGTGTCTAAAAGCCTTGAGGGGAGGATGGACTAAGAATAAATTGCACTCAGTGATAGTGTTGTTTATTTGCATGCGTTATCTGCATTGTTTCAGCCAGATTGACTAAAGTAATTATGCAAACACAGCTGAAAAATCTGTTTTGTTGGCTGAGAAAATAATGACAATGGTTTAATTTAAATGTGCTCAGAGCTAAACCTGCACATACAGATGAAACCCTTAGATCTCACTTAAATAAAATAAAAATAAAAAATGTATGAATTTGAAATACTTAATACAAAATATTTAATTCAATTCAATTCATGTTCATTTGTATAGGCTAGGCAAGGCAAGGTAAGTTTACTTGTATATCATATTACATACACATTCAAATTAATAATTCAAAGTGCTTTATATAGAAAAGGAGTTAAAATAATCATAAAATAATCACAACATATACATAAGAAATAAAAATATTATGCATGGGAAATAAAAATAACAATCATATTTAACTAAAGGCTGCCTGAATCAGTCTCTCACTAAGTTTGGGGCATGTACAATGGGCCATGTATAGAGCTTTTCACAATATACAGTTGAGCTCAAAAGTTTACATACCCCTTGCAGAATCTGCAAAAATGTTCATAAAAATCATGAAAATTGCATGTTATAAAAAAAATTGCATGTTTGTAATTAGTACTGTCCTTAATAAACTATTTCAAATAACAGTTGTTTACATAAAGTCCACAAGACAAAAAAATAGCAGAATTTATAAAAATGACCCCCATCAAAAGTTTACATCCCCTTGATTCTTAATACTTTGTGTCATTACCTGGATGATCCACGACTGTTTTTTTTTTTGTTTTTTTTTGTGATGGTTGTTCATGAGTCCCTTGTTTGTTCTGAGCAGTTAAACTGAGCTCTGTTCTTCAGAAAAATCCTTCAGGTCCTGCAGATTCTTCAGTTTTCCAGCATCTTCTGCATATTTAAACCCTTTTCAGCAGTGACTATATGATTTTGAGATCCATCTTTTCACACTGAGGACAACTGAGGGACTCAAACAAAACTAGTACAAAAGCTGCAGACATTCACTGATGCTCCAGAAGGAAACACGATGCGTCAAGAGTCAGGGGGGAAAACTTTTGAACAAGAAGTTGATGTGCAAGTTTTTTTTATTTTGTTTAAAGAACATATTTTTTCATTTAGTTCTGCCCTTTGGAAGCTACAAAAGATTCTTACATGTTTCCCAGAAGACAAAAAAAGTAAAATTTATTCTGTTCATCCAATTCAAAAAGTTTACATCCCCGACTCTTAATGCGTTGTGTTTCTTTCTGGAGCATCAGTGAATGTTTGAACCTTGTTTAATACTTGTGTTTGAGTCCTTCAGTTGTCCTCAGTGTGAAAAGATGGATCTCAGAATCAAACAGTTACTGCTGGAAAGGGTTCAAATATGCAAAAGATGCTGGAAAACCAAAGAATCAGCAGGACCTGAAGGATTTTTCTGAAGAACAGAACTCAGTTTAACTGCTCAGAACAAGTAAGGGACTCATGAACAACAATCACAAAACAAAAAAACAGTCGTGGATCATCCAGGTAATGACACAAAGTATTAAGAATCAAGGGGATGTACATTTTTGAACGGGGTCATTTTTATAAATTCAGCTATTTTTTTTGTCTTGTGGACTTTATGTAAACAACTGCTATGTGAAATAGTTTATTAAGGACAGTACTAAATAAAAAATAACATGCAATTTTCATGATCCTTCGTTCAAATTTCGTTAAAATGATTCACATTTTTCTAGATTCTGCAAGGGGTATGTAAACTTTTGAGCTCAACTGTATATAGTTTCAAATGAAGTGAAATAAGGAAATAAATAATAGCACTTTTCCAGCAAAACATTTCACAATAAAAACATTAGCACTGTGTGCAATATGTGAATAAAATGCAAAGGTTACTAACATGGCTGCTAAGTCTTTTAGAGCATTTCGTCAACAAATGTGAACAAAAATTTAAAGGTGCAGTAAGCAATTTCTGAGAAATGCTGTTGAAAACTGAAAATAATACCCAAACAAACAATTTTGTGAATATTTGCTAGTTCTGTGTGTGTGCTTAAAAAATGTTTGTACATAGTCCTGACTGCATAAATAGGAGAAAAAAAACAACAAAGTGGATTGGACCAATCAGACTGAGCACCACAACACTCATGTAGCCAATCAGCCAAAGGGGGCGTATCCACTCATGATTGGGGAGAGAGCCAGTGAGCAAGCCAGACATTTGTAGAAAGATTGTAGAAAAAGAGATGGCTGAGATTAGGCCTGGGACAATACATCAATTCTCGATCGATACAATGAATCTGGACCGATCCTGATTTTTTCTCTCTTGAATCGATTCTAAGCTTAGTTTTAACAGCAGATGGCGCTTTAGGTTAGTTATTAACCGCACACTGTCAAATGCTCATGAAGACGACTGCTGGACAGCACTCATGTCCAGCTGAGTCATGTAAGTGGTTAAATATACTTGCACCTTGATGCTTTTATGACAAGATTTCTAATTCGTTTTAACTTTTACGAAATTTATGAATGACAATTTTAGGTTTAAGTGGTGTGTGTAAAGGAACTGGAAGCAGGCAGTGTACAAGTGTTTCTAAAGCACATATAGTAGTGCCATCTGCTGTTAAAAGGTGCCAGCTATGATAAAGACACATGTATTTCCACAACTTATAAGCCAGGTGTTAGTCGTTGTCTGAGTTTGTTATTTTGGGGCGGAACAATGAAGAGAGGGGTGTGTTTGTTTGGGTGTCGATTTCTAATATATTAACAGTGTTTCTCAGAAATTGCTTACTGCACCTTTAACTTACCGTAGCTTTTTAATATTCATAAATTCATTTTCTGCTGCTTTTTTTTCTTTTGCATTTCACTTCACCTTTACAGGTGTTAGCGAGATTGCCCACCTGCAGTGATGTCGCCGCAGCCACCACGTGAACTGGCCCTGGCAGCCTAGGCAGTGTGTAGCCTCTTTATCCACCAGCCACCACTGCTCTTCCGCTCTCAGCTTCTGCGCAAACTCCAGAGCATCCGATTTCTGCCACAGAGCATCCTTATCCCTAAAAAACAGATAAGAAATAAAGAAAGACTCGACACTGAATCTTTTAGGTTCTCATGTCTCTTGGTGTCCTCAACATCTAAAAGCATCTTTCATGGTTCAGCCATTTCAGTTCCATTTCATGTCAAGTAGAAAGCTTATCACATCTGCAGCTGTTTGATTATATGATTTATCCACACCACACTTTTGTGGCAGCAGCACCCCTATATTTTTTCTCTTGTGTTTTCTGCTCAGCATTCTGGCTCTGTTTGTTTTGCTTAGAGAAAGAGAAAGTGTAGATTAAGATCTTATGGTTTGTAAGGTAATTCAAAGGACTGAATTAAACAAGGATATACAGCAACAACAATCTGAAAGGCAGGTGAGAACACGCTCTTGACCTGCTTTTATGTGCTTCTTTGATATAAAAACACTTCACGCTGCCATTATCAATTTTCCTTGACATCTCACTGAGAATTCAAGAAGCTTCATCTGTGAAATTGTTTTTAGTTATTTATTTATTTATTTAGTTGTTTCTCTCCCCTGAAGTGTGACCGGATATATATATATATATATATATATATATATATATATATATATATATATATATATATATATATAACATTTCTAAAAACATTAAAAATAATAAAAATATAATTAAAAATGCTCTAAGCATGAGCAAAGCTAGTAAAGGCCTATTGACACCTAGAGAAAATGGATGTAGCAAAATTAATTACAGACATAAATCATCCAATAATTTTCACTCCATGTGAAACAACAAAAAACTAAAAAATTCCAATTATCCAATTATTTTCATATTAAAAAAAATATTTACAACTATATACAGAATTTTCAAAATGAGTAAAATTAGTAGTCAAGCAATTTTTGAACCAAAGCTATTTACACCAAGAGTGAAATTAATCATTCTCAACGTGAACAGGTCCATAAGAATGCACTGAATCTGTGGGTTGGGTGGGAAAAAGCCTTACGAACATGTCTAGACATATTAGAAAAACTTAACCATAAAATCTAAACCTGACCTATAACCATAAAAACACATTAACTTATTATTAACAACGAAAGAGGCCACATTTTAAGTTAGGAAAGAGAAGTTAACCCTGAAGTGATAGGCGTTATACAGACCTAATAAGTTCGATGAGCCGTTCCTCCAGGTTTAGTTTGGTTTGGCTCAGATCCTCCAGCTCAGCAGACATCCGGAGATGCTGTTTCTGAGTCTCCGTCAACACCTGATCCAATTTCTGCTTCAGTTCTTCCCTCTCCTTCTGTACATCACTAAGAGCCTCTTTGGTACTAAGGGAGAGAGAAAAAGCGAATAGAATTAAATAGTAATGCATAAAAATACAATAACCTAACCAATAATTACAAAAACCAAATATCTTCCAAAGTCCAAGAAATCCTTATCATGAGGATCCATTTGGAAATCCATTAGTGATGGCTTTTATACATACAGATCCATTATCTGTGCTGCATTAACCCTTTTATTGTGTTTTTGAATGCACTCACCTTGATACACTTTCTTGCAGTTGCTGCGTCTCACATTCTCTCTCACGTATCAGAGTCTCACAATCACTGATGTGAGAATCCTTCTCCTTAATCAGACGAGAGTATTCTGTATTCACGCCCTAAATATAAACACAAACAGACAAATTAATGAACACAATCTGGACAAACAAACATCAAACATTCACATACACTGACAATGTTCTGTACAGTTATTTTGTCTCATTTTGTTTTATTTTATCAATACTTGTTTTGTGGTGTTCTTTGAAGTATATTGGAGTACGATGTACAGTGTACAGCATAAATGAGTACACCCCCTCTGAAACTTCTGAAAGTCAGCAATTACTCAATTACTTAGAAGACATGTTAGGGTTCTTTAGAGATATAATGTTCCAGCAAGTCTGCTTAATCAATTATCAAAGAAGCATGTCAAAATTATATTTAGAAAAATAAGATTTTCTTATCAAGGTGATAAAATGTTGTGTAGCAAAAATGAGTACACCCTCCTAAAAGTTACTAAATAAAATGAAATAAAAATGTTCTGGTGTAAGTTTAAGGCAATGTTTGATCAACAGGTAAGTATGTTGAACCAAAACATTTAAAGAGAAGTAATTTCTTGACAATTAAAAGTGTTATATAGCCCACTGAATCATTCTCAGACTTAATGCTGACAACAATGGAAGCACTTGGGAGAGAACTGTCAGGAGACTTATTCCTTAGCACAGAAGAGGACAGTGGTACAAGAGGATTACCAAATCATTGTTTTAAGTGTGAAAATATAGCAAAAGTAACACAGAAATTAAAAAACAATGGACTTGTGACATGGCCCCTGAAATAATCAGGCCTTCATTTTAAGCTTTCATTTAGTGATGCTAGACAAAGAGCAGGAGAAATACCAAGCGAGTGTCTCAGAGCCAGCAAAAGCTATTAAAAGAGTGACTGTTTATCTCACAGAGTAAGATGCAGCCTGCAGAAATGAAATGCATGGTTGTTGTTCTCACTGGAACTACCTACTGTCGCCAAAGCACAATAAAGTCAGTTAGCCATTTCCAAAGCCCATGTTTACAAAATATAGATTCTGGGAATCAATACTCTGGTCTCATGAGACCAAATCAATCATTTTGGATCTAACAGCATCCAAAATGTTATGGTGTTGCTAGAGGAGGAGTACAGTGAGAAGTGCCTGGTTCAGTGGTAGTAAAGCTCTTATATAGGGATGTATGAGTACTTAAGGTGTGAGGGAGTTGTGCTTTATCAATGCGGTCATGAGTTCCCACACCACTGTGTAATTTAATACACAAACTTGAAACAGAAGATGTCACCCTTTCCTCATTCCCTGCATTGTTGGGCATTTTTTCAACATGACAATGAGGATATGCATTCTCCCAAGGTGAAAAACCTCCTGTGGACATGTATTGCACTCAATCTTAACACTCTTGAGCACCTGTGGGGGATTCTGTAGAGACGAGTTGAGCAACACTCCCCATTAAAGATCAGGGCATTTAAGGAGCTCATCATCCAGGAGTTGAACAGGACAGATGTGACAATTTGTCATGAACTTGTACACTCCGTGCCAAGAAGGGTCAGAGCAGTATATTCAAAATTATGGAGGACATACTAAGTGCTAGAATATTATACATTTGTTGAATTAAATCTAGGGTGTACTCATTTCTGCAATCCTTAATTTAAACAAAATTTACTTATTTTATGGCTATTAATGACATAACTTTCTCCGTTTTTATTATGTATATGTTTAATATATTTTAATTTTGCCATCTTTCCATGAATTGTATTAGTGATCATAAAGAAAATACATCTTTTGTATTTGTTCAGAGGGGGTGTACTCATTTATGCTGTACACTGTAAATACCATGGTACATGAATATGGTATAATTCCTCACTATGGTATTACTATGCCACTATACCATTTTCAATGGGAAATAATTGTAAATATATATTTTAATTCAATGGTTATGCAAAAAATAAATAAATAATAATAGTATAACAGCATAGCATAGGTTTTATTGTTGCAAAAAGCTGAAAAATCAGAAGAACATTATTATAAAAGATAATTACAGTGGCACTTGTGCTAATTGATAAACATCTGCAAGAAACAGTATGCATTGTTCCTAATTATAGACTTAATGAGAAGCAAATTATTCATCACTGTCTGGCAATTAACCCCAATCTCTTGTCGTCTATTTCACCGTCTCGCACAGTGTGTCTCCAATGATTGAGAACAAAAGGAGCAGCAAGAGATCAGACATCCATCACCTATTAATATCAGTGTTATCTGCCAACAGAGATGAATAATAATGATTCACATGCTGGTATGCAAAAAGTATCTGATGATCATGTAGATCATTAAAATGAAAGTATTAGAAGTGATGCTGTTAGTCAATCCTCACTCAGAATCACACCTGGCTCAAAACATTTACATACCTCTGACTCTGATAATTTGGCCTCCAGCTCAGACGTCTTCTTCAACTCCATGTCTAGCTGAGTTTTCAAACCCTCAATCTCTTCATTAAGACTCTAGTTTGAAAAGTAATAATTATATAAATAAATTAAAAAAAAAAAAAAAAAGTATCTTAATAATAAATCAATCAATCACAAAGTGAATCAGATAAAACATTACTAAAGTCTAATTGAAAAACTGCATTCATGTCATGTCAGAATTAATGTAATTATGAGTTCCTGACTTGCAGTGCGAGTTCACAATGCTTTTTAGGTTGTTTTTATTTGTATACGTACTAGGGGTGTAATGGTTCATGTATTCGTCCCGAACCATACGGTACAGACATCACGGTTTGGTACATAAAATCAGACAACGAATATAGTCAGTCATGGGCGATCCACACTCCCATCCAGAAGGGGGCGCACGTGGTAATACAACTCTGTTTGCTAACCGTCGCGGTTCGGTGCATACAATCAGACGACGAATACAGTCAGTCACGGGCGATCCACACTCCAGTCCAGAAGGGGGTGCGCACGGTAATACAACTCTGTTTGCTAACTGCCACAATAGGAAAAAGAGCAGAAGAAGAACAGTGCATACGCAAATGATGAGAGCGCTTGAAAACAAAGTCCACTAGAGAGTGTGCACACATCGAATGCATCTTTCTGTGCTCATGGACAAAGGAGAATACTTTGAAAGGCTTGTGCACTCAACTGTGCACGAAACCTTACTAACTATTAATAAGCAGTAATTAGGGGTTTACTGAGGTCATAGTTATTAGTTAGTTAATAGTGAGAATTGGACCCTAAACTAAAGTTTGAGCATTTTTCCTACTGTACTGAAATCGTACCGAACCGTGATCCCAAAACCAAGGTACGTACCGAACCATAAATATCGTTACAAGATACACCCTTAATATGTACGTTACATACTTTTATTGATATTTCGGTTGCACTTCATTTTAAGCTGTCTTTGTTACACTGTAATTATATATTAAATACTGATTAATATTAAGTAAGTAAATGTACTTACCCTAGGGTTAGGTTTAGTTTAAGGTTATTTGCATGTAATTATACATAATTTATAGTTATTATTATAGTAACTAACTACATGTGTAACAATGACACTGTAAAATAAAGTGTTTTTTTTTTTTCTATTTTTACTTACTAACAACACAGTAAAAACTAATAAATAACAACAACAAAAAACAGCAGATATATAATGCACATCCACAGCAAAATCCAATACATTTGATGCATTTTGGCATTACAAGCTTTGCCATTGAAACAAATTATTTCAGAGAGATTGTACAGATTCTACAGAGATGTCATCTTGTAATTATTTTAATTCTACCATGACACGAACGCAGTGCAAGTATTTGACAAGATGGATTTAAAAGGATAATGATGATTCTGAACTCATTTTACCTTTATCTGGTTCTTGAAAGTCATGTTCTCTGCGCTCATCTGAAATTTCACTGCAGCGATCTCTTCTCGCGCAGCATCCCGCTCACCCTCTGTTTTGTCCAGCAGCTCTTTTATTTCCAGCACAGTTTCTGAAAGTTTCTCCGTCTGCTGGAGCTCTTCACGTAGACTAGAGTTTTCTTGGTGAAGAGCCACCAAGCTGGCATTGAGTCGCTCCGTTTCTTTCACTCCTTGCTGTTGCAGTTCTTGTATCCGAACAGTTTCGGCAGCCATTCTTTCCCGGGCCTCTTCCCTCTCTGCGGTGAGTTGGCAAATTGTTATTCCCAGCTCCGCCATTTCTGTGTTGACTCGGTGGAGACACTCTCTGGTCTCAGCATTCTCCAGGACCATCCGTTCATTCTGGGCCTTGAGCTCTACCAGCTCCTCTTGGGCTGTAGTAAGTTCAGCAGTTGTTTTCTTGTGTGCAGATGTCTCCTGGTTCAGTTGCGAAGTTAAGGCTTTAACATGTTCGCTGGACTGTAGGAGCTCATTCACATGCAGTCGATTCTGCTCCTCTGCCTGCTTCTTCAATTGCTCAGTCAAGGTCCGCAGTTCTGCACAGGAAGCCTCAGTGACATCAAGCTTGGCTTGAGTCTTGTCCTTCTCTTCCACAGCACTGTGAAGTTTAGCTCTGAGATCGAGCACATCCTCTTGAAGCCTAGAAACTTCTTTCATACTCAATCCCAGCTGATCTTCCAGAAGAGTCACTTTTGAGGCCATCTCTTGGGTTTCTTTAGCCTGATATGCACTCTGCTCAAGTTGGACCTTCTCTGCAACCTTCCTCTGGTCCTCAAGACTCCTAATCATCTCTGTTTGTTTAACAAAAGCTCTTTCTGCCTTCGTCTTCTCCATTTCCAAATCCCTCTCCCGACCTTCAAGTTCTTCCACCCTTCCTTGGAGCTCCTCACAGAGCTTCTCCCGGTCCTCCAGTTGGGAATCCTTATCTTTAAGCTGTGCGGTCAGGTTTTCCTCGTTGCATTTTGCAGCTCCAAGACTCTTCTCAAATTCAGCAATCTGGCTGTTGATGTTGCGTATCTCCTCCTGCATAGCTGTGAGAGCCGCTTTAAGAGTGACCTGAACCTCTATGAGGTCCTTGTTCTCCAGCTCGAGTTGGCGAACTGCACTCTCAGATTCCTCTAACTGCATGTTGGCCTTATGCAGCCTCTCATCCAGACTCCTGTTCTCCTCTCTCATCCGCTGCTCTCGTTCACCCACTGTCACTTTCGCGTCATCAATTTGCATTCGCAACTGCTTCTCCGAGGCCCTCAATCCAGCCAGCTCACTCTCCAGGGAAGATTTGTTTTCAAGCAACTCCTTCTTGATGTCCTCATTCTTGTTCATCATCTGGAGGAGCTTTTCATTTTGCTCCATAAGCATGACACAGCTTTCTTTGTATTCATCAATCTTTTTAGCCTGCTCTTTGGTGCTGTTCTCCAGTTCAGATATGGTTACCATCATATTCTGTTTCTCCCTATTAAGCTTCTCTGATTCCTTCTCCAGAAACTGGACTTTCTTGGTACTGGCAAGAAGATCAGATTCTTTAGCCTTCAGTTGTGTCTGCAATCTTTGCAGCTGCCCTTCCAGACCACTCATCTTCTTCTCCAGCTCTTCTTTATCCTCTTGCATTCCCTTCCTCTCCACTTTGGTCTGCTTTTCCATAGTTTCCAGAGAGCGCTGGAGATCTTGCAGTTGCCTCTGCAGGTTGCTAGTCTCTTTCTCTCGCACTGCAAGAGCACCTTGGAGTTTGTCCATGACGTTACGGTGCTCTTCTGCCCTGGTCTGTAGTTGTTTACCCTTCTCCATCCAAGCTGCCATTTTTAACTCAGCCTCTTTGAGTGCCTCATCCTTCATTCTGACTTTCTCAGCTAGTTGTTCTGCCTGCCTCCTCCTCTCTTCTCCTTCTGCCAGAGCGTCTATCCTCCCCTTCTCAGCCTCTTTTAATTCATTTAACAACTCGTGAATCTTCTGGGCAGAGTTGAAGTCACTGGCCGCCCTCTGGCCTTTCTCATCCAATACTCCGTCTAGCCTTGCCATCAATTCCTCATTTTTACGCTCTGCTGCTCCTAACATTTCCTGGAGGTCCTTATGAGAGGCCTCTCTGATGGTCTCGCGTCCCCTCAAGACCTCCAGCTCATGGGATAGGGCTCGTTCACTCTCAGCTAGCACTTCCAGGTTCCGCTGGAGCTCCTGATGGTTACCTTGGGCAGCTAGAGAGACATCCAGCTGCCTTTGGAGTTCCACCACAACCCCACGGAGTTCACCCGCCTCGGCACCTAACTGATGCACCTGGTCAAGGAACTCTCTTTGCTTTAATTCAGACTGGTCCAGCTCCAGGCGGAGTTCATCTATAGTGCTGATGGAAGAATCATTTAGTCCACTGGAGTTTTGCACAGACATGTCTGATAAAAGCCCAGGTCCAAAGTCTGGACTCCCAGGGAACTCGTGGGCCTGCTACAAGGTTTAGGAGAAATAGAGAAAATAAACTGAGAGAGGAGATACACAGAGGAGTGAGACTGCTTCAAGTTGAATCAGAGCAGATTTGAGACAAACAATGCCATCTACTAGATATAAAACTGGTGCAAATGTTTGTAAGTTTTGAATGACACATGAAAAACAATAAGCATGCAATATATTTAATGTTTTTTAACTTTTATTTTATTTAAATCTACAGGGACCTACTACAGATGTGCTGGTACCTGTGAGTATGTGCTGGCCAGACTGTTGATGCTGGAACTACGACTCGGTGGTTTCCACATGTGACTGGGAGAGCTAGTCATTCCCAGTGTCCTCCTGTGACAAATTTTTTAATCAACTTTAAATTAACTAAAAATGAACATCAGCTTATTAAAATGCATTCATACACATTATTTCCAGTCAGGGCAAATAGACCATAAACTAGTAGCATTATATGTGTGCCAGTGTATTTGTGTTAGTCTACTGTTGATGTTGTATTCATATAAAAAATTGCAAAGATTACAGTGTGCTCTTACCTTGCAAAAGTGGGCCATTCTGAGTCAAGGTCATGACCCCTGGATGCCACATCAAATTGTACATCATTGAGCTCATAGAGGTAATTAATGATGTCCACACTGAGATGGGGTTTGAGAAATGGACTCCGGGAATTATACCAGTCACTGCAGAAGAACACCATTTTAAAAAAGGCTTAAGAAAACCATGTCCAACTCAAGTCTAACATACTATCCATCCTAAATGGCATGAGAAATAAGAATTATGGTGTCCCAAATCATATTATACTGAAAACAGAAAGGTGCTTGGATGGTTTACTATTTATTGTATTTGTAGCTAATATTACCCACAGCAGATGCATAGTAGATTATGACAATTCACTTTTTACTAGATCTTAGTACCTAACATGCAAATGCAAACAGTGTGCAGATAAGAGGTCTGTAGTCAGGCACATTATGTATGTCCTAAAATTCACATGTTGTCATACTAATAAAGTATGAACTTCTGCATTACCAGCATAGTACATACTTTACATGCACATACTTTTGCTCATCACAAACGCTGAATTGTCTGACAATTAATCAGTCTGTATTAAAAATAAGGAAGCAGGTCTACACATGTATAGAACACACCCATTAACCTGGAGTAAATATAATATTGTTTTCTTCAAACAGGGAAGCTAATTTTAAGAAGTAAAACTATGTGGGAAGCACTCTCAGTATTATTTCTACTGAATTCAGCTGTGTGATGTAAACAGTACTGTAACTAGTACATGCAGAAATGACAGTGTACAGTATGTACGAGTTTTTACCTTTTTTGGTTCAGATGGTGAACCTGGCATGTTTTTACATATGCATGCCACTGAAGCCACAACTCATTTTTCCATAATCACTAAAATGCTGCATGAAAACGTCAATGTTCAATTTATCATATAGATTTTTGATATGGGTAGCTGAATTCTGGACAATTTGGTCATTTGATGAAATTATTAAACTTCCATACAGAATATACATTTTTAAAATTACAATTTTAATGATTTATAAAGTAACAGAATTAATTTACTTTAAATTAATTAATTATTGCATACAATGTACATGTATACACATTTATGTATTTTTATTCATTTCATGTTTATGTATTTTCATTAGTTTATAATGTTTGTATTGTTTAAGAAATGGTAAATGGTACTATATAAATGGTACTATATAAATACTATATAAACTATACTTTTAATGGTGCAGTATAAAATAAAGGTTATTATTAAATTATTAGTTTATTATTAATTATTATTATTATTATAATTAACATGGGGAAAAAATATTTGCACTTGATAAAAAATAAATCTGTAAAATAAATAGATTTATACTTTAGATTGCAACTTCTTAATTCTGTACTCCTTAGTGCTGCCCCCTAATAGTCGACTAACCGTTAGTTATGGAAAAAATGGAAAAAATGGTTGGTGCACTGGGCAAATGGTCCAAAAGGGTTGTACCTAGTCTCTTAATGAGTCTTGGGTGTGTTTTGGGGCATAATGTGCAATAAACCAATCAGAGTGTCATCTCCCATTCCCTTCAAAAGCCAGGTGCGGATTCGCTATTTATATGGCAGAATATAGACACCCTCAACCTGATGAGTCAGTTTAAAGACATGTGTGTATTGCCACGACTGGTCAAATAATTAGCCAATTTCATTCGACATTACTGCAAAAATGTAATTCTGATAAATGCAATGACTATCCATTATGACATGTAGGCATTTTTATCTTTATGTACACAATAATAATCTTTTACATTGTAATCCTTTTATTTTTAATATTTGGCATGTTTGTGTGCTGCTGCGTGTCCCTGTTTGTGTAACAAGCAGAGTATACGCGTGTTGTGCACCCGCCAATAGGCACATATTACTAACACACCTTTTAAATAACAAAAAAAAAAAAATACTGCGCCATTGACTTTAGAGCAGGTTTTTGTTGGTCAATGGCGCAGTCGTTTTCAGTTGCCTCAAAATAGTAACAAGCCAACAATGCACCTGAACACACCTCGTTTTCAGACCAGCATGCCCATGGGCGGACAGATGGGCGCGAGTGCATTTGCTATTTGAACAACGTGGCGCAGGACGTGAAAATGATAACTGCGTCAGGCTGAAATTAGCAAAAAACACTTGCGTCGCATTGAGCTGGGTGTATGATAGGGCCCTAAAAATGTGAATACTAAATTCCATGTTTGTGAAGATGACAGGTGAGGGGACAGCGAAGTGTTACCTGGTGACCCTGTGGTTCATGAGGCACTGCTGAAGAGTGTCAGCCAGCCGCTGATGCACCAGTGAGTAACGGATAAATGCTCTGCCCTTACCCAGAGATGTCTTCAGCTGACACAGAAAAAGAACAAAAGTTTCACCATCGTAGTATCAAGTGGCCAAAAAACATATTTGTCACCATTAGACACTTATATGACTATGGATAAATTAAACATTTTTACATTTCCCGAAGAAAATGCCCATACCAAACTCACTATTATGATGCAAGGATGTTCTGGGTGTTGCTAAGAGGTTGGTAGGATGTTTTAGGTAATTTCTAGGTGATTGCTTTTATTTAAGGCAAAGGACTTTTATATACAGTAGTAATTAATGCTTTCTTGATTGACAGTATTTTCATAACTTAAACTGATGGATGTTTGTCTTTATGTGTAGCATAATTAAATACTTATAACTACACATGCAACCACACAGACTATAATCAGCACTCCATAAACACTAACTTGGACAACGCTGAATAATTCACCCACTCACTGTTACATCAAATTCTGCCACCGAAACTAGCCTCAATACAGGAGGAAGAAGCTGGTCAACAATTTAGAGTTAAGACAATACAAATGATTCTGACAATCGGAGGACAATATCACTGAGAAAACATGCAGAAGTGAACATGGGAACATGGCATTTAAAGCAGCGTATTATACAGGCAAACAAAGAAGAACCTATTCAATAGTATCAGTAAAATCTCTTATATTTCAATGATAAAACAGAACTATACAAAGCCGATAGGAAGGTTTGTTAAAACAAAAGGTGTGTGTCTACAGGAATACATTGGTAATAAATGTCCACTTCTACAACACATAATAAAAAAGGCTTGTTTAACTAATAACATGGACATTTATTGCTTTTAAAAAAACATTTTTATCCATATGCAACCAAAAGTGTATGTTAGATGTTATAACGTTAATCACTTTTTTGCAGTTGACTACAATAGTCACATGGTGTGACAAATTGTTATTAACAATACAAACAATGTTGTCTCTCAATATGAGATTACAAAAGTAAAAATTATTTTGTTATAATTATAAAATAATTATTAACTAATAATTTACTAATTTTAATATTTAATAATAGTAATAAGAAATAACTTTAATAATTATTATTTAGTGCTGTCAAATCGCGATTTCATAATGTGTGTGTGTGTGTGTGTGTATATACATATATATATATACATATATATATATATATATATATATATATATATATATATATATATATATATATATATAATATATATATATATATATTATTTATATTATTGTATTATTGTATATGTGTGTATGTCTGTGTGTCCAGTACCAGTCAAAAGTTTGGAAACATTATTATTTATGTCATAATAAATACAGAAAAAAACAATAATATTGTGAAATATTATTACAATTTAAAATTATGGTTTTCTATTTTAATATACTTTAAAATATAATTTATTTTTGTGATCAAAGCTGAATTTTCAGCATCATTACTCCAGTCTTCAGTGTCACATGATCCTTCAGAAATCATTCTAATATGCTGATTTATTACCAATGTTGGAAACAGTTGTGCTGCTTAATATTATTTTATAACCTGTGATACTTTTTCAGGATTCTTTGATGAATAAATATCAGCATTTATTTAAAATAGAAATCTTTTGTAACAATATACACTACCGTTCAAAAGTTTGGGGTCAGTAATTTTTTTTCTTTCTTTTTTTTTTGAAAGAAATTAATACTTTTATTCAGCACGGATGTGTTAAATTGATAAAAAGTGATAGTAAAGATTTATATTGTTAGAAAAGATTTATATTTTGAATAAATGCTGTTCTTTTTAACCTTTTTATTCATCAATGAATCCTGAAAAAGTATCACAGGTTCCAAAAAAATATTAAGCAGCACAACTGTTTTTAACATTGATAATAACTGAGTATCACATCAGCATATAAGAATGATTTCTGAAGGATCATGTGACACTGAAGACTGGAGTAATGATGCTGAAAATTTAGCTTTGCATCACAGAAATAAATTATATTTTAAAGTATATTAAAATAGAAAACCATTATTTTAAATTGTAATAATATTTCACAATATTATTGTTTTTTCTGTATTTATTATAAAATAAATGCAGCCTTAATAAGCATAAGAGACTTCGTTCAAAAACATTAAAAATAGTAATGTTTCCAAACTTTTGACTGGTAGTGTGTATATATATATATATATATATATATATATATATATATATATATATTAGTGCTGTCAAACGAATAATCGCATCCAAAATAAGTTTGTTTACATAATATGTGTACTGTGTATATTTATTATGTATATATAAATACATAATAAATGTGTGCAGCTACCTTTTTTATTCATTTTCAAGTATATATAAATACACATAGACACATGTATATATTTAGGAAATATTTACATGTACACGTACTATATATATATATATATATATATATATATATATATATATATATATATATATATATATATTACATATACATATATATATTTATTACATATAAATATACATATTTTATAAGTAAATATAATAAATTTTGTTAAATATATACACGCATGTTTGTGTATTTATATATACATAATAAATATACACAGTACACACACATTTTATGTAAACACACTTTTATTTTGGATGTGATTAATCGCGATTAATTGTTTGACAGCACTAGTATAAATATATGTGCATGTATACACACACACAGACATACAGTATATATAATATATATAAATGTAATAATATATATACACACTGTTACATGTTTAGTTTCTTTGTTCATGTTTATAGTTTGTTTTGATCAGTTTTCATGTCCTTTCTGTCTTAAGTTTCTTAGTCAGCTTTCTTGTCTATTAGTTTAGTTCACCTCATTTGCCTGTCTGTCTCCTATGTTACAAATTTGATTAGACACCTTAGCTCAGGTGTTTCTTGTTAATTAGTCTCGTTAGCTCCTCAGTTTGCTGTGTATATTAGCCTTTAGTTTCAGTCTGTTCTTTGTCTTGTGTTCATGTTATTTTGATGGTGTTTTTGCTGTGAAGTTATTCTCCTGTTTGTGTTGGTTACTAAATTAAAAGTTCTATGCAAAGATTTTCTTCGTCGTGCGCTTTATATCAGCCACACATCATGACACACACATTATGTAAACAAATTTTTTATGTCAGATGCGATTAATCCATTTGAAATGCTGTGGTTGTCAATATTAATATAAATCATTTACTTATTAATTAGTTTGAATTATAAAACCAAAAACAAGTTAAAAAAAAGGCAAATAAGTTTTTAGATGCAATATTGTATATCACGCAGAACAATGCTGCTCAGATGCTTGTTAGAGATGTGCATGAGACAGATGTTTACCTCTGGAATTGATTTAACAAAGCGGATTCCATCATTTGCTCCTTTGATTTTGGCCAGGCAGTCGCTGAAATAATCCCAGTAGTCTTTTCTATACCCCAGAAATGTTGTTTTCTCCTTCTGATCGAACTGAGCAAGATAATAATAACATAACACTTCAGATAAATGACAGAGAAACACCTTAAAAACATACTCTTTCAGTATATCCATATGGGCCGCTTCACAATTGGTATTAACGTGTTGTGGGTGAACAGATCCCAAGAGATCGGCAGAGACAATTGCTATTTACACCTGATATTATCACTTGTGTTTGGGTTTAATCAAAATGAGAGTTTCTGATTACGTGACTAAATACAGTCTGTCACTGCATGTTGATAATAAGGCACCAGAAAGTCATTCTTTTGCTGCAAACTTGACTTCAATCTCACTACAAAAGCATAATTTCAGTGCACAGGGCCAAAGTTAAATCCACACATAACGGTAAAATTTAAAACCCTTATTTTAACACAATGGTTGACTGGCAGGCCTTTTTTGTTGATCAGGCAAAACTTGAAATGATTTGATGATACCACAGTTTTTTGCAGAGCTGCTTTATAGCTCATTTGACTTTGTTTCATGACTGACGAATTTTCAAATCGACACTTATTGAACTGAATTGAAGTGAATAACGACACTATTGTCTTCTATAGAGCTGCTTACAGCTGAACTGTGGTTGTTTCATAATTGATATGAAACTTTCTTTATAACTTCACACAGTTATGGAACTTAAAGAATTAGTTCACCCAAAAATGAAAATGATCCCATAAGTTACCATCCTAGGTGTAAAAGATTATACTTTGTTTATAAACTATAATCACTGGTTTTCAGCAACGACCGTGCTCGTGTTCACGAGAGAGTCAAGTTCTAGAGAAAGGGTGACCTCTGACCCGACATTATTATGGGATAATTTTCTTTTTTGGGTGAACTATTCCTTTAAAGGGGTCCTTGATTATGATTTCACATTTTTAACATTAGTTAGTGTGTAATGTTGCTGTTTGAGCATAAACAACATCTGCAAAGTTACAACGCTCAAAGTTCAGTGCAAAGGGAGATATTTTCTTTTACAGAAATCACTTTTTAAGGACTACAACAAGCTTCTTCCCGGGTTGGTGACATCACTAACCCCAAAATTTACATTAACCCTGCCCCCAGGAACATGCAAAAAAGGGGGTGAGGCCATGTTGGGCTGCTTTAGAGAAGAGGAAGAGTTGTTGTAGTAGAGTGTTGTTGACATGCCGGCGTTTTACTCCGGACTGCTTCACAAATGAGGGTCAATTCAATGCTGGATTTGCACAAAAGATTAACATGACGGCACATGCTAGTCGATGAGTTGAATCAACTCCACAGCAACTACATACATTTATCCACTAACCATTCAGAAACGTCCAGTTTCATTCTAAAAGTTGTAACTTCTTCCTGAGTCTCTCCATCAGTGTCGACACGGTTTGAACAATGTAAGGCTGAACACCGTTACTGACAATCCTCATTTTGGCTGCGTGAGATTCTCCAGCTTTGTTGTTGTTGGGCAACCGAAGCGTGAGCTGTTAAAGCTCTTCTGGAAAGAGGACCAGGAGCAGCAGCTAATTTGCATTTAAAGGGACACACACAAAAAGTGTGTTTTTGCTCAGACCCAAATAGTGGCAAATTTGACCAAGCTATAATAAATGATCTGTGGGGTATTTTGAGCTGAAATTCTGGGGACACCAAAGACTTACATTACATCTTGTAAAAGAGGCATAATAGGTCCCCTTTAAATAATATCCTGGCTCTTCCCAGCTTTGTAATTGCATTGAATAGTGCCCGAGTTTTTGAAGCTCCAAAAAGTGCATCTATCCATCCATCGTAAAATTAATCCACACGGCTCCAGTGGCTTAATAAGTGCCTTCTGAAGCGAAGCGATGGGTTTTTGTAAGAAAAATATCCATATTTAAAACTTAATAAACTATAATCACTGGCTTCCAGCAATGCCGGTGCTTGAATACAATGAGAGTGTCTCATTTTAGACTCAACTGAACTGACTTCAGCAGAATTATGACACTATTGTCTTTTTTAGCGTGAATTCTGTTTGCATCATTGGTCATTATTTTCCTGTTTATCACTCTAAAGCTGCTTTGAAACACATCTGTATTGTATAAAGAGCTATATGAATAAAAGTGACTTGATCAAGAGGACACATGAACATTTACACAACAAATGCGATGTGGCTACATGCATTTCAGACTACTTTGAGTGATCGCCTTGAGCCCGTTTACACTTGTTTACGGCGTCTAGATGTCTCTGACCTGAAGCAGGTACTCCAGTTTGTAGGAAAACTTGTGTAGGTTGGAGCTGTCATCTGTAATGGGCTCGCCGTTCTCTTTATACTCCTTTGTTAGTTCTGATACAGCATCTATGAGAAAAGACCATCCAAAATTACATAAAGATATTTTAAAAACAATTACAGAGCAATTACGCTGTAATTAACAACAATCACAAACAACAAAACTCCAATTTTATAGTAATTTTAAAAAGGTTGAAGAAGGGTTTTTTTCCTCCTTAAGCCCCTTTTGGTTATTTTTACTCCACGCGCCTTTCATCCACCTCAGGAACTGAAACGGCACACATAAGGGATGAACTCTGATTCGCAGGTCTCTATCGGTTTGCATTTCTCTTTCCCCCGTGTTGAAAGCCAGCGCCCTGCGAATCGCACATGCTCCACCGGCGTGGACCACCGTTTACTCTCTAAACAACAGCTCTGCCTCTTTCATGAAGACAAACACACATCCGTACCGTGCAGATCTCTGATAATCCTTTGGATCTGACCCTCCCCGACTGCAGCACCAGTGGCCATGGTCTGACTAGCTTCCTGCCAACGGGGTCAAGAGGTCATCTGTAGTGTGCTGAGTAAAAGAATCACAGTGACAAAGGATAACTAGCACTTGACATGCACGTTATATTTATTTACGCATGATATAGCAGTCATATCAGTGATTTTAAGTGGTGTTTGCTAAGTCAAGCATCACTACTAGTGCTCATCCTTAGGGTTTTGATGAAACTCTGGATTAACATTTTAATGTATGAACATTTTTTTTTTTAAATAGTGCAGATTAATAATATTGGCGATCATATTGGTAAGAATTTTTGATGATATATATATATATATATATATATATATATATATATGTATGTATAAATATATATAAATATACAGACAGCCTTTTACCCACATTAGTTCTTCTTTACTAGTCATATGGCATTTGTTTGTTTGTCTTTGTGTTTGTTTATGAGACGTTATGACTAACATTACCCAGAATTATAATATCAAGTTACAAAATTATCACCCACGACATTTAACCCCTCAGAGTGGTTAAAAGACCTTCGAGAGAAACAATAACATGCATAATTTCTATACAGTACTGTTACAGTACTGATTATACAGTAACAACACTAGAAACAGCTGCTTCTGAAATGTAAACAAACATCAGTGTTCGCGTTCTTTCACACATTCCTTTCACTTAAAACTGTATGATTTGAATTCAAATGAAAGAGTTTTTTGGAAAAGCGTCTTTTGTTGTTATAGAAACTAGATTTTAAAAAAATAACGAAAAGAAGTTTCACTGTGTATAAAAGTTCAGTCAAGAATTCAAAGGCGTCAACACAGCAAGTCACGCGCAGTATGATGTGTCAGAATATTTATTCCGAATATTTCAGAATATTTATTCAGGCTGAATTCAACATGTATGTATTACAGCTGGAAGTTTGTTAAACCTGTGATGAAGGTCTTGAAAGTGATAAAATAAGCTGACATACTTGGGCTTTTGTGAGAATCCGGGGAGATCCACTTTAGCTCATTGTACAACCTTGCTAGTCTTTTGATTGACAGAAATTTCCGCCACAGAGGGCTGGCTTCAGAGCCGAGATCGCTTTTTATTGGATCCCCGCGTCCCCGCCCACAAGTTTGTTTAAGCAAACAAGAGCTTTCGTCGTAGAAATGTTCTTATTATGAAAAATATATATATTATACAATTATTTTAGTTTATTATAATTTTATATAATATAATATAATATAATATAATTAAAAACTAACACCAATAGCAACCTATTTTGTCTTGTATTACTTAAATATATTTCTGTGTAACAAACAAAATGTTTTTTTTATGGCTACACTGTACACAAGTTGTAAATAAAACAAAGATTATTTCTATCTAAAAACTATTTCATATTTTTTTTTTTTTTTTTTTTTTACTTTCCTGTTTAATTCAGTGTGTTATACTTGCCATTTCATTGTAATTGTTTGAGAAATTTACTAGCAATTTCTGAGTGTAAATTGTTTCTACACCATTTTTGTGTGTGTATTAAAGGAAAGAGGACGAACCCCATCCAGTAGCCTATCAATACAGAAAAGGTAAACACAACTTCCACATTTAATCGTGTAGAGTGATAACAACCAGGCTGCATGACAAAAACCTTACTAAATGCTTAAATACAGAGAGGCATCTATCAGCTCTCCTGAATATCTATGGTAAACTGGTACCCAGTACAAGCTGAAAACAGCTTAAAACATAGTAAGTCAACCCCACTTCTAATCTATTAACAGCTGGTTTAAACAGTAATTTGGTGAAGATTCTGAGGAACAAAATAATAAGAATAATATAGCTGCAAGCAGCAGTTAAGGGACCAAGCACAGAATAAGCAAACAAGGAAGCTTGCAGCAGACAAACAGTGTCATAATAGACTATGATAGCAACTGAGACAAAGACACTGCATGTCAGTTTTGAAGTCAGACTATAGTATATAGTACATAACAGCACTGTAGTTAGAGCCAATTTCATGTTTTGTTCAGTTGTGGCGCAGGCCCACCGCTTTTTTGTGTGTGTGTGTCCTCAGAGTGCCCCCATACATAAGCGTGTCAAATTTGGTGAAAATATCTTATTTTGTTTAGAATTGACATTTATATGTATGAACACAAAAAATTACGCACCCCTGACTTTGACTGCATTTTTTGCTACTTACTATCAAAATTTGGACATTTGGCCATTAGCACATAGTCAACGACCTATATGTTTCCGATTTTCCAAAAGTGGTTTCGTCTCGATCGGACAGTTTCCAAGATATTCACGAATGTTGTTTAAATGTTAAATCACAACACTAACCATAAGGCAAAACATAACATGTTTGGTATTGTTGGACTCGGCAAGGATTCAAGAATGACACCTGTGAAAATAAGTCATCCACGTCCCAAAAAAATGTTTTTCACCACTAGGTGGCGCTGGTCCGAAACTTCTCAGACTCCTTCAGGGCATTGTGCCGATGATCCATACACTCTAAAAAATGCAGGTGTTACATCCAGGTACATATTGTTTTTTCTTTTGTGCGTTATGTTTGGTGATGTGTTTATGGTCATTGTTGTGTATTTCTGTGTTTTGCTTCTTTTGCTATTTCCCTCTCTGTTTTCTTTCTGTGCTGATGCTCTTCAGGTGCTGAACGGAAACACTGTACCCTGTTTGCTGATTGTCATCTGGCATTCCATTCATTGGCTCCTGTAAGAAGAGGGCCAGCAATAAAAGCAGCCTAAAGACACACAGCAAGCAGAGAGATTTAGAGGTTTTTCCTTCTTAAAGCATTAATTGAACTGAAAATGTTGTATTGTTTTTGCCAATTATGTATTTTTTTGTAACTCTTTGCTGACAGTTCAATTTGTTGATTCTTTTCTGTTATTCGGAAACTTGTAGAGAGGTGGATGCCATTTTCTTTGTAATTCATTGTGTTCTCCTGTTTTTCTGAGTGAGACAGGGATACAGGGAAGCACTGCTGTTTTCTTTTCATTTTCTTTTTGTTATAGGTAGGGATGTGCCGAACGAAGCTTTCGAAGCAGTAAGGCTTTTATAACTAACTGCATTGGTGCTTCGAAGCTTTTGCTCTACTTCGCCATCTGGTGGTCAATAAAAAGTCAAGTGTCATTCAGTTTTGTTCGTTGGGATGTCATTGTAAGGTCTATTTGTATACGTATTAACCATGTATTAACCATTGCACCATTTTTTGTATGTTATTCGTCTCACTGTGCTGGAGCTTAAGCGGCTCCTTTTTTTACTTATCACGTCACCAGTTTTAGAGAATATTTGTTCGTTTGAGCCCCGCGTGACGTGTCAGTGAGGTAACGAAGCTTCATTTGCACAGGTCATGTGACAGTCTCATTTCAAGCAATGCTCCGGAACACTGTTTTGGAGCACTAGTGTGTCGAAAACTTGAGACGTGGGTCGACACTGGGTGTCGAACTACCCATCCCTAGTTATAGGTAATTTAAAACAGGTTCCTGTTCCTGGAGATCTACCTTCCTGCAGAGTTCAGCTCCAGCCCTGCTCAACACACCTGTCTGTAATTATCAAGTGCTCCTGATGATCTTAATTAGCTGACTCAGGTGTGTTTTATCAGGGTTGGAGCTAAACTTTGCAGGTAGGTAGATCTCAAGGGCTGCATTCCACTCCAGTTTTAGACATGCACTCGCAAACTTCCCTAAGCACTTCCCCTTGGGGGATCCCTGCCACCATTTTGAAGTGCATTCCACTTCGTGAAGTGGACAAGGGAAGTTTATATGGACAGACCGTTGCTCCCTCAATTTTGACAGAGGGAGTGAGTCTACTCTGATGTACACTTCAAACAGCTCTATATCCCACAATTTAAAAAAAAAAAATAAAAATCAGCTCCATAGTCAAATCCAAGTGATCAAGGGCTTAGTGCGTTTCATGTAAACCTTATGGATGAGTTCCACCAGTAGTGGGCGCTCATGCAACGTAAGCAATGACGCACATCCGAGTCCATGAGACCGAGGGAAGTCAGCGAGTGAAGGGCATACATATTTGGAGTTGAATGCAGCCCAGGAACAGGGTTGGGCACCCCTGATTTAGAAGATTAACATTTATTTAGAAATGTTTTTATAAATTATGCTTCATTTGATCTTTGGTTGGCAGTGTTTCTACCTTGAGCTGGGGCTGGAGATAAGTTCCCCATGGTCTCTCTCATTTTTGTTACATTTTCCCTTAACCCCTAAACTTAAAAAGGGGAGATCGTAACACTGGGTTGTTTCAACCCAAATTTGGGTCAAATATGGACAAACCCAACGGTTGGGTTTGACCACATTTGACCCAAATTTGGGTTAAAACAACCCAGAGTGTACCGAGTTCCGTTCCAGCATTTTACTACTAAATTCAAAGTGGCTGACGCCCAAAATGGTCCATATAGGCTGATATAAATAATCATTTGACTTGGCATGATTTCCCAAATCTAATGAGACCACTTTTATGATTTTTGGACAAACTGTTCAGAAGTTATAAGCAAAAGGTCAAGGTCAGACCTCAGGTCATGCTTGTGATGACATGGATCAAGCTTGAGCGTTGAGGAGAATATAGCCTTGTCTATTTTCACAAGCGCTACGTAAAATGAGTTTGTGCATTGTTCGAAAACGGTTTGACAAATCAACTTGAATTCCATAATATGGTCTGAAGATGATCTGGTTCAGTTTTCATGAAAATGAGAACAACGGCCTAATTCAAAACGGAAAATTCAAAGTGGCGGGAAAATTTTCATAATGGAAAATGATGGAAAATGACCCTTATGGTTCAAAAGTTATTAGCATAAATATAAGTACAAGTTTGGACAGTTGATGGTGCTAGAGGGATTGACTTAGAGACTCCAAATTTGATATGGTGACAGTTCAGGCTGGTCTCAAATTTCATAACTTTCCTGCAAGTAGTTTTATGGGCTGCCATAGACTCAAGAGCGGAAGAAGTAGAAGAAGAAGAAGAAAAAGAAGAGCAGATACAATAGGTGTCTACGCACCTTTGGTGCTTGGCCCCTAATTACCAAACTTTCCAGACAGTTTTATTTATTTATACTTAGACAGCATGTGTGTGTGTACAGCTTTATCTACACTAGTTCTTCTTTAATAGTCAAAGGGCATTTCTGTGTCTACTGTTTGTTTATTTATGACTAACCAGAATTATAAATATCAAGTTACAAAATCATCACACAAAACATTTAATTTATGTTTAACATGTTTAATTCAGTGTGTTATACTAGCCATTTCATTGTAATTGGTCGTGAAATTTACTTGCAATTTCTGAGTAAAAAAGTGTTACTAGACCATTTCTTTGGGTTTCAGATGAAACAGGAAAAGGCCAGTAACCTATAAATACAGAACAGTTAAACACATCTTCCACATTTGATCTGCTCAGCTGTGCTCGACAAGATAGTTAAAACATAGTGGGACAATGGTTTAATTTCCTATCAAATTAGTTTGATTCCATTTAGTTAAAGACACAGTGGAAAGAGCAGCAGGTAAGAACTAAATGTCAGGCTGTATTTAGTATTTTGTCACTGGAATAAATTTAGCTGATTATTATATATATTATATATTTTCTTCTTTTGTTTTGTGCTAATGAAAAGACAGACTTTATTAATGTTTGAGCTGATTCTCTACCTGGACAGATCTGATCTGGTCTAACTGGAGTAGTTTACGATGTTGCAGAACAACATGACTGATGAAGAGACAATGGACCCTGACTACTATACCCTAGAAAATGAATATGGCAACGAGTTGTGTATCAAAGAGGAGGTGGTGAAAGTTGGATCCATTATTATTCCAGTCTTTTTCACATTGGTGGTTGTGTTAAGCTGCATAGGTAACGTCCTTGTTCTGGTCATCCTGGCGCTCTACGAGAACCTCAAATCCCTGACCAACGTCTTCATCCTCAATGTAGCTCTGTCAGATCTGCTGTTCACGTTTGGACTTCCGTTCTGGGCCTCGTACTACATCTGGGATTGGACGTTTGGAGAGATTGGCTGTAAAGCGGTGAAGTTTCTGTTCTATGTTGGCTTTTACAGCAGTGTGTTGTTCTTAACTCTCATGACCATTCAGCGTTACATGGCAGTGGTTCATCCTCTGTCTGACTGGGAGAAATGTAGAGGATTTTCTGTCGCTCCATTTATCGTTTGGATCCTGAGCGGAGCAATTTCACTGTTTGGTTCATTTCATAGCAAAGTTATACCACATTTTAATAGTACATACTGTGAGTATGAGAGTGTTCAAGTGAAATCTGGCATTGCTTATTTTCAAAATGCTTTTTTCTTCATTGCATTTCTAATCATGGGTTATTGCTATGGCAGAATGCTTCGGACGATAACAAAATCACGGACCAATAAGAGACACAAGACTGTTAGACTAATATTCTGCATTGCACTGGTGTTTTTTATTGGTTGGGCTCCATATAACATTGTTATGTTCCTGAGATCTTTGACCGATCAGAATATCCAGCCATTCACAGACTGTACAGTAAGCATTAGACTCGACTATGCATGTTATGCTTGCCGAATGTTAGCTTTCTCGCACTGTTGCTTGAACCCTGTGTTTTACGTTTTTGTTGGCGTAAAGTTCAGGAATCATCTAAAATTGATTCTGCAGAAGATCTTTCAGAAAAAAAAAAACTTCGATTCCGGTCAAGCCAGATTGGCAAAAAATCAATCGCTGGGTTCAATGTACTAAGAGAAAACTCAAGTACTTTTACCGAATGCAGTGAACCAACAATGAGCTCTAAGATGATATGAATGTGTAAATGATGTATATCATTCTTAAAAATAAAGGTTCCAACAGAAGGTTTTTGCAGCAATGCCATAGAAGAACCACTTTTGGTTCCCCAAAGTGCCTTTCAATGATCAGTACTTACAAGAATGATTTTCTCTTAGTGTGAAGAATTTTTAGTAACCTAAAGAACCTTTTTCCATAATAAAGAAAAGTTTGTGCAATAGAAAGATGTTCCATCGATGTTAAAGGTTACTAAACCATCAACTTGGCCATCAACACCAATAAAAAACCTTTATTTTTAAGAGTGTAGATATACTGTTGTAGCTACTGTAGCATTGTTTTATTATTATTATTAATTTGCTGGACTTGATTATTTGAAGACTTTGTTGAGTCATTGCATCTTCATCAGGCAGCAAGTGCATTCAGTTATGAGAACATGTTTTTAAATTATTATGTTTTTCTTCCTTTTTGTGGTTGAAGTTCTCATTACCAGGTAATATAAAAATATAACCGGAAGGATGTAATAAAGGAACCACTGACAAATGTTCCATTTTCATACGTGTCATCATTAATGCAGAACATTTTTTCACATGATCAATTCTGATTCCACACATCACTTACTTTCACATCCACACTTGGGTTCATATCCTCATATTCTGTTTAAGATGTTGTTATAGAAACAATGAGTGAAAAGTGAGTATAAAATAAAGTATGCTGTTGGTTCCACAATGAGGCAAGTATCTGTTAGCAACAGTCTTACATTATTCAACTAAATAAAACCAAACAAAAAAAAAAAAACTACACAAGAGCAACATGAACCAACCTTAACACTGAACACAGAAAAAGAACTGACCAGAGGGTTTAGATACGCAGACCAAAAAAAATGGAGCTAAACGAGACACAGGTGAACACAATGGGTTGCTAAGGAAACAAATGATCACACATTCAGAAACTAGGGCTGTATCCGAAATCGCCCCCTATACCCTTAAATAGGGCACTATTTGAGGTGACAGCCATTTGTAGTGGTGTCCGAAACCATAGTGGACGATATCAAGTGCACTCATTCAATCCCACAATGCATTGCAATATCGAGTGTACAACTGATGCACGCTCAACGGCTAATGAATGCCCATAATGCACTGTGAGAGTTGCTGAATCATTCATCCATCCATTTTCCAAACCGTGCTGGTCCAATGTGGCTACAGCGTAATCATACTGGTGTAAATTCATTTTTAAATGATTGTTAAATTAATTAAGTTCAATATAAATATTTTCATCTTACTACTGGAGCTGCCAGTTTGCTAAGTTTCAAATGATTATTAAAGGTTTAGTTTACCCAAAAATGAAAATTCTGTCATTAATTACTCACCCCTATGTCGTTCCAAAACCGTAAAACCTTCGTTCCTCTTTGGAACAGTGCAGCCCTTCCGTGTTTACATCCCCTCCTGATAGATGCCTCCTGGTGCTGTAAACCGAAAGTGGGAGGAGGGAGAAAATAGAAAATCGGTCCATAGGAGGAGGGGCAGGAGGAAGAGTCCACGGGGGAATGGAAGGAAGAGTCCATGGGGGAGTCTGCTGAGGAAGGAGCCAGGGAGGAGATCAAGTAGGGATGAGCCAGGGAGAAACCCAGAGCAGATCCATTAGGACAAAGGCCCACAGCAGAACTGATGGAGGGAACTGATGACGACACAGCTGTTTTACGATTGGCTGGATACAGTGGGTCACTGCGGGAAGCAGAAAGTGTCCCCCCAGCTTCTCCCTGACTGCAAGTGGCAAATCTCGCTGATTGGTTACATCTAGCCAAAGTTAAACACAACTGAAGGTCCAAATTGAGATGTTTTGGAGGCGGAACCGCAGACTCGCAGGACCAAGGTGGAGAAGGGGGCAGACCGGGGTGGATCCGGTGGGAGTGAGGACAATGGTTGAGCCTGAGGGAATCAGGATCCCAGTTGAGCTGAAGGGGTGGAGGGACGAGATGTAGCCAGAGGCCCAGAAGTCCACTGCACCAGGGTGATGACTGACCAAGGTGGAGCCGGAGGGACAAGGGAGCCTGGTGGAGCCTGAGGGATGAAGGACCACAGTGGAGCTAAGGGAATGTGGAGCCAAGGTGGAGCCGATGTGTCGAAGGGCCAATGTAGAATCCAGGGCTCGGACTCTTGAGGTAAAGCCAGGGGATCGACACACCAGGGAGACCTGGAAGCCCAAGGCGGATCCAAGCAGCTGGGCAGAGCCACTGAAGGAAGAGCCGAAGGGCTGAAGGGAGCCAGTGGAGGCACGTCAGAGGAGGAGAAAGTGGGAGGCTAAGGCGGGACCAGCGGCAAAAAAAGAAGACTTGAGGCTGGGTGGGATCAACTGGGATTGGAGGCTTTGAGGAATTAAATCATCCAGCTCATCATACCAATCCATGGGGACCTCGCATAGCAGACCTTTAGTGGCGGGAGTATGGGCGGGGCTCTACTCCATATCAATAAACTCGACTAAAACTCCTTCTGGGGTGGATGGTGGTACTGGCTTTCACCTGGACAGACTCTGCATTTGGCTCAGGCTACAAGACAAAGATGGCTTTATTGCAGGCACAGGCTTTGAGTCTGCGGGGGGCTCAGGCGTGTAGTCCATAAGGGGCATGGCTGAAGGCCGGCTGAGCTTTGGGTCCAATGTGGACTTGGAGCCCGTGTGGAGTGTGGACCTTTTGAGCAGAACGGCATAGAGGATGTATTGCTCCAGGGTGCAGTTGCCTGTTCAATGACATCAGAGAATACAGAGGCTCATCCAAACGGACATGAAAACAGTCCATTATTGCCACCTCATTAAACTCAACCTTCGAACAAAGTCCACAGAATTCCCATACATATTCCTCCAGAGGGCAGCCATTTTGGGATAGGGACAGCAGCTGGTTGGCTGGGAGGAATGCTGTATGATCCATTCTTTCTTTAAAGGTCTGGTGTCCTGTCACAGATTAGTACTTTAAAAAAGTAGGACTGTTGCTAACATTGTGGAAATAAATAAAAAGCACTCTGGCACAGGAGAACCACACAAGAACAACATAAACCAATCTTAACAACCATAAAGACACCAGAAAAAGGACTGAACTGAACAGAGGGTTTAAATACACAGATGGAGTTGAACAAGACACAGGTGAACACAATGGGTTGTTATGGAAACAAATGATCACACATTAGGAAACAAAGGCATTTATTTATACAGGTATTATTATATTATTAAAATTGTTTAATTAAGGTTTATACATGCTAGTTTCCATGACAGAGTTCAAGATAAATCTTTCCATTGCTGGAACTGCCAGTTTGCTATTCAAATGATTATTAAACAGCAAGCACAAAATATGCAAAAGCGGCAGCCCTTCCACACTCAGAATTCACTCACTTGTTTTAATTTCATATATGTTCAGTCTATAGGCATGCACGAGTACTTTACAACCAAATGAAGGCACAAACCAGATGACTGACTTTTGACAAATCTGATGTCTAGGAATTTGTTGAGCTCTCTCAATAAAGTTCTTATGAAGTAATACGACATTCAACCTGATTTTTTTTCAGTCAGTTTAATATAAATTAAGTTGAAATGACTTGGACAGCCAAATTTGATTATACATAAAAATTTAAGTCAGCAACTGAACTTTGAGAACTTTTGAGTTTTTAAGTTGAATTAGGTGGAAATCTTTTAGTGTACATGATTAAAACAGTTACACTCTTAGGAAAAATTTTTTAGTCCAGTTCTATATAGAAGCTAGAACTTTGTTGCAAGTTATGCGAAAAAGGTTCTACACAGTTCTAAACAGAATCTTAAAGGCTTCTGTCAGGCGCATCATATATAGAATCTTTTAGGGGTTCCCATCATAGGATCATTTTATGGATTTAGTTTTAATTAATTAATTTAGTTTTTAGTCATTTTTAATTTGAATTCAATTTTATGAATTAAACAGCTTGTAAACACTTTATCTCAAAGAAAAAAAAAATGAAATAACCGATTAAACATGAAAGTATTACGCAATCATTTAAAACATTTCTCCTTATTGAACCTTTTTTGGCATAAATCTGTATATCTATATAAAACCCCAATGAACCGAGCGCACATAAGGATAAATATCTTAAATGATCTCATAATACTTTAAAGTATGTTTATGAACTGTCTAATAAATAAAACTTAGTGAAAATAGAAAAAACTTTAAACAAATTAATTAATTAAAACTACTAAATGGTTTTATATATGAAGTGCCTGACAGAACCCTGTAAGGTTTTACATAACATTTTCTGTCTTCTAAGCCTCATCTGTAATTACAAATGGGTTTAAGAGGAACAGTTACTTGTAAAGATCACAAACCCACTTCAGCTTCCTCTGTGTATGAGATGACAGGACCTAGAGGCTGAGGCTGCATGTCACTAACCATCATACAAACATTACTCACAAATCACTCCCAGAACAATCATGCTGTACTTTTTACTACATTGATAAGATTCATCATCCTGTTAACTTAGTTATTTTAGCTAGTTGATCAAAGTTATCCAAGTCTGTTCTGATCGGTCCGTGTACGTTTTGATAATTTCATTTCCTATTTGGAATGAAATAACGAGAAATGAAAAGACGGCTCGTTTTTTTCGTTTGGTTTAACAAGCGGAAACTAGGATTTCGTTTGTGATTTACAAAACGGTTTATGGCTTTGAAATTTCATTCGCGCATGTGGGCGGCGCTGAAACGCCCCTTTCATCTGATTGGTCAAACCGCGCCGTCTTCAGGACGGCCTTATTTCTGCCAGGTAGAATAGAGTCGGTACGGCATTGTCAATCAAATCATCCCACTGTAGCTACTAAGTTTTTGTCGCCACGTGAACAACCACTCGCTGATATTTAAAGCAAAAATGTGTTATATTTAACTATAATTAGTGCTGCTGCAAAGCTTCGCCTCTAATGTAGACACTTGAGAGATCACAAGGCATACAGTAAACTGACAAGGAGTTTGGTGTATATATTATTTCTATTTTTAGTAGGTTGATAAATGCAATTAAAATAGGTTAAAATAAAAGTAAAATGTTTACTGTATGACATATGGGCAACAAGGTTTGGACGTAAAAATCAATGATAAACATGACCATGAGAACATGTCCATAACATTTCCCACAAGCCTTTTGTGTGTGTGTGTGTGTGTGTGTGTGTGTGTGTGTGTGTGTGTGTGTGTGTGTTCTCCGTAATTGAATGCAAGTGCAACATTATTTTTGCAAACTGAAGAGCTCATAACTCATGGGAATGATAATGTATTTTTTAAGCTTACGTAATATCACTCAATTATATGGTGTTTTTATAATGTGTTTGCATTTGTAATAATTTATATCTAATTTAATTTCTTAATTTTGTTCATGGAGATAACGTTGACAATGTGTCATTAGAGGAAGATTGCTGCCATCTACTGGAAATCAAACATTTAAAATTAAAATAACATGAAATTTCAAGAACAGCCACTAGATGGCTGCAGAGCATCACTCACTGGCTCATTTGTTTTCATTTAGGTTTGTGTTTAGACATTATTATAACCATTAAAATGTATCTTTGTCAAAGTATCATCACTGAAGTAAAAAATGTTTTTGCAATTAAGTGTGTGTGTGTGTGTGTGTGTGTGTGTGTGTGTGTGTGTGTGTGTGATGTTCTCCATCGTGGATGTGTAATGGTGTCACCCCTTCATTTCTGTGTTTGTTTTGCATTGTAGCTGATAATTTGTTTGACAAAATATGTAACCAAGAGTAAAAATATGTAACAAGATCAGTTTTGGTTGCATGCATTGTTGTTACTATAAAATCATGTTTTGCACATTACATTTGACATTGTACTGACTCACACATCTGCCTACACTCTCAGAAAAAATCTACAAAAGCTGTCACTGGAGTGGTGCCTTATGAAAAGGTACATCTATATTAGTTATATATTGGGTACCAAAAGTGTACATTCCTATATGATACAATGGTAACTCTTTTAAATGGTAAAATCCCAGCAACAGCTTTTGTACCATTTTTTTCTGAGAGTGTACCTGGATATTTCTAGTAATCCTGAAGACCTTGCTTTGCTGTTTCAGGTATGTTTGGTTGGACCTGAACTTTGCAGGACATTGATCCTCCAGCAGGACACCCCTGACATGCCCTTCACATTAATTGAATGTGATTTATCAACACCTTACATCTTAAAATATAGAGCTCATGACAAATGAAAACAAAATAAAATACTAAAAGCAATACATGCATAAAGATCATAATTATTACAATATATAGAAATTTGGCAGTTGTGTGTGTTGATTCAGAGTTAGCGTCCTCCCATCTCTCTCAATGGCCCTGTCCCAAATGGCACACTTCATAACACTTTCGGTCTTGTGGACTTACAATGGCTGCTGTGTGCACGTGTCCGTTAAGTCCACGAGACCATAGGGTGTCCCATTTGTCAATTTTAGGTTTCAGAAGGGTGCTCGCTCGCGACATCTCAGCTCAGCAGACATCTTCCCGACAGTCAAAGCGGCATTACGTCACGAAAGTGCAGCACCCCAGCGACAAAATTAAAATTAATTTACTTTCGTTTATGTCTGTTTATTTACTGTATGCATTTGCATTATGACTTTCATGTTTATGTCACTGCTTGTACAGTATAAATTCAATGATTAAATGTAAAGTGCAGCATGAGCATAAAGCTTGAGTCCAGTTTATGAAACAATAAAGATTCCTTATTGGCATCAATGGTTCCACGAAGAACCTTAAGTTAACCATTAAATTAAACGCTGCATTTCTAAAGGAGTCGCTGACTCATTTATTAGACCGATGTGTAAGATTGAAAATATCCAAAGATATTTTCAAATGAACAAAGACATTTGCTTTACTGTTTTAACCCCCTCTCTCTTGCTACAAGGGCCATTTGAAAGACAAAGGTGTTGATAGTGATCAAGCCCTATAGGCCAAAATGTATGTACATTGGGGGTCTACAAGTTTTAATCTTCTGATTGGTCAGTTTGAATGTCTCACATTTGGGTTTCAGTCACATGGTCAAGGAAGGGATAAAAGAAGATTGTAACTGTTGCTCTGGTCTTTTTCATTCTCTGCCTCTTTTCTTGGGCACTTTCTGGCCCTCTCTCTCTCTTTCTTTCTCTTTCACACTCTCTTAACTATCTCTCAGGTAACTTTTTACATACATGCTGGGTACAATTAATGGTATATGATTTTATCATCTCATACATCTATTTTGTAATTGTTTTAAGTGTAACCATAATCAGATATTGTCAATTAAACCCTTTCTATTACAAATGATGTGCTAACTAGTTTTGATTTAGTATTAACATTAATGTGCTCCCTATTGCAATAAAATATTGTCACACTATAGCAACGCTCTCCCACATATTTTGCTATTATAACTGCGCTTATTTCCGTCGTTGGTATAAGTTGCAGTGGGTGGTAATAGACAAGAAATGTACAGTTTTCTACCATCTTGCTGATAACGTTTCCTAAGTCATTTGGCAACCCTACAGCCTGAACCCCTGTAGGCAGTCCATGTTATTCAGAGCTGTGGCGCTACTGTGGATTACTGTGGAAATATTCTGAGTCTAAAATTTAAGTCACCTAATATTTTTAACTTTTTTATTATTTAACTATTTGTATAAAATCAATATCACATTTGCAAACATGCTGATATTAGAAAAATCAGTGGTATTGCTTAAATATCTACAAGAAATTTTTTGCCCCATATCTGCAATTTTGGGAGATTTTTTAATTTTGGTGGCATTTTTGTCCCAAGCCCCCGTTAATTTCCAACCCTGGTGTGTGTGCGTGTAACCCCTCTGGTCCTAACCGCCCTGCCCCGCTCAGTACTTGAACCGACGTCTCTGGCATGGGAGGCAGGCACAATAACAGCGACACTAAAGACCGCAGCCACTAGCGTCAGTTGTTTGGGCGCTTCTTGAGATCAGGGGAGTGAGGATTACCTGCACAGCTTTCACTAGCTGGCCTCTGTGACACTCACCCCTCTAAACCTCACTTCTATGCAGGTCACAGCACCAATATAACCCCTCCGGTCCTAACTGCTCCACTCTGAGGGGGACTCAAACCGGCTGGCAAGGGAGCAGGCGCTAACAAGGGCGCTAAAGACCACAGCCTCTAGTGTCAGTTGCTAGGGCGCTTTTTGAGATCAGGGGAGTGAGGAGTCACGGCTTTCACTAGCTGGCTTCAGTGGCACTCACCCCTCTAAACCTCACTCCCATCCGGGTCATGGCACCAATATAACCCCTCTGGTCCCAACCGCCCCACTCGGGACTCGAACCGGCATCTCTGGCATGGGAAACATGTGCGCTAACAAGGGCGCTAAAGACCGCAGTCTCTAGCATCAGTTGCTAGGGCGCTTCTTGAGATCAGGGGAGTGAGGATTACCTGCACAGCTTTCACTAGCTGGCCTCCGTTACACTCACCCCACTAAACCTCACTCCCACCTGGGTCACGGCACCAATATAACCCCTCCGGTCCTAACCGTCCCGCTCTGAGTGGGACTTGAACCGACGTCTCTGGCATGGGAGGTAGGCATGCTAACAAGGACGCTAAAGACCACAGTCTCTAGCATCAGTTGCTAGGGCGCTTCTTGAGATCAGGGGAGTGAGGATTACCTGCACAGCTTTCACTAGCTGGCCTCCGTTACACTCACCCCACTAAACCTCACTCCCACCTGGGTCATGGCACCAATATAACCCCTCCGGTCCTAACCGCCCCGCTCTGAGTGGGACTCGAACCGACGTCTCTGGAATGGGAGGCAGGCGTGCTAACAAGGATGCTAAAGACCACAGTCTCTAGCATCAGTTGCTAGGGCGCTTCTTGAGATCAGGGGAGTGAGGATTACCTGCACAGCTTTCACTAGGTGGCCTCCGTTACACTCACCCCACTAAACCTCACTCCCACCTGGGTCACGGCACCAATATAACCCCTCCGGTGGCTATACAAGGACGCTAAAGACCACAGCCTCTAGCATCAGTCTCTAGTGCACCTCAGGAGAGTGAGGTTTACTCACACAGTTCTCACTAGCTGGTCTCAGTGTAGTTATTAATTTTCAATTCAGTGATTTACATTTCCTATGGTATATGTTGCATGCCTTGTCTGTTGTTACAAAAGGGTTCAAGTGGAACAGATACTTCAGATGTAAAGATCACAAAGCCACTTCCTCTGTGTATGAGAGATGAAAGGATCTTGAGGCTGAGGTTTGAGAAAGGATGTCACTTAACAATCATACAAAGATTAGATAGGTTCTTTTAGCTTTCAGTTATTTTAACTGTTGTTCCAAGGAACATGTAATCATCACAATGATGATATGCGTGTCTTGAGGAAAAAGCATGACCATGGATGTACAAAGTTCATGAAATTCCAGTTAATTTTATACTAGAGATTGTGATCATCTACAGCGGTTGGTAATGTGCTGTTCTGATCATCATTGTGCTCTACAAAGTCCAAGTATTTAGGTAAGTCATGCATTGTTTAGCATTTGACTAAGTTACTCAAGTTCAATGGTATAACTGGTATAAATTCACTGTATTTCTAAGATGTATTAATAAGTTGATGAAAGATTATTGAAGTATGTTATAAAAAAATACAATTTCAGTCTGTTTCAAAATTTTAATTCAATGTGTAATATTTCTTAAATTTATTAGCAATTTCCGAGTAAAAATGGTTTCAAAGTTTTTTTTCTCAGCATACAGAGAGCAAAGAATTGAACGTGGACAAATCGGATCTGGTCAATTCGTGATTGCAGAACGAACATGAGTGATGAGAATACAACGGACAACGACTACTACGACTTATACTACGAAGACCAGATGTGTAAGAAAGATGAAGTGGTGAAATTTGAACAGATCTGATCTGGTCTAACTGGAGTAGTTTACGATGTTGCAGAACAACATGACTGATGAAGAGACAATGGACCCTGACTTCTATACCCTAGAAAATGAATATGGCAATGAGTTGTGTATCAAAGAGGAGGTGGTGAAAGTTGGATCCATTATTATTCCAGTCTTTTTCACATTGGTGGTTGTGTTAAGCTGCATAGGTAACGTCCTTGTTCTGGTCATCCTGGCGCTCTACGAGAACCTCAAATCCCTGACCAACGTCTTCATCCTCAATGTAGCTCTGTCAGATCTGCTGTTCACGTTTGGACTTCCGTTCTGGGCCTCGTACTACATCTGGGATTGGACGTTTGGAGAGATTGGCTGTAAAGCGGTGAAGTTTCTGTTCTATGTTGGCTTTTACAGCAGTGTGTTGTTCTTAACTCTCATGACCATTCAGCGTTACATGGCAGTGGTTCATCCTCTGTCTGACTGGGAGAAATGTAGAGGATTTTCTGTCGCTCCCTTTATCGTTTGGATCCTGAGCGGAGCAATTTCACTGTTTGGTTCACTTCATAGCAAAGTTATACCACATTTTAATAGTACATACTGTGAGTATGGGAGTGTTCAAGTGAAATCTGGCATTGCTTATTTTCAAAATGCTTTTTTCTTCATTGCATTTCTAATCATGGGTTATTGCTATGGCAGAATGCTTCGGACGATAACAAAATCACGGACCAATAAGAGACACAAGACTGTTAGACTAACATTTGCTATTGTGCTGGTGTTTTTTATTGGTTGGGCTCCATATAACATTGTTATGTTCCTGAGATCTTTGACCGATCAGAATATCCAGCCATTCACAGACTGTACAGTAAGCATTAGACTCGACTATGCATGTTATGCTTGCCGAATGTTAGCTTTCTCGCACTGTTGCTTGAACCCTGTGTTTTTAGTTTTTGTAGATGCAAGGTTCCGTAATAATTTACGAGCAATTCCAAAGAGGGTCTTATGTAAAGATTTAAGTCTGAATAATCTGTTTTGGCAAGATAAGAAATACTCGAGACAGAAAACAATAGCATTGAAAGAGATTGAAGAATCAGGCAGCATATTGGATCAAATCATCACTGGTTACAAATAACATAATATAATATTGGAACGCTATCTTTGTGTAAAAGCATGTGTTGAGCATTGTTGGGGAAAGTTACTTTTAAAAAGTAATGCATTACAATATTGCACTACTTAGTTACTTTTTATGAAAAGTAATGTGTTACGTTACTTTTTCTCACCTGGGCTGGGGTTGCTTGTTTGTTTTTTAACAACAACAACAACAAAAAAGTTATATTTTTGGCAAAGGCCCTTTCACACCAAAAGCCTGAGGCTGAAGGAAATGCATATTTACACCTGTACAGTAGAGGGCGCAGCTCAAACTAACCTTTCAGCTGTGCTGCCATTCTGAATTGAAGAAGAATAGGATACAGGAGGAGGAAGTTCAAAACTCTTATTTCTAAATCTAATCTAAAGTAATGTTTGCCTATTAGTATGGTTGAATTTGATCATTGAAAGTCAGCAGCAAAGGCATTGGTTTATAAAGTGAGATTAAATACATAAAATACATTTGTGTAATTTAATATAGTTAATTATTACAGGTTTGCATAAAATTATGAAATTGTATTTCACAGTTTTTATTCATTATGAGAAATACTGAATGTTTCCGTGCAAGTGAGATGAATAAATGCATGTTCGCATTTAGTCTCGAACTAAAATAACCATCATGTTCACACTTGCGTTACTTATTTGAAAAAGTAACTTAGATATTTTGTTATAAATCGAAAAAGTAATGTTACATTACTAGTTACTTGAAAAAAGTTGTAATGTGTTACCCCCAACACTGGTTTTGAGTTCATGCCAGCCCTGAATACACAAAAGAAAAATATGTTGTGACTAAAGTGTTACTGAATTTCTTAAATACTCCCATCTAAAATGACTGAGAACTGCCTGTGAAAAATGCTGATTATGCAGCTTTGTTTTGATGCAAATGACTGGAAATTGACATTTTCTACTTTCACATGAGAAAGTGTAAAGCGTGGTCTGTGGAAGGAAGCACAGCGTCATCGCTGGCCTACATAAACAGGAAAATGGAAGATTACACAACTCATTTATGTCTGTTTTTATTTTTTAAGAGGTTAATAACAAACAAACAAAAACATATTAGCATGCTTTTAGCATATGAGATCCCTGCAACCATAATCACCTTCATAAAAACAACATACTTTTACAACTTAAATTAACTTATGACATAAAAGCAGCTATCAAGCATTTTTTTCCCACTCTCTGCATAGTTCTACAAGAACATGGAAATAAAATGAATAATATGAACACTATAATAAACCAACAGCTTTGAAATGCCCATTACCAAGAAATTGCCACAACACAAAAAAAATTATTGTGAAAGTGATACTTTCGTTTCATGTTTGTGAGGGAAAGAGGAATGGCTGAGTTTTGAGGTAGGCACACATTCATTATGAAAGCGCTCCAATATACCCTGTCCAGTTAGCCAGGAGTCATTAGTACTAACAGGACTGACAAAAATTACGGTAAGAATGAATTATTCTTTATTATTTCATTAGGCAAGTAAATAACTACAACGAATTCTAACAGCAAAATGAATATTATCATACAGAGAACATCATGACTGAAGACTTTACATATCCTGATTATGTTACACCAGAAGACCAACTATGTCGCAAAGAGGAGGTGGTGAAAGTTGGATCCATTGTTATTCCAGTTTTTTTCACTCTTCTGGTTGTATTTAGCTGCATCGGTAACATCCTTGTTCTGGTCATCCTGGCGCTCTACGAGAACCTCAAATCCCTGACCAACGTCTTCATCCTCAATGTAGCTCTGTCAGATCTGCTGTTCACGTTTGGACTTCCGTTCTGGGCCTCGTACTACATCTGGGGTTGGACGTTTGGAGACAGTGGCTGTAAAGCGGTGAAGTTTTTGTTCTATGTTGGCTTTTACAGCAGTGTGTTGTTCTTAACTCTCACGACCATTCAGCGTTACATGGCAGTGGTTCATCCTCTGTCTGACTGGGAGAAATGCAGAGGATTTTCTGTCGCTCCCTTTATCGTTTGGATCCTGAGCGGAACAGCTGCACTGTTAGTTTCACTCCGTAGCATCGTCTTGCTACACGACAATAATCTTTACTGTGAATTTGACAGTATTGAAGCAAAACATGTCACTACTTATTTTCAAAGCATTTTTTTCTTGATTGCATTTAGCATCCTGGGATTTTGCTATGTCAGAATGTTTCTGATAATCGCACGGTCCCGAACAAAGCTACGAAAGAAGACTATCAAACTAATATTCTGCATCAGCCTGGTGTTCTTCATCGGCTGGGCTCCATACAACATTGTGATGCTCTTGAGAATTTTGCAGGATTATGGTTTAACTCCATTCACAGACTGTAAGGTATCCATTCGTCTTGATTATGCATTGTACGCTTGCCGACTGTTGGCTTTTTCACACTGCTGCTTAAACCCAGTGCTTTATGCTCTAATTGGAGATAGATTCCAGAAACATTTACGGATGATACTAAAGAAAATGTGTCCAAAATAAAGCAATTCTGCTCTACCCTGAAAAGAATTTACTATTCCTTTTCTGTATTAATGGTGTGTTTGTTTAAAGCAAGATTTCTAATGCACATTACATCATACACTACAGTTCAAAACTTCAAGGAAATTAATACTTTTATTCATCAAGGATGCATTAAACGCATCAAAAGTGACAGTAAAGACATTTGTAAAGTTACAAAAGATTTCAGTTTCAAATAAATGCTGTTCTCTTGAACTTTTTACTTAAAGAAGCAGCCGTTTTCAACATTTCTTGGTCCACTTTACTGACTCTAAGTAACTTTGCAACTACAATGCCAACTAACTCTCATTAGAGTTTAGTGGACTGAAGTAGACTAGGGTTAGTAGAATATGCTGACATGTACTTAAAGTTACTACGCAGCAACAAAAATCTGTCTGTTTGGTGACAAAAATAAAGTGTTAGCAGATATTAAAGAGATAGTTCAGCCAAAAATGGAAATTAATTTACTCACCCTCAAGTTGTTCCATAAGAATATGTGTAACCAAACCGTTGATAGACCCCACTGACTTCCATTGTGTTTTTGTTTTTTTGTTCCCCCCTACAATAGAAGTCAATGGGGTCTATCAACTGTTTTGTTACCAACAAAATATCTTCTTTTGTGTTCAAGAAATTCATACAGGTGAGTAAATGATGACAGAATTTCCATCTCTTTAAGCAAACAGTCTACTAATCCTGTTAGTAATCTATTAGTAACTGTTAATAATGACTGGTAGTTGACATGTAGTTGTAAAGTTACTTATAGTTAGTAGAATGTCTAAAGTGGAGCATCAAAATAACGTGTTACCGAATTATTTCTGAAGGATCATGTGATACTGAAGACTGGAGTATTATATTAAAAAATTCAGCATTGCATCACAGGAATAAATTATATTGTAAAATATATTAAAATAGCAAACACTTATTTTAAATTAAAATAATATTTCACAATTTTATGGTTTTTACTGCATCTTTGATCAAATAAATGCAGCCGGGGTGAGCATTAGAGACTTTTTTTTATTTTTTGTATTTTACGACACTATGCAATATTTATAAAAATGTTATTAGCTATTTTTCCTAATATATTTTTGAATTATTTTTCAATGAAAGCAGATGTTAAATTAGAGACAATGCATTTCCAATTTTTTTGAAGGCAGATTAGTGCCATCTGGTGAGAGTAAAAAAAATTTAAATTTATGTAATGCCATGGCCTAACCACTAGTGTTTTTAGACATAAATACTATTTTTTATTAAGTTGTGGATTTGTATTTATACTTAGACATTCTCAAAGACTTCTTTTTGTCAAGGTTTAGATTTTTGAAGTGATAGTTTTTGGATTATTTTTACTAGTTATTTTTATTACAAACCTGAACACAGTGGAGGACATTTTTGTTACACATAACATATAGTAACAAAAATGAACATATGTTTTATCACAGCTTAATAAATCTGGGTCTCATCTGACTGCAACATTTTATTTGTCTTTCTGCTAAATTTTACCATATTGTTACAGCAACAAAAGTTCATTTGTGTGTGTGTATATAATAGTGTGTTGTATGTGTGTGTCTGAGTGTGTGTCTGTTCCTTCCTTGTTTGTTTTTTACTGCTTTGTGGCTGAATTATTGATTTTATTTCACACATTTGCAAAAACATGCTCTGTGTTACAGTCACGCTAGCTCATATATATATATATATATATATATATATATATATATGTGGAAAATTTTTCAAAACAAAAGTTCAGTCATTTTTGTCCAAAGAGACCCATGTAAAACAACTGATTGTGATTCAAATCATAATTCTCCATAATTATCTGAAAAGATAAAAGCATAATTTAATACCCCACATGATCTTAATGAAATATTCCACATTAAATAAAAGCTTGATCGACATAATCTGTGACATGTTATTCGATAACCACCGAAAAATTCGAGATGCCCATTGGGGGAAAAAACCATCAAAGCATGTTCACATGTTTATATCAACATGTAAACCTCAGAGAGAGAATCAGCTTCACACTGACACCATATGAAAAAATGGTGGAAAAAGTTTCATCTAGGCCAGGAAAATGTCAGAATCATAAAACCGCAGCACTAATTTACTGTTACAACGTAATTTGTGCATATTAGAAACACAAAGCAGTCTTAGTCGTTTCCAGATAAAAAGTTTTATTGATTTTCATCATTTGTACATGCATATAGATTGACTTGGTTGGGAGAAAACGCTTCAGTTTTTTAAAGTGGTACTCAGTGCTGTTGGTTAGGTAAAAGGGCACATGGGTGCTTTATGACAAGTGCTCTTTAAATAAGACTTTTCATGAGAAATCTGTCCCTGACATCTCCGTAAACAAGTTGTGCTTGTTTTAAACCTTCACCCACCATTTCACGAGATCTGCGAACAGATTTTGTGCAACATTTCTGTATACTTTTTTAGCATCTGCATATCAAGATTTACAGTTTCTTCATTTCGATGTTATGTAATTGATCCCTGCTTCTTTTTTTGCATGGTGTCCACTGACCATCCACTGATACTGATTAAAACAAAAACACAGATAGTCTTTTGTTGTTTACAAGAGAAATCACTTTATAATATGTCCTATATAGGATACTTGGTTTTCCATGAGCCCCATGACATATTGATTGTTTGTATCTCACAGGGCTGGGATGGAAACAGCTACATGATGCAGCAGCACTTACAGGGCCGTACCGACAGCTCGTGTTACGAGCCTATTGATGAACAGAAGAGTTTTCAAAAAAACAAAAACAAATCAGCCCTTTATCAACAGCTCTACAAACAAATCCTCAAAACTTCACTTCATTTGATAAGGCAGAGGAAAGACATAGGTAGCAGCATTTCAGATTTAAAGAGATTCTGCTTATTACGTCATGATTCACACTAAAAACTGCTGGGTTAAAAACAACCCAAGTTGGGTTGAAAATAGACAAAGCCAGTGATTTTGGGTTGTTTTAACCCAGAGGTTGGGTTAAAGGGATAGTTCGCCCAAAAAAGACAATTATGTCATTTATTACTCACCATCATGTCGTTCCACACCTGTAAGACCTTCATTCATCTTCGGAACACAAATTAAGATATTTTTGATGAAATCCGGTGACTCAGTGAGGCCTGCATTGACAGCAATGTCACTGAACCTCTCAAGATCCAGAAAGCTACTAAAGACATATTTAAATCAGTTCGTGTGACTACAGTGGTTCAACCTTAATGTTATAAAGTGACGAGAATACTTTTTGTGTGCCAAAATCCCCCCCAAAATAATGACTTTATTCAACAATATCTAGTGATGGGCGATTTCAAAACACTGCTTCATGAAGCTTCGAAGCTTTACAAATCTTTTGTTTCAAATCAGTGGTTCGAATCGCATAAACGAAGCCTCGTTTACTGAAATCACATGCTCCGAACCACTGATTCGAAACAAAAGATTCGTAAAGCTTCATGAAGCAGTGTTTTGAAATTGCCCATCACTAGATATTGTTGAAAAGTTGTTATTTTGGCGCACAAAAAGTATTCTTGTCGTTTTATAATATTAAGATAGAACCACTGTAGTCACATGAACTGATTTAAATATGTCTTTAGTAGCTTTCTCGATCTTGAGAGGTTCAGTGACATTGCTGGCAATGAAGGCCTCACTGAGCCACCGGATTTCATCTGAAGATGAACGAAGGTATTACAGGTGTAGAAAGACACAAGGGTGAGTAATTAATAACATTATTTTCATTTTTGGGTGAACTAACCCTTTACATGTTTTCCCAATGTGCTGGTCAGTTTTATTTAACCATTTAACCAACTATTTCAAAATTACTGTATGGCTGGCTTAAAATAAACCCAAAATAGGTTGGAAATTAAAAATCAGACAGTCAAAAGGTGAACATTTATTAATAAGCAATTTAATAAATGTTTACTGTTTAATTATTATTCGTTAAACTTGTTTTAATAAATGTTCATTTATTAAACATATTAATAAATGTTAATTTCCAACATATTTTGGGTTCATTATAAGCAAGCAACAGTCATTTTTAAACAACAGTTGAGTTAAATAAAACTACCCAGCAGGTTTAACCCAACCACTGGGTTAAAATGACCCAAATGCAGGGGTTAAAAAAACAACCCAACCGCAGGGTTAAGACAACCCAACCGTAGGGGTTACAACAATCCAACCGCTGGGTTAAGACAACTCAACCGCTGGGTTTGTCCATTGTCAACCCAACTTGGGTTGTTTTTAACCCAGCATTTTATAGAGTGTTACATTCTAAAGATCTTTTGATTTTAAACGATTAGCTTGTATAGGTTCTACCAATTAAATATAGACGTTACCTCTCACATACGCACAAGTCTCTATATTACAAGTCGCTTTCGGGTGTCTGTGATTAATGCTACACATGGCTAGCAAACCATCAGCTGGGTGAATCTCACAAAAAGGTCACATTTCAACCTAAAATCTAATGGGGGAAAAAGTGATACATTTTTTTATTTTATTATTTAAATCAGCATTAATTAAAGGCAGTAGAACAATTGTTACAATGATGTATAAATACTTCACAATTTACTTAATATTTTTGCCACAGTTACTATAATGAGAAATTGTGAGGATGTGCTTAATTTTAACGTAAATATGAAAAAATGACTTCATTTAATTTTGAGTTAAATATGACATTGAATATGTTCCTGATAAGTTGTATGAGATTCAAATCACCCAATTATCTTAGGAAAAAAAACAATTTAGGATGAAAGCTTTGCTTTGCTCAGACTGTGCAGAGGACCTGGAGTGGAATGAGACGTAATTCAAGAGGCAAAAATCTGTTCAAGCTTTACAAAGAGGGCAGAAAATATGTTCTCTTCATTTGAACATTAATTATAAAACTAAGCAGAGAGTTCAGCCACTCAATTGCTGGCATAACGAGTGCAAAACTACGAGGTTTTACCATAAATCTACGCAAACACAACAAACATCATTCTCTTGTCACACATTCCTTATGTTAGCACTTCACAGGAGCTTCCACGACAGCGACGACACTTTTCTTCAAGTATTAGATGTGCCTTCACAGTCACCACGACTCCCCACATGACGGAAGATGTGGTTTCCTGGAGCTTACCACTTCAGTTTGGGGAGACAGAAAGGAGAATCCAAGAGATCGGTGTCAGCTATGAGGACACGTTTTGCTATTTTAGGTGTCAGGCGTCAGAGGAAGGGAAGTACAATGAGGGGTCTCCCTCTGACTCTATTTCCTGTGTTGCAAGTTGCACTTCCACAATTATAAATGTTCATAGATCTATAATGGGGAAGAAAAAAAGAAAGAAAAAAAAAAAATCAAAATGGCATGTCACCCCAAAACCAGAAAAAAAAGGGGGGAAAAGAAAGAGTGTTGTGTCCACAGTGACTGACCTGAACTCTACTGTGCCGGGTTCTCCTCCAGTTCACTCACGTCATGTGTGCTGCCGTTCTCTCTGAAAGCCAACAGGGGAACCTTCCTCTTCTCCTCCTCCTCTTCATTTTCCATTTCCTCTCCATCTCCATCTTGACGGGACAGTTTGTTCGCCATTGGGACCTCTATGACCTCCTCGAAGGCTTCTGGGACAGCGCCATTTTCTCTAAGTTGGGCAGCCACACTTGCAGTGAAGAAATGAGTCACAGATTACAAACTGTTTGAGTTTTTTCTGATTAAGCATATTGTTGAATTAACTGCTTTTGCCTGTGTTCTCATTTGTCTACTGAATTAATAAATGTAAAATTGTCTGTAAATAAATTATCTAAAGCTTATAAAAATAAAGTTGTAGTTCCTCCGATCACCAGTAGAGGACAGGAGAGATGCAGATTCTACACATCAGTGTCAGACTATTTTTTATATAACACAGCTTCATTTAGTGGAAAATTATCTAAAGTGACTGTTACAAGCCTGAGTTTCCCATTGCCTGTTGGGGCAGAGCATGGGAATTTCTTATTCGCTCCCTATGTTAATTGATAATTAGCCGATTAGAGTATATAAGTGCTCTGGGTTGTATTTCGAAAAGGCACTCCTTGTGGGATAGTTTCTACTGGTAGTGGCTTGTGACCAGGATGTTGTGACCTTACTGACTTCTTTCTTATTTGTTTTTTTTATGAATTTCTTATATCATGAAGCTTAAAGATTTTGTTGTGGTTATATTTGTTATTTCTTTGTTTTCCTTTATTATCATTAGACTTATGTTTATTATTATTCCTAATATCATACCTATTGTGCATTAAGCATCTCAATATGGGACTTTTCTACTGCTTTCTTAATATAAAGACAAATGAAGGAAGTTTTATTTAACCCTTTAAGCCCGAAGTGTACCGCCGGCGGTACACCACCACCCCATGACAGGAATAACACAAAATATGTATATTTTAAAGCTTAGAAAGCTTTTTAATGCATCTAACCATTTTGATCAGTTCTTAACGAGTGCCGAGTCATCCCTCTAAACCCGAGTGTACCACGCGCAGGCACCACCTAGCTACGAAAAAATTAATAATCATATTTTTCAAAACAACTGCCTTGATCAACACAAAATATGTCATTTGAAAGCTTAGAGGCTGAACTTGACAATTCATTTTTGCCAATTTGATTAACTTCTATGTAGTGCTGAGTTATTTGATGATAAATAACTCAGCACTACCCATATGTAAATAATATATGGATGTGGCATTTATGTCATGTTTTGGCTCATAACTTCATGAAACATGCTCCGATTGTGTAAAAAATGGCACATCATTACTTACAGTGGATACTCCTGATTAAAATGAGTCCAAAATCAGGGCTCTGAACCAGTTCAACAATTGAAAACGAAAACCGGAAACGAACGAAATTTTGACTGGAACGTAACCAGAAATGGAAACGAAATCAAATTGAATCGTTCTGAACAGAAACGCTAATTTGAAATGGCCATTAACCAGTAAATAACATTATTTTTTCATTCTATTTAATATTTTGATTTGGCAGTCAACCAATCACGATTTCAAATAGTACAGCCTATGCAAATGTGACACTGACGCATCCAAAGTGTGTGAAATGCCCATGCTCAGGCCCTACAGTGAGTAAAATGCCCGCACTGATGCGCTCAGGCTCAGCTGTCAAGTCATCATAGGTTAGGTAAGTCACAATGGCAATGCCCTGGCATTAGTTTTTCCGATGATATATGTCACCAACCGACAAGCATTAGGCCTACATTTAAGTGAAAATGAGTGTCAAGTAGGCTAATATGCAGCTTGTTGTGCGTTTTGAAACCAGCGAAAATTGCAGTATACGTAGAACAAAAGTTCACACAACGTCACATCATGCACATGCGTGTGAACGGAGAAAACAGAATAAAACTATAGGCCTACATAACCCATATACAGTAAAAGGGAATATTTAGGCCTATAGGCTACGCGATATTTCACTATATAATTAGGTCTACAGATTAACAAAATGAAAGTGGTTCATTGTGGTGCACTCCAAAGATCTAGGAAAAGAAACAGACATTCTGCTTGTTATTTTAAGTGTCTTTTGTAAATGTATGAATTATGTCTTGCTTTTACCTGTATGACCATAAATTACGGAGTACAGTTTACTGTCTTAGAAGGAAAAAAAATTCCAGTGGAGGATGATGTCGATAATGCGAGTGAAGTACAAAGCTTAAATAATAAATAATAGTTTAGCATTCGTCTCGAAAATGGAAACTGTGCCGAATGAGAAAGGCAGGCTTCAGATTCACTTTAAATTAATTCGTTTAGCATCTTATTTAGTTTTATTTCTAATAAATAAACCTGTTTCTCGCCTTGAATATAGCAATAGAAGCTGGAATGGCGTTAAAAAAGAAAAGAGAATCTTTTTAAAACTCGTTCTGGCCTGGCGTATAGCCTGAATTACCTTTAGAGGTTTTGTGGTAAAATTAATAGGGCAGTTTTGTTCATAATTTATGTTTACAAACATAATATATATATATATATATATAGGCTCGGCTATTTGACATGCAGAATAAGAACATTATTAACCATTATTTTTTCTAAACAAACCGGTTTCAGAACATTAATAATACAGAAGGAACGCTGGAACAGAAACGTTAAAATACAGATTCTGCCCGGAGTGAAACGATTTTTTTTTTTTTTTTTTCGTTTTTAAGCCCTGTCCAAAAATCAACATAATCCCTTGTGTCCTTCACGAGATATTCCTTATGCAGGAACAATTTTAAAAATGCCCATTAGGGGGCGTCAAGGGCTAAACAAAAAGGCTACCTTGATTCCAAATGCTATAACTTTTGATTACTTTATTCTATAACCACATAATTTATCCAGAAGCAGCTCTCAAGTAGGGAAATTTTCTTCCTACCTTATTTCCTTTCTGAGTTATTGCATGTCAAATAAGAAAAATATGTAATATTAGAATAAAAAATTATATTTTTGTCTTTTATCGGCAGTTTCTCAGCATGTTAACTACCAGGCCTTGGCTTTTCATGTTTGTTTTTATGATTAATTATGAAAAACAGTACTCTGATCTCACCTGTGACCTGATGTTGGCAGTATGGGTGTAATGAAGCTGGGGTCCGAGTGTCCATTACTGTCACTGCGTAAGGTCTCGGATGTCTCCGGAGCCTGAGGGGCCGACACACTCACTGAGGGACTGCTGGATATTGAAATCGCTAAGAAAGGCAAGAGAGAGGGACATTAATGATGTCAGCTTCATGACAGACTCATGAATCAGAGGAAAGGTCAGAGTGCAAACACTGGTGCATATGTAAATGTAAAAATCACAATTCACCTGAATCCTGTCCACTCTGCTGGCTGACGTCGCCATTTCTCTGTGGGGTGGTTTTCTTCAAAACAGAAATTGTGTAAAACAGAAAGTGTGTGTTAAAAAAAAAAAAGCCAAAAACTTCAAATGAAAGGCAACAATGCTGAACAGATGGCAGCAATTGCTTTACATCTTACCTGATCAGATCGGCGTGTGCGTTTCATAATTTCCTCAAGACGCTGTGACCGACAAGAACACAATCAGGTAACTTTAAAATCCTGATATTACCTGAAAAGTCATTCAATAAAATGAACTTAGCTTACCTTTTTCCTCTCCATTCTCTCAGCCTCCTCTTTCTGGAAGTGTTTCTCTCTCTCCAGACGCAAACGCTCTGCCTCTTCTTTCTGGCGAGCCTCTTCTTCTTCTTTCTGAACATACAGAGCCACAGAAAACACATTAGGAAAACGGCATTTGAAATTTTACATATAAGCATTACTCAGCATGCATCAACTTTAGGGCTGCCAAACTTAATGCGTTTTTTAGAATTCATAAAGTGATTAATGTTGTTTAGTGCACATATTACAAAAACATGGCTTTAGAAAGTGCCAATATATTGTTTCCATATCATTAAACATAAGCGTATCCACATTTTGAAAGTTCAAGTTTTGCTAACTTTTTACTTTACACATTTAATTTGACTATAATAAAGCATTCAAATAATACATTTAAAATGAATTTTGTATTTCATATGCACACATGCACTACTTTTCAAATGAGGTCAGATTGTTTAATGTTTTTGAAATGTCTCTTCTGCTCTCCAAGGCTGCATTGATTTAATCAAAAACAGTAACAATAGTAATATTGTGAAATATTATTACAATTTAACATAACCGTTTTCTATTGTAATATATTGTAAAATGTAATTTATTCCTGTGATCAAAGCTGAATTTTCAGCATCATTACTCCAGTCTTCAGTGTCACATGATCCTTCAGAAATCATTCTAATATGACAATCTGCTGCTCAAGAAACATTTCTTATTATTATCAATGTTGAAAACAGCTGTGCTGCTTCATATTTTTGTTGAAACTGATACATTTTAATTCAAGATTCTTTGATGAACAGAAATTTCAAAAGAAAATTTAAAGCATTAATATGTTAGTTTTATATTTAACATTATAAATGCATTTACTGTCGCTTTTGGTCAATTTAATGCATATATCTCTGATTGTGTTCGTCTGAAAGAAGATGGTCAAATACACCTAGGATGGCTTGAGGGTCAGTAAATCATGGGATAATTTTCATTTTTGGGTGAACTATCCCTTTAATAAAGCACATATTGAGTGTTATGTTTGGTGTGATGAATGAATGAGATTGTTGTATGTATGTTGTGTTTGTCTGTGTACCTGTCTCTGCAGGCGTTCAGCTTCCTCCCTCTCCCTCTGTGCTCTCTCCTCCTCTAATCGCTTCTCCTCCTCCTCTTGTCTCTTCTTCTCCTCTGCCTGCCGCTGTGCCTCCTCCTCTCTCTTCGCTCGCTCCTCTGCTTTCCTCCGGGCCATCTCCTCCCTGCTGCGCCTGTACACACACAGACACATGATTTAAAAATGTGTGTATAGTGCATAATGTATAGTGCTTTGGTTGTGTTCAATGTACATTTAGACACCACTGAAGATTACACCACCCTGCAACATATTTGTTGAATGAAATCTAATACTTTTTCTTAACAATTTTTAATAAATTATTACTAAAGTTTTGCTCTTGTGCATCACACTTTCTTATGAAAATCTCTCCCACGTACCTTTCAGCCTCTTCCTGCTGTCTCTTCTCCTCCTCTTCTCTTTCTCTCTGTTCTCTGGCCTGCCGTCGTTTCTCAGCCAGCAGACGAGATGCCTCCTCAGGATCTGTTGTGCCTGCAGAGGGTCGTGCTGTCGGAGAACTTCCAGAAGCTTCTACAAAGAGAAAGAGGCATAGGATCAGAATAAATTATGCTAGTTCAATTGAACTTGATGGTTCATGAATGGCTGGTTAGTATTACAGACCAGCAGAAGGCTCTGGTTTAGTTGCAGGAGCCTCTGGTTCAATTTTAGGAGGTTCAACATCCTCTTTTTTGCCCCCCACTCTTTCTGGGGTAACTTTCAGGCTCTCTGATGTCACTCTGTTGGGCCTGAGATTGCCTGGCAATAAGGACGGGTTACTGGGAGACAGCGGTATTGATGCTGGGGGAGGTGGAGACCTGGACTTTTTGGGGTTAGGCATCTTCTGAGAGGGTTTAGCAGTAGAGCCCCTGAGGAACAAATACACACACAGAAATAGTCATTGTTTTCATTTTGTCCAATACAGCACAGTTTTGAGGTCACAAATGTATATTTATACTACTATTATAATAATATGTGCTTGCTGTGATGTCTGTCATTAATTTTAATCAAAGAACAAAGGTAATGGAGAAAAATTAATCTATATTTCATTTATAATTTATGCAGTGAATTTCTGTATATTTCCTTTTAAACAGGTAGGAAGTCCACAGGTAAATATGACATTTATTATAATGGGTTTATGTAAAGATTGAGAGCTTTTAGTTATACTGTAATGTTGAATGTCTATAATTAATGTTTAAAAAAAAAAAAAAATTCATAGAGGTTCCAGTATTACTATCAGTGATACTGGCCTTCATTCGTTCATAAAAAGATGCCATTTAACAAATATTTAAAACATACTGTCTTTTAGGTTGTTTCTACATTAATTTGGAGAGTAACTGTGAAACTATTACAATAAAAATATTAAAAACTACAATGTTTTTAATTGTGATTAGTTACAGAAAAAATGTGTGATTAATTAGTTAATTTTTTTAATCGATTGACAGCACTATAATATATATATATATATATATATATATATATATATATATATATACACATACATACATATACACACACACACACAATGCTATTTATAAATTTAAATATGAATAAATATTAAATAATAACTCTTAATATTAATATCAAAATGTTTATATTTATTTTAATACCAGTTTCAAACCTTAAGTAAGTTTGTTTTTTATTTTATAAACACATTTCTATTTTATTATTATATATTTGTTATATATTATAGTATAAGTTTCAGTAATTATATCTAAGAAATTAATTAAGAAACAAAGCATTTCCAGAATTGTTTATCTACATAAAATAAGCATGATCTCTGAACCAGAAAGAGGATCTCTAATGTCACAGGGAGACTGCTAAATATGAATATTTAATATTTTGTTATTATTTATCAAAATAAATAAATAAAATAATTGGTAAATGAAAAGTGTTTTATCCATTTTTTTCATTCTGTCCAATAACTTTGTATATAAAACTTTTTGTATAGTTTAGTAATTATAGTTAGCTAGAAATCAGAGATTGGTTCTAACATTACAGGAAAATTGATGATCATGAAGTTTTGTTATTACTGAATTTTTATTTTAGTTTTTAACTAAAATAACACAACCTGGTTGACAGTTTTTCCAAAAAACATCCAAAAACAAAAGATATATTAGTGGAAATATTCCCAAAAAATGTTCAGTATAAAACAAACTTGGAATCACTTTAGTATAGGAAACACATATTCACTATTAACTAGGACTTTTCCCTCAATAAACTCCTAATTTACTGCTTATTAATAGTTAGTAAGGTAGTTTAAGTTTAGGTATTAGGTAGGATTAAGGGATGTAGAATATGGTCATGCAGAATAAGGCATTAATATGTACTTTATAAGTACTAATAAACAGCCACTATGCAAGCTAATATGCAACTAGTTAAAAGTGAGAACTGTTCTCCATACTGAAGTGTTACCAAAAAATCTCCTGGTCATGAAAATTAGATGCACCTTGTGACAGAATGACATGCTGAACAAAGGTTTATTCCATATAGTCTTGTTTTCATCTAAGAAATGGTGCTTATACCTGTTGGGGGATGGATTGGTGGCCCTGCTGTGATGACTGACAGGTGAAGGAGATCTCTTGGGCGTGAACAGGCTCAGACTGGGAGTGGGATATGACAGGTTACTCCATGACTTCCTCACATAGTCCTTATCCTTCCTGTCAATCTATACACAGAGGCACGAAATACATCTTTCAAGATGTCTATTGTACTTCCATACTACATTATACAAAGATCAACACATTGCAATTGCCCAACATAGACTCTTAAGTACGCCCTTTTAAGCATAGGGCACTTGCACAAACACACAAACAAATTCATGGACATATTTACACCAATACAATACCGGGATATTCTGGGTGGTCTTTCTGCGAGCGCTGCCGTCCGAAGGGATGAACCCTGCTCTGATTGGTCTCTCAAAATTAGGGCCTGCTTTGATTGGTCGCTCGGCGCTGCGTGACTGGATGGACTTGAAGGACATGGAGCTCATTGGGTGACAGGAGGCTGAGCGAGGACAAACGGGGGTCACTGTACCATGGTCAAGTTTAGCCAACCAGGGAGTATTATGAGATAATTTAATTGATCCATTATGGACAAGAGGAGCGACAGGGAGGAAGGTGCGCAAAAGAAAAGGGTTAAAATGGGATGAATGAGTGATGGAAAAGTGGAAAGGGAAGAAAAAGAAAGTGTGTATTAGTATCTATGAAGCTCTAGACAGAAATTAGGCAACACTGATCATCACTGATGGGAGGAAAATCTCGTAATGGCATACAATTTTTGTAGCATACATTATGAATACTGTGCTCAATTTACTGTATGCAAAGAATTGCATTTGCTAAATGTGAAATTAAATTGAAATAAAAATGCTAAATTAAATGTTTAATTCCTAAACAAAAACTGGATGTCACTCACTACATTAAAGATGCAAAATAATGAGGTTGACCACAAAGTAGCATACTTTTTGTTTAAAATGTGTATTCACACACTATTATAAAAACAGCAGGAAGTAAATAGTACAGCACAGTATGCAGTAGGGTAGTATTTCATTCTGAATGCAGACAATTTAATTCCTCATGAGTCAAATGATGATGCATTTGCCAATGTTGCCTTTAATTTAATCAGTTGATAACAGAATCCCCAAACAATTAGAAAGAAACAGACACCTATAAATATGCACCAGCCATTAGTATCAGCTCTATTTGCACGCGCGCGCACACACACACACACACACACACACACAAATTTAAGATGAAGTGGGCAGTAACTGGGCAAAGCTGTTGTAGAGAGAAGCCCGTCTGAAAGAGGTGTTTTGTTTTAGGACAGGGGCCTTGCCAGAAACAGCTCTCACAGTTCTGCAATACTCTCATTCCCCTCTTTCTCTGCTCTCTTTCTTTGTAAATGTGTGTTCACACTGAAAATATCTTGAAGTTCAGCTATTGTATAAATCAAAGCTACTTTGAAAATGCACCCTGGCAAGCTATGAGCTTCTCATAATTTCTAGCTATTTTACAAGTTACTACCAAAAGTTTAGTTAATAACGCTTAAGCTATACAAGAAGAAAATATATTGTAAAATTGTCAGAAGAGGGCTTGAAAAGCTATACTACTTTTAAAACATCTAAGTTTTCACTAGCTAGGGTGTAAAATTAACACTTGCCACCAGACAAACGCAGGCATTTTTTGTGCAGTGTCAGGTAGGGGTGTAATGATACATGTATTCATCCTGAACAGTCATGGTATGGATGTCACGGTTCAGTGCATACAGTCAGACAACAAATACAGTCAGTTACGGGTGATCCACACTCCAATCCAGAAGGGGGCGCAAGCATTAATACAAGTCTGTTCGCTAACCGAGCAGAAGAAGAACAGCACATACGCAAATGACTTGAGCATACGTCAAATGCCTCTTTCTGCGCTCATGGGCAAAGGTTTGCATGCTCATCTGTGCGCGAAACATGGTAAATTAAGTATAGGATGGTTGGGCTTCAGCTTTGAATGTTTAAATATAGTTTAAGTGGAGCAAATTGTAACACTCCGAATGCAAAAGTTTTATTTTTCATTTTTCACTTTTATAACACAAAATGCTTTTCAGTTTTGTAGCTGATTGTGACCAAATACCTTTTGTTTTGTTTTTTTTAAATCAGCCCTGCAAAATAATATGACCTATGCAAGAGGGCAATCTGTTTACTGCTTAATACACTATAAGAGGCTGTACTGGCCCAACTAGGGGACTAAAAGCTGCTAGGTGGAACAAACTGTGATTTGCACTACTGTCTGTTCAAAATAAATAAAAACCTTGCATTATGGATTTGTTCCTTTGTCCAGTAACACTTTAGTTTAGGATCCAATTCTCATTATTAATCGTTTGCTTATTAGCATGCATATTACTAGGATATTGGCTGTTTATTAGTACTTATAAAGCAGATTTTAATGCCGTATTCTACATGACCATATTCTACATCCCATAATCCTACCCAATAAATGACAAAAGCAGTAATTAGGAGTTTATTGAGGCAAAAGTCATAGCTAATAGTTAGTTAATAGTGAGAACTGGACCCTAAACTAAAGTGAGACCATTTTTCCTATTGCACCGAAATCATACCGAACAGTGACCCCAAAACCAAGGTATGTACCGAACTGTGACTTCTGTGTACCATTACACCCCTAGTGTCAGGTCATTTTGCCTATATATCTACCAATGTGGCAGGAAAACGGTAATATGTCTTAGGTTTTAACAAGAATTTGAAGCAACATGCATAATTCAATTTCAGGTTTGTAGTGCGTTATTTTCTACATTTGAATTATTTATTTATTTATTTTAAAAAGTAGCTGGTTGAATTGGGCATTCACCAGCTCAATGTTAATTTCCTACCCTATCTGTGACCAAATGAAGGTGTAAAAAAAAAAAAGTGTATTAAATTGTATCATACTGTGCATTTGTTTGTGTTCTACCTGCTTCTCCAGACAAAGACATGGCGCTGCGACTCCTGGCCAGGTAGGAGTGTGTTGGTGTCTGTAGTCGACTGACCACTGTATTCTCCCATGGGGTGAGAGGCAAGCGACGCATACCTGGACGAGAACACACATGCATATTCTCACTTATACAGTGTCAATGTTTTTGAAAAGTAAATAATTAATTGTCCAGGAACAAAGGACAAAAGTGTTACATGCTACAGTTAGAGCACTGAAACAGGTGCATCACATCACATGCATTCATAACTCCATACAGTATGCCTAGAATAAGTTACCCAGTTGCATCATCTGCTGGTGACAGTGAATCATGCATGTTTTATGTAAAGTTTTGTGTTAAGTGAGACCAACCAATCAAGGAAAAACAGAGTTAGTTACCCTAAACATAACCACTACTGTAAAGACAACATAAAACTGCAATCACAACCCATTTAATCTCTGTAAAGTGACATATTTCTAACAAAAAATAATATTTCAGGGTGGGACTTTATCCATCATGATTTGACTGGATCATGAAAAGTCAGCTATGAAAATAATATTATTTTGGCCACCCCACATGATCAGTCGCAGAGCAGAAAACTAAAGTCAACTGTTTCTTTAAAATAATATGCACAATAAGACATTTATTTAAAAAAGTAAATTACTGCAGTTTTGTTTTCATGTTGTCTTTAAAAAGGTGGCCAACTGCTGTAGGGAAAAAAAATAAACATGCAAGAACTAAATATCAAAAACATATTAACAATATACAGTTAAATGACAGTGAAGCCCTCAAATGAAGCATGCAGCATTGCACACACAGTACAACTTTTTCCCCATTATTGTTTAGTTAAAGATTATTTGCAAATGTATAAACCATTTAAAACTTACACAAACTTTAACATGCAACATTTGCAAATACTGGAAGAGACTGCATCACTCAGGGCTCAAGACTAACAAATTACAGAATTGCTTGATTATAGACTTGTTACTGTTTTGTTCAGAAGCATTTGGTCATGTTTAAATTGTGTGGATGCATTAGAGTGCAACAGTCGGGTTCCAGAAGTAAAAACTCCATTAATTTTCTTCAAATGGAAATTTATTTTTAACGATAACTTGTACGCATTTAAAGACAGACTTGCTTTGAGTTCAGAGGTTGTTAATCGATGGTTTATGCTTTTGTTAAAGCCATTATTTAAACTTATTTTAAAAATAATCATGTCTAACAGGAATTTGTGGTGAAAAACTACATCACCCACAATGCTGTACAGAAAATTACACCAATCAGAGCCATGGGGAGCAAAGGAACGCACTATCCCATATATATGTAGATTTCATCATTTTTAATTTGTAATTTGAACTGCTTCATGGGAAGTTCTTTCCCTCATTAAAGCTGTTAAATACACAGTGTTATCTTTGTCATTTTGTCTAAATTTTAAGTACTTTTTAGCTTCAAATTAAAGTTTGTTATGTTATGATTCACCTCGTAGCTGACTGGTTTGGTTCATAACACTTTAATGAGGCCTTTTTTAATATACCCATGGAAAAAGAAAAAATCAATACAAAAAATACTTCCAGAACCAATGCCACTGAAAAAGTGGGCACTAATGCACTTTATGGTAAGTGCCTAAATTGAAGCAGAATAAGCACTTGAGCATTGAGTAAAAATGTTCTTACTTTGACACGTTACTTCTCCTGAAACAGTTACTGAGTACTGTGAAGGAGCAAAAGGCATGCATTTTAAAGAAAATTAACGAATATTTAATTGAAGTCACATATTGACACAAAGGTTCTGTAATTTGTCGCTAATGATATTCTATTTTTAAATGTTCTTTCATGCTTTTTACTGCATTTATGATTAGTTTATTTGCAGTCTGGAGCCCTGGGTAGCACAGGTTTGAACCCAGAAGGAGAGCAAAAAAGATTTCTGGATTTCTAAAATCCACCTGCTGGTTTGTCCTGAGGGATCTTCTCTCTGGATATTTGGGATTTAGATAGCATTTTTTTAATCAAGCAAGATGACGAGAGAGATGTCTGCTTCTGTAAGGCTTGGACGGTACAGCACAATCACACAAAAACAGGCAAGACAAGACAAAAACATCAATTATGGTTTAAATTCAACAAGGTGATCCTTGGAAAATTATTTATCTAGAAAGAGACTTGTTTGGCTATGTGATTGTGTAAAGATTGTTTTGAAGAGATGATGTCCATATTTACCTCTATCTGGTGAATTCAGCAAGGTGGCTGAGGAAGATGACAGGCGTTTGGAAATGACTGGATCTGTGTGTTTGGACAGATTCATAGTGGAGACTGACCTTCTTTCAGCATCTACAAACACACAGGCACAAAATACAACATCAGATGCAAAACTTAATACAACTTCAATGCGTAATACAGTAAAATACACTGAAGAAAGGACTAAAGAAAGATAGAAACTGGGGAAGAGGGAAAGAGCGGCTTTACTTTTCTACTGTGTGTATGCCTGCAGCAGCTAATGGATGATAATTTTTTAAGTTAGTTCTGAGGAAAAGTGCTTAGCTACAAGTACTAATGGATGACGGCACCATTATCTGCTTAATGCTCACAATCTGCCTTCCATCTGTGTGTCCCAGGATGGACAGGCACATTGATGACTTTAAAACTAACAGGACATCTGTGATGTCTTTAAACACCTTTAAAAGGATCTAACATCACCTATATCGAAATTACCTATTTTAAAAGGGTTATATAATGGAAAAATAAGATGTTTCTGGCTTAAATAGACCTAAAAAGACTTTGGATGCACCTGAAATGTTACTCACAATATCTTTTAAAAAGTGATCTAAAGGCTTAAGCTTTAATACTTGAAGTTGGTTTTGTAGACAAAATCTTAAATGTGTAAAAGCAAAAAAGATCAAATAAAAATGTAAGTAATGTTGGTGCAAAAAAGTGGACTATAAAGGGGGGAAAAAAATCCCCTCTAAAACAGAAACTACAAAATGTCTACAAGTCATCTAACATACTACTGTTAAGCAGCTTGTTCATGTTTCTGGGTCCATGCTAACTGCTTATGGGAAAGAAAACTAATCATTTATAGGTGATGCTACAAGCTCTAGCTAATGCTGCTAGTCGGCTGCTCTACACTGACGGTCATATTCACATTTAGAGCAAAACTGCTGCTGACGCGTCAAGCTGAAAACACCATGATAGTGCTCCAGCCCAGCTAGATCCAATGGAAAGAGAGCAGAATCATCAAAACCTGAGAGAGAGAGAGAGAGAGAGAGAGAGAGAGAGAGAGAGAGAGAGAAGCAGTGAAAGGAAGAGGGAAGAAGAGAGATACAAAACAATACAGAGAGAGAGAGAGAGTGAGAAAGATATTGATGGAGCAGAAAAAAAAAAACAAAACAAAGGGAGTGTGCAGTGAACTCATGGCTCTGAGTCAGCAAATGTAATCAGAGAATAAAGAAATGTGCTGTACTGAATACATAAACATATTCGCTGGCGTTTCTGACATCACAAACTACCTTGTAACCAATCACAACAAGTAGCATATTCATAGAACCACGTATACTAAATGAGGCAAGGGTGTAGAGTTACATTCAAACTATTTTAAGGCATGAAGATTTTTTTTTTTCAAGGACAAAACGTTTAAATATGCCATTTTGGTGATCAAAGATGAGTTTTAAGGGATAAAATTATTGACTAAAGAGGGGCCTTAAAGAAATTTAGACAGCCATAAACATCAGTATTGTAATTTAAAATTTTACAGTGAAATATTATATCATCATATTTTGTTTAATATTTTTATTTAGTATTAATTAATTAACTGCATTTTTACTATTATTCTTATTATTATAATACATCATATATACATGATAAGACATGATATATACATTTTAGACCAACTTGTGCAGCCCTGTGAACAAGCAAAGCAAACCTGGAGCATAAAAAAAAAAAAAAAAAAAAAAGCATTTTAAATTGCAATCTCAATAGTGATTTTTAATCAGAAAAAAATCTGGTAACACTTCACAATAAGGTTCATTAGTTAACATTAGTTAACATGAATTAATAATGAACTGCACTTCTACAGCATTTATTAATCTTTGTTAATGTTAAATTCAACATTTACTAAAACATTATTAAAATCTTATTAACATTAGTTAATGCACTGTGAACTAGGGCTGGGTGATATGTAAAAAATATTTTATCGATAATCGCCTTAAAAATATTGTGATATCTGATAATATCGTCTACCCACCGCCCTGTTCGCCCCTACCCCGTCGGAGACAACATAGCCGACACGCACTGTAAACACACGTCAGTTTGGTTGCACTTTTTCTGACAATAGCCTGCAAATCAGTAGGCATAAACTTAATTCAATTAAAGGTTAAAGGTTTGTTTTTCTTTTCTTAGTTTGTGCTTTAATATAAAACATTAGCTTTGTTGTTATGTTAGTGTTGTTAATCATTTCCACACTGCTCTTATCAAGTGTTTGAAATGAATTTCGTTTCGTGAAGAGAACTGTTGAATTGATCGGAGTTCATTGTGAAGGTGGACATCCTGGTGGTGATTGTAAGAATGATGCATGTTGATGTCAAATGTGTCTTGCCTATTTTTTCTTAAAGCTGCAGTCCGGCATTTTTCCTCTTTCTCGCCATCTCTGTTTGAAAGCTGCAATTGCAGTCATATGCGGAACTGTTATCGTTACGTGCGCTGTGCATCGGCACGACTCCTCAGCGGATGAATCTAATGTTTGCTGTCAATCACTACACCGGTGTGGATACTGTACTTTAGAATCACAGATTCTAAATCTTGAAAGTACGAACAATATAAGAATTTTCACTGGAAAATAAAGCTGAAAAAGTAAGTAACATTTCTGCCACTTTTGTTCTGACCAACTGAGGACAAAAAGCATTAGGCCTACAATAAATCGTGCTGCCAATGGTGATTAAATCTAATGATCGCTTAGCTCGAATCACGTCAAAAAACGTGCAAATTATTATTACTGTTATAGTTTGTTCTCAAATTGTTAATGTTAACAACATCAGCATTGCGTGACTATGTGTATTTAGTGTGTAGTATCATTACCTGTAGATTTCAGTTTCTGTAGCCGCTCCACAGTCCAAAGCCTTTTGCTTTTGACTACGGGTGAATCTCCAGTTGTCACTTATGATTGTCATTTGAACCTTTCTGGATTACAATCCGCCATCAAAATGATACGTTTAATTATTTCAGCTGCTGTGAGAACAGGCTATAAATGATCCGCTACAAGCAGCATCCTCACATGATATAGCTACTTGCTGGAACTCCTTCCTTTCTGTTTACAGACGTGATGTAATGACGCAAAGACTAACTGCTGCATGCTCCAATTTCCCGCGGAAATCCACCAGGTCGCTCTTATTATAAAACATTATTACAAGCTTACCGTTGTGAATTGAGCTAAGATAATGAGACAGTTTTGGACACTGGCTGGTTATGTACTTGCTCAAAAATTCATTTTTTATCAAAAAAAGTTCCGGACTGCAGTTTTAAGGTTTTGAAACAGAAACATCGGACACATTTCATGACAATACATTTAATTTATTTAATTTTAACGAGTAGCGCTGTCCTTTAAACTTGTAGTTAAGCTATAATGTATTTGTTATTTGTCTAAAAGCGATTAAAAACAATTTGATTCGTTCTGCAAATGTTGTTTGTGAATTTTATTTTTCATTTATTTTGATAATGAACAGGCTGCAATGTCAAGCAGTGCTATTGACATGTGTGTGCGTGAGGCGCTGGCGTGATCACTTGAACTGCTTCCTTACACCAGTGAAAACAACTTAAAATACAAATTTTTGGTCACACATAAACTGTAAAGAGTTTAATTATATCTGTGTACACTCACAATAAAAACAAAACATTTTGTTTTTGCAAAATAAAGAAAACAGGTACTGCTTTCTTTCGTCTTAGTTTCCTTTTAAACGTGTTTGGAGAGCGCCGCAAAAAAATAAATCAATTAAAACAGCATATGGCTACAGTTTTTCTTTCTTTCGTTTTGTTAATCTGTTAATTGTTTAAGTGAATATATTTTGTGTATTTATTCCTTTTATTTAGGCTATATGAGTTTATTTTACGCTGCAGGTGCATGATGTGAATCCTCCTTTTCTGTTGTTTGTGCGTGTAAAACGAAACCACTGGAAAACAAATTGTTATTTTTAACGAGTCATAGACATTTAGGCTATCCATTCTAATTTAATTTAGCCTTTTAATTCTAATTTAACAATCTTGTCGGTTTAAACTGAAATGAACATTATTAGCGCCGCAGGTACAGGCCTAGGTTGATGTACAGACACATGCGTGACAAAACTGTGTTTACGGGAATATTTTGAAATAATTTTCTGTGTATTTGTCCATGAAATAACCTATGAGGCGGCTCTCTGTGCGCGCTTTGGATGTGTGCGGAGCTCAGAAAACAGTGCGCGGGGCCTAGAGAAGTGTTGTCTACTTCATCTTGCGCTTGAATGTTTTAAAAATAAAAATACATTGTTAATAAGCAAAATCAAAATGTTAATTTTATAAAGAGTAGTCTAGGCCTATTCGATTCCTGGCCTTAAGTGAATGTGATTCCAGAATATATTTTTTTTATTCCTAACCCTATTAATTAGCTAATATAGGCTACAAAATATTTCATTTATGCTATTGCATGTGAATAAATATGTGAATGTTAACTACAGGACTATGTTAAATAAATTTGTATGGTTTTTTTTCTCGATTATCGTCTCTAACTGACTTTTATTATCGACATCGTGATACATGCAAGACATCGTCGATATACGATAATATCGTCATATCGCCCAGCCCTGCTGTGAACATGAACAAACAATGAACAACTATATTTTCATTAACTAACGTTAACGAAGATTAGTAAATACAGTAACAAATGTATTGCTCATGGTTAGTTCATGTTAGTTAATACATTAAGTAATGTTTAACTAATGAACCTTATTGTAAAGTGTTACCAAAAATCTCTATTATATCTCTATTTTTTCCTCTAAATCATGCAGGCCTAGCTTGTATCACAATATATTTTATATTTTCTGACTGGTGCTTACAGGTGCAAACCTTGCAACCACAATGTTGGAGTTGGCCTCAAGACATTCCCAGTATTTGATTTTTATAGGATTTTTTTCTCTAGTTTCATTGTCATCCAGGCAAAAGTAGGAAGAACAATCACTTGAAGATGTTAACAACCCTCTGCACTTCAGGCAGCATCATTTGAGGTGTCCCGAGGATGTGTAGTTTTTCCAGAATCTCTTTATACAGTATTATCACATTAATAATTCTGTACACATGTGCTTACCGCTGTTGTGAGAGGTGCTAGCAGAAAGCGTTCCTCCCCAGCTCCAGCGGTTCGACTTCGGCCTGGCTCTCTGACTCCTCTCCATGGTCCTCCTGATAACAGCCTCATACCGTGCCTGAACACACACACACAAGGACATTTTCTTTCCAGAGAGCATTTTATTGGACAGACACATCCTTTTTATTGTTTTTCAAGAATTTATCCTGCAGTCTATATTAAGGTGATCTTTTTACAAGATGGTTTGTAGTGTTTATTATTTCCTTTAGTATTTCAATAATAAGAAATGGGTCTCTGTATACTTTCACAGTGATGACAACTATTATTAACATAATCTTAACAATAACATAAAAATGCTATTAAAATAAAAAAAAGACAAAACTGTTCTAATGTGCTTTAATAATGACCGATGAGAAATATAAAAGATAGATAATAAAATGTAAACATACAGAGAGTGAATATATACAAACAACAGCTGTAAAGGGTTTTTCCGGGCGCCTCACCTTCTCCTCCTCCAGTTTCTGCCGTCGTTTCTCCTCCACAGCAGCTCGTCTCCTCTCCTCCTTCACTCGCTGCTCCTCCAGCCTCTTCTTGCGCTCCTCCAGCTGTCTCTCATGAAACTGTCGGGCTCTCTCCTCTCTCTCCAACCACTTGGAGCCCCGTGCAGCTGCACACACAATCAATTCCCTTGGTCAAGACAAGGATTTTTTGCTGGCCCTATAACATAACTTCATGGCAGCTATAAATTCTAAAAAAAAAAAAAAAGACTTTTGCTGGAAAACGTTTGCATTCAGTTATTTTTGTATAATTTCAACTCTAACACAACTTTTCCGGTGTAACTTTAGGAGGTCTGGAAATCACAGTTTTTAACATTTCCATGACTACTGGAACAATGAAGGAAGGAAAGAGGATGGATAATATTCCTAAATAGCCCAGCTGGTATCTAGGCCTGGGAATGTCCACCAAATATGTTCTGTTCCTGGATGAGAATCCCAAAATTAAAGAGGGGTCCCTGATAATCTAAGGTCAACCGGTCATAATTCAGCGCAGAATTGCAGAAACAGGGTTTTATTGAAGGACAGGGCAGCACAACTATATTGTACCCCACAACCTGTAAGAATTGTTACTAGTTTCACAGAGATTAGCAGATTATAACAAGTATTTTAAGGGGTAGTTCACCCCAAAATTAGAAAGCGGTCATAATTTACTCATATCGCTCCAAACAAGGCTTGCTTATTCATTCAAGAGCTTTAAGCTCTGTGCGCATTCTCTCTTCACTAGACGCACACACGGTGCGTGTCCACTGGCAAGGAGCAAAGCGAGCGTTTTTAATTCTTTCCAATGGAAGTTTAGCTTAATGCTCAAACGTGAAGCTTCCCCCTGCCCCCACGTGATGTCATCGTCCATCGCAATGTTTCACTGTAGACATCGTCTGATGCCAATTTGGTTTTTTTTTTGTCTTATGAATTATATGTAAACATCTTTTATGTAAAATATCTTACTCAGGACAGTACTAAATAAAAAATAACATGCATTTTGTATGATCTCTCTTATTTTGTTAAAATTTTTCACATTTTCACAGATTCTGCAAAGGGGTTCACAAACTTTCAAGCAGCACTGTATATATGAAATTTTCCTCACAGTCACAACCCTACTCCAAACCTATAAAACTTTGGTTAATCTTCAAAAGACAAATTAAGATGTTTTTTAATGATTTTTAATATTTGTAATGTCTCTCCACTGAAAGTGTGGGTAACCAAAAGGTTCATAAAAGGCACTGAAAAATTAATCCATATGAATTGAGTGTTTTAATTCATGTCTTATGAAGGGATATGACCTCTTTATATGATGAACAGATTTAATTTAGTCATATAAACACACATACAGAGATTGCTTCACATACAGGGCTTGACACTTACTTTTTTCCCAAGGAGCACATGTACTAGTTGAAAAATGTATGATCATAATTAAAACTTTAAGGGCGCAATGAAAATTTATCAAATAGGCCTAATGTGTTTCTCCTTAATAAAGGGATACAATGAAACATTTGAGAGGTTTTGTGAAATAAAATTTCATAAAACTGATCCGCAGGGACTTTCGCACACATGCTACTAAACACATCTATATTTAATTACAAATGCAAGTGAAACTCCACATGCTAGAACAAACTTCATTGGTTTACGTGCATCCGGCTGGACATTTGAGCTTTCATATTCACTATGTGTGATGTGCTCTATGTATGTGTATCAGTGTAAATAAAAGCCTAAATTAACTTGAATCATATGGTTTCATTTAAAGATGCTTTTAAGACATTTTTTTTTAGTTCTTCTAAGTTTTTGTTACCTGGACTTTCAATGGAGGGACAGAAATGTATAAGGTTTCATTAAAAATATCTTAATTTGTGTTTTAAAGATTAACCAAAGTCTTATGGGTTTGAAATGACAAGATGGTGAGAAAATGATGACAATTTTCATTTTTGGGTGAACTAACCCTTTAAAGGGCTGCAAAAAAAAAAAAAGTTTAATGCTAAAGCTATGAGAGAAGGTGGAAAAAAACAAATAATAAGAGAGGCAGATGTTAATAGTCAACATTGTGGATTATCAATTTAATTTGCAACTAAGCACTTCAGTGATCTAATGAGCAAAATTAATCCACCAATCTCTCTCTGGCCTCTCTGTCTTGGCCTCTAACCCCTTACATAAAACGGAGTGTCCTGGTAACCACCTCGCAGAGAGTTTACATAACAACTGCACCTCGCCACAGCAACCTGCCCCTTCAAGTTAGTCATGCAGTCACTAACAGAGGAGCAAAATGTGTAAAAAAAGGCAAGATCAGGAAAAAGTGTGAGAAATGTACCTGTGGGCTTTACATGTTGAAGAAGGTTTGATTTGACAAATTCACATAATTGACATAAGTTTTAGCAGTGATTGTTTTGTTTTTTACATTTTGTATACTGTGGATGAAGACTAGCCATGAAGCTTGATATAAAATACTACTCATTTATATTATTTATGAGGTATGAAGCTTGTTTCCGCCACTGAATGACTTATCTCACAAGTCTGACTTTTTTTCTTTTGCGTGTTATATAGTGCGAGATATAAAGTCAGAATTGTGAGATCTAAACTTACAATTGCAAGTTATAAAGTCAGAATTGAGAGTTTATATCTCACGATTGACTTTCTCAGAATTGTGAGATATACAGTGGGTACGGAAAGTATTCAGACCCCCTTAAATGTTTCACTATTTGTTATATTGCAGCCATTTGCTAAAATCATTTAAGTTAATTTTTTTCCCTCATTAACGTACACACAGCACCCCATATTGACAGAAAAACACAGAATTGTTGACATTTTTGCAGATTTATTAAAAAAGAAAAACTGAAATATCACATGGTCCTAAGTATTCAGAACCTTTGCTGTGACACTCATATATTTAACTCAGGTGCTGTCCATTTCTTCTGATCATCCTTGAGATGGTTCTATACCTTCATTTGAGTCCAGCTGTGTTTGATTATACTGATTGGACTTGATTAGGAAAGACACACACCTGTCTATATAAGACCTTACAGCTCACAGTGCATGTCAGAGCAAATGAGAATCATGAGGTCAAAGGAACTGCCTGAAGAGCTCAGAGACAGAATTGTGGCAAGGCACAGATCTGGCCAAGGTTACAAAAAAATTTCTGGTGCACTAAGAGCACAGTGGCCTCCATAATCCTTAAATGGAAGACGTTTGGGACGACCAGAGCCCTTCCTAGAGCTGGCTGTCCGGCCAAACTGAGCTATCGGGGGAGAAGAGCCTTGGTGAGAGAGGTAAAGAAGAACCCAAAGATCACTGTGGCTGAGCTCCAGAGATGCAGTCGGGAGATGGGAGAAAGTTGTAGAAAGTCAACCATCACTGCAGCCCTCCACCAGTCTGGGCTTTATGGCAGATTGGCCCGACGGAAGCCTCTCCTCAGTGCAAGACACATGAAAGCCTGCATGGAGTTTGCTAAAAAACACCTGAAGGACTCCAAGATGCTGAGAAATAAGATTCTCTGGTCTGATGAGACCAAGATAGAACTTTTTAGCCTTAATTCTAAGCGGTATGTGTGGAGAAAACCAGGCACTGCTCATCACCTGTCCAATACAGTCCCAACAGTTAAGCATGGTGGTGGCAGCATCATGCTGTGGGGGTTTTCAGCTGCAGGGACAGGACGACTGGTTGCAATCGAGGGAAAGATGAATGCAGCCAAGTACAGGGATATCCTGGACGAAAACCTTCTCCAGAGTGCTCAGGACCTCAGACTGGGCCGAAGGTTTACCTTCCAACAAGACAATAACCCTAAGCACACAGCTAAAATAACGAAGGAGTGGCTTCACAACAACTCCGTGACTGTTCTTGAATGGCCCAGCCAGAGCCCTGACTTAAACCCAATTGAGCATCTCTGGAGACACCTAAAAATGGCTGTCCACCAACGTTTACCATCCAACCTGACAGAACTGGAGAGGATCTGCAAGGAGGAATGGCAGAGGATCCCCAAATCCAGGTGTGAAAAACTTGTTGCACCTTTCCCAAAAAGACTCATGGCTGTATTAGATCAAAAGGGTGCTTCTACTAAATACTGAGCAAAGGGTCTGAATACTTAGGACCATGTGATATTTCAGTTTTTCTTTTTTAATAAATCTGCAAAAATGTCAACAATTCTGTGTTTTTCTGTCAATATGGGGTGCTGTGTGTACATTAATAAGGAAAAAAAATGAACTTAAATGATTTTAGCAAATGGCTGCAATATAACAAAGAGTAAAAAATTTAAGGGGGTCTGAATACTTTCCGTACCCACTGTAAACTCACAATTTCTTTTACAAGTTATAATCAGAATTGTGAGTTATAAAGTTATAATTGTGAGATATAAACTTGCAATTTCTAGAAAAAATGTCAGATTTGCGAGATTATAAACTCACAACTGTGAGAAAAAAAGTCAGAATTGTAAGATAAAAAGTCACAATTACCTTTTTTATTTAGCAGCGGAAACAAGCTTTCATAATGAGGTGACAGTCTTGCATTACTAAACTACATTCCCCATAATTCTCTGATGCAGCACAAGAATGATAAACAAAGCATCAATTAGACACCAAACATGCATCCTTTGTCCTTCGTTTTGTTGTAGTACCATTTAGAAAAACTTGTCTTTGTTAGTCAAAAAATTAATATCTAAGCATAACATCCAAAAGCCAATCATATGATAAGTCCCATTCAGCTAATTTTTACACTGAATATACTGCTTCATTCTGAAATGGGTCACATTATGGAAGTTAAATGTGTTGCAAAGGCACTCTGACATTGTCTTTAATAACAATGTGTGTGTGTTTGTCATACCATTCTGCTTCTCCAGCTCCTCCCTCCGTTCACGGGCGAGTCTCTGCCTTTCATCGATCTTCTGCATGAGAGGCTCTGCAAACACAAGCACACAAATGCTGGATGAGCTCTGGCAGTAAAGCTGGAGATGTTTGCACATATATACAGCTAACAGTAGTGCACATGCTGTGTGTCTGACCTGGTCTGGTAACGATGTGTATCTCTGTAGGGCTGGGAATGGTGTAGGTGTACTGTCCAGAGGCAGACGAGTCCGGTCGGCTCCATGACGACTTCTCATCTGCTCTGAGAAGGTAGTCAGAGCCTGAATGACACAGATATAGACAAAGGTCAATGATCAATGCTTCAAAAACATGTTGTAAATAGACATCAATGACGCTCTTCACCGAGCGCTCGCACAGATACACACAGGAGTGTTTGAAACCAGGCAAAAAGCAGGAGTATTTCAAAACGCTTTCACATTAAAAACGCTCCTGTGCGTTGATCATTGTAGCCAATCACAGACATATCTGATGAGTGTGTGAACACAATGGCTGATCAGAGGTGTTTACAAATCCGCTCAACAGCACTCAAAGCATCACATTTTTCAAATTTCTTGGTATCGAAGTTGGTACTTTTGACAACACTAGAGAGAGAACAAACATTTAAACAGGTGTAAATCAACACATACCAGTCTCATACTGTACATAAAGTCATTTTTAATTTTATTTGATATTCACAAAACATATTGTGTTAAAGAAGTTTCAAAAAGCCAAAGTTGTGTGCTCTACATCATGTTGACTGACTTAAGGACCTGAGATCTTTCCCCCTCACACACTCTTTTATAAAAAGGTTTATGACCTGACAGATCTTAGCCTGGGCGTTAAACAATTACTTGGAAACAGATGCCAAATAGGCTTATGAATCCATGTGTAAACATATAAAATATGGCTTGAGAAGGTTTAACCATCACAGAGAGAAAGTGTATTTGTAGTGCTACTATAATCAGGTCTGCACATCTGCATCCTGTGATCAGTGACAGATACTGAAGCAAACAGCACACTTCAGAATCAGCAGTCGGGTTAAATTGTTTTTGATTTCTGCTGTAAAACCAATCAGTCTCCCGTCATCTCACACATCAATCACCAATAGTTTTGTTTCCTTGTTATGCATCATGCTTTTTTTAATCCAAACTTATAATACAGAAATTGCAGACACAATGTCCCTCAATTAACTTGAGGTTAGGTGTCTTGTTTCAGTATAATATCCCAAATAATGCAGCTGCCAATGAGGCACAACAAAGCCATTTCTGTAGCAATTGTGAGATTCAAAATTCAACCACGTCAATAGACTGCTGTAAGGGAAGATTCAATGGCACAAAAGGAAAAGGAAAACTATTGCCATCCTATACATGACATCACCCACATGCTAGCATGTATTATGGCTCCCACAAATACTGATCTTTAAAGAGTGCTACCCATAATTCCACTGTGGGGGAGGAGGGGATAAACAAGCTTTGGGCAGATGGTGTGTCTAGACGAGGAGGGAATGGATAAAGGACAAAATCACAACAAGCAAAGACAAAAGTCACTGCATTTTAGCAAAAGTCATTGATGATTTGTGCCAAAACCAAAACATCCTATTCTACATAATGCACTAGGGCCCTATGATTTCCACAATGCAGAAAACACAAATAAAAATAGCAGAATCCAATCACAAAAATGGAATTTACCGTAGAATGTGGAATGTCACCGAATTTGACAAATTTTGGATGAATAAACAGACTGCAACCAAAATGGTGGCATATGCGACCATTTTTTTAGTTCAAATTTGACATGTGTGCGAGTGCATGGTCATGCACTCAAATCGGTGTCTGCCCACCTGCACTTACTTACATTAGGGACTTGCTGTATCTAATCTGTCACGTATTATCGACTATTTTTCCCTCTTTTGCGCCTCGCTTTTAAATCACTAATTCGAGTGACAGTCGCAACGGTGCAGAGCAGAGTGAATAATTTCAATTCATAACAGTGCGCGTCCACTGGAGCAGAGCGAGTGTTTTCATTTCATTCCTATGGAAGCTTAAAGTTCCATAGGAATGAACAAAGCGCTCGCTCTGCTCCGCAACGTTATAAATGCCTGTGTGGCTGTGCGGATTTTAGCGCCAATTCAGGGGTGGCAACTGTTTGAATGGTGGGTTCATTGTTATTGCTAATAAAAAACACAACAACAAAACAGTACAATGACAAACTCGCTTAAATAGGTGCTTTTACATTTTGATTTGAAACCAAATCTTCCGCCATCGTCTTGTCAGTCAACTCCTCACTCTCGTAATAAATCAAATCTTACTCCTGCTTCTGATCTGTACTGCAACTGTTGTTCGGTTCACGCTGAATTGAGCAGACACGTTCAGTTTTTAATTAAAGTGTCTGTTGTCTAACTGAACTAAATGATTTTTATTACTATAAAAAAAAAAATCTAAAATGACTGTGGGGGCGGTGCCGTGGTGGGCAAGTGATGTAACCGGTGTTGCGGCTTAACACCACAGTCTGATTTGATTTGATTTGAATCAAACATGAAAAAACGTACATGTTTGGGTTTTTTATATAGTTTTTTTTATGGTTTTCATTGGATAGTTATTTGGTATTTCATTGGTTAAAGATTAAACATTTAAAAGATTAAAACATGAGGTCTCATATCACTGTCAGTCTTTTTACATCAGTTCAAAACTAGGGTATGCAAATTAAGTATAACTATTCATCAGCATGCAATGATTAATCCCATGTTGTAGCAAAAAAAAAAAAAAAAGTGTGACCAAATCATGTGCTGGTGCAACCAACTGAGAAAGTTGGTAGCACCAGTGCAACAAGTGGAAAAGTTAGCCTGGAGTCCTGATAAATGAAAAGTAGGGCTGTACAATCAATCAAATTGCGATTTGGACTAGTGTCTGTGAATATTAAACCGCAAAAAGCATGAGCATTTCACCATTTCATTTGATAAAAGCTACTGTCAAATACACATAGGAACTTAAAAGGTTTTCACTACAACCCATCAAAATTTATGACAGAAAAATATTACTATTGTACAGTAGAATATACCTATCAAAGCTATAAATAAAAAAAAAACCTTTTTATTAACGTTATTATACATACATAAATTATTAAATGGTTAATATTTTGTGAATTAAATTGATCAGAAATGGCTTTTGATAATTTACATTTAATTAAACTATGGTATCTATAAAAATTAAAACAGAAAACAGAATTTGGGGGAAAAATAAAACAGACTTTATAGTGCCCTAATACACTTATAATACCACGTAAAATCCCAATTCCTTTAACAATGTGCTAAATTGTCTGAGGATTTTATGAACAAGACACTTTTGGAGAACATACACCCTAACGAGCTACCTAGAAAGACAGCATTTCAAGATCATAGGCACGCTCCTGATGAAAAGAACGTTCCTAGAGTGTTCCAAATCAGTGTCTGTTAGGATGCTTTCTACACAGGAACAGAGCTATTGTGATATTATTCAATCTATTTCTGTGTGCAATCCCTGAGGATATGGAACCGAAACGGCCGTAACTTGCTCTAGATTCCAGGACAATGTTGCTCCTGATTTATCCCAGGCCAAACTCCGTCTGACCCAATTTACCCGCTTACCAAAAACGCAGGATATCACCTTTCTGAGACAAACAATGGGCAAGGTCTCAAATGAGGGCAATTGCTGGAATTATTATATTCCAGAAAAAGGGACGTTGATGAAATTCTTGATTGTTTCATATTTCAGTCAGCCAGAATAACCTCAGTTTACACCAGCCCTGAACACACACACACACACAGACTACATACTACTATAATACAATCTAAGTTGTAAGTTCTCTTCAGAGACTTATTAAAATGAAGGATACACGTATATAAATCCCTAAGAGAATGTAATGCCTGAAAATTAGTCTATGTGTGTGGGTCATTACATGACGGTGAGGGAGACCCAGTGGTGTTTAACCCAGAAATTATCTTAGAAAGAATCACAAGCCCAAAAAATGATACGGATACTTCATGCTCCAACAAATTGTGCTACTTGCAGTGCAAGCTTGTATGTGACTCATAAAACTGCAAAAGACAATCCTAATCACATATGCTCCATCAAATGGTTTGATCTTTGTTAAATGTCTCTAATGAAAGCCATCATCCGATATATGCACCATCTAAACAAACCTCAGGCTATTGTAGCGGTGAGACTTTACCATCACACCTGTGGGGCGTGTTTGTGTGAACACTTGATTTTGCCTTCGTGTAGCTCGCTAATAAAGGTTTTTTTATTTGACCCATAGCATTTACTCAAATGCCTAAGGGGTGCAAAAACAATCAAATCTCAGAACAAAGTCAATGTTAGCTAGTCTATACCTTCTTTTTAGATGACAAAAGATAGATCTATTTACATAGTTACAATACCATCAAATCTTTCCTCTCGAGATCTGACACAAAATGTATCGACTGAGCCACTTCTAGCTGATTTTGGATACTTTCTCTTTTTGCATTTTCTCTCTTCCTACACAGAACATAAAATGGTACCAGCTCATGAACCTTTGGTCTGAGGCCCATGCCTGATTAGCTTACTAATCTGTGTCCTGAATGCCGGGCTGAACAGGCTAGTTAAGTATGTAGTGACGAAAGAACAAAATAAACAGGAAGAGCACACAGACACCAAACAGCTTTAATGAAATCATCATCTTAAAGGATTAGTTCACTTCAGAATTAAAATTTCCTGATAATTTACTCACCCCCAAGTCATCAAAGATGTTCATGTCTTTCTTTCTTCAGTTGAAAAGAAATTAAGGTTTTTGAGGAAAACATTTCAGGATTTTTCTCCATATAGTGGACTTCAACAGGGACCAAAGGATTAAAGGTCCAAATTGCAGTTTCAGTGCAGCTTTAAAGAGCTCTACACAATCTCAGACGAGGAATAAGGGTCTTATCTAGCAAAACGATCTGCCATTTTCTGAAAGAAATTAAAATGTATATACTTTTTAACCACAAATGCTCATCTTGCGCTAGCTCTGCTATGCGCCACGCATGACGTAATCACGTTGGAAAGGTTGATGTACACGGAATAATAAGAAAAAGAAAAAAAAAAAAGACAATTTCGACAGACCCTTTTTCCTCGGCTGGGATCGTGTATAGTCCTTTGAAGCTGCACTGAAACTGCAATTTGGACCTTCAACCCATTGAACCCTGCTGACTGAAGAACATCTTGGATGACATGGGGGTAAGTAAATTTCAGGAAAATCAGGAAATTTTAATTCTGAAGTGAACTAATCCTTTAAGGTTACAATTGTTTAGCCAACAAACACAACGCTAATGATGAAAAGGGCTCAAGATATGACGGCATACTGGCTTTTAGGGGTGGTATATTTACATACCGTAATATAAACAATATATCAAAATATACTGTATATATATATATATATATATATATATATATCGTCAAACCGCAGAGATAGCTAAGTCAAAGTCCAAGAAGTGTTGTTAGTGCACACTGACAAAATCCTAGTGTGCCTAAGTGAGCATGTAGATTACTATGTAGAAGGAGCTTTTAAGGAAACATTCTCTCTTCGGGCTCTCTGATAATCAAATGAGAACAAACAGATAGATATGCAAAGTTGACACTCCAGCATTAGTCTTATTTTCTACTCCCGTTAATGTTGTCCATCTTGGCTCTGCTGTGAACGGTTTCCATGCCAGTGCGTGCAGCGAAGCAGAACTGCTGGAGTCAGAGTGAAGCTGAGGTCCGAAGACAAAACATCAGATAAATACTATGTAAATCAGGAGCCTGCTTTTGTTGCACAAGATAATATATGGAAGTGAGGAAGAGAAAGAATACCTGTTATAACCAAATGCTTGTTTACCAACTTACTAGACAGTTTTGTATGTGCTGCAAAATGACATGCACTACATCCCAATTTGTACACAATCCACTCGAAATAATAGAGATTAGGATTAATGTGTCACAAATAACAGTATGCTGAAAGTAGCATTGCAAAGGAATATGGTGTTGAGGAGTTTCCTAGGTGTCAGACGATACAACTGGGCAAAGGTCAGGGTTGAGACTAGTGTCGCTGACCTTAAGTTCACTTGATTGTGAGTAGGGCTGAAACGGTTAGTCGACAAATATTTTTGTTGTCAAATAGCCTTTTAATCTCATATGATCTATTTGAAGGGCCTGCAATAACGCGGTTTGACCAGTGGGGTGTAATACTGTAATGCAGCCCTCCCGGATCGAATCCAATAGAAGAAGACACAGTGCTTCAGAGTGCATAGTGCAAACGAAGTCGAACCCGTAAAATGTGGGAGTTTAACATAGCATAAAACATAATGTTTAGCATAACTACAAAAAATGCTGTCATGCAGGGCCACCAACTCTCATTCAAACTCACTGTTCGCCACACGTCCATTTTCTCACGCAGTGAAAGATACATAGCAGAGCATAGAGGACACAGACAGCGCGCCGACAGATAAGACAGATCAGGTTACTTTTGATATAAAACAAAGTCTTAACTTTTAAATTCTGTCAGTTTTACTACGGGATTCAAACAATACATGTGGTTTTGGCGCTCTTTAATGTGGAGTGACAGATCGCTGTAGTGTCGCAGGTCAAGCGGCACGTGAACCTATTATCTCTTTCTCTTTTCTGCCATTACAGCACGAAATAAACATGAATGAATATTAAAAAGTATGTTGAAAGATACAGTACAATTTACTGAAATGAATCCAGCTCTAATGTAATCACTTAATCAGAGTTTCAACCGCAGAAAGACCGCAATAAAACAGCTTGCAAACAAATATGTCACAAAACGTTACACTTACCTCAGGAAAGCCATTCAGTGACCATAAACTTGATAGATAGTAAAAAAAAAAAAAAAAAAAGAAGAAATCTAGAGAGGAGCATTTTTACTTTATACTCTAAATAAAAAATTATTACAATTCCCAAACTTAATAAAAACACAGTATGTCATTTTAACAGTATTTTTAACAAATTAATTAAAAATACAAAAGCTGAAGTGATTTCCTTGTTTTAATTATTAGTTAAAGTATAACTCAGTATTTTAACTAATTGCTAGTGGAATAATCGAACAAAGCATACTGATTAACCAGTATAATAATCGATGATTAGTCGATTAATCGTTCCAATAATCGGTAGATTAATCGATTATCAAAATAATTGTTTGTTGCAGCCCTATTTGTGAGCAGACACACTGTGAAATCAAATGCGATCACTAACATGTCCCCACAACCTTCTAGACAGCACATATTTAATTCGGGTACATGACAAACGTCTTCATGTGACACAATCACATTGACAAACACAATCCAGAATTGTTTGATTAACATGAGCAACCAACTCAACTAAACAGTTAAACTACACTCATAGTCGTTTACACTCACCACTGTTTCATTTTTATGAGAAACATACCACTTCATGCACAAAATAACCAAAATATGCATATTCTAAGTGAAAAGCATTATAGAAATGTTTTTCAGAAAGTAAAAAAAAACATTTAAAAGAATAAATTCACAATTACAAATAATAGGCAACTATTTATTTTATTTATTGGTTTATTTGAATAGGGACAATACAGAAAACATGATTCCAGCCAAAAACTGAAAAATATGCATTGCACATAGATAATATAGCATATGCTAATTTGCATCTCAGGTCCCTAGAAAGGGAAAGAAAGAAGGAAAAAAAAAACAGAAAAAAAAAAAAAAAAAAAAAACCTACCAGCCTTGCTTACCCTAGGTTAAAACTTGTAACTAGATGTGATTAGTTAAAAATATTACAACATAACATATTAAACATATTATTTTACGGATAATTTAATTTTGGAAACATGTGCATGCTTACTATTTGTCCATATATAATAATAAACGGGTCTGTATGCATAAATATTAGCCCAGCCTTTATATTTTAGGAAGGGTTTCCCTTGCAAATTTGGGGGATCTTGGCATTAAAAAGCTTTAAAACCCCTGCTCTAGCAAACAGTGAACTGCACATTACTGACAGCTCTTACCTTGAATTTCACTCATAGTTTTGGAGAATTCAGGAAAACCTCATTCAAAACTCGTCTACATTGCCAAGGAAGCAATCCTAATCCAATACATCAGACCCAACCTCACGCATACACAAGGTCCAAAGGACGTGACATCCATCACAGCCTGACGATAATGTGTGTGCTGATTCACTGACAGATAGAAGAGAGGAATATGTGAGGGAGACATGGATGAGAAAAAACTGGACTTTCACCCCACCCCTTCAATTTGAAACTGATCGAGAGGACACAGTAGATCACCCTCTTTGAGCGTGTAAATGTGAGATTATAAATCACAATTGTGTGTGACTGCTGTGTGTGCAGTGCAGAAAAAAATGCAAGATTAAAGAGAGAGAGAGAGGGAGAGAAAGAGAGAGATCAGCGATTAGTGTGCAATTCTCCACATGGCACCAGGATACACGTGTGTGTGTGTGCGTGTGTGTATTGGAGCGGGAAGGCTCAGAGATCTGAGCAGCTTAGGCTAATACTAAGCTTACAGAGAGAGGAAGAGAGAGGAGAGGAGCCTTACCCCCAACCAACCAGTACAAGACAATTCAGAAAGAACGCAATTTAAAGGGTTAGCTAACCCAAAAATTATTATTCCATGATTTACTCAACCTCAAGCCATCCTAGTTGTACATGATTTCTTCTTTCAAACAAACACAGTCAGAGATATATTTAAAAATATCCTGGTTCTTTCAAGTTTTATGATGGCAGTGAATGGGGGGCGTGATTTTGAAGCAAAAAAATAAATAAATAATGCATCCATCCATCATAAAAATAATCCATACGGCTCCAGTGGGTTAATAAAGCTCTTCTGAAGAGAAGCGATGGGTTTTTGTAAGAAAAATATCCATATTTAAAACTTTATTAACTATAATAACTAGCTTCCGACAGACGGCTGTACACATCGATTTGCAGTGGAAGAGTGACCTCTGACCCGACACATGGAACGTGGAAGCGCAGAGAATAGAGTAAAACAAAACACTGGTCACAAATTAGAAGTCTAAAACAAGAATTTTTAAAGAGACATGTTGGAAGATTTCGATATAAGAGAAGAGGAGCTTGAGCCCAGCCATTTGAACGTGAGAGGTGTCTAAGCTTACGCTAAACGTACATCCTACATCGCTTCAGGGGTTACTCTTGTGGCGCAAGTCGACTTGCATAGTATACGTACAGTCGTCTGCCGGAAGCTAGTTATTTGAACTTATAAAGTTTTAAATATGGCTATTTTTCCTACAAAATGCATCGCTTTACTTCATAAGGCCTTTATTAACCCCCTGGAGCCGTATGGATTATTTTTATAATGGATGGATCAATTTTTTTGGCTTCAAAATCACGCCCCCCCATTCACAACCATTATAAAGCTTGGAAGAGCCAGGATATTTTTAAATATATCTCTGATTGTGTTTGTCTGAAAGAAGATAGTCATGCACATAGGATGGCTTGAGGGTGAGTAAATCATGGGATAATTTTCAATTTTGGGTGAACTATCCCTTTAACATTATATGTTATTCCAGCAGAATTTTATGCCACCAAATATTCAGGGCTCTCAGTTGACTCATCAAAACAATGTGAAAAATGGCAGAAACAAGTCAATTTGAGTCACATGACGATCAATAAAACAGACCTACCTATTTGTCTGTAACATTTGACTCTTAAATTTAACACCTTTTCCTAGGAATGCAGTTTTTCTCTCAGCAAGTGATCGATGACCAGCTTAGACACATTTAGTGCACTGTCTAGATTTACTGACCTTCCTCCCCAGCCAAACAACAGGGTGCTAGTTTATCCAGTGAGCACTTTGGGAATTGAACAAGAGAGAAACAGTAGCATACTAACACAGAATAAGAAATTCAGTATTTGGGGTTGACAACCACAAGTGTGATTCTCAAAATGTCCTGTTCATTCAGGAGTGTCCTTTTTTAATTATCAAAAAACTAGGGCTGCATGCTTTTTTTTTATTTTATGAATTTACTATACATTTTACTAGGTTTAAATATTTGTAAAAAATTATGAGTAAAAATATGCTTTGTGGAAAACAATGGGGGGATTTGGAGACAAAAGGGTTGAGAACCACTGGTCTAGAGCAACAGAAACGGAGGGTGTTCATGGCATTAGCTCCAGTGAGAGTGAGTGTGTGAGTTCTGAGGGATTTCTGACCCAGCTGAGCCACACTGTACAGTCTTGTGACCCAAATCTGAGCATGTGAAAAGTCAAAGCGGGAGTCATACCTCATAGGTTGAAGAGCTAACATACACATGCACTTGTGTTTGCTCTACATTTCAATGTGAGGTGGTTTAGACCAATTGTCAATAGAAAGCTTACACAAAAGTAATTTTGTTGTTTTAGATCTAGAAATGTAAATATTGAATACCGGCATTAATCTACATCCCTAATTCATATATACAGCTTTTGTGTCTCACAGCATCCACCTTTATGTGGAGCCTTCCAGTCAGCTAACAAGAGCTGCACTGCTATTTACATTCCACCTACCGGTGGTCATGTGACCAACCCACAGCCTAGGACATCCTGTCCAACTTGACAGTCATCTGCCACTGCCGTAGCAGATGACTTAATGGGTGGGGCAAAACAGTCAAACCCAACAAAAGAAGAGCACAAAAATCTTTCCTGTTCAGTCAAAGTGGTGCTGAAACACTAGAAACTCAAGATGGATAAATGTGTTTTCCGCCTCTTCAGTGTAATAGATATGATGCTGACGCTCACCATAGACTGACATCATTTTCTGTATTCTGTGTTCACAAAACTGACAATGATACTCATGTATGTGCACAGATACTAAATCAGATTATGAGGATACTCAAAAAAAACAAAAAAAAACAACTTAAAACAACCTGATTTGCCAGTCAAATTAACTAATTACTTAACCTACAATTGATTAACTAAACATTTAAAAATGTAGCACTTTTGTACTTTAGGTCATAGTCTAAGCATGAGTGGTTCAGAACACAGGGTGTCTCAAATAAAGGTCGACCGACTGATCGGTTTTGCCAATTAATTGGCACAAATTATGTTTGCTGTCAAGACTGAGAGGACGCTAACATTAGTAGTACCTCAAATGGTTAAAACAGTGTGAGCAAATCCAACCCAATTTGTGTAATGTCACGACTGTTACCATCTGTTTGCATTAGTTTATATCAGCTCGTCATTTTTATGCATTCGTTTGCAAGCAATGTTGCATAATTTAAAGCTAGCAATGTGAGAAAGCAAACTGATATGTTCATGCAGCTGACAGAAACACATCAGAAATGCATCCGATTTTAGTTCTTTTTTTATCGTTACTGTAATACATATTTTGATTAGATAATCATTAAGTGTTCTAAAATAGAAGCAAATGATCTGTAAATATACATACAACATACATATATGTGTAATTTCAATGCCATGGCCTTTGTGTAGATATTTAAAGATGGCCATCTTCAAGCACGACTGTTTGGATTTATGTGAAATGGTAACGCTTTACAATAAGGCCCTGTTTCCAACTGGTATTAAGATGCATTTTGGTTGATCGGTTCACTAGTGGACGAAGCTAAATACAGATGTAAACGGGGTGTAAAACATTTTGAGCTTGTCCATGTTCGACCACATCCAGAGGTAGTCGAAAAAGCATTCAACGGGATTGCTTTCATAGTGGAAATGCTCATGTGTTTGAACAGCCAAAAAAAGACTGCATTCTTTCCACCTACTGAACTAATGTGTAAACATTATGGGAAGTGCGCTAGCAAGACGGGATTTAAACTTTGTCGGCTGAAGACCAGAGTTTGGTTTGAAGAAAAACGTACCAAGCACAATGTTCTCTTACCATTCCTGATTTCTTCACAGCTTTCGTCATGGTCTTGCGTCTGTCAGAGCAGAAAACGAAAGCTGATGCTCTCCGTATGTTTTTTCGTCACCTTTGTGCACATTCATATGTAAATTGCGCAAGTTATTTTGTCCATTAGATCGAAAACATGCGTTTATCCGCCCATAGACCCTCCCCTCGAAGAAATCAGGACAGAAGCAGGTAAAAGTGGACAAAAGAGACGGATTAAGGGTACATTTACACGACAACGATGTACTAAAAACGGAAAAGTTTTTTCTTTGTACAGATGACAACGTTATCAAAACTATCCCTGTACACACGGATCCATGAAAATGACTAAAAAAAGCTATATTACACATGCCAGACAAGTAGTTGGCAATGGAAACAGGGCCTAAGAGTCCATCTGTAACATTAACTAAGGTTAATAAATGCTGTATAAGTATTGTTCAATGTTAGATCAACAGTTACTAATACATTTTTTTATTTTAAAGGTGTATCTGTTAACATTAGTTATTGCACTATGAACTAACATGAACTACCAAAGTATAATTAATATATTAATATTTAATTTATATATTTATTTCATTTAATAAGTACAGTACATCCTCATGGTTCTGCACTTTTTGTTTATTTTTGTAATAAAGTTCAGCATTAGTTTACTTGGGGTATTTTGTTTGTTTTCATTCAGTACCCATTTTAAAAACTATCAGTTGGTTAACCGGTTATCGGCCAGCGTGGTTTAACCTAGTTACCGTTATTGGTAAAATCCACTTTGGTCAACCTCTAGTCTCAAAACCTTGTGAGCTGCCTAACTAGATTGCAAAACAAAAATAAAGACTTTATTCAACAATTTCTTCTCTTCCCTGTCAGTCTCCTACGCTGTTTACGTTGTATAGACACAGTGCAGCGCTTCCAGGTTTACATTTGAACACGGGCTCAGTATTAGCCGAAGCTTTAACACGTGAGCAGCACGACACATGCTGACACTGGAGACAGTCAATAATGAGCCGCTGTTCTGACGGAGAGCCTGGATGCACTGTGTCTGTACAATGTAAACAGTGTAGGAGACTGACAGTGAAGAGAAGAAATTGTTGAATAAAGTCGTTATTTTTGTTTTTGCGCACAAAAAGTATTGTCGTCGCTTTATAAAATTAAGGTTGAACCACTGTTGTCACGTTGACTATTTTAACAATGTCTTTACTACTTTTCTGGACCTTGAATGTGGTAATTACACTGCTTTCTATAGGGGATCAGAAACCTCAGATTTCATCAAAAATATCTTAATTTGTGTTTTGAAGATGAACGAAGGTCTTACGGGTTTGGAACAACATGAGGGTGAGTAATTAATGACAGAAATTTCATTTTTGGGTGAACTAATCCTTTTACATCTATGATGTCCAAAACTGCTGTCTAGGCTGGTAAGTTGAGACACAGCCATAGACTAAAAAACTGCCAATGCAGACAGACACAAAAACCTAAAAGAAACTCTATCTAAAGGCGTTAGGCAACTGAGTATCAAGGCCACACTTTTATTACGCACATGAATCAGGGCTCTAAATGAGGTTGTCCTGAATTCTCATGAGATTTTCAACTAAAACAACAACAAAAGCTGATATCAAAATATGCAAACAGACCCTCTTAATAGGCCAAGTATTAGCTTAGCACCCCTGAGAGACTTACATCAGCTTTTTTTAATCTTTCCTATCCTGACCTCCCACGTACCTCCTCCTTTCCTGCGTCTCTTGCGACTGCGCTGTCCCTCCTCTTCCTCAGCGATGGTGGAGAGTGACGGGATAGCCGACCTGCAGGCCCCCCTCCTCATCCTGAGGGGGGCCGGCATTCTCCCCTCTTCTCCTCTGTCTCTCTCTTTTAGTACCCAGTGCTGCTAACAGCTAACACCCCACACATCTCCTCTGAATGCTCTCAGATGATACGGCATGCAGTAGGAAGAGTGACAGACACAGCAAGAGCTTCAAGATGCGGCAAGACAGATTGAAAGGAAAGAGAAAAATGAGCCAAAACTCCTTCCAGTCCAGTCCCAGCTTACTGACGCTCCTGTAATCCACAGAAACGACCAGCTCTCTTCCTCCTTAAGCCTGAGAGAAACGGCTGCTCTAGTTGCTGATGCTGCCACTGTCTCTCTAAGGTCTGTCTCTCTCTCTTTCTCTCTCTCTCTCTCTCTCAGGCCCTTATAGAGAAAGTACTACAGACTGACAAATGCACTGAAACACTGCCTCACACACGCACACAGTCCTCTGTTTCCTACTGAAATATTCAGTATGAAGACCAGCAAGGTGAGCCAGCGTATTAATGGACACCATGACAGCTACCGCACACAGAATAGTGGGATAAAATGGACTGGAAAGAGATCAATTATAGCCCATCCTACAATGTAAAGCGCACTTTAAACTTTATTATTTTTTTTTCTATCTTAAATTCACTTATCCTCACTGCTAAAGGTGCAGTCACTTTTGCAAAACATTGGCAAAGTTTTGCTGGCAAAAAGGTCCATTGTATGAAGCACAGCTCACAAAGAAGTCACGTTTAAAACAAGCAGCTTTCTGATGGTCATCCCTAGTCTGTGTATTTGTTTGAGAGCGTATGAAAGCTAGCGTTAAATTGTCTGAGGCAAGGCCGTAACCATGTTTCGAACATTGGGGGGACCATTGGGTGTGTTATTGGGTAATTTTTTTATTAAAAGGAATTAAATAATTAAAAGATTAAAAGGAATTTAAGGGAATAACGAAAAAGAAACAAGAAGGTCTACTGTACACTCTAAAAAATGCTGGGTTAAAAACAACCCAAGTTGGGTTGAAATGGACAAACCCAGTGATTGGATTGTTTTAACCCAGCGGTTAGGTTAAATGTTTGCCCAACGTGCTGGGCAGTTTTATTTAACCCAACTATTGTTTAAAAATTACTGTATGGCTGGCTTAAAATGAACCCAAAATAGGTTGGAAATTAAAAAATCAGACACAATTACTAGAGGCAACAATAATAATCAAAAAGTTAACCTTTATTAATGAGCAATTTAATAAATAATAGTTAAACAATAATCAATTAAACTTAATAAATGTTCATTTATTAAACATTAATACATTCTGATTTCCAACATATTTTGGGTTCATTTTAAGCAAGCAATACAGTAATAAAAAAAAAATAAAAAAAAGTTAAATAAAGCTGCCCAGCACGTTGGGCAAACATTTAACCCAACCGCTTGGTTAAAACAACCCAATCACTGGGTTTGTCCATTTTCAAACCCAACTTGGGTTGTTTTTAACCCCGCATTTTTTGAGTGTAGTTAAGTAATAAATTTAAACTATTTGCAATTTTTTTTTTTTTTTTTTTTTTTTTAAATATATTCACTCCTATTTGTATGTCTAATATGTCAAAAACGCAAAACGCTCCTTGTCTTGTCACATTCAGTTATGAATTACCTTAATCATATCATATTAATCAAATAATAGCATGTTTTCAATTCAAAACGGCAAAATTTAGTAAAAATGTTGAGTAGATTGTAGGGCTGGGCAATATGGCAAAAAAATAAAATCTCAAACGATTGACCGATTCACGATTTCTATTTTTTTTCCCGTTTAACTAGTCAACTTAAAAACTTAACTACAATATGATTTAAGTAACATTCCCTTTATTAACAATCTGGTTGAAAAAAAAGTTCCATTCCAAGTGCACCACAAATGAAGTGATCAACATGGTGCAAATGTAAAACAATTTGTTAAATATCTTTGCAGATATTTATAATATATATATATATATTTGTGTTGTAAAGTTATTTATAATAAGTGAAGTTTACTGTTCAGTGCACTGATGCCAGGCTTATTTTGGATAATAAAGTTTATTGTTAAATTGTTAAATACCCTGCCTTCATATCTCACATTTGAGTGATCATTACAAAAAATGTGTTTATGTATATATGGTATTCAATACACAGTACCAGTCAAAATTTTGGACACACAAATGGGCAGTTGTGTCCAAACTTTTGACTGGTACTGAACTATATACACAATATCGATATCTGACTTTTTTTTTTACTTCCTAATATCAGTGTCGGTCAGGCTCTAATAAACAGTTGTCAAATATTAAATGTTTAGCAATTTACTCGCCACATACTCTTTCACTGCTAAAACGAAAGCGTCGCATTGGAATTCGCACTCGTCTTCTGTGAACGGTAAGCCCCGCCTTCTTTGATTTGATTGGCCAGCTCACTCATTCTGACAGTGATGAGTGCTGTTAGACCGCTGAGACAGAACAGTCTATAAATGTAACTTTTAAAGCTTTTTTGTCCTCCTAACAACAAACAGAGCAGTGCATAATGTAGTACAGCAGAGCAGCATCAAGAATATCAAATATTGGAGGGGACAATTTGGCCATTTCTAATTTTGTCCCCCTCCATGTCTATGGTGGTTACGGCCCGGGTCTGAGGTGGGACGACTCTCTTAAGGTGCGGTCACATTTTTCGCTTTCAAATACACAGACTAGGGATAACCAACGAAAAGCTGCTTGTTTTGAAAATGACTTCTTTGTGCTTCATACAATGGACCTTTTTGCCAGCAAAATTTTGCCAATATCCCGCTATTGTGACTCCACCTTTAGCAGTGAGAAGAAGTGTGCTTTACATTGTAGTTTAAACACTAGATGCGGCTCACATATGCTCTCAAACAAACACATAGACTAGGGATGGGTCGGGATGATCGCCTAGTCATCCAATAGTGTTTGAACATCAAAAGAGCTGCGAGTTTGCTCAAATTGAATGTGATGAGTCAAAAGGATTGGGTACGACAACATCCTTCCATTGTGTTCTATTTGCTGGCTGCATGCAAAACCAAACAGTCTGATTCACAAACAAATGACAAACGAGCCAGTTCTTTAAATGAATTGGAAAAGTTGTGTTTTAAATCAGTCTAAAGAAATGCTGAATCCAGTTATTGCCTGCATCCCACTCTTTACTACCAGTAGATAAGAGTATGTGTGTTTATGAATGAGAAACAGTTGACAGTCAGTTTACAGCCAACAGGTGAATGACACGTAAAGATCAACCTATGACCTACTGCAAACTGAAAGCATCACATATGACTCACACACAAACACAAAATTGCTATGCAGTACTGAAATACAGTAATCAATCAATGCACTGTCGACTAAAATAACTAATAACTTCCTAATGTTTGCTACTTTAAATCCTTCTTCTACTTTAATCCACTATACCACCAATATAAATAAGGCTTTTGTTTATACAGTAAATCCTAGGCACAGTTATTCCCACATATTCTGTTAAGCAACTCGTGTGATACTAATATGTGGTATTTACTATATCAGCCTGTATAAGAGACACTTAACATGCACTGTAGCACTAATCTTCAATGCATGTTGCACAAATAAGCCAATACCTGCTAAACGTATGGTTACTGAATCCATAAAACCGAATAAGCAAACAGATTCTTGTAATGATTACCGTCCATCTTTACTGGCACACATTAAATACAGTATTCAAATGCTGAAAGTAAGGTTATCTGCTTGTTTGAAAAATTGTCTATGGCTTCATTTACACTGGCACAAAAATTTAATTTTTTACTCACATCTCGGAATTTGTTGCACGTGTAATCACAAAAATCCACACAAGATCCATTTTTTGGTCAAGTCACTTCCAAATGTGACTTTAAAGGGGACCTATTATGCCCCTTTTCACAAGATGTAATAAAAGTCTCTGGTGTCCCCAAAATTTGTCTGTGAAGTTTCAGCTCAAAATACCCCACAGATCATTTATTATAACTTGTCAAATTTGCCCCTATTTGGGTGTGAGCAAAAACACACAGTTTTTGTGTGTGTGTCCCTTTAAATGCAAATGAGCTGCTGCTCCCGGCCCCCTTTCCAGAAGAGGGCGGAGCTTTAACAGCTCACGCTTTGGCTGCTCAACAACAACAAAGCTGGAGAATCTCACGCAGCCAAAATGAGGATTGTCAGTAACGGCGTTCAGCCTTACATTGTTCAAACCGGAGTCGACACTGATGGAGAGACTCAGGAAGAAGTTACAACTTTTAGAATGAAACTGGACGTTTCTGAACGGTTAGTGGATAAATTTATGTAGTTGCTGTGGAGTTGATTCAACTTAATCTTGTTAATCTTTTGTGCAAATCCAGCATTGAATTGAAGCAGTCCGGCGTAAATTGACGGCATCGTAACAACACTATACTACAACAACTCTTCCTCTTCTCTAAGGCAGCCCAACATGGCTTAAATAGTGTTTTTTGTTCATCTGTGCAGCCAACGACAGAACAGTTAGCATGTTTTGCTCGAACTTTTGCCGTGGCGTTAGAACTGGTACATCGTTGTTGCTTGCAAAAACAAAATGACGATGCCGTGGCCGGAAACGTGCAGATTAAGGGGCGGTAATATTATAATAAGATCCCCTTCATACGTCACAAGGGGAGCGAAATCTGAGCAGCTCATTTTTTCACATGCTTGAAGAGAAAGGTTTGCCAAAACAAAGTTACTGGGTTGTCCTTTTTCACGTTTTCTGGGTTGGTAGATGCACCAGGAACCCGATTATAGCATTTAAACACATTTTCTACATTTTCATGATATGTCCCCTTTAAATCAGACACACATCTGATATCTGATTTGCAGCTAAACACATATATCCAATTCCCCTTGGAATTCCAAGAGAGAGCAACAAGTTTGCGCACAAAGATAGATTTTTAATGTCATATTATGAAGCAGGCACAACTCACAGCTTTTTTTTATTGAGGTGGAAACTTTATGTATAGAAATTGCGCACATACAGAAACATTCAGGATCATAGATTTTTATAAATTAAACAGTGTCGCTACTGAAAGTTACGTTATATTTCTCAGCAATGAGGGGATAACTTTACTGTTTTTGTCATTTTTTGTAATTCATAGCTTCACTCATTCTCTCTCTCTTATTAATTCATTTTAACTAATTCAAATATAATTTTACCACGCTGTTTTACTTCTGAATTATAGATCTAACAAACTGATAATCTGCTGATCTATAACTGTTCAGTCAAATTTTGCACTGCAAACATCCATGATAGCTTTTAACTTATCCATGCTGGCAAATAATCATACCACCCGATGTGAATTACATAAATAATTTTAATAGCATGGCCATTCAAAACCCGAGGGTCAACCATGTCATAAAGCGATTACCAAAATAATTGATTAATATAAACGCAGATATCAGATACCAGTTGTGTGACTTGTGTCTAAAGAGAATGGAAACATAGGACAAAATTCGGATATGTTCAAATGCAGCCTATATGAACTGCGTGGTCATTTTAGATTAGATATGGTAACACTGAAAATGCATTTATACTCACGTATCATTTTTTCCCACATTGCTTACTATCCCGAGCAAATCAATGCAAAAATTTGCATTAAAAACTCTGAAAAGGTCTGATTCATTTAGATGCTAACTCATTCAAATATTCAGAGAGAGGAAGATACAATTAGCATAGCTACAATGAAGCGGTCATCAGAGCTTCTCGCAGAGAAGGATGCAGCATCATTTACACCTCATGTTTCAGTCATATTACAAAAACTATTGCTTTGTACCGTTCACACAAAATTTACTAGAAACATCTAAAAAAAAAAAAAAAAATTAAACTGCAAATTGTATACACAAGGGAGATTAAATGTTTACATTGATCAGCAAGACTATCTATAACTAGAAAACAAAACACACTATCATGCACCTACAGTACAATCTGTGTGTCTTATTTTTCTCGATTCATAATAGGGAAGGAGGCACAGGAATCTGATCTTTGCCCCTCAAGCCCTAAGAAAGCCAGACTTACACTTTAACCAGTAACACTGTTGTTGTCTGTGCCTACAATCCACGGGAAAAAAAAACTATCTAGAGTTTGGAAACACAAAGGAAAATATTATCTCTGTTAATCGACAGAATTGGGTTCATCTAAAAATGGACAAATATCTGTCTGACCAATATAACAGTCTGACTTTAGTCATCACAATCTAATATGGTTTACTGACATAATGCAGACACCAAACTAGTCAGAAACAAACCATGTCACATCATACCAGTCGTAACATTTTTTATCATAGCCTATTCTTTCTAGCAAGTTTTCATCCCTCAATTGTCAAAGTCTTGGCTCATTTCTATTTTCAATAAGTGTTAAAGGTTGGACCAGACATTTTAGTCACGAGGATTAAGACAATTAAGACAATTTGATAGTGGATAATAAGAGGGGTACGAAGATGACGTGGGCGGGGTAACCTACACTTACAGACAGTGATTCACTCATCTAAATACTTATTAACAAACAAAACAAATTAAGATAGGATGATTACACCTGACAACGCCTGACTTTTTAGAGCTGGTTTCGCGATATTTAGCTTATTTGACTGTACAAATAACACAACAACGCAAGTAAAATACAACAGAAAACATCAGATGTGATCGTGTAGAACACACGCACGCGCGCGCACGTACGTACGTAACAGGTGCTCCGCTCAAAACTGCATTTAAACGCGTTTAAACTAAATAAACAGAGCCAGTGTCACATAAAAACATAAACCAATGGTGTTTTCTTGGTGAAAGCTGGTGTAAACACCCACTGGCAGTGCTTTGACTTAACGTTTAGGCTGATTTAATCCCTCTCCTCTGACCGGGTCGCGCTGCTTCTGAGGTAAAAAAAAAAAGTGTGCTATTTCGTGACAAGTTTTACCAACCAGCTTTAAACATAGACGAGGGTTTGGTACAGTCGTTTGGAAGCGGGACAATACTTTAGGACAAACTTTACACTAAATAAATAAACTCTCACCTTGGCTGGAACTCTGACAGACGTCGCTTCCATCCCGCTCCGCCATTTCACCGACGTCACATGAGAGGATTAGTGAGCGCGCTTAGTACAAAAGTGGCGGTTACGCGCCTCTAGCGGACAGGTGCAGAATAACAGACAAATAGACTACTAGTTCTCGTCTGCAAGAGCTCTTTGCTAATAGTGTTCAATTTCATTTTCAGAATTTTAGTTTTATTTCATTTTATTCAATTACAATTAGGTTTTTCTTTTTTTTATGTTATTTTTAAATGCTAAATGAATTTCATTTTAAATTATTTATATTATTTTGTATTGTATAAAATGTGTTTAATACTTTATTTTCATATTTTCTATAATTATTCCACTGTTTATATTTATTATATTATAATTATTATTTATTTATAATTATTATTGCCTATGACTAATATTTTTAATAAAACATTTTAACATTCTATAAATATATTAAATATTTTTAATTAAGACACTTAGCATGCACTTATATTAATTAATGTTGCCATCTAGGGGTATTGTACCAATGGGTGATCTTTTGAGACCTTTAAGATGTAAAAGTCTTGTTTTATCAGACCATGGGCTCTTCAAGTTGTAAATACTGCTTGACCTCATGAGACATTTTATTTTATTTTATAGATTATATTCCTGCCACCTTCATTGTAAATTTGAGTAGTCTACTACACACTGTAGCCTTGAATGACCTACATTTTTCTTGACATTATAAGTGTTTGTGTGTTTTTCATGTAATGTTATGACATATCCAGAAGGTGGCACCAATTTATAGTACACTTTCACAACTTCAAAATATGTAAAGAGTATATGTCCTATCTGGACCTCCATCCATGATCTCAACATGCATGTATAATGGCTTCAGTGAGAATTAGGTTTAGGTGTAGGGTTATTATTATATCTGAGTATAATAAATATATAAGTCAGTGGTTGTCCCAATGCACCGTGATGTGTTGTGTGTGTGTGTGTGTGTGTGTGTGTATTTTGCCCTGAGCCTGTTGTTATTTTTGGGAGTGACCTCATTTGACATCTCTCTTTTACACAAACATAAAATACCAGAAAAAATACTTCTACGAATTGTTCTGTTCAGCTTAATGCAGAATGTACAAAAACAGAACAATAAGCCGTGTATTTTTGGATTGGATGGTTTAATATGGAATATCCCCAGATAACCTCTAATCCACATACACGCACCCCATGCTTTTTGTCAATCAATCCATCATCCTGGCTGGTCACACACATCACACCTCCCACATGGTTATTAAGAAGCATTATAAAGCAGATAAATGAGAACATGAAGGTACTAAATCTCTCCCTCAGTCTCTCTTGTTCTCTTTCTAGAGCAGCACTGCTGTTTTGGGAATGGGCCATCTCATTAGTGAGAGTTTCATTACGTTACATAAGCCCTGAACACTTTCTCTCCTCCTCACTGTCCTCTATCCCACCTCAGCTCCGACCTCAGCTCCCCTCAACATACAAGTAAACATCTGAAACAACATAAAAGACATATCACAGGCAACTCTTTCTCTGAGTTAGGTGATATTATGCATTTGATTTCTGTTAACCAGGACAAGTTTAGCAGGAATCATGTGAGTGTGACACGTTTTACTTGTTTTTCTTTGTTTTTCTTTTACTCCACCTGCATGTGTATTGTATTCTGCTGTATCATATTTTGTATCACATATTGTATTGAGCTGCAACTGTATTGAAGTACAATGGCCTCTACATCATATATATCATTATGAAGCAAAATTTTAAACCAATATCAAACTTATTTTAAAGAATGATAGTGTAAATGCACTTTTCATGCAAAAAAATCCTGTGTACTGAACATTACATAATTGTATTTTACTGTATTTTACTGTATTGTTTTTTATACCAACAGATAGACAGACAGACAGATGGACGGACGGACGGACGGACAGACAGATAGACGGACGGACAGATAGATGGACAGACAGATAGATAGACGGATGGACGGACGATTGGACAGACAGATAGATCGATAGATGGATTGACAGATGGACGGACAGACAGACGGACGGACGGAAGGACAGATAGATGGGCAGACAGATGAGTAGACAGACAGATAGATAGATAGATAGACGGATGGATGGACGGACATATAGATGGACAGACAGATAGATAGACGAATGGACGGACATATAGATGGACAGACAGATAGATCGATAGATGGATTGACAGATGGACGGACAGACAGACAGACAGACGGACGGACGGAAGAACAGATAGATGGGCAGACAGATGAGTAGACAGACAGATAGATAGACAGACAGACATATAGATAAATAGATAGATAGACAGTAGATAGATGGTAGCCTATATGAATATGGTGGTAATCATTTAATACCATGGTACATGTCAAAGTATCAGGGTATTACCATTTGATGATACTGTGTCCAACGAGCGCTGAAGGATTGCCGTTTCACCAATACTGTGCGCGTTCTGGCACTCACAGCGTTAACGCAAACGCACGCATTGGCTTGACATTCCCCTCCCATGCGCCGGGAGTCCTTTAAATGCTCGCGCTGCGCTTTAAATAGCAGGTGTAAGAAACTGTGTCCCTGCATACACACCTCTCAGACACCACCATCATCATCATCGCCATCACCGACGCAATGTCCACCGCCAGCGCTGAGACGACCGCACAGCTGCCCCCGGCCGCGGGAAGAGTGTTCTTTCAGCCCGGCGTGGGTTGCGCCGGTTCCGGACCGATGCAAAGGGATGACCCGGTGCAGAAAAAGCAGGGCAAAGTGACGGTGAAGTACGACAGAAAGGAGCTGCGGAAGAGACTCATCCTGGAGGAATGGATCATTGAACAGCTGAGCGAACTTTACGACTGTGAGGTAAGACTGGACCAGAACCGGAACTTTATAAAAGCTTTTTGGGCCTACTTTAATTGAGATAAATATTGATCATTAGAATTTTATTTAATCATATTTTATTTTAGTTTACAGTAAATATAGTTTTTTTTATTATTGTTGTTGTTGTTGTTAGGATTTTTTAATGATTATATTATTATTTTAATTTTTTATTATTTGTATTTCTAAAAAATATTGTAACATGTCGTTGTTCAGATTGTAAATTCACACTATTATTACTATTAAATAGTAACAGAAATTAAAATTATAATATTGAATTATATAATTGTATTCATTTTAATTAGCATTTATGCAAAGCATCTTACACTACAGTGAAGTACTTTGACTTTTTTTTATTGTATTTTATAATTTACATTTTGGACCTTTTGTGTGAAAGCTATCTTTTAGAAACACAATTTATAATATCTACCAACATTTCACTTATCAGCCAGGCAAAACTGGTAATTTTCAGCTTTCATTTTACAGTTTATTACTGGTGTAGTCTTCTTGGAGTAACGTGAGGTTAGTGTCTTGATCAGGGGCACAGTTGTGATCTTGTGAGGTTCTGACCTAAGATTTTTAACCTCAAAGCTACAGCACACCATCCCCTTGGGTTTATAGGTTGATAAATTGTGGTCTTCTTTGTGTGACCTACATTTGGCTTCTTTAAAGCAGCGGTGTAATGCATGGTGCTACAGCTAGAGATCTTTAAAGCGATGCATCCTTTAGCTTCGGTCCTCATTTCAAGATGACAAAATGTCATTCTGCTGACCTCTGTGAGGTGTCTTATTGCTCTTATCCTCTTTTGTTCACTCTATCTGTCTCCCTCACTGTTTCTATTCTGCGGCTGCTTGCTTTTTTTCTGCTGATGCTGTGTTGGCCCCAGAGAGACAAGAAAGAGAGAAACGGCTAGTTTGACTTGTCAGGCAGAATAACGTTGACCCCGTTAAAAGGATTCTGTGAGTTTTCCAAACTCTGAGTGAAAATAAGGAAATTGATATTTAAATGAGCACAGATTCTTGAGCAAAACAGGCCATAAGAAAATGTCTTATTTAAATGATTATATATTATGGATTCATTCAGTTTTAATAATTCTAATTAAATAATACATCTATACAATACATGATATTCACCATTTCATTAAAAAATGTGTTTCTCTCAACACTGTCAGATACAAAAATAGTGTTAAATACCTAATGAAAAGTTTTCTTTTAAAAACAAATACATTTCTGTATTTATTGGGTTTAGTATATATATATATATATATATATATATATATATATATATATATATATATATATATATATATAACAGTTGATTTTAGAGTAGTGATTGTAGGGTTAATGTAATGCTACGTTGTTTTTGTGCATATGGGTCAATGACGTGACAGGTCTTTTTTTTTTTTTTGTCCAAAGGCCTTAATAATAATAAAAAAACAAAGACATGACATCCAAAGTATGTAAGGTAGTACAACTAGATCTCTTTTACTGAATCCAAAAGGTTTTAATTATATTTTGCTACATATAAAGGTATTTTAAAGATTTTGAAGTGTCAAAAGGTCATTTGGTTTAACCGTCCAAAGGTCAATACAGCCATTTCATTTGTGATTACAATATCTTAATATAATAAATGTATATATTTTTTTATTCTGACATGATTTTATAACATCATATATATTAACATAGTGCAAAATGGTATTCAAATTATGTGTAGAAGTCGTTGCTTTGTTATGAGAGAATGTCTGGAGAAATGAATTTCATTGATGTCATTTGGAGTAACCAATATGAAGGGATCATTTTGGATCGAGTCATGCGTTCAATATCATGTAACAGGATGTGACTTCATTCAGACACCTGCAAAGGACCACATGGTCGTGAAGAAAAGTAACTAACTCTCTTTTAACTATTTAAAAAATTAATGTTTTCACTTGCTCATACGCATGTCCCGAAACATCAGGTCATTCGGTACAACCGCTATAAAACATGGAAAATGTTGTAATATTTTAAAAACTTGTACTAAATATAAAAGTTTTTATTGTCCTTTTGTTAGCTAGCTAGATATCAGCCTGTTAGCATTGTTTGAAAATATCGTCATTTGGTATAACCAAAAGTGTCATTCGGTAAAACCGAAATTTTGGTTAAACCGAATTACTTTTTTGGTGACATTTTGTCCATCTTGTAAAAAATGACAAAAGCAGTGTTAATTGATTATAAAAACCACATAATCTCATTAACACTTAATAAAACTTCAAAATTACTTATATCTCCATTATGTTTTTTTACACTTAACCTTATTCGTCAATGACCCGTATATCTTCTTCAGAGTAAGCAGACGTGAGCATATGGTAAATTAACCTTTAACATGGTCTCTCTAGACTTTACACACAATCCCAGCATCCTCTTGTGGGTCTTTAGAGTTGAACATCTGATGGCAGCAGTTCACTGGCAATCATGTGTTTAAAATAGAGAGCTTTAGAGGAGGATGTTGTTGGTTTCCAGTTGCATCCACAGCTTGTGTGCACTGGCATGTGAGTTATAATTACAAGTGTGCCAGATTTGATTTTATACATTATATTTGTGGTGCATTTTATTTGGGGTGTTAATCATAACATCAACCAGTGTTTACAAGATCAAGCATCTAATCAGATTAAGCATGTGAGCTAATAAAGAGGTGTTTACTCAGGTGTTTTTTAATGGCCTGTCACATTTACACTATAAACAAGAGAAGGAAGTCACACATAGCCAGTAACCGTTCACAGCTCAATGTCTGGCCACCCATTAACAGCAGGTTACAATGAAAGGCAATAGACTTCATGTAAACAAAAGCATACTGAAAAAGCGTCATCTCTTCTCTGATGTGTTTAATGGCTTGAGGGCGGGACAACCTGTCTCTCACATGAGATCAGCCAATAGAAAACCACAACCATCCAATCAATTCCCCATGGACAAAATCAAGCCCTGCACTACATTTTCTTGTTTGAGAAGCTGTTTCACTTGGATGTATGTCACAACTCTTTTCATTGTCTGAGTGAAAATGATAAACGGCAGATTTGATATTCACTAGCAGCAGCATGTTTGCTTGTTTGATATTACTTAAATATGTCTCTCACACTGCTAAATGAGTTAAAGGATTAGTTCACTCCAGAATTTCCTCATCCCCATGTCATCCAAGATGTTTGTCTTTCTTTCTTCAGTCGAAAAGAAATTATGGTTTTTGAGGAAAACATTCCAGGATTTTTCTCCATATAATGGACTTCAACAGGGTTCAACGGGCTGAAGGTCCATATTGCAGTTTCAGTGCAGCTTCAAAGGGCTCTACACGATCCCAGACGAGGAATAAGGGTCTTATCTAGTGAAACGATTGGTAATTTTTCTAAAAAAATGTAAATTTATATAGTTTTTAGCCACAAATGCTCATCTTGCACTAGCTCTACGATGCACGTCCACGAATTGTAAACACTGGATCGGTACTTCCACTTACGTCACGCGTGACCTTTCCAACATGATTACGTAATGCGTGGCGCATCGCAGAGCTAGTGCAAGACAAACATTTGTGGTTAAAAAGTATATAAATATTTTTTTTTTTTTTTTTTTTTTTTTTTTTTTTTTTTAGAAAATGACAGATCGTTTCATTAGATAAGACCCTTATTCCTCGTCTGGGATCATGTAGACCTCTTTGAAGCTGCACTGAAGCTGCACTAAACCTGCAATTTGGACCTTCAACCCATTGAACCCCAGTGAAGTCCACTATATGGAGAAAAATCCTGGAATGATTTCCTCAAAAACGATTATTTATTTTCGACTGAAGAAAAAAAGACCTGAACATCTTGGATGACATGGGGGTGAGTAAATGATCAGGAAATTTTAATTCTGGAGTGAACTAATCCTTTAAGGGAAAGTGTTTAGCAGGTTTAGCTGATTGGATTTGCGTGCAACTCACTAACAACATCTCCATTGTGCAATATGGCCGTTAGGGTTACTGTAAGGTGGTGACACCTTAGACAATCCTACTTAAGGAAGAGTAGGTCAGTATGGGATTACTTGCTGACAGTTTGGCAGAATTCAACTATTTCTAACCAAACCCTGAGGTCTGAAACTTATCCTTGTACATGAATTTACATGCTTCTAGTTTTGCAAATGCTTCAGGCTCGATTGCATGCATTGTTGCATTCCCAAATATGTCAACATATAATTCATGATGCAATGCAAGCATGCATTGAATTTTTAGCATTTATTCAGCCAGACCTTTTCAGCTGTGAGAGGAACTGTAGCATTCATTAGTGTAAACTGTATTCTAGAGTCAATGTTCTACTTTAATAGGAGACAGCTTGCTGTTACTATAAACTTAGTTTACTACCTGAACAAAAACATTTGGTTAAAGGGGTCCTTGATTATGATTTCATTTTAACTTTAGTTAGTGTGTAATGTTGCTGTTTGAGCATAAACAACATCTGCAAAGTTACAATGCTCAAAGTTTAATGCAAAGGGAGATGTGTATATATACGTCCAGTTTCATTCTAAAAGTTGTAACTTCTTCCTGATTCTCTCCATCAGTGTCGACTCCGGTTTGAACAATGTAAGGCTGAACACCGTTACTGACAATCCTCATTTTGGCTGCGTGAGATTCTCCAGCTTTGTTGTTATTAAGCAACCGAAGCGTGAGCCGTTAAAGCTCCGCTCTCTTCTGGAAACGAGGCCGCCAGCAGCAGCTCATTTGTATTTAAAGGAACACCCAAATGGGGCAAATTTGACAAGCTGTAATAAATGATCTGTGGGGTGAAACTTCACAGACACATTCTGAGGACACTTTATACTGATGACTTGTATTACATCTTGTGAAAAGGGGCATAATAGGCCTCCTTTAATAATGCAACCATTTGAAGGCTGCTCTATCACCCCCTTGAGTACAATCCAAGAATGCTTTAAGTATTTCCAGTGCTTGCAATGCATTGACCAAATATTTGAGCCTGTGATTATCTTAAACTGGCACAGCATCAGATCTCTCACTTTATAGCATCACTTGACTATGACATCACAGGCTTTCAGTCACAGAGCTGAACGCCGACCCCGTCCGATCAGAATGATTGACAGCACAGAGTGGATTAGATGAATTTGGTGGTCATATAGTGAGTGAGTGTATCCAACAGAGCGAAAGTGAGAAAAAGGATGAGCAAGAAAAAAATGGTAGAACATAATCAGGATTTTCGGAGGTTAATTTCTGTGACTTCTGGGAGAAGAGGATTGGGGGAAAGGAATTAGAGCAGAAATTAGAAAAGAAGATGAGAGGAAAGTAATGGAAAGGGAGAGATGGATGGAAGAATATAATAGAATTAGAATAGGATACATTTAGTGGATGATAAAACAAAGGAAAATTAGGCAATTCAATGGTTTAAAAGTATACGATTTTAGATTGGGAATTGAATCAATTTCTGCCTCCAGTGAAACAGCATGTTATCTCATGCACACACAAACACTCTGAGAAACACTAAAAGTGTGTGTGTGTGTGTGTTCATTTCTACAGCATGATCTTTGCATTCTCAGCACCTCATCTGTGCTTACAAGGCTTACAAAAAACAAATGTAGGACGTTTCTTGTTGCAGTTTGCTTGTACATGTGTGTCAGAGCTCTGATGGGCTTTGTCTTAGTAAAACCGGTCCATCTGGAGTTCATTAGCGTATTGAACGCAAAGATGAGGTGGAATAAGTGCGAGCTAATGATGAAGTCCTCTGTCTAACTGAGTCCTCAAATCAATGACGGACACAAACTGCTGCCTAAGCTGTTTTCTGCGGAGGATTCTGTCTATTTTGGGCACAGTGCAGCAGTTTGCAAGCATGCAAATTCTCTCTGTGATCAAGAATGAATAGTGCTCTAATAGAATGTAAAGGCCAATTCATTAACACTGCTGTACTAAACACTACTCCGAAATATTCAGATTAGTGCTCAATAAACATACATTTTCCTTTTTAATGGCTGATTTTTAACCTTTCTTTTTTTTTTTTCACTAATAACTATAAAGCAGAAAGTATACTTCATTTTTTACGTGTACGCAGAGTTGAACGCACAGCCTTGCAAAGTATACTTCACTTGACTTATACACAGGCATTTGACGCTTGTGCAGTTTGGAACAATCTCGCATCACGAGTTACATCCCATGTAAATATCTTTGTATTCTTTCATGCTAGAGTTGTACAAATGAGGGTACTTTCTAACCTCTTCACACAATCTCTCGTGTATGTAGGCCTCTATTGTCGCTCTAGCTTGCATGTGTTCCAGTCTGTTCTGTTTATGCAGGTTTTCTTCGACTACCCTGTGAATCGACGCCCCCAGGGCACGGTTGCCACCTTGTGGGTTGTGGAAAAATTAAATGCGCATGTGTGACCTGCGCATACAAAGTACGGTTACCGAAATTCGGCCGTGTGCGTACAGTACACGCATGCTATTCTGATGACGAAATTCATGTCCCACGCACTGTAGTGAAGTATACTTTGGCCTTAAAGATGTAGCTTTAAAAATTGTTCAAAATGTAAAAGAATAGCAGAGTCCACACCAAAAATATAACGTTAATGGCACTGAGAAACGATATTGTTTGAATCACTTTTACAACGATTTTTCCCAGCTGATGAACATATAAAACATTGACAGCCAATCAGAATCCATCCTGCTTTAAAAAGCTTTAGCATTTAAAGTGACAGATAACAAAACTGCAGCGTACGCTTAGAATAAACAGAACGATATTGTTCATTGGTGTGGATACTAATATAGTTATTGTTATAGTTATTGTTTTTGGTGTAAACGGGCTTTTACTCCCAATACTAAATATTTGGTTAAATCTTTGCAAAGTATTAAGAGTTGGTTACTTATTATTTCAACTCTGACTTCAATTATACTTAAAGGGGACCTATTATGCCCCGTTTCACAAGATGTAATATAAGTCTCTGGTGTCCCCAGAATGTGTCTGTGAAGTTTCAGCTCAAAATACCCCACAGATCATTTATTATAGCTTGTCAAATTTGTTCCTATTTGGGTGTGAGCAAAAATACACTGTTTTTGTGTGTGTCCCTTTAAATGCAAATGAGCTGCTGCTCCCACCCGCTTTCCAGAAGAGGGCGGAGCTTTAACAGTTTGTGCTTCGGTTGCTCAACAACAACAAAGCTGGGGAATATCACGCAGCCAAAATGAGGATTGTCAGTAACGGTGTTCAGCCTTACATTGTTCAAACCGGAGTCGGACACTGATGGAGAGACTCAGGAAGAAGTTACAACTTTTAGAATGAAACTAGACATTTCTGAATGGTTAGTGGATAAATTTATGTAGTTGCTGTGGAGTTGATTCAACTCCTCGACTAGCATGTGCCGTCATGTTAATCTTTTGTGCAAATCCAGCGTTGAATTGACCCTCGTTTGTGAAGCAGTCCAGTGTAATATGCTGCCATGACAACAACACTCTACTACAACAACTCTTCCTCTTTTCTAAAGCAGCACAACATGGCCTCACCCCCTTTGTTTTCCCTATATAATGGGACATGAATATTGCACAAAAAAAAAGGTTTTATTTGAAAAAGTTATTTTGCATTATGCACTAAATAGTGCAATCTATCAAATACTGTGATTAAATCCAGTCTCCTGTTAATTATATCAGTACTGAGTCACAGAGACGGCACTCAGATTGCACCGTTTTCTGACAATGGCTGCAAAAACCACTCTCTATATAGTGACACACAACACAGCATAAGAAGCAGAGAGCTATGTCCTCTACATTCAGCCCAGTGGGGTTCTGCTAATATGCCTCTGTCTGCAAAAGATACCCACAACCCCCCTCTCCGCTGTCTTCCTCTTCAGCGAGGGGGAAGGGGTTCGTCTTTGATGTTCAATGCTTCAGGGCTCTGTCTGTCTGATATCATGGCCACTGCATTTCATTTGACTTCGACTGTATTGATTCAGCGTGTTTGAAACGATCCTGTCTGTATTTGATTGTTTATCTTGGATTTTAATCTCTGTCTGACCTTGTAGTAGAAGCATCGTGCCTTTTTTAAACAAAATAATTTTCAATGCAAATTCCAAAAATTCCATTATTTGTAACATTGATCATTAAGAAGCATAATTATTTTATGTAAAAAAAAAAAATAATAATAATAAAAAGTGTTTGTTTTTAAACGCTGTGACAGGAATTATTCCTTTTATATATATAATATAATATAATATATATATATATATATATATATATATATATATATATATATAATACTCCAGTCTTCAGTGTTACATGGTTCTTCAGAAACCATTCTAATATGCTGAAGGATCATCATGTGACACTCAGTGTTAAAAATTATTTTCATGATTTATCACATTTTTTTTCTTTTGTCAAATCAACTTAATGTGTTAATGTGCAACTTAATTAATGTGGTTTTGATAACATAATATTTTGAGTTGCTGTTGATTAAACCAATCGACTTCATTGTATTTTCAATTTTTAATTTCTATGAACTCCGTAAGTAACCTGAAATTTCTGAAAATTCAGCTTTGCATCACAGGAAAAAAATACATTTTAAAATATATTCAAATAGAAAAACAGTGCTTTTAAATTGTAATAATATTTCTGTTTTTACTGCATTTTTGGTCAAATAAATGCAGCCTTGGTGAGCAGAAACTTCTTACTAAAAAAAAAAAAAAAATTAAAAATCGTTTGACCTTTTTAATAAAAATGCAAGATGCAAGTTTAGTTACAATTTTGCTTGGTTTATTAAAAACTATATATTAGGTCAAAAACTGTATGACTAGACAAACCTATTTTAATTGTATACAATGAATTACATTTTTTGTCTTTGATCATGTCTTTTCTTACCAGTTACACTAATAAAACCACAAATGCCGCTGATGGGTTCATGTCACTCCTGCCTTGTGGAGAGCAATTTTTATTCTGCCATCTTAAGGACCCCGATCATAAATCACCCATGACACAGAATATGCATGCGCATGGTATTTTATGAGCACATATGTGTGCGGTACAGTACAATCTGCTTGTTTATGTTGGTGCTCAAATCTTGTTATGTGTGTGGGAGTTCATGTGTGTGATTTCTGAGCATTGCTGTCGGCGTTTCTGTGTACATTTCACACCTTCCTGCAAGACCTCTCTCACACTAACGCCTCTTTGCTATTCTGATAGAAATCCTCAGTGATCTGACCTGTCTGCTCCGAGAGGGAGAGAGATCGCTTCCCTCTGCTTTGTGTTTGCAGATGAGACACCAGTCGACTGCGATCAGGCACCGTGCACAAATAGGTCAAGTGAAGGTGTCTGTGCTGGTTCTGCAGATTGGAAGAACTCATTCTCCTCTCTGGCCTGACAGCACACACATTCAGTACCCAGAATCCACCTGCAGGGCTTTTCATTCACAATGGACATTCATTATATGCAAGCACATTTGCACAGCTGGGATGAAAAATGCTTTATATGGCAGTGGCCATTAATGTTTGCTCAAAGCAATTATGAAAATGACAAGAAGTCACAACTGCAATTAGATAGATAATAATAATTTCAATATGTAATAAATAATAATATAATAAATAATAATTGAAAAATGAGAAAATTAAAATACAAATTAATATTATACTACATATACATTTAATTAATAAATAATATAATTTAGATATTTTATATAATATATGTATAGATATACATACATACATACATACATACATACATACAACAACAAATAAGTTATATATTTTATAATAATGATATATATATATATATATATATATATAACAAATGTTATATTTTGTTTATTAATTATATATATCATTATTTTAAATATATAACTTATTTGTTGTTTATTAATTATATATACTTAATAAATAACAAATGTTATATATTTTATTATATATATATATATATATATATATATATATATATATATATAAGAAATATCAAATATGTTATTATTTTATATATTTATTATAATTTTATATTTTATTTATTTATTTGGTTGGTTGGTCAGAAGAAAATGTGAGTAGTTGCCGAGGTGGTTAATGTGGTTGCTAAGGTGTTCTGAGTGATTTTTTTTTTTTTTTTTTTTTTTTTTTTTTTAAGCATGTTGTTATGGTGGTCTGTGTGGTTGCTAAGTGGTTTCATACTGACTTTCTTCTTGGTGAATCAGTGTGAATATAGCTAATGAAATGATGGTTTGAGGTGACTGATGGCATCTGTTTCCAGTTATCTTGACTGATGTCAGATCAGCCTGTGATTGACTGGCCATGTCTTGGCCACTAGCTTGACTGATCTGCTGATGGTTTAGCTTTATCTGGTTTAGTCTTTGTGGCTGGCATTGTCATCTTTGCCATTTTACACACAAACAAAGGTCTAAAATAATAGTCCTTGTTATGGTGAATGTGTAAGCGCATGATGTATGAGCTAATCTGACAGCAGCCAGGATACTGATTGGTTCATTATTTTAACAAACAGATCTAATAAGAAGCAATGGTGGTGCTCTAAAAGGCTGATTTGTCAAAGGCCTCATTTATTGCACATATGTGAGTGCGTCTGTTATTGCAGATTTATAGTGTTAATATTGATCTGCATCCATTTGTATTTGTCTTTAAACATAAAAGTGTGTCATAATAGTTCTGAAAACGTCATCCCACTGTAGATTAACAACAATATCCACCTTTGTGTGGATGGCACAGCTAAGATAATTTGGTCTGTGCAGAAGCTGATGAGAAATGCTCAACTTCATATTGAGATCTCTTTAGAAACTCAAAAAAAAACGTGTAATATATAAATGTGTACAAATGATTCTAAAAGCATTATTGTCAGGTTTTTTATTCACCTTATGAACCATAGAGTGAATTTTCCTTTCAACCTCCAGTGCTTTCTTAAAACACACACACACACACACACACACACAATAGTAATTGTGTGAATAAATTGTACTATTGTAATAACGTGTATAAAAAAAACTTTGAACGAAATCATACATAATGCGAAAATCCATTCATGCACATTTGATGAAGTGGAGTAAATCTGGACAGTGAATCTTGGATTTGTCCTTGGATCTGTCAAGCAAATGCAGAATTAACCGTAACACTCACAAACCCTGGCACTCACAGACAGAAATGACAAATGCTGTTTCATAATGATGATGTGTATTCTTCCATCTCTCTCATTTGCCAAATGAGCCAATGTGATTGCCACATGGAAAATAGTTCCCTCTCTTCGTCTTACCTTTAAACAGAGGAGTGTATTTATAGCCCTCATCTCATGGTGTCTGTGTGGTTCTGTCTGTCATCACAGTGGCACAGCGTTCTGCTTAATGACCCTTCAGATCAACCTCAGCTCGTGACTGGAGTGTTTCCTGATGTTCTCGCTTCCTAAATGGCCCTGATGAACATATAATTCACAATTTCTTGGCTGCACATTTTATCTAGACCACATCCATCCAATCTGTAAGAATTTCTGCACTAATGAAGGACCGGACCCAGAGGGAAAATTAATTGCTTGGAGGTTTCTTGGTGGTTTCATTTAAGTATCAGATGTTTGCAGATGTTTTAGTAAAACTCCTTATAAAAACAGGCACCAAAGTATAGAAGCTTGTTTCCGCCACTAAATAAAAAAGGTAATTGCGACTTTTTATCTAAAAATTCTGACTTCTTTTCTCAGAATTGCGAGTTATTAACTCACAATTATGACTTTATATCACGCAATTCTGACTTTATAACTCACAATTTTGACTTTATAACACAATTGCAAGTTTATATCATGCAATTCTGACTTTATAACTCACAATTCTGACTATAAATTGCAATTGTGAGTTTATATCTTGCAATTTTGACTTTGTAACACACAATTCTGACTTTATAACTCACAATTGGCAGTTTATCCGTTTATATCACGCAACTGTGAGGGAAAAAAAGTCGGAATTGCGAGATGTCGCAGTTACACTTTTTTTTTTTTTTTTTTTTTTTTTTTTTTTTTTTATTTCAGTGGCGGAAACAAGCTTCCACACAAAAGAGATGATCTTTCTCACTGTGGGATGTGTTCCACTAATGTCACCTACTATGTGTGATCTCTGCTCGTACAGGAAGAGGAAATGCCAGAGGTGGAGATAGACATTGATGATCTCCTGGAGGTGAACAGTGAAGATGAGAGAGCTGTAAAACTACAGGTAAACTGAGCATGTGTTTGTAAAAGAATGTGTTTTCCTATTAGGGTACATTTACACGACAACAATATATTAAAAACAGTAATGTTTTTTCCTTTGCGTTTTTTCATGTACAGACGACAACGTTGTCAAAACGATCCCCATTCACAGGGATCCACGAAAACTAAACAATGCTGTATTCTGCTGCCAGGCCAGTAGATGGCGATGTCACTTTGTAAAGAAACACTACACGCCTATAGACTGAACATAATACGCGTGCGCATGACGTCACCGTTTTCACAAATTCACATTTTTTTTTTTTCTAGTTTACACAGAAATGATAATGGTGTGATTTTCAAAAACTTGCACTTTGAAACCCGTTTTCAAAAGGTAGCATTTTCAAGCCTCCAAAACGCCATTGTCGTATAAATGAACAGCCAAAAACTCAGTTTTCTCTTTTCAGTTGAAAACACTGTCATGTAAACAGCCCCGTTGAGAGTTTAATGCCAAAAAATTTTACATGAAAGCAAATGCTTCTAGCTATGCTCAGTTCTGAAATTTATCGGAATTCATAACGCAATGTACATTTCGCATTCTCAGCACTGCTGAAAGGGGCATTAAGAGAATCTTGCTGAGTAATTAGATAAAATTAGTTCAAGAGGCCATATTATGCCCTTTTACAAAGTCTTGATTTTGTTTTTGGACTCTATAATAGGTTGTCATCCTTGATTTTCCAAAAATCACATTATTTTTGACATATTTTGCACTGTTGCAGCACCTCTCTTTCAGTCTGTCAGTAACGCTCTGCGGTGCGTTTCCCAAAAGCATCGTTAGCCAGCTATGGTCGCAAGTTCTGTTGAATTATATTGGTAACAACGGTACTTGTGACCATAGTTGGCTTTGGGAACGCACCCCTGTTTAGTTCCGGCCTCTATGAAGCACCTCCTTCCGAAAAGCATAGTGCGCTCTGATTGGTCAGCTGGATCAGTGTGTTGTGATTAGTCAAGAGCTTCGAGTGTGTTAGGGATATGTCCCACCTCTTACCATAACCGCGAGTTTCAACACACTACTAACTAACTCAACCAGGCTCCGCCCATGTATTTTGCATATGCCCTGGGTGGGAATTATTTAAATGAGGAATATTGTGACGTGTTCGTTCCCGGAAGAAAACTCAAGATGACAATAGAGGCGTTTCAGGGAGTTCAGAAACAGTGACACTGATATAGAGAATAACTCTATTTTTCTTTTCTAACAGTTTTTTTTTTTGTTTTGTTTTTTTTAAGTGACTTTGTGCTTTTCATGCTCAAACAGCAACATTACACACTAAACAAGGTCCTCTTTAAAGTATGTTTAAATACTATCTGAATAATAACATCTGCTTTATTGACGCAAACATTAAAATAATCTCTAGCACCCTCTTGAGGGTTTTTACCACCACAGTAACGTAAAAAACGTCCTAAGCCAATTCACGTTGTATACATATTTGTCTATTTTAAGTCTGTAAATGTGTAGGCTTCTGAAGTTGTTGTTTTTGTTGTGTGTCTCAGTCGGATGATATCTTCCTTTTTTTTTGTCCCTCAGGAATCACTGTCAGACTGCTACAAGCCCACTGATGTAAGTCATAACATAAAATATAGGCCACCAACATACAGCTCTGTTCCAAAACCTGGTGACCTGCCTACATAGTCAGCATTTTAAGGAGGATATACACTGGCATAACATTATGACCACTGACAGATTATCTCTTTATCATGGCACATGTTAGTGGGTGGATATATTAGGCAGCAAGTGAACATTTTGTCCTCATAGTTGATGTTAGAAGCAGGAAAAATGGGCAAGCATAAGGATTTGAGCGAGTTTGACAAGGGCTAAATTGTGATGCTAGACGACTGGGTCAGAGCATCTCCAAAACTGCAGCTCTTGTGGGGTGTTCCCGGTCTGCAGTGGTCAGTATCTATCAAAAGTGCTCCAAGGAAGGAACAGTGGTGAACTGGCGACAGGGTCATGGACGGCCAAGGCTCATTGATGCACGTGGGGAGCGAAGGCTGGCCCGTGTGGTCCGATCCAACAGACGAGCTACTGTAGCTCAAACTGCTCAAGAAGTTAATGCTGGTTCTGATAGAAAGATGTCAGATTACACAGTGCATCACAGTTTGTTGCGTATGGGGCTGCATAGCTGCAGACTAGTCAGGGTGCCCATGCTGACCCCTGTCCACCGCCGAAAGAGCCAACAGTGGGCAACAGAACTGGACCACGGAGCAATGGAAGAAGGTGGCCTGGTCTGATGAATCGTGTTTTCTTTTACATCACGTGGATGGCCGCTTACCTGGGAAACACATGGCACCAGGATGCACTATGGGAAGAAGGCAAGCCGGCGAAGGCAGTGTTGCTTTGGGCAATGTTCTGCTGGGAAAACTTGGGTCCTGCCATCCATGTGGATGTTACTTTGACACGTACCACCTACCTAAGCATTGTTGCTGACCATGTACACCCTTTCATGGAAACGATATTCCCTGGTGGCTGTGGCCTCTTTCAGAAGGATAATGTGCCCTGCCACAAAGCAAAAATGGTTCAGGAATGGTTTGAGGAGCACAACAACGAGTTTGAGGTGTTGACTTGGCCTCCAAATTCCCTAGATCTCAATCCCACCTCGCAGCTTACAGGACTGAAAGGATCTGCTGCTAACATCTTGGTGCCAGATACCACAGCACACCTTCAGGGGTATAGAGGAGTCCATGCCTCGATGTTTTGGGTCAGGGCTGTTTTGGCCTCAAAAGGGGGAGCAACACAATATTAGGAAGGTGGTCATAATGTTATGCCTGATCTGTGTATATACAGTATATCATCTGAAAAGGATACATGAAATGCTGCCTTTTTGGACCAAAAAATAAAAAAATAAAAAATAGAATCATTAACTTATGAGGTTCTATTTTGATTAGGATGCTGCCTTGCTGCCTTTGTAGCCAGTGAGTGTTTGAAACAGAGCCACAGATTCCATACAACAATCACAATCTGATACTGCCTAACATCCATATGTTGTCTTTTAATTCACTACACACACACACACACACACACACACACTGCTTCAGGACATGCTAGTGGATGTCATATGAGTGTGCACTGACCTGAAAACATGCGTGTGCTCAAAGAATCCATCCAACACTATGAAAATCATAATGTATAAGACTGCAGACACAATAACCCCCTGACCCACACACACACACACATACAGATGCCTTTAGTCTAATATAAACACCCATGTTTACACTCATGACTTGATGAGGACACTTAAATTTTACATTTATATAACTTTATTTTAATTAGTCCCTGTATATTCATACTCTTATGTTTTACATAATTCTTCTATATAGACTACAGTTCAACAGCCTGGGGTTGGTAAGATTTATAATATTTAAATAAAAAGCAAAATCTCTCTCTCTCTCTCTCTCTCTCTCTCTCTCTCTCTCTCTCTCTCTCTCACAGTCCTCTCTAATCTAATCACAGACCCTTAAACTATCATGCGTGCTTGTTTGAGTGCACCACTGTCAAAACCAAGCACATAGTTTGTGAATCAATGACCTTGCAGCATTGTTGCTGACCTACAGCCACGGGCTTTACACAGTGAATGAATGAAGCGGAAACATGAGTAGACGAGACTGGAAGAATGTTACTACACACAGTCTGTCTCACTCTCTCTGTCTTTCTCTCTACACCAGGACTTTGTGCGTGAGCTCCTCGGCAGGATAAGAGGAATGAGAAAACTCAGCGCTCCGCAGAAGAAAAGCTTTTAGGTGCTCGAAAATGCCAACGACAATCCAGCTACCTGGACTACAGGTCCCACAATCCGTCACTCAGCCTAGAGTCAACATACAGCCCCTCAAGGACTCCATATCCCAGGATTCCTTTCTGGCCCAGAGTTCATTATCCCAACAAAGCAACTTTGTTCAGTACACCCAAGTTGAGCGATCCATTTCACGTAGATCACACAATAAATCCAACTCTCAAACCATCTCAGCAGCCGATCGGGACAGCCTGATGTTCCTTACAGGCCCAACACTGTTTGGTGCAGTATTACAGCTATTTGTGTGAAATCACAACTGACTACAAAGCTATTTTATATAGCGTATTAATTATATTTTATATTGTTTTTCTTTTAAGCAAAGTTGTTAAAAGTCACAACCATTTTTTTCTTAATTAACAGACTTTTTAACACCTGTTGGCCTTTTCTGCTGATCTCAGAATAGTTTTTTGTTTTTGTCCAATCACTGTCCTGTAGTGATGGCCAATATTCACCATTATCTGTCCAGTTAAATTGACCTTCATAATTTTGCAATTTTTGTTATATTAAGTCTTGTATACTGAAAAATGTATCAAAATTAAGTGAATTTATGCTTGAAACAAGAACAAATATCTTAACTTTATTCAAAGGGATTTTTTTTTTTCCTGACCTCATCTCAGATTTTTTTTCTTGTTTTAGGCATAATTTTTTTTTTTTTTCCAGAAAACAAGGCTTGATATCTCAAGTAATTTTGCTTCTCATGTAAATGTATCTTGATTTAAGAATGTTTAAAAATTGTACTGAAAAACAAGACAAAAATCACGAACAAATTGCGTAATGTTTAGTTTTAAGTCATATAATTGGCCAGAATACATATCAGTCTGTCATATTACCATCATAATTGCTTTTTGATAATCTTTCAAGAATGTTGAACCGTTATTTGACAGGTTTGTGGTTAAAATAACTACTTTCATAAAGTGGGATATGATCGCGGTACTATGTGAAAAGTTTAAAGATTGAGTAGGATGTGCTGCCAGAAAGAAAAGAAAGAAGGCTATATTCGGAATTAAATACTATTTATTATGCAGTATACACACTGAATACCCTGTAAATGGAGGGTCAAGTGCATTGCATTGACCTATACACTGCATATTTTGGCAAATGCATTCATACAATGTAGCATACTGCTGAATTAGTAGCTGAGCATAGTATTCTAGTATGCTATTACGAACATAGCCTGAGATTTGAATGCTTATAAAAGACAACAAGGGCTGCATGACAGTAGATCTTATCAACAGACATACTGTGATGATGGTTAGTGTTCATCTAATTATCGAGGTGGAAGAGGTATCTAGTTCGACTCAAGCCATTATCAAAATCACATAAATCTAGGCTTTATCCTCATATGGTTTCACATGGAGGCTGCCAAAGAATATACTGTAAAATGGCGGAATACTAGCATATTATAAAATGTATATTCGCTATAAAGAACATTTAATCTTCATGTCGATCGGTGTCATACTCATGGGTCAAAATTTGTGTTTGATGGTTGTATAACAAGGAATCCAGGGGAAAAACTATGGTGCTGTTCAAACTTTTAACCCTCTACAGCGTGGATGGATGATGCGTTTTGCAGGCCGAGAGAGAAAGGGCAAAAATAAATAGAGATTCGCTCTTGTTCTAATACTCTGGAAGACTCTTCTATTTTTATGATATCGCAGTTTCTGTCGGCCTGCATCTAGTGTCATTGTGGATTTTTGCGTGTTTGACCCTTCTCTCTGAGAAGAACATTCAGGGTTTAGGCTGATCTTTTTATTTTAGTTTATTAAGTTTCATTCTAAAATGTATTTGAGTGTGCGAAAGCTTTATTTATGCATGTTTTATTGGCATGATAGGAACATTTTGGATTGCTTACTAAAGCGATGATTTGTCTTTTTATACATTATTACAAGTATTACTCTTATAAATATATTAAATTCACTTTTTATTCATTTTTAATGACTGTATATCTGCGTTTTCGGTGTTTTTAATTGTTTTTCGTTTTTTAAATATATGTAAAGTGTGGTCTTCTGTGCTGTTCTACTTACAATAAAGGCAAAATGTCTAAACTGTTATAATACACATTCTTCAGCGTTGCTTCATTTTATTCACACAAATGCACAACGTATCAAACATGTAAAGGTGCATTGTGAAAAACATGCTTGCTTTGGGCTATTAGTCACAAATTTGCATTTGATTACTGAACATGTCACATTAATCCTTGAAATGTATTAATCGGCTTCATTGCTACAGTTAAGGCCGCTCGTCTTGTGGTCCATATCAGTATTCTTACAAATCCTCCATTTATAATGTGAACAGATCTATTATATATGTATATATATATATATAATATTATTATTATTATTGATTATTTGGTTTAATTAAGAGAATAAAACATAGTGATGCCATTCATATGTCAATATGTTACATATAATTCATAATTTTCTCACCCTCAAATTGTTCCAAACCTGTATGCGTTTCGTTGTTCTGTTGAACACAAAAGAAGATATTTTGAAAAATGTTGGTACATGGTAACACCAGACTGCTTCACAAATGAGGGTCAATTCAAAGCTGGTTTTGCACAAAAGATTAACATGACGGCACATGCTAGTCGATGAGTTGAATCAACTCCACAGCAACTACATAAATTTATCCACTAACCATTCAGAAACGTCCAGTTTCATTCTAAAAGTTGTAACTTCTTCCTGAGTCTCTCCATCAGTGTCCGACTCCGGTTTGAACAATGTAAGGCTGAACACCGTTACTGACAATCCTCATTTTGGCTGCGTGAGATTCTCCAGCTTTGTTGTTGTTGAGCAAACGAAGCACGAGCTGTTAAAGCCCCACCCTCTTCTGGAAAGAGGACCAGGAGCAGCAGCTCATTTGCATTTAAAGGGACACACACAAAAAGTGTGTGTTTTTGCTCACACCCAAATAAGGGCAAATTTGACAAGCTATAATAAATGATCTGTGGGGTATTTTGAGCTGAAACTTCACAGACACATTCTGGGGACACCAGAGACTTATATTACATCATTGTAAAAGGGGCATTATAGGTCCCCTTTAAAACAACATGAGGGTGAGTCAATTATGGCAGAATTTTCATTTTTGGTTGAACTATCCCTTTAAAGAGCACAGATACATTACAAACACATGAACTGTAGAATCGCTTTACAGCAACGCTTTCCCTTTAAATTTCGTGACCCACTTTCTGCAGGCGCGTTCACGAGGGGCATAATTGAGACTGGGAGGTGCATGTGAGGAGAATGTCTAATGACAGGCGCGTGCTCTGGCTCTGCGCCCTCCAGATGTGCAACACAATCCATTCAAATGCCATTTAGCTCAATCAACAATCTACACTGAAAGGGTATCAGGGTTTCTCTGCAAGTAAACGAGCCATTAGGTCTAATTTGATTCTCATCAGTGCTGTTGTCGACCATTATAGCATCAGGTTAAGATTGTGATGTGGGCTGACTGAAGTAGCCCAGTTGAACTCTCTTCAGCTAATGTATTCTGTAAAAGCATTGGTCAGCATGCTCATCTTCCCCCTTTATTTTCCTACAGACATTTCTGTTGCTCTTTTCCTGCCCCGTTGTCTTCTTTGCATGTCTTTTTTTTTTCATCTTTGAATCCCTGCTTTCATCTCATTCATTTGTTTCTTTAACTCTCTCATTTCTATCATGCCAATATTAGTGTGCATGTGGCAGAGGACAGGAGAAGACAGAACAGTAGCATCTGCTACCCAGCAATGCAATCAGAGATTCACCATGCAAGGAAGATAAGAAAGCCACATTTAAAACACACATTCCTCTCTGTATTTCCTAGAACCATCATGAAGACAAAATATTCATTCATGCAGTAGTGCATTTCTGAAGACTGTAACAAAGAAAAAAAAAAATCAGTCACTGATCAAAGCAAGTGCTACATTCATCATTAAAAATCACTCTGTTTATAATGAATGCGCTTTTTTTCTTTGGCATTACGCTGCAGTCAGCCATAAAGAGAGACAGACGCCACAGGGGAGAACACGGAAAAGGACAGAAAAAGGAAGAGAGGAAACAGAGACACATGGTTGTATTATTTAACTGGAAAATGTTTACTTTTTATTGCTAAATTTCAGAGAAATTATATTTTCCCACCTCAGCTTCAAAGTACCAGAGATGTCACCACCACAGACATTGGATATTGTTGGTTTAGTGCTAAGCAAATATGATTATGATGATTATAATATATCTTGATACATGTATGATTATATATGTATAAATGTATGTTTAAATACATATCAGCAATATTCATATTTTAAGATATGTCAGTGCAAGTTGCTTTCAGTTAAAAGAGCTCAAGCATGCATTATAGTCTTGAACTAGGCTTGAGAGTCTGTGAAACCAGGCATAGGTGTGTTTGACTTGAAGTGGTGCTGCGCAGACCGATCGGTGTATGGCATCAAAGTACCATAGCAATTAGAGAACAGACCAGTCTGTGCAGTGCCGCTTACAGAAATGCACTGCAGATACTCACAACGCAATCAAATACAGAAACGAGCTACAAAAAATACTCAGAACACAACCAAAAACAGAAACACGCTACAAATACTCACAACGCAACCAAATACAGAAACACGCTACAAATACTCACAACGCAACCAAATACAGAAACACACTGCAAATACTCACAACTCAACCAAATACAGAAACACGCTGCAAATACTCACAACGCAACCAAATACAGAAAAACGCTGCAAATACTCACAACTCAACCAAATACAGAAACACGCTACAAATACTCACAACGCAACCAAATACAGAAACACACTTCAAATACTCACACTGCAAATACTCACAACGCAACCAAATACAGAAACACACTGCAAATACTCACAACACAACCAAATACAGAAACACACTGCAAATACTCACACTGCAAATACTCACAACGCAACCAAATACAGAAACACACTGCAAATACTCACACTGCAAATACTCACAACGCAACCAAATACAGAAACACACTTCAAATACTCACACTGCAAATACTCACAACACAACCAAATACAGAAACACACTGCAAATACTCACAACTCAACCAAATACAGAAACATGCTGCAAATACTCAGAACAAAACCAAATACAGAAACACGCTGCAAATACTCACAACGCAACCAAATACAGAAAAACGCTGCAAATACTCACAACTCAACCAAATACAGAAACACGCTACAAATACTCACAACGCAACCAAATACAGAAACACACTTCAAATACTCACACTGCAAATACTCACAACGCAACCAAATACAGAAACACACTGCAAATACTCACAACACAACCAAATACAGAAACACACTGCAAATACTCACACTGCAAATACTCACAACACAACCAAATACAGAAACACACTGCAAATACTCACACTGCAAATACTCACAACGCAACCAAATACAGAAACACACTTCAAATACTCACACTGCAAATACTCACAACACAACCAAATACAGAAACACACTGCAAATACTCACACTGCAAATACTCACAACGCAACCAAATACAGAAACACACTGCAAATACTCACAACGCAACCAAATACAGAAACACACTGCAAATACTCACAACACAACCAAATACAGAAACACACTGCAAATACTCACACTGCAAATACTCACAACGCAACCAAATAAAGAAACACGCTGCAAATACTCACAACGCAACCAAATACAGAAATACACTTCAAATACTCACAACTCAACCAAATACAGAAACACGCTACAAATTCTCACAACGCAACCAAATACAGAAACACGCTGCAAATACTCACAACGCAACCAAATACAGAAAAACTCTGCAAATACTCACAACTCAACCAAATACAGAAACATGCTACAAATACTCACAACGCAACCAAATACAGAAACACACTTCAAATACTCACAACACAACCAAATACAGAAACACACTGCAAATACTCACAACGCAACCAAATACAGAAACACGCTGCAAATACTCACAACGCAACCAAATACAGAAACATGCTGCAAATACTCACACTGCAAATACTCACAACACAACCAAATACAGAAACACACTGCAAATACTCACAACGCAACCAAATACAGAAACACACTGCAAATACTCACAACACAACCAAATACAGAAACACACTGCAAATACTCACACTGCAAATACTCACAACACAACCAAATACAGAAACACACTGCAAATACTCACAACGCAACCAAATACAGAAACACACTTCAAATACTCACAACACAACCAAATACAGAAACACACTGCAAATACTCACAACGCAACCAAATACAGAAACACACTGCAAATACTCACAACACAACCAAATACAGAAACACACTGCAAATACTCACAACGCAACCAAATACAGAAACACACTGCAAATACTCACAACACAACCAAATACAGAAACACACTGCAAATACTCACACTGCAAATACTCACAACGCAACCAAATAAAGAAACACGCTGCAAATACTCACAACGCAACCAAATACAGAAATACACTTCAAATACTCACAACTCAAACAAATACAGAAACACGCTACAAATTCTCACAACGCAACCAAATACAGAAACACGCTGCAAATACTCACAACTCAACCAAATACAGAAACACGCTGCAAATACTCACAACGCAACCAAATACAGAAAAACTCTGCAAATACTCACAACTCAACCAAATACAGAAACATGCTACAAATACTCACAACGCAACCAAATACAGAAACACACTTCAAATACTCACAACACAACCAAATACAGAAACACACTGCAAATACTCACACTGCAAATACTCACAACGCAACCAAATAAAGAAACACGCTGCAAATACTCACAACGCAACCAAATACAGAAATACACTTCAAATACTCACAACTCAACCAAATACAGAAACACGCTACAAATTCTCACAACGCAACCAAATACAGAAACACGCTGCAAATACTCACAACTCAACCAAATACAGAAACACGCTGCAAATACTCACAACGTAACCAAATACAGAAAAACTCTGCAAATACTCACAACTCAACCAAATACAGAAACATGCTACAAATACTCACAACGCAACCAAATACAGAAACACACTTCAAATACTCACAACACAACCAAATACAGAAACACACTGCAAATACTCACAACGCAACCAAATACAGAAACACACTGCAAATACTCACAACACAACCAAATACAGAAACATGCTGCAAATACTCACACTGCAAATACTCACAACGCAACCAAATACAGAAACACACTGCAAATACTCACAACACAACCAAATACAGAAACACACTGCAAATACTCACAACACAACCAAATACAGAAACACACTGCAAATACTCACAACGCAACCAAATACAGAAACACACTTCAAATACTCACAACACAACCAAATACAGAAACACACTGCAAATACTCACAACGCAACCAAATACAGAAACACACTGCAAATACTCACAACACAACCAAATACAGAAACACACTGCAAATACTCACACTGCAATACTCACAACACAACCAAATACAGAAACACACTGCAAATACTCACAACGCAACCAAATACAGAAACACACTGCAAATACTCACAACACAACCAAATACAGAAACACACTGCAAATACTCACACTGCAAATACTCACAACGCAACCAAATAAAGAAACACGCTGCAAATACTCACAACGCAACCAAATACAGAAATACACTTCAAATACTCACAACTCAACCAAATACAGAAACACGCTACAAATTCTCACAACGCAACCAAATACAGAAACACGCTGCAAATACTCACAACTCAACCAAATACAGAAACACGCTGCAAATACTCACAACGCAACCAAATACAGAAACAACTTGCAAATACTCACAACGCAACCAAATAAAGAAACACGCTGCAAATACTCACAACGCAACCAAATACAGAAATACACTTCAAATACTCACAACTCAACCAAATACAGAAACACGCTACAAATTCTCACAACGCAACAAAATACAGAAACGCACCGCAAATACTCACAATGCAACCAAATACAGAAACACGCTGCAAATAGCACCATTTTCCATTTGAGAAACTGGTGCATTTTGGGATAAAGAAAAAAAAAATTTGAATAGATAATGTGTGAACAATAATTGCAAACTCTAATCATGTTTTATTTTTGAAGAAATTTTTACTCTTAGTGGCAAATAGATTTTGAGCAGCAGAGGCAGATTTGTGTTTTTCTTAGTTAATGTTTGACTTGCCCAGCACTGACCCAGATCTGTGGAGAAACCCCGGGTCTGAAAGCTTTTCAGGAACGCACATTCAATCACACTGCTGTCACGTGACCATGACGGCCTGCGTGTGAGTGTACTGTAATTGGTTTATTTCACTCCAGTAAACACAGTCTGTCTCTAGAGACATGTAAGTACTGGAATACTTCTAGTGCTATCAGAGCCACTGCTGCAGACTCCATTCACTTTATAGCCATTACAGCAGCCTTCAGTTCACATGTACTACTGCTACTATTATTAGACTACCACTATGATAAAATTCTTCTGTTCCACTACTACTATTCCAGCTAAAAGGGAATGTTTCCAAAACTTTAACTAACTGTTCTTCCAGAAACGTTAAAATAATGTTCGTTTTAAGTTATCTGGTCTTTAATAATGTTCTCAATTTCATTTTTTTCTGAAATTATTTTCATCTAGCATTTCATTTTTTTTTTTTATGTTACTAATTGTTTCAGAATGTTCACAGAACCTTCAAAAGTAACATTACCATAATGTTTGCAGAATGGTAAAATGGAATGTTCCCTTAACATTCACATAACCAAGATTTTTATTAAAAAAACTAAGATTTCATTTAAAAAAAAAAATTTTTTTTTAAACTAAGATTTCAGTATCAGCAGCACAATAACATGACTCTAAAGTGGCAATGAAAAGTACCTTGTATCAACTTTAGGGGATAAAAATAGACATTGTATTTAGCCATAATGGAGTCATTTAGATCAATTAGCAAAGCCACACTGAATAGCTTCAATTCAACTCTGACTTTTAACTTGCAAAGAAGTTCATGCCAGAGAATGATCATAAATTTCATGGACAACAGAGTGTGGATTAAAAAGGTTTCTTGCTTTTCACTGATCATTTTAAATATTTCAAGACATTTATAATATGAAAAGGGTGTTCTCCACCACTCTTTCTTTCTTATTGGCTTCAGTCAGGTTGCAAATTCCTCTGCTAGAGTGATACTGAGATCGGAAAGCATGAAATGGTTGTGATATGGACGTGTGATGCTGAAATTTAACTGGGCAGAAATTCGTCTCCCCTTTCAAACAGGACTGAGAGTTAGACACGCTTGTTATCCTCACACTGAAATGTAATTATCACAAATGAGTTTCCGAGATCTTCTAAACAGCATCACAGCACGACTGTGTTCAAGACTGAATCAGTAAACATTCAGACTAACAACATGTTTTGACTTCTCACTGTGCTTTGCATAAAGATTGATTGTATTTCAAATGTTGTATATTTCAGATCTTTATTTTAAAGGGGTGTCTGATTATGATTTCACTTTTTTAACTTTAGTTAGTGTGTAATGTTGCTGTTTGAACATAAACGACATCTGAAAAGTTACAACACTTAAAGTTCAATGCAAAGGGAGACATTTTCTTTTACAAAAATCGCTTTGAAGGACTACAACAAACGGCTGGTAGAGACTACAACTAGCTTCTTCCTGGGTTTGTGACATCACTAACCCCAAAATTTACATAAACCCCACCCCCAAGAACACGCAACAAAGGGGGTGAGGCCATGTTGAGCTGGTATTTTGGGCTGAAACTTCACAGACACATTCTGGGGACAACAGAGACTTATAGGTCCCTTTTAAAAGTTCTCTCATATTCACACTAAAAAGGCTTCAATTTATCAAATAATTGTAATTAATTCACTAGTAAGTCACAGGGTCTCAAATAGCACTGTTTCCTGAGAATAACACATAAGTTATCATATCTGATTATGGTTTAATGGGCAGAACTCCATGTGGGTTAAATGACATACACTGATGTGTTTATATAGGTCGGCTCTGCTGTTCAGGGTCAGTGTACTCACAGATGCTACTGTAAAGAAGATTAACAGCTCTTAAAAACACACAAGTAAACATGTGCCTTTGTGTGTGTGTGTAGAGGAAGAATACTATTCTAGACAAAGTCAAGGCAGGGCATTTTGCCATCTGTTTTGATTATTTCACGTCTGTGAGGAAAACACTTTACAGTGACGCAAATGAGGTGATTTCCATAATGAAAACAACAACAGAACAACATCTACAAAATGACCTTTGTATACCCTTTAAATTACCATCAATGGTGTATGCAAAAATGAAATCCTAATTAAGCCTTCATATCACTAATTGCTAAATCAGAACAGAAGTTTTCTTTTGTCTCCAAAGGGAAACTGTAGTCACTATGGCAACAGTGCAGTAATGACATCATTTTCATTTTGTGGTATGAAAAGAACCAACCTTTGACTTGTGTTATTTATTTTTAATCTGATACTGATATCATTAGATTAACTTGGAGCTCATCATTCAAATGTGAATACACTATAATATCATGGTGAGGGAGAAAGATTTTCAATTAAATTAATAAATTTCATGTCAGCAGTGCAGTGGCTTGGATATTTTGCTTGTTTGTTTCTGCTGAAAAATAGCTGCTGTGTAGCATGTACTTCTCGCAGTCTAAAAATGAAATATGCGCTGAAACATCTAATAATTCTGTCTGTGTGTAATTTGCTTTACAGCGTGTTATTTAGGTCCCCTGTATATTCATGACTTTCCTGGGAAATATGCATTCACAAGAAAGAATATATTTGTTTGTTAATGTTGATGCTGAGCATGTTTTCAGAGGATTTAAATGAGAAACATTTCAAAATTTCCCTTAAATTTCAGTATAGGCCACATTTTCTTTCACATTTTTTTTACAGATAGACACTCAAACATACATAGAGATAATAATAACAGCAGCAGCAACAACAAAATAATAATAATAATAATAGACCTAATAATAATAATAATCCATGGCTACATAAGTAATATCAATAATATTTCATTATAAATAAATGAATATTATATTTTATTATTTGTTTAATCTATCCTAGATACAGCTAGGCCTATATTTATAGGCTATATTTAAGCAGTATCAAATGAACAAGAGTGCTGATTTGCGCTGATATTAAAAAAACAAAACAAACAAACAAACAAAAAAAAAACTCACGCTTTACTCAGCGTCATATTGCTTTTATACAACAGTTCAATAAATACATTTATATTAAAGGTACACTATGTAACTTTTGACGCTCTAGTCTTGCGGAAGAACATTGTAGCCGGAGCTACTTCTCTCTGTTTGTGCTACTCCGCAGCGGTTGTCGTTCAGGATAAGACAAAAACACGGTTTTGGAAGATGGATTCATGATGTACTCGATCATTATATGAATTTTGTCAATTTTGAACCAAAAAAGTTACACTGTGTACCTTTAAATAGGCCTAACTTACATTTTAGACACAGTTTTGTCAGTTACTTCGTCCGCCGAAAATATTTCCAAAAGATGTCAGCAGAATCGACTGTCGCGCGTATTATCACTTCAAGACAGGTGGTGATTCGTTCCTGATTGAATCAACGTGTTTGAATCAAATGAATCGTTTGAGTGAATGATTCAACGATTCATTCATAAAGACGTCACTTGTTCGTTCCTGACTGAATCAGCGTTTTTGAACAAATCGTTTAAATAAATGAGTCCATGACTCATTTATATACGGTCACTTTTCGCCACCTACTGACGAATCGATGTAACGGGCAGTCACTAACCCTAATATCAACAACAATAATAACGAATGGCTCATTATTATACTCTTAAATAATGTTTTAATTATTATAACTAGTACAGATATATTATATGGATGTTAACAGAATGTTATAACGAGACTTTGATTGCATATTTACAGTAGAGATAACTGCGGTATTATGTTCCCTTGGAGCTGTTTGAATATTAACAGAAGAAAGTGAGTCCCTCCCCTTTCACTGAACTTTAGTGAAACTCCTTCAGACTGACTTCAATCGTTGGTTCATCATGGCGGTGTTTTCGACTCTTACTCCGGTGTTCGTGGCGGTTTTGTGCGTGATTATCGGGTTTCTCTTCAAAAACTCCCTGAGCAGAGAGACCAGATCAAAGCAGAAGCGTTCAGGTGAGACAACCAGACCATGGGTGGACGAGGATCTGCAGGACGACACAGAAATCAGCAGGAAACACAACGGTACTGTACTGTACAGCCCATCACACTATTAATGTATTACATTACAGTAACAATAAAGTAGTAAGTGAGAGGAACTTTACCTTATCTTTTAGTTTTACACCCACTGTCCAATCTACAAAAGCACTAATGCTTATAATATTACTACTAATAATAATATATGAATGAATAAATCATTTAAAAAAATTTTTACATTAGCATTGGTATAGTGTATTAGAATCATAATACAGGTTACGTGTATTACATATTTTCCAATTTATAATTCAAATTAATGTATAGATATTTAGTATTACAGTAATTTTTACAGTTATATTATGTCATATAATAATTATACTGGCCATGCCCCCAAACATTTGCAAAACCCATCATGGATATAAATAAATAGACCATATAAGAAAGTACACCAGTATTTAAACAATAAAGCACATGATTACTGCAATGAACAAAAAATGAATTACTGGATAGTATAAGTAATAGTAGTACTGGAAGTACTTGAAGTAGTCTGGATGGTTAGAGACAAGAGTGGAAAGCAAACATGGCTTTTATGTGAAGAGGGAAGTCGAGCTCATTGATGCAGAACTTTTGAAGTGATCTCAAAGTTTGAGACCTCAAAACCCAATGCTAGGAGTTTGGAACCGAATGCAAAGGTTCAAGTCCAAAAAAAGATGTTGCAACATGCTCAATTACAGCCCATTTTAAAAAATGTTTCTTGTGCTTCAATTTTTGTTCCACAATTAAGTGCACTGTTTATATGCAATATGTGATCACACTTTAGTTTGGGGAACACATTCACTATTAACTACGAATTTTGCCTCAATAATGAAAATTTGTAAGGTAGTGGTTGTTGTAGTGGTTAAGTTTAGGTATTGGGTAGGATTAAAGGATTAGTTCACTCCAGAATAAATTTTTCCTGATAATTTACTCACTCCCATGTCATCCAAGATTTTTGAGGAAAACATTCCAGGATTTTTTTCCAAACATTCAACGATTGAAGGTCCAAATGTCAGTTTAAATGCAGCTTCAAAGAGCTCTACACGATCCCAGCCGAGGAATAAAGGTCTTATCTAGCGAAACGATCGGTAATAAAAATAAAAAATGATATACTTTTTAACCACAAATGCTCATATTGCACTGCTCTGCGATGCGCCACGCATTACGTAATCATGCTGGAAAGGTCACGCGTGACTTACGCGTATAAACGTAAAACTCATTTTCTCCTCCAACTTCAAAATCTGTTTTAGGGTGGTTGTGGCCTAATGGATAGAGAGTTGGACTTGTAACCCAAAGGTTGTGGGTTTGAGTCTCAGGTCCGGCAGGGATTGTTGGTGAGGGGAGTGACTCTCTCCTCCTTCAATACCATGACTGAGGTGAGACCCTTGAGCAAGGCACCGTACCCCCAACTGCTCCCTGGGCGCCGCAGCAATGGCTGCCCACTGTTCCGGGTGTGTGTTCACTGTTCACTTGGAGCACAAATTGCTAGTATGGGTCACCATACTTGGCCACATGTCTCTTTCAAATTCAAATACAGTCTATAAAAAATTTGTAGACACTGGATCAGTACTTTTATGTCACGCGTGACCTTTCCAACGTGATTACGTAATGCGTGGCGGATTGTAGAGCAGTGCAAGACGAGCGTTTGTGGTTAAAAGGTATATACATTTTTATTTTTTTTAGAAAATGACCGATCGCTTCACTAGATAAGACCCTTATTCCTCGTCTGGGATCGTGTAGAGCTCTTTGAAGCTGCACTGAAACTGACATTTAGACCTTCAACTCGTTGAACCCCAGTGAAGTCCACTATATCCTGGAATGTTTTCCTCAAAAACCTTAATTTCTTTTCGACTGAAGAAAAAAGACATAAACATCTTGGACGACATGGAGGTGAGTAAATTATCAGGAAATTTTAATTCTGGAGTGAACTAATCCTTTAAGGGATGTAGAATATGGTCATGCAGAATAAGGCATTAATACGTGCTTTACTAATAGTACTAATAAACAGCCAATATGCTAGTAATATGCAAGCTAATAATCAACTAGTTAATAGTGAGAACTGGTCCCCAAACTAAAGTGTAATATTTTCTTTTTCATAATTGCATATATGACAGTTTCAAAACAAAAGACAGATAATTAAAGACATGAGACTGCCATGATGTGAAATTGTGTTTCTTTTTATTGGCATTGTTGACTAAATCTTTTGTCTTTGCACAGAGGATGATGATGATGATTGGCTTGACACAACAGAGGAAGAAAACTTGCCTTATATCCCGTACACTCCAGCTCAGTACTCTGCTGCCGAGATGCTGGAACGCTCGGAGAAGTTTTACTCGCTCATGAATCTGAGACGGTCTGTCCGCTTCATCAGCCCAGAACCGGTACCGAAAGAAGTGATTGACAATGTCATACGCACTGCAGGTAATGCAATTGCCATGATGTCATGGGTTAAATTTGACCAGTTTCTTGTCTGTTTTGGCAGAGGTAGCAACAAACCATTTGTTTCCATCATTCATTCACTCTCTGTTGTGTGTGTGTGTGTGTGTAAGGCACTGCACCCAGTGGAGCTCACACTGAGCCCTGGACGTTTGTGGTGGTGTCGGATGCTGATGTCAAACACAAGATCAGAGAGATTGTTGAGGAAGAGGAGGAGATCAACTACAAGCAGAGGATGGGAGACAAGTGGGTCCATGACCTGAAGAGACTGAGGTGTGTTTCAAACAGACAAGAGGCTTCAAAAATAAATGATTTACTTATAGTTTTATGCTTAATGTTTATTAGTTTTATTATTACACTATTATGTATTATAATTTAATATAACAATTACAGACACATAATAATAAAATAATATGTTGACAATGTCATTTAGCTATGATATTAGTGCCCCCTTGTGGTTACTTTTTTCTATCTACTTTTTTTTTTTTTTTTTTTACCATGGTTAACATTGTTTCAAACAATTAAGAGGTCACATAAAACAACAATAAATAATATTATTATTATTGGTATTATTATTATATACAGTATACAGTCATTTATTAATAATATTTATAAGAAATAATATTTCCTATATATTTAATATAATACTATAATGATGTTCAAATTTAAATAATATTTATGTGATTCCATGTAATATAATAATAATAATTAAATATGTTATTATTATTGTTATTTAAACAGAGGTTTAATAATAATATTTATAAGAATTATTGTTATTATTATCATCATTATTATTATTATTATTATCGTAATTGTTGTAATACTATAATAATTCACATTCAAGTATTATTTTAAAATACTGTACACTGTAATATAATGACAATAATAATAATTAAATAGGTTGTTATTATTATTGTCATACTATACACAGAGATTTAATAATAATATAAGAATTATCGTTGTTGTTGTTGTCGTTGTTGTTGTTACTATTATTATTATTGTTATCGTAATTGTTGTAATACTATACACTAATATAATAATATTTATTAAAAAATAATATTTATAATGCTATGATAATTCACATATAAATATTATTTTATAATACTATACACTGTAATATAATGATAATAATAATAATCAAATGTTATTATTATTGTAATACTATACACAGAGATTTAATAATATTTATAAGAATTATTTTTATTCTTTTTTTGTTATTGTTGTAATACAACACAGTAACATAACAATAGTTATTAGAAATAATAATATAATAATTCACTTTTTAATTAATATTTTTTATAATACTACACTTTGTAATATAATAATACTACTAATATATTAGTTATTATTGTTTTTGTTGTTGTTGTTTTTTTTTTTGTAATGCCATAGAAGTGATAATATTTATAATAGTATGTAGTATAATTATATTACAGTGTGTAGTATTAAAAATATGATTTATTATTGGGATTTTTATCATGATTATAATTATTACACAATGTTTTAATAAACTCCTGTAGCTATGATACTGGAGCCCCCTTGTGGTCAGTTTCTACAATACTAGTTCTACTATAATTTTATCTCAAGATTTTATATGACTATAGAATTCACTAAACAACACTAAAGATCACATTCACAAACAAGTAAGTTAAACCTCTCTCTCACAGGACAAACTGGGTGAAGGAGTATTTGGATGTGGCTCCGTATCTGATTCTAGTGTTTAAGCAGACATATGGAGTTCTGCCCAATGGCAAGAAAAAGACTCACTATTACAATGAAATCAGTGTGTCAATTTCCTGTGGGATTCTACTAGCCGCCCTGCAGGTGAGACTCATCAAACATTTGTTTATAAAACATTTGTGGATCTTTGAATTTGAATGACATGTAATATTCCATTGTTCACTCTTTGTTTACATTTGGTTGTGTTAGAATGTTGGGCTGGTTACTGTGACGACCACTCCTCTGAACTGCGGTCCACAGCTTAGGTCCCTCCTCCAGCGACCAGCCAATGAGAAGCTTCTAATTTTGCTTCCTGTTGGCTACCCTGCTTCTGACGCCAAAGTGCCTGACCTCAGTCGTAAGGACCTCAGTGACATAATGGTGACTGTGTGACACTATTAACAAGCATCAGCTGCGGGAAGCCATGATAAGACCAAATTTATAGACTTGTTTTGAATGTATGATTATGTTCTTTGTAATAGTTATGAGTAATTAGACCATGTTCTCATATCACTGCTTTGTTTTTATGATACCTTACCATAAAGGGATGTTACAGTAATAGTACACATTAGAATACTTTTATTGAATCTGCTGTGATCTATGCAAAACATTAAATAAATGACATGTTTGTATTTTGCCATGCTAATGCTCTTCTACACCTTACTCCTGCACTGACATATCTGAAAAGGGGATAAATGTTTATTTTCATTTAAACTGGTTGTAAAACAATACAATCTGTATTGCAAAGATAATTTAGCAATAATCATCTCTAAATTACAGTTCACCATGTGGTCACCATTAGTGTTAAAGATGAAGTGTGTCGTTTATTACATTGGCTTGAGAAAGCCAACATACTGTTGTGCTATTTAATATTCTTCTTCTTCTTCTGAGACTTTTTTTTTTTTTTATCTAAAAACATGCAACATGCTGATTCATGCTAAGAACACAATCAAACATGCTCATTTGTGCTAGCAATGTGTTAAAATATGTTAGAAATGTGTTAAAACATGCTAATTCAGGCTAGCAATGTAACATGCTAGCATTATGCTTATTTATGCTAGCAATGTGCTAATTCATGTTAGCAACATGTTAAAACATTAGAAACGTTAATCATGCAAGCAAAATGCTAAAACATGCTAGCAATGTGTTAAAACTTGCTAAAGATGTGTTAAAACACGTTAGCAATGTGCTAATTCTTGATAGCAATGTACTAATAACAATATGTTAAAACATGTTAACAATAGCTGCATCCCATTACGTAGGCTGCATCCTCCGGAGGTCGCATTTGAATATTCTGCATACGTCATCAAGGATGTCTTATTCAAGAAAAGTAACTGTAATGAAATTGACTGTTATTCCTTGTGAGGTGTAAAATACTGTAATTTCTTTCTTACTTTGCAATCTTTGGTTATTTTTCTTAAATGAGACCTCCTCGATGACGTATGCAGCCTTCAAATGCGACCTCAGGAGGACACAGCCTTCAAAATGAAATGCAGCTAATGTGTTGAAACATGCTATTAACATGCTAATTCATGCTATCAACATGCTAGAAACATGTTAGCATTGTGTTAAAACATGTTAACGACATTCTAAAACATCTCTCTCTCTCTCTCTTTCTATCTATCTGTCTGTATGTCTGTCTGTTTTCTAATAGACTGTATTGCCTTCAAAACCTTCAAACTTTAAGCTTTTGGTCAGACTTTCTCAAGCCAACATCAAAGTTTATCTTGACAATTTTTTTTTTTTTTAATCTGGTTAGATGTTAAAATACTTTCTTCTGTTCCACCTTATTGTGCAGATACAACTACGCGTAAGCTATTTGTGGGATAATTCTCCAGAAAAATGTAAACAATGTTTTAGAATGCTATTAAATTTTTAATTAATATACAATTTTGCCTGATAACTGATAAGTATTTTTGCATTATGGTTGATAACTGATATCTGATATTATAAATCTATACTGTTGTCAATTCAGTTCAGTTCTTTTATTTATAAAGCACATTTAAAACAGCCACAAGACTGACCAAAGTGCTGTACAAGCTCAAATAACCAAAGATAGAAAAGTAAACTAAGAAGCAACATTAACAAATTTTAAAACTAAGAAAAACAAATAGATCAAATAAACAAAATAAAAAATTAAAACAAACAAAGGAATGACATTAACGTCATGTACATTAAAGCTGTATAACTGCAAAAAATGTTTTTCTTACTTAGTATTTTTGTCTTGTTTCCAGTCCAAATATCTAACAATTCTTAAATCAAGAAACATTTACTAAACAAGTAAAAAGTATTGTCTTGTTTTCTGAAAGAAAAAAAAAAAGTCAAAATTAATTAAGTTTTTGCTTAAAACAAGCAAAATAATCTGCCAGTGGGTTAAGAAAAATAATACTGTTTTCAGTTTGAATTAAGAATATTTTTTCTGACTCCAAAAATGTATTAATTAAAAATTAATTTGTGTACTTTTATTTTTACCCAAACTTTTATTTTGAAAATAAATGGTTCAAAACAAAAGGGTTGACGTATATTTGACGTTGACTAGTACAGGAAGTTCCTTTAGTTTGTTAGTTGACAGATTTCCTTAATCGATTATCTTAATAGTCTTACCCTTTGTGCTCGATATAAGGACTTAAATATGTAATATATATGTCAACATTTTTCTATTACTACTGTTATGCATCGCGCTCGATAAGGACAGCGGTGTAGTTTCAGTGAATCGCTCATTCTGTTGACTAACTCAAGCCGGTGATGATGTCGTGCTCGCTGGAGAAGGTGCTCGGCGACGCGCGGACGCTTCTGGAGCGGCTGAAGGAGCACGACACGGCCGCGGAGAGTCTCATCGATCAGTCGAGCGTCCTCAGCCAGAAGATCCACAGCATGAAGGAGGTCGGAAACACTCTCCCTGACAAGGCATGATATGAAATCTCTTACTGACCACACTACAGAGCTTATGTATGATCTCTAAAAGCATGCACTGGACGAATTACAGTTGTGTGCATGTGTTATTGCATGTACATTGCACAATATGAGACCTTCAATGTTGCATAGTATGTGGCTTACAGTGAGTAAGATCTGAATGTAGTAGACACTGCAAAAATTATATATATATATATATATATATATATATATATATATATATACACACACATAGACAATTATTATTGTTGTTGATTATTTACAGGATCAGTTGAAGAATCAATGAAGAATAAACAATATTTACCCAATATGAAGTTCTGTTTTTCCTGTCTTTAGTACACGGAGGAAGGCACAGAGTATCAGGAGCTGTCCAGATACAAACCTCATGTCCTGCTAAACCAGGAGAACACCCAAATCAAAGATCTCCAGCAGGAGAACAGAGGCAAGACAGCTCGAGTTTCTTCAAAGAGTCTTACATTTTTAAAGTGAATCGTTGATTCAACTCTTTGTGCTTTTCACAGAGCTCTGGCTCTCTCTTGAGGAACACCAGTACGCTTTAGAGCTGATCATGGGCCGATACCGAAAACAGATGCTTCAGCTGATGATGGAAAAGAAAGAGCTGGATACCAAACCTGTGCTCAACCTTCACCATGATCATGCCAAGGTGCTGAACCTTTGCTTTCTTATTAGTTTGCATTACATAAGTTGTCTTTCCTTTAAAGTGCCCCGTTACGTTTTTTTTTGGATATTACATTTTATGCGGTGTGTAATGTAGCTGTTTGTGAATAAAGGTCTGCAAAGTGCATTACAAATAAAGTTAGTCTCCTAAAAGGAAGATTCTGAAATGCTGAAACGAGTCGTCAGTAATTCCAGTCTTACTTCCTGCTCAAACCTACGTAGGTTTGTAAGAAATTTGCATAATACCAGCCTATGGTCTTCATTGGCTGCCCGTGAACAACGTCTACTTTGACCCTCAAACATCGTAGTTGTAGCTGAGACTGGAAGAGTTTGGTTCGTTTGTAGACATGTCAAAAAGACGCTGTTTTCTGTACTGTGAAAGCAATCCACTTTGCTGCACTTCAAAAGCACGAGGCTCACACTAGAATTGATACGTTAAAACCGTAAATCATGCGCACAACTTATTTGTTTCCTCGATTTGCTAAATCGTGCGCAGGATTTACTATTTCGTTCCCTCGATTTGCTAAATCGTGCGCAGGATTTACTATTTCGTTCCCTCGAACGAAATAGTAAATTCATTACTGTTCGTATCACTGTGTATCAAGTGCTGAGGAAGATCCAGAGCTGAGATTCAGATATGGTAATGAGTGCTTGGTTTCCGACACATGCTGTAAGATCAACTAACCACAACAGACTGGGCCATCTGACCAATCAGAGAAGAGTAGGCTCCTGAAAAACCGGGGTTTAGAGAGACCAAATCTACAGAGCCCAGCATATGACGTAGGAACGAAATAGTAAAATGTATGCACGGTTTAGCAAATCGAGGGAATGAAATAGTGAGTTGTGCACATGATTTAGCAAATCGAGGGAACAAATTAGTAAAAGTGCACGATTTAGCAAATCAAGGGAGCAAATAAGTTGTGCGCATGATTTAGCAAATCGAGGGAATGAAATAGTGAGTTGTGCGCATGATTTAGCAAATCGAGGGAACGAAATAGTAAATTGCGCACGCGATTTAGCAAATCGAGGGAACGAAATAGTAAATTGCGCGCACGATTTAGCAAATCGAGGGAACGAAATAGTAAGTTGTGTGCACGATTTAGCAAATCGAGGGAACGAAATAGTAAATCCTGCGCACGATTTAGCAAATCGAGGGAACGAAATAGTAAATCGTGCGCGCGATTAAGCAAATCGAGGGAACGAAATAGTAAATCGCGCGCGATTTAGCAAATCGAGGGAACGAATTAGTAAATTGTGCAAACGATTTAGCAAATCGAGGGAACGAAATAGTAAATCCTGCGCACGATTTAGCAAATCGAGGGAACGAAATAGTAAATCCTGCGCACGATTTAGCAAATCGAGGGAACAAAATAGTAAATCCTGCGCACGATTTAGCAAATCGAGGAAACAAATAAGTTGTGCGCATGATTTAGCAAATCAAGGGAACAAATAATAAGTTGTGCACACGATTTAGCAAATCGAGGGAGCGAAATAGTAAATCGCGTGCACGATTTAGCAAATCGTGGGAACGAAATGGTAAGTTGTGTGCATGATTTAGCAAATCGAGGGAACGAATTAGTAAAAGTGCACAATTTAGCAAATCGAGGGAACAAATAAGTTGTGCTCATGATTTAGCAAATCGAGGGAACGAAATAGTAAATCGTGCGTGCGATTTAGCAAATCGAGGGAGCGAAATAGTAAAACGTGCACATGGTTTAGCAAATCGAGGGAACGACATAGTAGGTTGTGCGCATGATTTACTTTTTTTTCTTGCATGTCATGTGCAGGGCTCCGTAGAATCTTTTACTGAACCGTTTCAGTGAGAAAAGAGATGATGCTGCATTGTATATTATGAGAAAATTAAAGTGCTTTTTGACCTGCATGTAAATCTGAGACCTCTAAATCAAAATAAGCAATCTTTAAAATAGCATAATAGAAGCACTTTCAAATGCATATGATTCAGTGTTCAAAAATCAGGCAAAATGAAATAAGTCTTTTTTTTTTTTTTTTTCCAGGAGGTTCAAAACCAATTGGAGCGGATCTGTGAAATGGGTCAAGTTATGCGTCAAGCTGTACAGATGGATGACCAGCACTACTGCTCTGTGAAAGAGCGACTGGCACAGCTTGAAGTAACGGCTTTATTTGAATTTGCCACATTAGACGCTTATAAATGATGCTTTTGTATATATCACCTATATAGCGCTTTATACAATAGAAATTGTTTTAAAGCAGATTCACATAACAGAGAAGTAACAGAATTAACGATGAAAACTTCACGAGACTAATTCAAAATCTGCTATAAAAGAAGCTCAATTCAGTTCAATGTTGATTCAGTTCAGTTCAATAACTGTGTAAAGTTCATTCATTATGGAACAAGTTCAATTCAGAAGACAATAGTGTCGTTATTTAGCTTCATCTGACAGTGTAAGTGCAGTCAACCCAATAATATTGCTGATTATTAAGTGTATGTTAATATAATGTATTTATTTGTGTATACAGATTGAAAACAAGGAGCTCAGGGATCTGCTGTCCATCAGCAGCAGCTCTGTGAGGCCGAATAGAGAGGAGACAAACCCACCAGAGACGGCGGCCAAGACCCCTGAGAAACAGGAGTCCTAATAGAGGAAATGTTACTTTAGATGGCAGTTTTTGTATGTCGGGTGATGTTAAAATCTTTATTAGGTTTTCTAGTGGTCTTCTGAACTGTCCTGGCGGTGGTTTACAGTAGCTTCCCGCTGCCCGATGATGCACTTTCTGATGTTTATTGTTAAGGATGCTGATGTTTTTGTTCAGGAAAGCTCAGTTTTAATAATAGACACTTAATAGCTGCAATGCAAATTGCAAATGTGCATTATAGATAAATTCTGCCTCTATTTCTATTAGCATTTTCCCCAAAAATGTTTATTTTAAAATGAGATTTTTGTCTTAAATTGATTTGTAGCTTTACCTTCAGCTGGTTTATAGGTCTTCTAAGGTCACACGATTAAATTGACAGCTGTCTAATGTGTTTGGAGTATTCTGTATATGTGAAAACAGATTATTAACAGACCTGTTAACTAAGCTCAGCATTAGATAGTTGTATCGATAATAAAGTTGTCTGTATCAGCAGTATTGCATCTGTAAACCGTTTGATGTGATGTTGATGACGTTGTGTCACATGTACAACACACTTCCACAGTGACGAGAATCCTCTTAAAATCGCCACTCAACATTTGCCAGTCTTTTTATTGTAAGTTGTCGTATTTTCATCTCAGGAAAGCAATCATGTGTACCACAGTTGTTATTTTGTCAGTATGTAAAATAAAATAGAAATATTCAAGTTTAATCGAGTTTTATATTATATCATAAGGTTGACATTTATGTGATGAATCATAATCAAGTTTGATAACGTATGAATGTTTTGTAGTTTTCTAAAAACCTAGAAACCATTATATGGTGTGACAGTTCATATCACTAAATAGTTATAAAAGCAAACTTTTTAAATCTACAGAAATCAAGAATTTGATTACATTTAATAATTTTTGTATATGATTTGCTTTTGTATCAAAACAGCCAGTTTGGAGGACTAGATCTATTTAAATAAATCTCATTTTATTTAGTATTCTTACTTAAAATGTGTTATTTTTAAATATAAATTTAAAGGCTGATTATCAAGCTATAATTAACATGCCTTGATATAATTGATTAAAGGGTTAGTTCACCCAAAATAAGGGCAAAAAAAAAAAAAAAAACAGAATTTACCACTTTATTTATAAAATGTGCGCGTTCACGTAACAACGTCCACTCTTGCGTCAACACAACACTCGTGTCGTGCTCTCGAGAATGCGCGTTAGACATTAATATTTTGTAAATAAAGTGGTTAATTATGTTTTTGTGTGTGTGTGTGTGTGTGTGTACAAACAGCACTCGCGTGTCTTCATAAAACTGAGGTTAAACCAGTAGAGTCACATGGATTACTTTAATTTGTCTTTACTACCTTTCTGAGGCTTGAAAGTGGTATTTGCGTAAGCTGTCAATGGAGGTATGGAAAGCTGAGGTATGGAAAGGTGAGTAATTAATGACAGAATTTAAATTTTTGAGTGAACTAACGCTTTAATACGAAATTATGTAATTTTTCGTCCTAATATCAAGTCATGTTATACACATGGGCGTCTATCATATTAACCAAACTTGCATTATTTTCCCGCCTGTCCAGCTGATGGCGCTATCATATTGCACGGATATATTCCTCCACTGTCGGTGAAGGAAAATATGACAGCGTACTAGAGCAGCCTTCAAACCAAAGTCATCCTTACTACCACTGCTGTCATCATGTCTGAGAAAGAGCTCGGCCAAAAGTGGGATCGCTGCCTCGCAGACTGCGCAATTAAAGTCGGTAAGGATTCGTTTTATTTAACAATCTGCTTTACGGCAGATGGTCAGCTTCGTGTAGGGCACTCGGGTCACTGATAAGACGTTCACACAGTGGATTGGACTCAAAACGTAGTGAACTTCCTATAGACGGCGTCGTGGGCGGTATACCCATAAATCTTGTATAAGTAGATAACTCGTTATGTTTCGAGAGCGTGTTAGGCTTTGTGAATTACTACTAGGACCGCCTATCACTAATATCGACAGAGCTTAGTATGTCACTACTTACTATGGTAGTGATATACTACTAAGTACTATGGATAGTTACTCTCGTAGTTTGGACATGATACAATGGTAAATGTATGTTTTGGACTGTTTTTCTACCATGTGTAACATGATATCATCATGGTATTTCATTAAAAGACCATGTTATTGCAATCTAACACCATCGCAGTACCACAGGCAAGAGTAATTGTGGAAAATGGCTAATATAATGTTTTTCTCTTGTAGGTACCGGTCTGGGTCTAGGAATTGTGTTCTCTGTTGTATTCTTCAAACGTAAGTATTTTATACTATACCAGACTTACTAGAATATGTATTCATCCATGTTAATATTAAGATATTTTTGCAGGCCGGACATCACCCATTGCCTTTGGTACAGGACTAGGTCTTGGCATGGCATATTCCAACTGCCAGAATGACTTGAGATCACATTATGTACTGCACAGTAGCCTTGCTAAGGTTTGTGTTTTTAATTAATAGAGGCTATTTGATGACCGTTATCTTACAGTTCATGTCTGTGTGGCAAAAATATCTGCTTGCATTGGAGACCTTGGGCTCACTTGTCAAAACATGCAAAGAACTAGAGACCCCAAAGTTAGTCAGATTACTATTCAGGACCACCTCTATAAGTGTGCCAGATTTCGTAATTTTCCTACAGACAGTTCTGTGGGCTGTCATAGACTCCCATGGCAGATGAATAATTAATAATAATTGATAAGAACTCACGATTCACGAACACTAGAGGGGCTACACACTATCTGTGCTTGGCCCATAATTATCCTAAATGCAAGTGTATGAAGATATTTTTATGAATGATTTCTAAAATAAAATCAGTATTATTTTATCATTGTGATAGACTGTTTTGTTCATATTTTGAATTGGATTTTATTTCATTTTTTTTCTGTTTTCATTTTAATTTGTTAAAGTTTTAGTAACTTTGTTGTATGTTTTTGTCATTTAAAAAAAAAAAAAAAAAGCCTATATGTAGTTTTTTTTTAAGCTATTTTAGTACTTCAACGTAAACTAAATGAAAATGAGAAATGTTGCTAGCTTAATGTTTTTTATGGCTTTAGTTTAACGATAATAACCCTGACAAAAATATAATGTTGCCCATCTATATAGTAGTTTATGTTCATAGCCTAGTCCACACGTACACGGGTACGTGTTTTTCCTTCTTCGTTTAAAAAAAAAAAATTCACGTCCACATGAAAACGCAAAAATACGAACGGCCAAACCACACAGAAAAAGCTGTGGTTTTGAAAATACCCGTGTTCATGTGGACACGGGGCTTATTTTCAGTTGTTACAATGTTTAAAAAAAAAAAAAAAAAACATGACATTATTATTAAAATGAAGTAATTAAAAACAAATGATTAAACGTTCTAAATACGGCATATTATGTGACATTGTAATTGGAATATGATTATGTAGGCAGAATATTTTTATGCATGTAGATGATCTCTGTACGCCTAAGATTCAAGTCATCTTATGTACCAATCCATAAAGTTTGTATGCATGCTTTTCTTTGGTGTATGTGTTCTCGTTCACATCAGTTTCTATCTTTTTATATATGCTGATGTGCTCAAGATATTTGAGTATCAGTTGAAGCGTTTAAAATCCTGTTTTCTCTTGTGTTTTAGGAGCAGTAGAGTTGCATCAGTTATGGATTCGGTCATCTGCCTTGCTTTTCTTAATTGAAGCCTGACTGCATTGTCAGACTGGTTGTCTTCATTTTCTCTCCATAATATACATGTTCTTGTACAGGACAGTCTGTGTTTATTTAATAAAATTATAAAGGAGATTTGAAGTTTGCTAAGGATGATATGAATGTGATTTTTTTTTTTTTTAATTTATAAAAAAAAATGGCCCTATAATATCATGCGTTCCAAAAATCATAGGCTTTTATTATAACCCCAGTGATAGCAGCCCACACTGTTGTCTGCCTTTTGACCCAGGCTAAGATGATTTTTGGCAACCATGCAAAACTAGTGCACTTATGCCTAAAGCAAAAAACCTGCAGTGTGTCCATGGTGACAGTTCTCCAACAGTGAAGTACAAGCATACATGTTTATTCCTCCGTGCTATTCATAATTGCACTTTTTTTTTTTTTTTTTTTTTTTTTTTTTGTATTGTTGCTTTTTACCTAAAGGTAAAAGTACATATCAAAATAAGTTTCCATGCATGATCTTGTTCAGAATTAAGGCTTCAGAGATTGGTTGCAGGTATGTTTATGCTTATAAAATTACAAATATTAAATGTATCATCTCTTGCATTTGTCAAAGGTATTCACAACAGTTTTGGAAGACAGTCTTTTCAGCTTCTCTTTTGGAATAAACTTTAATTTCAAAACCGTTTGATTCTTTCTCTGCTCTAATTCTCAGATTTAAGCACTACAGCATGCAGTTGATTACAAAATATATATTTTTTTTATCACAATCAGTTTGTAAAAAACCCAAACCAAACAATGAGTCAATCTCATATACATTATTTGTAAAGGTACCAGTTATCACAAATAGTCAAGATACTGAAAAATAAAATGTTTACATGCACAAATGGTCTTGTAAAATAATACTTTAACACAAGTAAACATTTGTTTGCATATTGTCTCACACATTTACATAAGCCTTCTGTAAGATGTTAACTGCTTGCCTCAATTAACCCTGAATAATGATTGGCTGTGAATGTGCATAAAGTCGCATTAAGAGTGCGATACTCAGACACGCTTTATGCCCAGCGGCAGAGTGTGGATCCTGCAGGCACCCTGAAGTGGACGATACAGGGATTAGGAGGGCAAAAGGAACAGCAAAGACGCCAACACAGTTAACTCTAGTGCACTCGTCCGCTCCCTTTTACTCATTTACAGCCACACAATTACTGAATAAAGAACGTCAAGCTCATAAAAATGCATAGAAAGCAAACAGAAATCCACCTCAACGGGAAGAACCGGACCGAGATAAGTTTGTTTTTTAATTCACCCATCTAAAAATATCTATACGGTAGCTCTTGTAACACTCCCTCTCTTTCTCACACACTCTTGTACTAAAAACCCACCTCTCAGTTGCCCTCCCCCAAAGAGTGTCATGATGACACGTAGCTTTGAAATACTCTGACAGGCACAGAATTGCTCATACTGGTGCTAAGCATTGAAGAAGCCAGACTGTTGACAAGGAAATGTGTCATTTTATTGCTTTGCTCATCTCACATTAACAAATGGAGTGATGGCAGCTGAATATCCTTGCACTGATGTGACTGAGGCACACAGAGGGAGTGAAATCACCAACCTTGGAAAGATGGAAAGGATTACTATAAACGGGACATCTTGATCTTTTTCGCCACCTGAGGAGGTCTGCATCAGATTTCACAGAGGTGACCCACAGATCAACTGTTTCACATTCAGCATCACTCTCTCAATGCACTTGAAAAGCGCCGGATGTGTGTTCGCTTCATCGAGACCTGAGGAAGCGCACACAGTCCTATTCAACTCTCCGATGATGAGTGGCTCACCTATCCCTCGAGTAGAGGCAGCATCAGGTGCAGATCCCTGGAACGTTCACAGGAGCTTCAATGACAGTGGTACTATCGGGGGTGGTTGGAGCATAAGTGGCAGCGGTCCCTGGCTTCTCGCAGTCATGCTGTCCCTCATAATTCTGGTGACAGCTTGTGGGAACATTTTGTTGATCGCCTTGGTGTTTGCACATCGGTCGCTGCGCTGCACCTCCAATTGCTTCCTGGTGTCCCTCTTTCTGTCAGACTTGATGGTGGCTCTGGTTGTGATGCCCCCTGCTATGCTCAATGTGCTGTGTGGGACCTGGGTGCTGGCGCCTGGATTCTGCCCCATCTGGCTTTGCTTCGACGTGATGTGCTGTAGTGCTTCCATCCTCAACTTGTGTGTCATCAGTCTGGACCGCTACCTCCTCATCATTTCTCCGTTGCGATACAAACAGCACATGACCCCGCCCCGTGCCTTGCTGTTGGTGGGCGGGGCTTGGGGGTTGGCAGCCCTCACTTCCTTCCTGCCAATCAAGATGGACTGGCACAGCCTGGGTCGCATGCAAGACCTTTCCGAGCACAATCCCGCCAACGCCACAGTCTCACAGTTGAGTTCATTCTACCCTTCTTCATACTTCCAGCTTTCCACGTCAGGGACGCCATCCACGCAGTGTCGCCTGCGGGTGACTCTCCCCTTCGCCCTTGTGGCGACCTTTCTCACCTTCTTCTTGCCCTCAACAGCCATCTGTTTCACCTACTGCCGGATCCTGTTAGCGGCCAGACGACAGGCACGGCAGGTGGAAGCTCTTACTCATCCTCCTTACCCACATCACTCGCACGGTGAACCATCTCGGCCTCCGTCTCCAGGTCACGTCGTCCATGATGGAGACGACTACAGCCATCAGGAGCCACGGCATGCTCCGGTGAGAAGTCCTGAGTCAGAGAAAACACTGGGACAAGAATTCAATTTGTCAAGTAGCAAGTACCAGAAAAGAGTGATGGATGTATTGCTTCATTGAGGGCCCTGTTTCCACCTGGTTAAGATGCGTTTTGGTCGATCGAATCACAAGTAGACATTCCCGTTTACACCTGGTGTCTCTTTTGTCCACTTTCAACCACTTCTGTCCTAATTTCTTCGAGCGGAGGGTCTATGGGCGGGTAAATGTACGGGTTGAACGCGCAACAACGAACGAAGAGCATCAGCTTTTCGAGAGCCGCAAGACCGCGCCAAACGCTGCGAGTGTGTGTTAGAAATCAGGAATGGTGAGAGAACATTGTGCTTGGTACATTTTTCGTCTTCAAAACAAACTTGGGTCTTCAGCCAACTAAGTTTAAATTCCATCTGGCTAGCGCGCTTCCCATAACGTTTACCCATTATGTCAGTAGGTGGTCTTTTGTGGCTGTTCGAACACATTCGACCACATGAGCATTTTCACTACGAAAGCAATCTGGTCGAATTTGTTTTCGACTACCTCTGGAAGTGGTCGAAAGTTAACAAGCTCAAAACGTTTTACACCCCATTTACATCTGTATTTAGCATCGTCCACTTGTGATCCGGTCGACCAAAACGCATCTTAATACCAGTTGAAAACAGGGCCTGTGTGTAAGAATGTGTGCCAATTCTTCTTCAAACTTGCTGTGAACTCTTAACAAACTAAGCCACTTAGAGTGTATGCATGCTCAAACTCTTTTGGCCTATTGTTCACAGATTCACAAACCCACCACTTATGCAAGCGAAGGCTGTGCCATTACTGACACACAATGCATTAGGTAGAGAATGTCTAGAGAATTTCGTGTACCCTAACAAACACAAAAAGAAAGGTGAAAGAGATGTAGCAGAAAAGAAAATGTGATTTTGGGGACTGGAACAGAAAGTAATGAAAGATAAGATGTGGGTATCGGAGCGTAATAAGGCATTTGAAGATGAGTAAGGGCGAAAAGGGAGGGTAGATCTTTTCAAGACAATAGCAAAGACCTTGTGAGGCACTGTCACTTTCAAGAGCTTTCATCTGAGAGAGGGAGAGACATAATTATCCCAGGCCAAGGTAACATTACTACCCATCTCTTGGAAGGCGGATCACTGTGAAATCTCTATGAATTTATTCTTCTCTCTCTCCATCTCTTTTCCTCAGTTGTCGGTGAACAGTGAGCGCAGACTGGCTCACAGGCAAAGGAAGAGAGCTCTGAAAGCCAGCCTTACCCTGGGAGTGCTCCTGGGTCTCTTCTTTAGTGCCTGGCTTCCCTTTTTTATCACCAACATGGCACAGGTCAGTCCACAAATCACACATAAAGGGTTAGTTCACCCAAAAATTAAATTTCTGTGATTAATTACTCACCCTCGTGTTGTTCCGAACCCTCAAGACCTTCATTCATTTTCTGAACACAAATTAAGATATTTTTGATAAAATCCGAGAGCTTTCTGACCTCCGACAGACTGCAAGGCTATTACCACTTTCAAGGCCCAGAAAGGTAGTAAAGACGTTGTTAAAATAGTTTCTACAGTGGTTTGTCAAAACGCTGGCTCATTATTGGCCAGCTCCTGTGTCAGCATAACACGCATGCGTCGTGCTGCTCACGTGAAAAGCGCCGGCCAATAACGAGCCAGCATTTTGACGTAGAAAAAGGAACTGCGCCTGCACTGCGTCTACAACATAAACAGCGTAGGAGAATGACATGCAAGAAATTGTTGAATTAAGTTGTTATTTTTGTTTTGTTTTTGCACACAAAATGTATTCTCGTCGCTTCATAACATTAAGGTTGAACCACTGTAGTCACATGGACTATATTAACAATGTCTTTACTACCTTTCTAGACCATGAAAGTGGTAATAACATTGCAGTCTATGTGAGGCCAGAAAGCTCATAGATTTAATCAAAAATACCTTAATTTATGTTCCAAAGATCTTACAGGTCTTACATGAGGGTGAGTAATTAATGACAGAAGTTTCATTTTTGGGTGAACTAACCCTTTAAGAAACATCTCATTCACTTTGAAAGTGAACCTTACCTTGACCTTAACAAGCATGCAACAAAAAAATGGGATGAGCGGCAAATTAATTGCAATATGACAAATAGGGATGTGCAACAGCGACTCGGGTACTCGCCAGTGACAGCGACGATCGATCATGTAAATGATGATCGAAATGTTTTTTTTCTTTCTCCTGATTGGTTATAGTAGCACTTTGGGCGGTGCCCTGAGCTCCAATTGTTTAGCTTTCCACAGCATGCGTCAAACGACGTGAGAAGAGAGAGAATGGCCTCGAAGTCACGTAGTGATGTCTAGTTGCACTTTGACAAGATAGATGAAAATACAGTCCAATGCAAGCTGTGCAGCGCCAAGCTTTTATCTTGTGCTGAAAATATCCCTTCAATTCTATTCATAATTCATTTAGCAATAATCATCAGTGATTATGCTGTAAAATAACATTTTGGTTGATCAGAAGGTGCAAATGGAATCCGAAATATTAGTGACACTTTCGGTCAAGCTCACGTTTGCATTCGCAAACCTTTTGCAGATGAAAGTTGTAATAGCTACATCTGATTATTTTAAAATAGGATGCGTTGGGTCGGGATATCAACATTTATTAAGATGCTGCATATCAGTGTTTAGTTTCATGCTCAAATGCAATGCCCGATATTGACTGAGTCATTTGACGGTCATATTGCTTTCTTTTTTAAAAAATAAATAAAAACACTGATGTTATATCATGTTATATACCCGAAATGATCAAAATGAAAAATTGCCAAAAATGCCCATCCCTAATGACAAAAAGAGAAAGGTTCCCATTTAATTGAGCAATTTTTTCTTATCCTGCTCTCAAGTTTTCAACAATCTCGTCCCCCATCTGTGTCCCTCACTTTGCTCAGATTTTGAGCTTCTGGGCAAGTCTGTCTCTAGCCCTCTTTCACACACAATATGGTGTGTGAATAGCACTCCATCTTTGTCTCTTACTCTCACTTTCTTCATTTGTGGAATCCAGACATCCTCTTCTGATGTACTAGACATCTTTGACCTTTTCCACCTCTTTGGTATTGAGTCTCAGCTACATTGTGTATTCACGTTGTGATCTAAGACCTTTTATTCTGTACATTCAGGCAGTGTGTGAGTGTATACCACCCTCCTTCTTCGATGCCATCACCTGGCTGGGCTACTGTAACAGCACCATGAACCCAATTATATACCCAATGTTCATGAGGGATTTCAAGAGGGCTTTAGCAAGGCTTCTACCCTGCTGTTCTTCATCTCAAGCCCCTCGTAGACCATCACTGGCGCTTTCCCTTTCTCTACGCAACTCAGGAGAACCGCAACTGCCCACCGAACCCCCCTCCCTTGTGTCGGACCCGCCTCAACTGCCAGCGACGGCCACGGACGCCGTTAACCTTCTCGACGCAGAACACGCCGGGATCGACCTGCCTCTGCTGCTGCCCAACCAAGTCGATACGCTGGACGATTGATACACTGACTGAGACTAGTGCAATATACTGTGGACAGCAAGATGTGTGACTTATGAGGTTTATGAAAAAATGTGTTAAAACATACCGTGCTAAAAAAATCAATGGGATAAGTGTTAATGGTGCCTAAACTGGGAGGCTGCATCGCTCCTTAAGGCAGATCACAGAGATTGTACATTTAGAAGAGACTCAACACACATCCCGCTTCATTCATTACCATAACAACCAAAACAACAGATGGATAAAGCAGACGAGAGCGAAAGAAATCTCACTAATACCTCACACAATGTCAAGTGGGTTGGCTGTAGAGCTGTAATTCACATCTTAATTAAACAACAAACCACTTCTAATGAAGGGGGCAAATGGTATACACAAAACACCGACAGTTTTCACATTGCAGTTCATCACAAATTACATATAATATTAATTAGAGATGATATCCAGAAATAACTTAATGAGATTATTAGAAAATTCCAGACTGGTTCCAGTTGGTTCTAGCTTATATTGCCATCTTATATTTTGGGTGGTGTCTAGATGGTAACCCTTCTTCTGCTAAAAGTTTTGTGAGATTCACATGCAACATTCAAACACTGTGTTTATTCGAGTCCCACAGCAACCTTATCCCCAATCCTCATCTTGGTAGCAGCAAATGTGACTCTAAGGAGAGTTTCTCGGAACAAGGTTTACCATCTAGACCCAACATACATTCTGTGAGTGAATTATGGAAATGTCATCTTGGCTCAGAACAAGCAGGTTTGTCATTGGTTAACTGGTTCTGTGCTTCAGTGTGCGATTGGTAGGGTGTGTTTGTGTGTTCAGCAGTCCAATTTGTGTCGTCCCAGTCCCAGGACGTGTGCTCAAAGTCTGTGTTACCTTCATCTTCTCTGTCTATTTTGCTCTGATTCTGAGATGGTTCAACATGATTCTCGTCTCTGGGAGCACACGGCGAATGAGCATTCCCTTGACAGGATTCAGGGATGCCATCACATTCACTGATGGAATCCAGTAAATCAGATATATCAGGGATATCCCAGCCATTCTCAGACTCCTTCCTTGCGCGGTGTTTCTTGTATTGATCTACATTTGATGATGGGACATCTGAAGTATCTTTGTTTGAAATGTCCCGGGATGGTTCCCCTTTGACTCTGCTCTGACCAGCTGATTCTGGAGTTCCTGGCTTTTCCTGAGATAAATCAACCAGTAGTTTGCTACTCATGGCTCCAGCCTCTTCCCTAATAGGAACCCCTACTGCTACTAGGATAGTGTCCATCTGACGCATGTAGTCCAGGTGTCCTTTTACCTAAAAGTTAGACAGAACACAGTCAGTGTTCATAAAGCAAGTTGAAAATACTTTTACCAGTTTTTTCCTGATGATTTACTCACCCCCATGTCATCCAAAATGTTTTTCTTTCTTTCTTCAGTCAAAAAGAAATTAAGGTTTTGAAGGAAAACATTCCAGGATTTTTCTCCAACAGGTTGAAGGTCCAAATTGCAGTTTAAATGCAGCTTCAAAGAGCGCTACACGATCCCAGACGAGGAATAAGGGTCTTATCTAGCGAAATGATTGGTCATTTTCTAAAAAAAAAAAAATTATATACTTTTTAACCATAAATGCTCATCTTGCACTAGCTCTGCGATGTGCCCACGCATTACGTAATCATGTTGGAAAGGTCACACATGACGTAGGCGGATGTACCGATCCAGTGTACAAAGTGGACGTGCAAAGACTAAGCCAAACGGCCTTTACAAAAAAAAAGATTTTGATGTTGGAGAAGAGAAGTTTTTCGCCCTACCGCGGTACTTCCACCTACGTCACGCGTGACTTTTCCAACGTGATTACGTAATGTGTGGTGCATCGCAGAGCAGTACAAGACGAGCAATTGTGGTAAAGTATAACTTTTTTTTTTTTTTTTTAAGAAAATTATAGATTGTTTTGCTAAAGACCCTTATTCCTTGTCTGGGATTGTGTAGAGCTCTTTAAAGCTGCACTGAAACTGCAATTTGGACCTTCAACCCGTTGAACCCCACTGAAGTCCACTATATGGAGAAAAATCCTGGAATGTTTTCCTCAAAAACCTTCATTTCTTTTCGACTGAAGAAAGAAAGACATAAACATCTTGGATAACATGGGGGTGAGTAAATTATCAGTAAAATTTTAATTCTGGAGTGAACTAATCCTTTAACTAACCATTTTTACAGTGCTTTCAATGCATTACTATATTGAAATCCTCATTTTGCTTGCTAACTTTTCAGAAAAATCAAGCTTTGGCACACTCAAACTCAGGCATGCATGATACCTCAAACCACACAACATATGCTATTACATTCTAAGCGCTTAAATTTGCATCTTATTTCTTATTTCATGCCTGGTGCACAATAAACCTGGTGAAAACCTCTCACAGACTCCCATCCACACTAAGCCAGATCTTTCCCTATCCAATCTTTTTTTTTCCTCATCTCAGGAAATACCTGCGTACACACAAAACTGCTGAAACCGGCTCAAAACGATGTAGTATACATGCTAGACCAGTATGTGGCGCTGTAATTCTGCCACAGAGATACACTTAAAACAGAGAATAAGACTTGGAGCATGCGCATAAACCATGCGCGCTGTATACAAACTTTGGTAAAACTTAGAAATAACGCTTTATTTGGGCTCAGTAGCTTCTGCAGCACAAACACAAGCATCTAGAGTCTGCTATTGTTGTTGTTGTTGCTGTTTTGTGCTGTTAGCACTGTCTGACTAGGGTAGACACGTGGGGTGATGACATCATCGTTTCACAAAATATATGGATTGGCTGAACACACGAAAACGCAAGGGCGGCATTTTCAGATTTATCCACTGTGGGACCCGGTTTCAAAAAACATCGGATTCACCTTCTGGCAACGCCGGATTCGTTTGGACGAAAGGCCTATACGATACAAAATTTTTGCGTATACACTTAAATGCATCTCCATGTGGATAAGTGTTTTTGACTTTGCCGATTTACATAGGAAAATAGCTGAAATTTAAAATACATATGAAAAATGCTAAAAATTTAATTTTTAGGTGTGCTATCAATTTTTGTCATATGAACTTTACACTTAATATTTAATTTTGAAAATCTCCCATTGACTAATGTCCACCATTTTGTGTCACTGCAATATCTGCATAGTGAAATGATTTAAATGATTTATTTAACTATAGCTGCCTTGACATTATGTAACATCTGCTGAGTTTTTATGTAAAGATTAAAGTTAAACCTAAAACTGTAACACTATTCTAGCGCTGCCTTACAAGCGCTGGTATTTATTTCAGGAAATGCAAATTTAATGACTAATTAACATTTCTTCACATGCTGAATGAAGACGCAATTCTTCACATGCCTCACATAACCAGGGTTCTTGAACTAAATACCTTGCCATATCTTCTGCCAATTTATCTAAGCTGTATAATCATTTTTTTTTTTTTTTTACATTAAAAACTTTTGTACTTCTTTTACAAAGCTTTACATGACAAAAGAAACACAAGCATGTTTTTTCCGTCCTAGATTAAGGCCGATGTGGGAATATCCCAGATTCAGTCCTTTGTTTACAATATGTCACATGGATGGTGGGCCTGATGACCTCTGTTACACACTCCGTACAGACTGTTGCTCTGTGTAACTTAGAAGGCATTGTTATGAATGGATCATTTTAAGTTGAAGTGTCTTGATCTTTTTAGATTTGTGCATTGCATAAAATGACACATTTTTGGGTCTTTTTTTATGAGGTAAAAGCTTTGAATTTAAGGACTGCACTTGAATATCAACGAGGAACTTCCTGTGACAGTAATTACAGTAATTGTAGTCTTTTGTGGCTGACAATTTAACAATGCCCTTTCTATTCATGAAAGGGGGTGTTCTGCAAAAAGCATTAAATCACTTTTTTTTTTTTTTTTCATAAAAAGTACCTTCCAGTTGGTTTGAAGTCATCTGAAGGAAATTAAACTTTGACTCTGCGCTAATGTAATGTCATGCCATTGTGTTGAATTAATAATTACTCTTGCAGCCATTAAATTGAATGTGAATCTAAATGCATCTAACAGAAACCAAGAACATTTAAAAAGAACATCTACTGAGAACATCAGGGCCTCAATGCTCAATTGCTTACCACTGATGACAGATCCACATTGATTATTTTGCGGTCTTGTGAATTGATTGGCTGGAGTCCAGCAACAGACAGCTGGACAGATGAACTTCTATACAGGAACCCAAGAAGCCAATCCCCTCTAAACCAATAATCACAAAAATAAACAAATATTTACAAATAAGGGTGAGTAATTAATGACAGAATTTTCATTTTTTGGTGAACATGAAATCATGACAACAATAACCCCAGTGCATGGACTGTCAATTAAAATGACCAATAAGTAATTAAATATAGTTATGATGTTACTTTTTAATAAATAAATAAATAAAAGTGTCAATTATAATTCTTCATCTGGTGATCTAAAATGACTATTTGATAAAAGTTTCATTTCAATTTGATTTGTAAATGAATTACCCATTACAATCTTATTCATAATTAAATGTAATAATCTAAAAAGTGAACATGTCACTTTAGCCCTTTTCTGTTTGCTTAGTATGATTTCAGCATTTAGAGGCACTAGTTGGCGATTTCAATGCCATCCAAATTTGACATTTCATTGGTTTTCTTGCATCGATGACGTAATTTAGTTCATAAGCAGAAAATCTGGCACAATAAACTTAAAGGATTTTTCACTTTTCATTTTTCATTTTTCAAATGAAAATTAGACCAAGCTTTACTCACCCTCAAGCCATCCTAGGTATATATGACTTTTTTCTTTCTGATGAACACAGTCGGAGAAATATTAATAAATATCCTGATGCATCCGAGCTTTATAATGGCAGTGAACGGGAGTCACGAGTATGAGCTGAAGAAAGTGCATCAATCCACATCCATCCATCATAAACATACTCCACATGGCTCTGGGGGGTTAATAAAGGCCCTCTGAAGCTATGCTTTTGTGTAAAAAAAAAATTCCATATTTAACAAGGTTTGAAGTAAAATATCTAGCTTCCGTCAGACCACCTTCCATATTCTTAGGCCTTCCCTATTCAACTTATGGAAAAAGTGTAACTGACGCGACGCCATATTACACTTTCTTCGTAACTTGAATACGGAAGGCGGTCTGGCGGAAGATAGATATTTTACTTCATAACTTGTTAAATATGGATATTTTTTTTTACACAAACGCATCGCTTTGCTTCAGAAGGTCTTTATTAACCCCCCAGAGCCATGTGGAGTACGTTTATGATGGATAGATGTGGATAAAAGCCCTTTCTTCAGCTGTTCACTGCCATTATAAAGCTTGTATGCATCAGGATATTTATTAACATTTCTCCGATTGTTCATTAAAGATGACAGTAAATACATTTATAATGTTAGAAAAAAAATTCTATTTTAAATAAATACTGAAAAAGTGTATTGGTTTTCACAAAAATATGAAGAAGCACAACTGTTTTCAATATTGATATTATTAAATAAATGTTTCTTGAGCAGCAAATCAGCTTTTTCTGAAGGATCATGTGACTGAAGACTGGAGTAATGATGCTAAAAATACAGGAATAAATTACATTTTAAAAATTTATAATTTTTAAATTATAATATTTATTTATTTTAATTTTTTTTTTTAAATGGCAGTGTATATAAGAAACTGTTAAAATTATAATGGCAAATTTTAATACCTTATAAGTATTATTAATGCTGTCTTACCTGCAATATCCATTAACAATCTTCCCAGCCACTACCCTGGAGAGTCTCTGCCATGTTTTCTCGGATCCATCCACAGGGGCCCCCAGCAGCACCACATCTTCCACCACACCTTCACTACCTGCCCGATAATAAGAGACAGAATGTCTTTTAATCGGCTCCATGCGATCAGATTCTCATTTACAGCCTCACACCTCTCAGATTACATCTTTCATTAGGCTGACAATGAGAACACTAATCAGTCTGGCTTGCAGGAAATTTGTCCATGTCCTGCACTCTCACATGGACACTTCTAGAGACCCAAGTTCTTACAGACAAAAGGATGTTCCCACATCACAGACTCCGTCAAATGAATAGAAAGTGTACCTTGATCATTAGCGAGCTCTTCTAGGCAGAAGTATATGACACGAGCTCCAAGGCTAAAGCCAATTAGATTGACAGGGCGCTTTCCCTGTACAAAGATGAAAAAAAGAAGTTAATTAAACACACATTTTTCCAGGTTTATCCTATTAATTTTTATATTTCTAGCAGTATATATCTATCATATTTGATGCGCAAACTTCTGTTGTCTGATTGATGGTTTATACTTTTTTAGCAAGTAAAAGGCCTTTCAATGCAACTGTAAAAACGTCCCCCTTCAGGTCTTTTTGTTGTGAGATCTTTACCGATTTTTACAAAGTACATGTAAGAAAAACTTTTTAGTTTCAGTAATATTTCAAGAAGAACATTTACTGGACTGAAGCAACTTATCCATATCTCATTTTTTTTAGAAAAATCATGTTAAAATGTAAGTATCAAATATGATTCGTCTTTTGAGGATGTTTTGAGGAACTCTTTTGAGGAACGTTGATTTGTTCATCTGTCAATCATCATTGTATTACATCGCATTATATGTTTTGCCTCCATAATAAAAACTACAGAGCTTTGATTATAAAAATAAACATTTAAAGGGTTCCTTGATTATGATTTTATAACTTTAGTTAGTGTGTAATGTTGCTGTTTGAGCAAAAACAACTTCTGCAAAGTTACGACGCTCAAAGTTCAGTGCAAAGAGAGATATTTTCTTTTACAGAAATCACTTTTTAAGGACTACAACAAACGGCTGGTAGGGACTACAACGAGCTTCCCGGGGTTGGTGACATCACAAACCCTAAAATTTACATAAACCCCGCCCCCGAGAACACACAAAAAAAGGGGGTGAGGCCATGTTGGGCTGCTTTAGAGAAGAGGAAGAGTTGTTGTAGTAGAATGTTGTTGACATGCCGTCATTTTACTCCAGACTGCTTCACAAACGAGGGTAAATTCAATGCTGGATTTGCACAAAACATTAACATGACGGCATACGCTAGTCGATGAGTTGAATCAACACAGCAACTACATAAATTTATCCACTAACCATTCAGAAACGTCCAGTTTCATTCTGAAAGTTGTAACTTCTTCCTGAGTCTCTCCATCAGTGTCCGACTCCGGTTTGAACAATGTAAGGCTGAACACCGTTACTGACAATCCTCATTATAATAATAATAATAATAATACGTTTATTTTATATAGCGCCTTTCTACAAACTCAAGGTCGCTGTACAATATTATAACACAAATGACAACAGACAGGTAATCAATACAAAAACATCAAAGGCATAACACATAACATCATACAATCAGAGGTCAGAGAAGCAGAAAAACAAAAAGATACGTTTTAAGGTGGGATTTGAAATCATGTATTGATGATAGGTCTTGAATGTGCTTCGGAATGGAGTTCCAGAGTGTGGGCGCAGAGATGTAAAATGCCCGACCACCAAATGATGCGAGTTTGTGACGTGGGATCAACAACAGACCAGTATCAGAAGATCTTAATGTGCGCATAGAAGAGTAGGTTTGAATGAGATCAGAAATATACTGGGGGGCAAGACCATGAAGTGCTTTAAATGTAATGAGGAGTATTTTGTATTGAATTCGGAAACAAACAGGTAGCCAATGGAGTCTGTGTAGAATGGGAGTAATGTGAGAAGATTTCTTTGAATAAGTGAGAACCCTAGCTGCAGAGTTTTGAATGTATTGGAGCTAATTGTTAATTGTTGTGTTTGGTAAACCATAGAAAAGAGAATTACAATAGTCGAGTCTGGAAGTAATGAAGGCATGAATCACTGTCTCAGCATCATTGGTATGTAAACGTGCAATATTACGGAGGTGAAAGAAGGCAGACTTAGTGAGTGAAGAGATGTGTGGAAGGAAGGAGAGTGATGAGTCGACCTTTTGATTTTAGATTTTAGCTGCGTGAGATTCTCCAGCTTTGTTGTTGTTGAGCAACTGAAGTCTGAGCTGTTAAAGCTCCGCCCTCTTCTGGAAAGGGGGCCGGGAGCAGCAGCTCATTTGCATTTAAAGGGACACACACAAAAACGGCGTGTTTTTGCTCACACCCAAATTTGACAAGCTATAATAAATGATCTGTGGGGTATTTTGAGCTGAAACTCTACAGACACATTCTGGGGACTTATATTACTTCTTGTGAAAAGCGGCATAATAGGTCCCCCTTTAAATACTAAACCATATTATTGGGAGATAATAGTGACAACTGATATTTATATGCAATTTATACGTTTTAAAGGCCCACTGAAGTGCCTTGAAATGCGCAGCATTATTCAATGTGTTGACGTAATTTCCACTGAAACAGGAAGACATTGCGGGACGTATTGAGCAGCTCCTCCCCTTTTTAAAAATGGCGTTTAATTGATCATTTATCACAGCTTGCCCAGAGCCACTGAGCGCAGTTAAGCGCCACATTTGACATCTTATGACAGCCACAGTCTAATAGATTTTCCCTTTAGATTTAATATGAAACTGTTAATAAAGCAAAACACTGAACATAATCATGCTGAGGAAGTGTAGTTTGAAAAGCGTGCAAGTTAAGTTGGTGCATGGCACCGGTGTTATCTCTTCTACTTGTCAGTGCTGTTTCTAATGCCGAGCCTGTCTAACCGTTTCTCCTTCTAATCTCCTCCATATCGCTTTAAAATATAAAGCATTCTGTGCAACAGGTGAGAGACTGTAAGATTTGAACGCTTATATCTTCTAAATGCAAATGTCGTCTTTTTTCGTTTTAGAGCGCACTAGCTTATAGATAACCTTAAGGCTAACATATGGATACTGTTATAAAGAAGCTATCAGAATTTCAACATGCTTTTCTGCCATAAAAATATAAGCAACTGCACCAAATTTCATATTTTTGCTCAGTTTGGACCTCTGAATAAAATGAGTATGAGATCCATATTCTCCCATATCATACTATATGAATCATAAAAGCCTATTAAATATGATATTCAACAAAAAACACATGCAAACCATTTTTAGATTTTTTTGTTTGTTTACATTTTGTATAAGGGTTTAATACACTTCAATTAAAAAACTTATTTCATATGTCAGGCTTTTCAGGGTTAATTAGTATGCTGACAGCATGTTATTACCTTTGAAGTTACTGTAAAATTTAAATAATAAAGTACCAATTCTTCAGCTATATACATTCACACAGATGTCTTTGGATGTTGCATCATATGTCACACTGTTTTTGAGCATCCTGCCATGAGCACTGCGTTTTTTGGGGGTTTTGCACATCCTACTAAAACCTGGCATGTCAAGCAAATGCCCAATGTACTGTAAGTACTGTAATGTACTGTGTACATTTTGGGACAAGTCTAATCAATATTGACAAAAACGAACGTGACCTATAACATTCCTTGAATTGGTCACTATAAGTTGTGCTGAACTGAAAGCATCAAAGATTAATGGAAAATCTAGAAGAAATGATTCTCTTGACTCTGACCTGCTGTCTGCTCCGCAGCACCTGTGCGAGGTGTTTCCCCACCTCCGCCGAGCGACTCAGGCACACTCCCCAGGGATTGTCGATCACACTGGCCACAGCCAGCAGAGAGGCAGGCCATGTCAGAGCAGTTACTATGCCTGTGCATGGACGAAACAATCAGCAATATGGTTATTCTGTAAAGCAATGTGTGACAAATCATTCTTTCATGATAAATGAAGTAAATTAAGCAATTCTGAGGCATTTTCCATAAACAGGGAATAACATTTAAATTTGCTGACTGTCAACCTCAAGAGGACAAACAAAATATTATACAAGAGTTTTTTATTTCATATTCATTTTTATCAGTTAAGGCTGATAGGTCCTTTACATGCAATCTGCATGCAAATCACATGCAAATCACATGCCTCTGCTGATCCTGCAGTGCTCAACATTTAAACAGCCTGGTTCATTCCTGCAGTTCCTCTGAACCCCTCCACCTCCCCAGCTCCACCTGCCTAGATCTGCTACAGGACTTATGTATGTCTTTTTATGCAGTAGCAGCATATCTTACAAGCTCATAGCAGCGAGTCTATGTATCTATTAGCAAGTCCATACAGCATAGCAGATCTAGACCAAATACATTCAATAACTAAATATATTCTGAGAGTCACGGTCACTCTTTAACATTATATATATATATATATATATACACACACACACACACAAGGTTTGACATTAACTTTTTTGCTCAATTTTGACATTGATACCATGGGGAAAAACTGCCATATAGGTCTTTTTAATTGACTGTGTTTACTTGAATACTCGCCAAGACCAGCATTTTGACATTATTTTGTGTGTATTTGACTGTTTAAGCGCTATAAGCAGTGAAAATGAACTCAATTTAGTACTAAGAGGCTGCTTTATGCTTGCACACTTTGTGTGAGAGCACAGAAACTGCGGGAATGAGTAAAATTATACGCAAGACGTGCAATCCCACACTGAAATTCAAGCCCTGTAACAAGCCCTCCAACAATATTAATAATTCCTTACATTTATATAGCGCATTTACTCAAAGCGCTTTTAAATACGGCTTTTACATCCACCACCAATATTCATCCAGAGAAAATGAAACGAGGCGGGTTTGTGCCAACTCGCTGTTGGAAAGATGAGAGAGCGAGTATTGGAAGCGCTTCAGATATTTCAGTATCGATATGTATCGAAAATCAATGTTTTTGACAACACTGCTCTTAGTTTATTATTTCAGATGCCCTTTTAAAATACTACAACTGAAAAATGTATATTTAGGCTATATATAAATTAAAATTTAACCCACCATAGTGGCTAATAGGAGTGACTGCATTACATGCCACTGATGAAATCCACCCGCATTTGGAGGGTGTTAATGTCAAGCCCTGTATATAAATTAAATAAAAATGCCAGAATGGATAATGTTTTCACATTGATTATGAGAGGTTCTAGGTTCTAAGCATTTTATTTTAATAAAAAAAAAAAAAAAAGTTTAATTTTATGATTCTACTAGAATGGACAGCAAAAAGATTGATTTTCTATTTTTCCTCAAGCCACCTTTTTAAAGCCTAACATCATTGGTATAGTAAAGCAGACATACCTGAGAGCACTGTGTATTTGAGGGCCTCCTGGGCCACGACACTAACAAGCCCATCCCATAATGAGTCCAGAATAGAGCCCAGGTCCAATAAATAACGCGACTCCCACTTTAGACAGTACTGCTCGCCACACGCTCCTAGACTGGACCAGGGAGCCTGGAACGAACCTATGATGGGCAACCGAATCTGAACATTAGTATAAATAATGTTTCATGGCTATTTGGGGCTTATTACATTAAAGGGGTCATGTGATGCTTTTTAATGTTTTTCTTTAGTGTGTAATGTATCTGTTTGTGCATGTATAAAATCTGCAAAGTTACAAAGCTGATATTCTCAAACAAAAAGGGATTTATTCAATCTAACAGAGAACGCTGCTCCAGATGCTGTCCAAAGGCATACGCAAAGAAAGAAGACCAGCCTTCAGTGTATTGTAGCAATGCTGTCATGTCATAAAGACACTGTGTGTTTGGCTTTCTGAAAACAGATGAAATTAGGAATTGGAGGTTGAGATTTATTTATAAAGCTGTTCCTGAGCAGTACAACCCAAAAATGTGCTTGTGCACCGCTTCCTGAACCTAGGAGAGCACAATGCCGGCTATATACAAAGACTACTTACCACTGTGAAACATTTTGCTCAAGTCGCATCATCCGCATTTTCTAATGTTGGCTTGAACTGATACGGTAAATCTGATGACATTATTATCTGTGTGTTTACAATTGCTTGAAGCCTTGGAAGCTGAAGCTCATGATTATGGTAAGGGCAATTACATTACATTTCCGACACATGCTTGAGGGGTTTATGTGTGTGTCCCTTTAAATGCAAATGAGCTGCTGCTCCCGGTCCTCTTTCCAGAAGTGGGAGGAGCTTTAACAGCTCATGCTTCGGTTGCTCAACAACAACAAAGCTGTAGAATCTCACGCAGCCAAAATGAGGATTGTCAGTAATGGTGTTCAGCCTTACATTGTTCAAATCGGAGTCGACACTGATGGAGAGACTCAGGAAGAAGTTACAACTTTTAGAATGAAACTGACGTTTCTGAATGGTTAGTGGATAAATTTATGTAGTTGCTGTGGAGCCGATTCAACTCATCGACTAGCATGTGCCGTCATGTTAATCTTTTGTGCAAATCCAGCGTTGAATTGACCCTCGTTTGTGAAGCAGTCCGGTGTAAAATGACGACACTGCAACAACACTCTACTACAACAACTCTTCCTCTTCTCTAAAGCAGCCCAACATGGCCTCACCCCCTTTGTTGCGTGTTCTCAGGGGCGGGGTTTATGTAAATTTTGGGGTTTGTGATGTCAGCAACCCAGGAAGAAGCTCATTGTAGTCCCTACCAGCCATTTGTTGTAGTCCTTAAACAGCGATTTCTGTAAAAGAACATATCTCCCTTTGCACTGAACTTTGAGTATCATAACTTTGCAGATGTTTATGCTCAAACAGCAACATTACACACTAACTAAAGTTAAAAAAGAGAAATCATAATCAAGGACCCCTTTAATAACTAATAAACACCATATATACAGGGCATGTTTAAGTACTAACACAAGAGCTGTTAAAACATTATATTAACTGAGAAAATGTTATTTTGATGGTGATATGATGGTTAATTTGGGCACTCACTGTATTTGCCGCTGCACAACCAGCCTGTCACAGCTATAGTCAGATGTAGATGCTTTCCAGAACTCATCGGAAGAAACTCAAACTCCTCTATTGCTCCGACACGCTTGTTCATTTTATAGCCTAATGAGTAATGCAAAAATTTGTAATTATACTCTGTGGTTATAAACAAAAATATAGATCTGCAAACAGAGATAAAGTAAGGAACACACACACAAACTGCATTTGAAGAAATACCGAGCAACCTTGAGCGGAGTTCATTTTGAATGGCAGCTGACAATGTGCTCTGCTTGAAAGCATGATTATATAAAAAACTCTATTCAAACCAGAAAACAGACTGACTTTCTCGCTGTCAGTCTGCCAATTCATCTGCTCACTTACCAATCCTGTAACAAAGCCTAGTGATGAAACATTGTAACCAAAGGATTGCAAGAATCATGCAAGAGATGATATGAACCACTTTGCCCTCTATGAGGAACAGAACCTTCTGTAGCAACACTGCGTTAAAGTCAGACTAACGCAATAAATAAAAAATGCAAGAAGATATGAGAGGATTTATAGTGATTTTATCATTGTTAAGAACACAAATTATAAAGTGCACCAAAGTTCAATAAATAGTTCATTTGATAATAATTTTAGTTTATAAATTACTATATTATTGAGCATAAACAATTCTCAATTCATTATAATAGTAATATATTATGAAAATAATATTCTTAGCCTACCTGTACACTGTATGGCTGTCAAATATCGCTGCAACTGAGCGCAATATACAATACATCTGATATGTGATCATAGTTTTAGTGTATATATCAGCTATATCAGAGCCAGTAATATTATAATACATTTTCTAATCAAGTTTCTAATATATTGTGTAAAGTTAGCCAGCTCACCTGTTAACCCAGCCCCTGCGGCTCCAAACAATGAGGCCATGATGGCGATGCCCGTGGCTGATCCCAGTACAGCGGCTCCACCCGCTCCCAGCACCGCTCCTGCCCCGGCAGCCACCAGAGGGGCCGCCAACCCTCCTGTGACACCTGATTAAAACACACATGATCATTAACATCAGACAAACCAAACCCATCTGCTATTAGAGGGTGAATCTCATTAAACTAGTCCTATACTTGTTTTTCAACAATAAATTAAGAGATAGAACTAACAGATAAATAATAATAATTCTTTAATTTTATAATTAATTAATTTTAATTAAAATAATAATATATTAATATTTAATTATGATATTATTTTCATAAAAATTAAGCACATTTGTTCTCAAATGATCATAACTGTAACATGTTTTTTTTTTTAATTATTTAAATTGTGAAGTATCATGAAAGTATTTATTGTATTGAAATTCATTTATATTAATTTAACATATTAATTTATATTTTTTTGAATAAATAAATAAATCAAAATTAGCAAATAATACCTCCGGATGCATTCCAGTAATAAAAAGTTTAAATACAAATTAAATATTTATATTTAATGTAAATAAGCACATTTAAAAATTAGTAAAAATCATGAAATCAAACATCCAGATGCATTATGGTAATTCATTTCTTTTTCTTTTTTAGGGGTAGGGCAAATGTGCTTAATTATACAGTACCTGTCAAAAGTTTGGAAACATTAAGATTTTTTTAATGTTTTTGAAAGAAGTCTCTTCTGCTCATCAAGACTGCATTTATTTGATTAAAAAATACAGAATAAAAAACAGTAATATTGTGAATAATTATTATAATTTATAATAAATGTTTTCTGTTTGAATATATTTTGAAATGTAATTTATTCCTGTGATCAAAGCTGAATTTTCAGCATCATTACTCCAGTCTTCAGTGTCAAATCATTCTAATATGCAGATTTGCTGCTCAATTATTAATAATATTTTTTATCAGTTGTGAAAACCATTTTTGCTGCTTTGTGAATATTTTTGTGAAAACCGTGATACGTTTTGTCTGCATTTTTGATGAATAGAAAGTTCAAAAGTTTGTAACATCATAAATGTCTTTACTGTCACTTTTGATCAATTTAATCCATCCTTGCTGAATAAAAGTATTAATATTATTATTATTATATATTACTTACCCCAAACCTTTGAATGGTGGTGTATCATGGTTTCCACAAAAGAAAAAAAAAAAAGAAAAAACTGTTTTCGACATTGATAATAAGAAATATTTCTTAAACACTAATCAGCATATTAGAATGATTTCTGAAGGATCATGTGACACTGAAGACTGGAGTAATGATGCTGACAACTCAGCTTTGATCACAGGAATAAATTATATTTTAAATTATATGAAAATAGAAAACAGTTATTTTAAATTGTAATAATATTTCAAAAATTTTCTGTTTTTACTGTATTTTTGATCAAATAAATTTAACCTAGGTGAGCAGAAGACTTCTTACAAAAACATAAAAAAAAACTGTCAAGTACTGCTATTGTATGATATAATTCTATTATAAAAAAAGAAAGAAAAAAAGCCTGAAAGGCTTCAATGTCTTAATTAAATTGGTTTTAAAAAATACAATAAATAAATCTCTTAAAAATAGACTTTATTTTCTCTATGCATGTTTTCATGGACTTTTCAGTGACATGGAATTGGTCAGACTAATGTAGATTAAAACAAACGTCCTGTGGCATTTTGACTCACCGATTACCGTCCCTCCACCCACAGTGGCAAGTCCGATGAGCAGATACCGGCGCAATTTACGACCCCTCTCTTTCTTCTGCCGTCTTGAAGACTCTTCTCTGTTGAGAGAATGTCAATTTCAGCAGCCTCACCGGAGCTGCTGAAAGCTCAGGGATCTTTTCATTGTGAACAAAATTCTATTAGAAACTAAAACTAAAATGAATGTGTCGAACTGAAAGGAAAAACCTTGACCTAGACTGCATAAACATAAAATACTCACAGCTGTGTGCGGTCCACATCACGTGCAGCAGAGAACACATTAAAAGACAGAAATCAGCAAAGACATTCAAAGCTCGTTCCACATGTCAAAAGTGTTAGATTTTACAATGATATTGATTATGCGACAGTGTTTCTGTATGATTTGCAATGACTTTTCCTTTGTGAATCTGCAGATGGCTTCACGTGGGTTTTGTGGAAATAATCTTGAAACCACAGTGTGTTTTTCTCAAGAGGCATGTTGATAAAAAAGCCCTCAAAGTGGCAGCAGCTGATGTTCGGAGGAAGTTTTACTCACTCGCTCTCCTCTCCTGCCTCTCTCAATTTCTCTCCGAGAGTCTCTTCAAAATCCTCCAGCTGCTGTTGGGTCACACGCAGCAGACAGCTGACATGTCGGATCAGAACACGAGCCCTGGCATCATAATGTCCTACATGAGAAGAATCATGAAATGCTTATTACAAAGAAAACAAGAGTAACAGATGAATCAGAGTTGTTTTTGGAACTGAAACTAAAACCATAAAAAATTGATAAAATATATGAATATATATATATATATATGAATATGTATAAATATATGAATAAAATATAAAAAGGCAATTTCCCCTTTTCATTTAGTTTCATTTAGCTAATAATACTTTTTTAAAAAAACCTAAAACTGAAATAAAAATGAATTAAAAACTCTATAAACATTTTTTTTAAAAAGCTTTTAAAAAAAAAAAAAAAAAAGAAGACAAAAACAATAAAATTAAGGTAACAGTTTACAACAAGGTTTCATTAGTTTACAGTAAATACCTAACAATGAGCAATACATTTGTTACAGGATTTATTCATCACATAACAACGTTATTTAATAAAGATACAACTGTTGATTATTAGTTTATGTCAGCTGAGGTCCTTTAAAGGGGTCATGAATTGAGAAATCAACTTTTCCTTGAGCTTTTGATATATAAAAGGTCATCATACTATAAGAATATCCTGAAAGTTTCAGAACTGAAAACTTCCTTGTTAGTCCAATAAAAGCTTTTATTAACACCAGCGAACGACTCGTCACAGAATGTGCCTATGGGTGAAACGCCGCCTCCGCAGAAGAAATCAACGCCTACTTCATTATTGCAATGTTAGTGTTAGTAAGATGACGAGGAGAGAAGAGCAATACAGGACAAAAATAACTTTCCTTTCACAGGATCCTTACACTAGGAATATGGTTATTTATTTTCAACAATGTGAATGTCTCAGTTGAGCTTTATTTACAGGTGCATCTCAATAAATTAGAATATCATGAAAAAGTTTTTTTTTTCTTCTGTAATTTAATTCAAAAAGTAAAATTTAAATATATTCTAGATTTATTAGACATAAAGTAAAATATTTCCAGACTTTTTTGTTTTCATTTTGATGATTACAGCTTGCTGCTCATCAAAATCAAAGAGTCAAATTATTAGAATATTTAATTTCAAGATCTATTAAATTACCATTCTCAAGGTATAAATACTGGGTTTAGGTCAGTAATCTCAACAGCAGTCATGGGGAAGTCTGCTGACTTGACAGTTGTCCAGAAGACGATCATCAAGACCCTCAACAATGAGGGTAAGCCACAGAGGGTCATTGCTGAAAGAGTTGGCTGTTCGCGGAGTGCTGTGCCAAAGCATTTTCATGGAAAGTTGACTGGAAGGAGAAAGTGTGGTAGGAAAAGGTGTACAAGTGAAAGGAATGACCACAGGCTTGAGAAGATTTAAGAACTGATTTAAGAACTTAGGAGAGCTTCAAAAGGAGTGGACTGAAGCTGGAGTCAATGCATCAAGAGCCACCACACACAGACGTCTTCAGGAAATGGGCTACAACTGTCACATTCCACGTACCACACCACTTCTGAACCAAAGACAACGTCAGAAGCGTCTTACCTGGGCTAAGGAGAAGAAGAACTGGACTGTTGCTCAGTGGTCCAAAGTCCTCTTTTCAGATGAAAGTAAATTTTGCATTTCATTTCGAAATCAAGGTCCCAGAGTTTGGAGGAAGAGTGGAGAGGCACAGAAACCATGTTGCTTGAAGTCCAGTGTGAAGTTTCCACAGTCTGTGATGATTTGGGCTGCCATGTCATCTGCTGGTGTTGGTCAACTGTGTTTTCTGAAGTCCACAGTCAACGCAGCCATCTACCAGGAAATTTTAGAGCACTTCATGCTTCCTTCTGCTGACAAGCTTTATGGAGATGCTGTTTTCATTTTCCAGCAGGATTTGGCACCTGCCCACACTGCCAAAGGTGCCAAAAGCTGGTTCAATGACCATGGCGTTACTGTGCTTGACTGGCCATCAAACTCACCAGACCTGAACCCCATAGAGAATCTATGGGGTATTGTCAAGAGGAAGATGAGAGACACCAGACCCAACCATTACACCTGAGCAGTGCCACAGGCTGATCGCCCCCATGCCACGCCGCATTGATGCAGTAATTCATGCAAAAGGAGGCCCAACCAAGTATTGAGTGCATAGAAATGAACATACTTTTCAGAAACCTGACATTTCTGTTTAAAATATCCTTTTTTTTTTATTGATCTTATGAAGTATTCTAATTTATTGAGATGGTGAATTGGTGGGTTTTTGTTAAATGTGAGCCAAAATCATCACAATTAAAAGAACCAAAGACTTAAAGCGAGAACATGTAAGTAACTGTGTTAATTCTAATGCCTGATCTGTGACTAGTGATTTCTGATATGTAATGATTCATGTACAGTCAGATGTTCTTTGTCTATGTGTCAGTAAATCAAACCAGTGACTAAACGGTCAACTTCACGTTGTTTCTTTTAGTAGGATGAAAATAATCTGTTATTGAAACTGTGATTAACAATCGCTGGAGCTGTCAATCAAACAGCGCGAGTTTATCGGTGACATGCTTGTTCATAAAAAAGAAAAAATAATATTTTGCATACAGAAAATAAAGACTTTTTATGATCATTAAGATGTTTTGTATCGTGACATTACCAAAAGTATATAATAATAATTAAATGTAATACAAAATAATTAAAAATAAGACAAGAATTGGGATGTGAATGTGCTTATTTGTCCAGAAATTAAAATGACATTGCAAAATATCTTATTTCCACTAAAACATTTTCATTTTCTTTATGCAAAATATAATTTCTTATTTTGGACATTTCTTGGTGAGATTAAAGTTTATTTATTATTTATCATTTTAAATAATAACTTGCTTTTTATGCATGCCAATGCAAAAAAAGAATAAGAAATGACAGCTCACCATCTTTGACAGAGAAAGACACGAGATCCTGAAAAACAGTGTTACAAAAGAGAACTTTACAAACATGAGCATCTATATGTCAGTGCAACCATCCAGCTATGTTCATCTCACATGTGTACCTGAGTGATGGGTAACGCTCCGGCTCTGAGCAGCGGCTCTGCGTGCAAAATGGACAGGAAGGTGTCAGTGCCTTCGAACCCGAGTCCTGCCAGGAAAGCTTGCATAACTGGCATGACTGACTCATCCAGATTCAGCCACTGAACCAGACTCTCCAGATACGCTTCACGAAAACTTCTGCATTGGAAGAATGTCACAACCTCAATATGCTGGAAGTACATTACTGTTCTGGGGTCAGTGAGAACAAAATATAAATACTTTTATTCAGCAAGGACACATTAAATTGATCAAAAATTACAGTAAAGACATTTATAATATTACAAAAGATTTCTATTTAAAAGAAACACTGTTCTTTTGAACTTTATTTTTGTCAAATAATCAAATATGAAGCAGCACAACTGTTTTCAACATTGATAATAATCAGAAATGTTTCTTGAGCAGCAAATCATTATATTAGAATGATTTCTGAAGGATCATGTGACACTGAAGACTGGAGTAATGATGCTGAAAATTCAGCTTTGATCACAGGCATACATTTATACTTTATAAAAATAATATATATATATATATATATATATATATATATATTAAAATATATTCACATAAAAATCAAATAGGCCATTATTTGAGGGGACAGCCATTTGTAGTGGTGTGCGAAACCATAGTGGACGTGATTGAGTGCACTCATTAAATCCCATAATGCACCGTAATAACGAGTGTACAACCAAAGGTACTTAAAGGCAAGCCTGTAACCTCCTAACGCTGGAAAGGAGGCCAGAGGCCTTTTTTTTTAATGAATGTCAATGGAGGAGAGGCTTCACTACACTGAATAAAGCACTTTTGAGAGGGAATCGACAGCCCTAATCTTCAACATGTTTGCTCTTAAACATTCCTTTTGGGTTGATCTATTTTTAGAGTTTACACCGAAAAAAATGCTGTTTTATAAGAGAAGTCACAGACAATTGTGCAACAGGTATGTTTATGGCACTTCTCATTCATTTCTATGGTATCCACAAACAGTGATTGACTGTCGCACAACTCTAAACGAATTTAATGATCTAAGCGCATGGTCCAGGTGCACTTAAGGCGTGTCCGAGTCCACTTTTGCTAGTTAAACGACGGTTCAAAAGGGTTGTAACTAGTCTCTTAATGAGTCATGGGTGTGTTTTGGGCGTAACATGCAATAAACCAATCAGAGTCTCATCGCTATTTACATGGTGGAATTTGCCAGTGGAAAAATTGCTTCTCTAGCGAGGAAACGGATCTGTTAGTGCGTGAGGTTAACGCCTTGTAATCCTTTTATTTTGAATGTTTGGCATGTTTGTGTGTTGCTGTGCGTCCCTGTGTATGTAACAAGCAGAGTGTACTCGCGCTGTGAACCCGCTTATAGGTGCATATTACCAACGCACTCTTTAAATTACAAAAAAATAAATAAATACTGCGCCATTGACTTTAGACCAGGTTTTTGTTGGTCAATGGCGCAGTCGCTGGACATGAAAATGCTAACTGTGTCGGGCTGAAACTAGCAAAAAACACTTGCCGTCACATTGCGCTGGGTTTTTGACGGGGACCAAAGACTGTAACATGATTGGTTATCAAGGCACACATGATCCAAGTTAGCCGCTACACTTCCTCCAATGGTAGAGCCACGCACGGACCCTCATATCTCCCAATAAATTATAAGACAATGGCTGTGTTTGAAATCGACCCCCTGTACCCTCATTAGTCCACTAATATAGTCCACTTGAAGGAGTGAATGAAAACGCTTTTGCATGGCTTGTGCTTGCTGTTTAACAATCATTTGAAACAGAGCAAACTGGCAGCTCCAGTAATGAAAAGATTTATCTTGAACTCTGTCATGGAAACTAAACCTTAATTAAACAATTTAATAAACAATTAAAAAGGAATTGCGTAATAAAATATGGTATTACGCTGTAGCCACATCGGACCAGAGGTTTGGAAAATGGATGGATGGATGATTCAGCTGCAGGCGCCATCTTCTGGCGAGACGCCGCAATTCATTCGCCGCGTGACTCTCAGTGCATTATGGGATTGAATGAGTGCACTCAATAACGTCCACTATGGTTTCGGACACCACTACTAATGGCTGTCCCCTCAAATAGTGCACTATTTAAGGGTATAGGGGGCGATTTCGGACACAGCCAATCTCTGGTACAACTGATGTACACTCAGCTAGAGAATACCCATAATGCACTGTGAGGTTGTGCCGAATGAATTCCCGCATCTCGCTAGAAGATGGTGCCTGCAGCTGAAACATCCATCCATCTATTTTCCAAACTGCTGGTCCGATGTGGCTACAGCATAGTACCATACAGGTATACAATCCTTTTTAATTGATCAATAAATTGTTTAATTAAGGTTTATACATGCTAGTTTCCATGACAGAGTTCAAGATAAATCTTTTCATTACTACTGGAGCTGCCAGTTTGCTCAGTTTCAAATTATTATTAAACAGCACAAACTATTCAAAAGCGTCAGCCCTCAGTGTCTGAATTCACTCACTCCTCTTTCATTCAGTAATGTAGGGAATAGTAAATGAGGGTATAGTGGGTGATTTCGAACACAGCTAAGGTCTTGAGGATTACTAGAAGCTTCCAGGCAGGTGAGTTGGAGCTAAACTCTGCAGGACAGGAGTTGAGTTTGAGACCACTGCCTTGAAGTGTTGTTAAAATGATTTACTTTTGCTCAGGTCCATGAAACAGTTGGCCCAGGGACACTCCACATAACCCAGCGTACGCAAACCGCCCCGGTTCACTCAGCTGCCGACCAGACACTTTCTCTGCTGGTGACTGATTATTCTTCTGTCCTCCTGGATCTGTTACAATAAAAAGACAAAAAGCGCCTGTGAAGAATGTGTATGCGTTCAATAATAGATACAGACTGTGTCAAATCAAATCACATTTTCATTACATGCTTATTACAGGGGTCCAAGCAGAAATATTTTTTAAACATTACAAATTACACAACCACATTTTGTCGCTTAACTTATTATTCTTAATTATGGTATGCATTGATGTTGTGGTTGCATAGCAACACTTAGCCCTGTTGACCCCTTTGAGCTACAATCTTAAAATACTGCACACGTTCCTCTTCTCATAGACAACTAATCTGCCTCTTGGACTCAAAGTCTGTGCATTTGACTGTCTCTTTTTGTGCTTTTGATGATGTGCAAAGCTTAATTCATTTGCATGTTCACACAAAACTTTTATATTAAAACATTCTACTTTGCATTGGGAATTTGCACAAACATGTGACATTCTATGACACTATAAATGCTTCTTGATGATTTCATAATGAATATGTAGTTTAACTCATTGGTCTCGAGCTTTCTTCAGTTAAAAATCCTGGAAATGCATTGCAAAAGATCTGCATGTGTTATTACGTGTCATAAAATTTCCCTTGTTTAACCAAAAACATGTTTTCGGCCTTCATCTTATCCTGCATTTGTGACTAAAGCTGAACTGAAAACACTGAGCAGCTGTTGGACACGCATATCTAAATACGATCATCAGAAAACAACATTAAAATAAAACATAAAAGTCTCATTAAGAGAATTAAATACAATACAACATAACTAACAATAATTAATAAAGCCTCACAAAATAAGAAAAGAAAAAAAAAGACTCTTATTTTGTTGTAGTCTGTTAGGCAAAACTAAAATCTTTTTAAAGTCTTTAAAAACATAAAACTGCGCTCTTAGTGAAGTTTACGAATACCTGGAGTTAATTTCGGGTCTTCATTGTTGTTATTTGTTGGTTCCATTGGTTTATCCTTACAGTAAATTACAGCAGATTTGTTTTCTCCATGTAGAAGAGTTGTTACTTTGTTGCCGTGAGAGATGAAAGTTCAGCACAAAGTTGTTCTTGTATGCAGGAGCGCCCTCTATTGGTCAAATCAACTCACCAATCGTGAAGAACTGGCTTATGAATATTAATAAAGTAACGTTACGTTCGTCCAGCTGGCCAAACCGATTGGCTGAACGTCAGACAGCTGGCAAATAAGCGAATTCTAAAATCGAAGGACTGGCTTATGAATATTAATAACGTTACGTTACGTTCGTCCAGCTGGCGAAACCGATTGGATGAACAGCAGACGCTGGTAACTTTGGCGTCGTCAGCTGGCAAATGTTCAAGATTGGCTTATGAATATTAATGACACAACGTGACTGGACAGTATGGGAATGTTACCAAGAAACATTAGCATGATTTGATAAAAACTCAAAATTGCCTCATGGCGATTGTAGATTTATTTAAAACGTTATTAGGATGGCAATTAATAATTAATGCTATTACTGTCGACGTTTTGCCTGACAAATATAAGCTCTTTTTGTGTTAGCTGACTTGGCTAGAAATATTGTCGAATATTAATATTAATTGGTTCCGTGGCTTGACGCTGTATGGAGGTTAGAAAGTAAAGGCTGCATAACCTTAATAATTAGTATATATAATTTGAACATGATTTTATGCTTATGTGATGTTTTGAGGATGATTTATGTTATTAATTGTTGATGTTGTGCCTCATAAATGTAATCAGCTTTTCTATTTGTGTTGTACGTTGATATGAATACATGCCCTTCAGAAATAAATTTGAAGTGCCATTTGTGGCCAGCAGAGAGCACTAGAGGTCCATATATAATATTGCAGCTATATAATACCCCTGTTATGTATCCTACAGTTTAAACAACCTCACAGATACACAAAACTTTATTGTATGCATTTGTAAGCTTGTTTATTGTAATGCATAAAAGGCCCGCTTTTTCCTTGATCTTATCCAGCATCTGTGATTAAAGCCCAGAACTGAACAGAAGCAGCTGTTGGATGTGTGTGTGTGTGACCCTAGACCACAAAACCAGTTATAAAGGGTCAATTTTGTTAAATTGAGATTTAAACGTCATCTGAAATCTGAATAAATAAGCGTTCCATTGATGTATGGTTTGTTAGGATAGGATAATATTTGTCCGAGATACAACTATTTGAATATCTGGAATCTGAGGGTGCAAAAAAAAAAAAAAATCAAAATATTGAGAAAATCGCCTTTAAAATCGTCCAAAAGAAGTCCTTAGCAATACATATCCACTCACAAAAATACATTTTTTATATATTTGTGGTAGGAAAATTACAAAATATCTTTATGGAACATGATCTTTACCTAATATCCTAATGATTTTTGGCATAAAAGAAAAAAAGGATAATTTTGACACAATGTATATTGTTGGCTATTGCTACAAATATACCTGTGTGACTTATGAATGGTTTTGTGGTCCAGGGTCATATATATATATATATATATATATATATATATATATATATATATATATGTATAAGGTATGTGTGTATAAAATGATATATTCATCCCTGAATATATATAATTTTATCTGCAATTGTCCATCTTTGATTGATTATAGCAATTTTTCTCACTTTTTGACACCTGGTATTTTTAGATTCATTCTGATTCTTATCCTCTGTATTATCTTTATCGCTCCTGTTGTTACATTATGTCTTTGAGCTGCTGTATCTTGTTGCTGTTTCCACTAAAAGCCCATATTTGGGATGATCCAGGAGAACAGTTGGTGAAATGCATGATTACATAATTTTCTAAAAACCAAAAAAAGCATATCTACTGTGTGATTAACAATCTCCATAGCAATGGCTATATATGAACGTGTCTTTACAGCTTCACAAGTTTGTACACAGAATCATGGACATGTCTATTCATATTCTTTTCACAACATGTAAATGGAAAAATTAAACTGATATTCATAACAAGAGTATATGTGTGTCCTGTCTTACTATGTCATGACTGTATTTCTCTCCTATCTCTTTCTCTGCCTGATATGTCTCTTCACAGAGGTTATGAGGTCAAGTCTCTGAGAAAGGAGAAGAGAGAGGAAGACGTTACTGTTAATACAAACTCTGCTCCTTCCTTCATGTAAACAAATGCCATGAAGAATCTTACCTTTGCATTTGAGGTCAAAACATCCTGTTTGTTCATTAGTGTTACAGACGTCTTTATTTGTACTTCTTTCTCCATTTCCACTTGAGAAGTCTGTATGCAGCCTGCCTGCAAGAGAGATAGAGAGCACAACCTTCCACTGTATAATCACATGTCATTTTTTCCATTTTCTTTTAATGTAAAACCATCTGAGGCACAAAACTTCCAGTATTCACAACCCACAGACACAGAAAATCCACACAGAGTGATTCACAAAGCTGCCTGAAGTAAAAACATTAGCAGTGTACAAAATATAGATGATAATTTGAATAAATGAAATAATAGTATGTCATTTATATAGTAGTAGTAGTAATAGTAGTATAGTAGTAATAAAAATACTAACAATAATAATAATTATCATCTATTAAATATATTACTTTTAAATAATAATAATATTAACAGCAATAATTATTATATTGTTATTACACTTAACATTAAAATAAATTATTATTAATATTATAATTATATCACTATTAAACAACAATAATAATACATTATTATTATTATTATTATTATCCTCTATTAAATATATAATATTACATTTAAATAATCATAATATTATTATATATTTAATATTACAATTATAATTATACATTTAATATATAATTATACATTTAATACATTACAATATTTATTAAATATATCTATTAAATATATTATTTATAAATAATTATATTAACAACAATAATTATCATTGTTATTAGTATTATTATACTTAATATTATAATAAATTATTCTAATTAATATTATTATACCAGTATGACATAAAAATAAATATTAAATATTATATTATATTACCTTTAAATAATAATAATAATAATAATCATTATTATTATTAATATTATTATTTTATTATCTTAAACTAAATTATACAAATTATAAATAAATAAATATTGTTGTATGATGTATGATGATTACAGATAAATAAATAATTTTAAATAATTATAATATTAACAACAATAATAATAATTGCTATTGTTATTACTATTATTATACTTATTATAATACATTATTATAATTAATATTATATGATTATACCACTTACATAATAATAATAATAATAATTATACATTATTATCATTATATAATATAATATAATAATAATAATCATTAAATAATTATTATGAATATAATTAATATTAATATTATTTTATTCTATCTATAATACATACTTTATTTTTATTTAACTGTATTGTTTTATTATGTTAAACTAAACAAATAATAAAACAGACAGACAGACAGATAGACAGATACAGATAGAGATAGATAGATAGATAGATAGATAGATAGATAGATAGATAGATAGATAGATAGATAGATAGATAGATAGATAGATAGATAGATAGATAGATAGAACGATAAATAGACAGATAGATAGATGGATAGATAGAATGACGGACAGACTGACAGACAGATAGATAGATAGAACGATAAAGACAAATAGATAGACAGACAGACAGACAGACAGACAGACAGATAGATAGATAGATAGATAGATAGATAGATAGATAGATAGATAGATAGATAGATAGAATGATAGATAGATAGATAGAATGATAAATAGACACAAATAAATAAATAAAGAATAATTGAACACTCTGGTTTCGAGTCAAACGTCTATAGTTATTTTTATGCATCTCTATTATCTGTAGCATCTTATCTTATTGGCTCACTTTGGTATTGTTACTTTATCTAGTATATTTTTATTTTATTGTATCTATATTACATACTTTATTTTTATTTAACTTTATTGTTTTATTATGTTAAACTAAACAAATAAGAAAACAGACAGACAGACAGACAGACAGACAGACAGACAGATAGATAGATAGATTACACTTCAACATAAAAGTCCTACAAAACACAAGACAGCACAGGGATCGTGACATAGTCCCCCCTCAAAGGAGCAGCTTCCAGACGCACCTATAAACGAGAGGTCCAGGAGGGCGGTGGAGCAGAGGCAGACTCGGGGGCGGGATGGAGGGCCAGGTCCATGGAGTTGAGGGAGGACTGGAAACAAAAGTATTGTGGGAGACTGAGGCAAAGCAGGCAGTGAAGGTGGCCAGAGCAGCACAAGCTGACCAGGCGGCCAGGGTGGCGCAGGCCGGGCTGATGACTAGCTGTGCAGGTGGCCAGACAGACAGTTCTGGTATGACCTCTGTGGTCATGTCGAGGCAGACCCCAGGGACCACCTCTGTAGTCACATAAGGGCAGACAGGGAACTCAGGGACAACCTCTGTGGTCGCATCAGGGCAGACAAGAACTTCATAGGACACGAGGCTCGGTTCTGGGACCGGGGCAAACTCTGGAGTGGACTCATGGACAGGAGCGGGCTCTGGAGCAGACTCATGGACAGGAGCGGGCTCTGGAGCGGACTCATGGACAGGAGCGGGCTCTGGAGTGGACTTGTGGGCTGGAGTGGGCTCTGGAGTGGACTCATGCACTGAAGCGGGCTCTGGAGCTGATTCATGGGCTGGAACCGATGTGTGCACAGCCCACACACACCAAATGGCTGTGGCCATAATGGCCAGCTCTGCAGTTTCTGAGGGCTCAGGTGTGGCGGCCATCTTGGCTGAGGGCTCAGGCGTGGAGGCCATCTTGGCTGAGGGTTCAGGTGTGGAGGCCATCTTGGCTGAAGGCTCAGGTGTGGTGGTCATCTTGGCTGAGGGCTCAGGCGTAGCGGCCATCTTGGCTGAGGGCTCTGGAAGATCTGATGAGACGTGACGAGACTCTGGAAGATCAGCTGAGACGTGACGAGGCTCCTCCTCCATGACCCTGACAGTAAATGCCGAGCTGCTCAGCTGTAATGCCAAGTCAATATAATGTTCAAGAGTCCAGCTAGAGTGATGCAATGGCATAAGGGAGTTGAGCGGCTCAGATAGCCCTCCATGAAAAAATATCTTTAGGTATACATTATCCATACAAGTCAAGTGAGCCAACTCTACAAAGTCCCTCACGTAATCCTCAATTGGCCGATCTCTTTGACAGAGACACATAATTTGTGCTGCTGGATTCATTATTGGGTTGGTCGTTCTGTAACGTATGAGCAGGCATGAGACTCCAAATGCAAGCACAAACGTTTAATAACAAAAACAAACAGGTAATCCATAGACAGGAGTAATCCACAGACAGCAGGCGGAAGCAACGGCGAGAACAAACACACAGGAGCAATAACCAACAAACAACAACTGAAGCGTTTACAAATAGACATGATAACAATGGGCTGATGAGGGACAGGTGTTGGTGATTTGATGTCATGGTAACTAATGAGGGTAACTATGACGACACACAAGGTACAAGGCAAAACAGGAACCAAACACAGGAAGTGAAGAAACAAAGAGAACTAAGATTACACTTCAACATAAAAGTCCTACAAAACACAAGACAGCACAGGGATCGTGACAGACAGACAGATAGATAGATAGATCGACAGACAGACAGACAGACAGATAGACAGATAGATGATAGACAGAACGATAAATAGACAGATAGATAGATAGATAGATAGATAGATAGATAGATAGAACGACAGACAGACAGACAGACAGACAGATAGATAGATAGATAGATAGACAGACAGACAGACAGATATATAGATAGATAGATAGATAGATAGATAGATAGAATGACAAACAGACAGACAGATAGATAGACAGATAGAACGACATAGATAGATAGATAGATAGATAGATAGATAGATAGATAGGACGATAAATAGACAGACAGACAGACAGACAGATAGATACACAGATAGATAGATAGTTAGATAGATAGAACGATAAATAGACAGACAGACAGACAGACAGATAGATAGACAGATAGAACGACATAGATAGATAGATAGATAGATAGAGAGAATGATAAATAGATAGATAGATAGACAGATAGAATGATAAATAGACAGATAGACAGACAGACAGATAGATAGATAGATAGATAGATAGGACGATAAATAGACAGATAGACACAAATAAATAAATAAAGAATAATTGAACACTTTCTGGTTTCGAGTCAAACGTCTATAGTTATTTTTATGCATCTCTATTATCTGTAGCATCTTATCTTATTGGCGCATTATCTTATCTTATTAGAAAGGTGCTAAAGGTGTTTGTTCAAAGCTAGAAGTGAAACGGGTTTACCGTCATCACCCTGTCATCAAGGGCTCCCCACATCTGTTGAGAGATAACAGAGCAGAGACACGCACACACACACTAATAAAGATCTGTCTTAGCAACCATTGTTCTACATTAAGTGTGTGTTTTCAGTACATCCGCAGTCGAATCTGTCGAGACAGGCCTCACAGCAAAGAGGAATTCTTGGTGAATTTGGCTCCCAATCAAAGGCGATATAAACTAAATACACCCTTTTGACATCCGCTTAGTCAGATAAGGTAAACAAACTAAAAAAGATAATTCGCAGCACACAAATATGCTCTCAAAATAACCACCAGCTTTGTACCAACACCAAAGCAACATATCAACATATCAAGACACAGGTCTGTCTGGCCTCTTTACGCACGTGTAGAAAGCCGAGTTTTGTGTGTGATTGTGTATATATGTGTTTCTATGGAAAAAAGGCAGCTGGACAGTCTTTTGGGAATGATGGGAGTGGGAGTGAAAGAGTAGATCATGATATGTCTAAAGAGAGGAATAAAAGAAAACCGCAGCTGTATAAGACTGCGGCCAAGATGGTAAAATGATAAATGCATTGAAAGAATGCAAAGCAGTGTAAAAAGGGTTTTTTAAATCACAAATAAGATGGGGTGGTTGATTATGATTTCACGTTTTTAACTTTAGTTAGTGTGTAATGTTGCTGTTTGAGCATAAACAACATCTGCATAGTTACAATGCTCAAAGTTCAGTGCAAAGGGAGATATTTCCAAAGTCCCTTTAAGACAAGTCATTTCACTCGAAGGCCATCTTTGAAACGCCTTTCGGGCATTCAGGTGTAGCTCCTAACTCTTTGAATGGGTAAACATCAAATTCTCTAAAGCTGTTTGCCAAGCTTTCGATTAAATTTCATATTTGAAATCACCAATGAAATCTGACAACTGTCTCATAAATGTTGTTTCTAAACATTCGAATCATGACAAAAAAAAATGCGCGTGCGTCTGACTGTTTCTATATGAACCGGAGCTTCTAACTGCAGTGACACGACGACTTTACCAATCGCCGATTGGCTCTTATTTAGAAGGTGGGACTTATTACGCCATATTGCGCGTTCTCCCATTCAAAACAATACGAGTGACGCATCTTGTGTTATTCTATAGTCTTTGGATATTTCCTTTTACAGAAATCGCTTTTTACGGACTACAACAAACAGCTGGTAGGGACTACAACGAGCTTCTTCCTGGGTTGGTGACATCACTAACCCTAAAATTTATATAAACCCCGCCTCCGAGAACACACAACAAAGAGGGTGAGGTCATGTTGGGCTGCTTTAGAGAAGAGGAAGAGTTGTTGTAGTAGAGCATTGTTGCAGTGTCGTCATTTTACTACAGACTGCTTCACAAACGAGGGTCAATTCAATGCTGGATTTGCACAAAAGATTAACATGACGGCACATGCTAGTCGATGAGTTGAATCAACTCCACAGCAACTACATAAATTTATCAAAGACTATAGAATAACACAGGACGTGTCACTCGTATTGTTTTGAATGGAAGAATGTGCAACGCGCAATATGGTGGAATAAGTCCCGCCTTCTAAATAAGAGCCAATCTCCGATTGGTAAAGTCATCGCGTCACTGCAGCGGCCGTTAGAAGCTCCGGTTCCTATAGAAACAGTCAGACGTGCGCTTCCTATAGAGACGCGCAGTTAGGACTGCGCATGCGCATTAGCTTGATCTAGCCTGAAAAAATGCTTTTTTATGTCATGATTTAAGCGTTCAGAAACAAAATTTATGAGACAGTTGTTGTCAGATTTCATTGGTGATTTCAAATATTAAATTTAAATTGAAAGCTTGGCAAACAGCTTTAGAAAAGTTGATGTTTCCCCATTCAAAGAGTTAGGAGCTACACTTGCATGCCCGAGAGGCGTTTCAAAGATGGCCGCCGAGTTCAATGACTTGTCTTAAAGGGAATTTATCCACTAACCATTTAGGAACGTCCAGTTTCATTCTAAAAGTTGTAACTTAATCCGACTCCGGTTTGAACAATGTAAGGCTGAACACCGTTACTGACAATCCTCATTTTGGCTGCGTGAGATTTTCCAGCTTTGTTGTTGTTGAGCAATAGTGATGTGTCGCTCATGAACGATTCGTTCATTTTGAATTAATCTTTAATATGACTCAGGAACAACGAGCAATTTGTTAATTTTGGGTTGACCGCGCATGTGCAACATTCCATAGAAATTAAACAAAACAGAAATTATTAGTTCATCTCCGAGTCTTTGGGTCTGAGTCCTTCGTTTTTTTCCATGTGACATGACAGCCGTATTGGATACAGAAATTAGTTAATTCACAACCTTTCCTTACAAACAAGTGCGTAGTTTTTTTTTTGTTGTTTTTTTTAGCTAGTATAATAATTGATTTTCCCATGAAGACATATTGGTCTAATATTTGTATAAACAGATTGGTCAGAAGGGACATAGTGGCATAACATTGCACATATCTTTTGATAATTATGATCATTCCTAAATATAATACAACATACAGTCAATAGTAATACGAATGTAATGTTGTATTTGTTGCGAGACATTGAGCGGGAAGCGGTTATGTGACAAAAGAACGAAAGACTCGAGAGATGAACTAATCATTTCTGTTTCTGCATTTAGCCTAAGGGGCTGTGACATGATGAACAAATGATTCGAACCCGAAAGACTCGAGAGGTGAACTAATCATTTTTGTTTCCGGTACTGCATGCATTGCATCACAGCCCAGATCAGACACTGACGACAAAACTAACAACTCGAACCTGAAGACAAGAGAGTTGAAAAGATTCGTTCATTTTGCTGAACGAGATTCAAAGATCCGAGTCAGTAAAATGATCTGAACTTCCCACTACTACAACCGAAACACAAGCTGTTAAAGCTCCACCCTCTTCTGGAAAAGGGGCGGAGAGCAAAAATGTTGTATTTTTGCTCACACCCAAATTTGGTGGGTGGGGGCAAATTTGACAAGCTACAATAAATGATCTGTGGGGTATTTTGAGCTGAAACTCCACAGAGACATTCTAGGGACACCAGAGACTTATATTACATCTTGTGAAAAGGGCATTATAGGTGAAAGAAATACAGTATAACAGTAAACATCATTAAGCTAACACCATAACTCCTGGATGTGCGTGCATTTATAAACACCCCTCTGAATCAAGACTCTGTTTTGACTTCAATGCATGCAACCTCTGCTGCTTCTTCTTCCCATGGGAAAATAAGCTGTCACCCATTGACATTAAGTCAGTAAGTCCGCCCAGTGGCCTTTATCCATGCTTACTCACACCACTGATGACTAAATCTGAGCTGAATGAAAAAGATCACGGGTGCTTTACTAGCTTTAACCCCAGACATTATGTGGTTTCCATTCAAAACGATCAGCTCTAGCACAAAAACACTCTAAATAAAGGATCCTTTAGCGGACACCAGATGAGGACACAAGGGCCTCATTGTATTTGTCCATGGATATAATAGCATTTTTTTTGGGAAATTCCTCTTGCACTGAAGAATTCTTTCCAAGCTTTTGGAATGCTGTAAATACATCAGGGACCCTCATTCACAGTCTCATGAATGTGAGGATTGATTGATTTCTTGAGATGCAGCACTAAGCTGGCAGGGAGATGCAGTGTGGGAGCGCTGCATGGAAAAGTTGTAAAGTGGGTGTTGGCGCTATAAAATTGGGAAACTCTGAGTACTGAAATTGTGATGAAATGGCTGCTTTTTCCCTGAAACCTATAGGCATGGAAAAACAACTTTCCATTAATTCTAATTCCCAGGATTGCCTACTGATACAGAACATGTAATCACATGTACATGGTGGTAAACAAACCCAGATTACCGGCCCTTTACAGGCAAAGACACATACCGACACATGGGGCCCATATGGGAAGCCATAAAATGTGCACAAACAAACCCACATGAGTTGGGACAAACCTTGAGCATGGAAAGGAGTGGAAGTCAGGTCATTCAGACCACAAAGAGGGAAGTTAAAGTGACGCAGGTACCTGAAAACTCACATTTAGAGTCAGGAAGGCAGCTCTTTACAAATAAAGGATGGGAAACCCCTCTGCATTCCCACAGTATTTTTAGTTTTTGCATGGAAGGTGATCATTTATGTCTTCTGTCTGGTCCTCATTAGCAAATGCGGGCCTCACGGGCTCCTTGTACCGAGTGCTTCTGATTATAGTTGCTGCGTTTATCGGATTTCAACCAGCCTTGCCTACATTACACAGATAACAGAAATCAGATAACAGCTTTATTTATTCTCATGCTTGCGATAACAGAGAGGCTTTTAACTTGAAGACCTCGTCTGACAGCTGAGAGTGTATATTGTGCACAGAACTGAGATGGCAGTTTTTGATTCTCTAAAAAACTAGTATTATCCACAATTACATACTGAAAACTCTTTCTGGGGGCGTTTAAGAACAGTTTATGGTTACAGTACACTTCACCGCTGAAGAGAGCAGCTTAAACCAGTATGAATTCAATTGTGCCTGTTTATGCAAGTCAATATCAAACCCTCTAAGCACCAGAGCAAAACTAGACCCCTGGAGACCTAGAACCAGCTTGTCAGTTTTAATCTGAAATAAAGAAAATGGTGAATTTATTGAAACATTTGTGTTCCTAAACGTGTCTTTCACAACCTTCACACAGTTAAATTACTGCACCGACTAAGGTAACCATCATCTTTATTATTCTGGAAGTAGAGTAGAAATTATAAATAGAAATAGAATTAATGGCATAATAATAGTAATAATAATAGCAATAGTAACAATAATTATAATAACAAAAAATATTATTTTTATTGTAATTATTAAATATCACAATACAATATTATTATTGTTGTTATTATCTATAAATATATATCTTAAATATATTATATTACTTTTAAATAATAATATTAACAACAACAACAATTATTATTGTTTTATTACACTTAATATTATAATAAATTATTAATAATTATTATATTATTTTACCACAATTAAATAATAATAATAATACATTATTATTTTAATCTATTAAATATATTACATTTAAATTACAATCATCATAATATATATATTATATTTTTAATATTATAATACAATATTATCAACAACAATAATAATTAATATTGTTATTTCTATATTATTATACCACTATTACATAACATTAATAATACATTATTATTTGTATCTGTTAAACAGATTATATTACATTTAAATAATAATTATTATTATTATATATTTAAAATTACAATATATTATTATTATTATCTATTAAATATATTCTATAATAATTATAACATTAACATCAACAATAATAATTATTGTTGTTATTATTATATTATTATACTACTATTATATAGTAATAATGTATTATTATTATTATCATCATCAAATATATTACTTTAAAATAATAATCATCATTATTATTATTATTATCATTATTATTATTTTATTATCTATAATACACACTTTATTTTTATTTAACATTATTATTAAACTGAGCAAATTATACCAATGTATTGTTTTATGACATTAAAGAAATAAACATTAATATTTTGAATCAGTGTTTATCTTTATATTTTCAGTTTTCATTTTAATTTTTGACAATTTTGTTATGTGCTTTTATCATTTTTATTAGTTTTTAAAAATATTTCTATATAGCTTTAATTCATTTTTATTTTAGTTTTAGTCATTTTTATTTCATTTTGCTGCCAATGCAATAATTCTAATTTCTAAAGTTTTCTTAAGTTTCTCATCTAATATTTGTTTTATTTCAGCTTTATTTCAATTACCAAAAGTTTAGTTTTAGTTAACAACACTGGTCAGAATTAAAGAAATATGGAATTTGCAAGCTATTATCAGAAAGACTTCAATAAAAAAATATATGAAATGTTTAGTGAAAATTACTGATAGATGAGTGCAATAAATGAAAACGATTATGATGAACGAAGATTTGTTGTGCAATAATAAATTTAGTGTTTTTAAAAATGTTTGAAACATGTTTGAAATTCTCTGCCTGCATGGATTCAAAGTCTGAAGGTCTACATGATTTTCAGCAAAATCTATCTGCCCAAAATATGCAGACTTTTGCTTATTGTATTCCAGCGTTAAGGATCACACACTTTCAGACTTTCAAATCGTTCAGGACAGATAAAAATCATGCAGAAACATGTTGCTAGGAGACATGACAAAAACAATCCATCAGAAGGAATTACTCCTTATTTGGAACAGTATTCTAGAGTGAAAAGCTTTTGAGGTTTTTCTAAGGTTGTGGATAGAGATGACTCAAGTGTTACTACTTCCCTCTAAAGGGATTACTAATTATTACCAAATATGTCAGAAGGAATTACTATCCAAAACTTTACAAAATAATAGTAACTTCTTCTGAAGGATTTGAGGAGAGTGATTTAAATATCAAATAGCAATGCAGAGCAGTTTTTAATCAAGGACCAACTCAAAAAGCATGGTGTGCACTTGAATTTCAAGAGGGCTTCATGAAAACAGAAATAGGTGTCTGAGTTCTCAGCCAAAATGGCTAATAGCTGTTCAAGTGAGCACTATCCTGGGAATTGCATGGTCACATGATCTCACTAGGGCTTATGTTAACTGTATTCTGAGGCACTGGATGTGAGTGGGTATGAGGGAAGGGTACAGACACTCAGAGCTCCTCAGAGACAGCTCAGCTTTCTTAATGTGGCCGGGTGGCATTATTTTTCATATACATCTGCTTACATATCGCACGTGCTTCTTGATAGCACCCTCTAGCGTATATTACAGTGAGAACATGGAAAGCCGGAAAATCTCATCAGTATTCTAAAGTGTTATACCTAAATTATCTATTTGTATACATCTTTTTTTTTTTTTTTTTTGTTAATTCACGTAATCTTTAATCAAAATAACTTCCCCTCCTTCTTGCAGCTCATCTCTACTCTCATTACGTGTGTCTCAGCTTGAGGGTGGGGCAACCTGTCACTCACATGAGATCAGCCAATAGCAAACCACAACCATCCAATCAATTCCCCATAGACTTTTAAAAAAATGGACGATGCACCTTCACTCTCTTCCACTGTAGAAAAATTAAGCCGACAATGTCCCGATATGGTGCTGACAACGAGAAGTGGAGGCGTGGTATCAAGGCCCCGCAGAATTGGTTAGTACAGTTTACTGCAGAACAACTCAATGTCGGTGCGAAATAAACAGCTATGTAAATGTAGAAATTAAAGCTCCAATCTCCTCCTGAAAACCCTGAATAAAGTTTGTTGGAGCGTCAGTTGTCAATCATAACGTCACACTGACGTTTTTATAGCATCAAATAATTAACTAAAACCAAACGTATTAAAAAAAACAAGCACTTGAACTTACATCAGTGTGATAAAAACTACCTAAAATGGCAGAAACCATCTTTGGAAAAAATTTATTTGAAGTGTAATTTGATTGTTTAGTTTTAGTTTCCCATTAGATTACATGGAGTGGGTGGGGTTTATGACCTATACTGCATCCAGCCACCTGGGGGCGATCGAAACATTTTGGCTTCACTTTTCAGGACTTGTGCGGTACACTTTTTTGTGCGGACAAAATCAAGTCCTACCTAACATTTTTTCTTGTTCAAGAACCCGTTTCGCTCAGACATGCGCCACAATAGAGAAGAAAAGACTATAGCAACTTCCATTTTATGCCGACTTTACAGGATTAGTTCACTTTAAAATGAAAATTACTTTAAAAAGAAGGAGCCAGACCGCCTTCCGTATTCAACTTATTCAGCATATTCAGCCGCATTTAAGTGTCAGTTACGCCTGTTTCGTAAGTTGAATACGGAAGGTGTAGGACGTAGCGTAAGTGTTTTGAACTGCGAGAGGCGTTACAATTTCTTCGCAAGTTGAATACGGAAGGCGGTCTGGCGGAAGCTAGTTATTTTACTTTATAATGTTTTAAATATGGGTATTTTTCTTACAGAAATGCATCGCTTCGCTTCAGAAGCCCTTTATTAACCTCCCGGAGCCATATGGAGTATGTTTATGATGGATGGATGCACTTTTTTGAGTTTCATGTGGTTTCCGTGCTTAGGAGCATCAGGGTGATGATTAATCTAACTCTGATTGTGTTCATCAGAAAGAAGAAAGTCATATACACCTGGGATGTCTTGAGGGTGAGTAAATCATGGGAAATTTTCATTTTAAAGTGAACTAATCCTTTAAGAACACAACTCTTCTACCTAAAGACCCACCATAGCCATGCTGAAACTTACCATATCTACTGAACCTTGTCAACCAGCATGGTCTTTTTAATCAATAAATTCTTGCAAACCGGCACTCAAAGCAACATCTGTTGGTCCACCCGTCCACATTAAGAAAGCTGAGCTGTCGCTGAGGAGCTCTGAGTGTCTGTACCCTTCCCTCATACCTACTCACATCCAATGACTCAGAATACAGTTAATATAAGCCCTAGTGAGATCATGTGACCATGCAATTCCCAGGACAGTGCTCACTTGAACAGCTATTAACCATTTTGGCTGAAAACGCAGACACCTATTTCAGTTTTAATGAAGCTCTCTTGAAATTCAACACACCTCAAGTGGAAAATCCATGCTTTTTGAGTTGGTCCTTGATTAAAAACTGCTCTGCATTGGTATTTGATATTCAAATCACTCTCCTCTCCGCCCTTTTATTTCCACTCTCAACACTCTCTGGAATGATATTACCTCACTTTCAATGAGTATAACAGAGTATCGCTGGACCACTTGCTTTGGAATACAAAAGCTGTACACACACATTCCAGGGCAACATTTTTCCAGGTGCACAGATGCACCTGATTTACTGGATGAACAATTGAAAGACTGCTGGACAGAGTACAAATGATGACAGTCTTATGAGGGTGGGTGCGCTGCGTGTCTAGACTAGTTGGGTGCAGCAATGCACAACACTGTCCCGACACTGTTGCATGATCACGTTTATATATAAATTGCAATATCCAGTCATTCATTTTACAATCTCTGCACAGGTTTTGAACTCTCCACGGGGTTTGCCCAGGGATAGTTCAAAGGAAGAATTGCGGTTAAGCTACTGAATGTAAATTCAGCGCCGCAGACGTCATTATCATATCTGTTTGCTTAGTAGGTGTGTAATTGTGAACAAGGCTTTAGGGATGTTTTTACAGTGTATAGGAAATATGCCGCGTGTGGTCCAATGCAATGTTTGGTCGAAAGCTGCCTTTACTTCTTCCTTATATACTTACACTCTATATAAGTCTTTATCTTGTCTTTTCACGTGTGTGTGTCTTTTATTAGGTGCCTCTGGAAGTGTATCTGTAAGGCAAACAAACACAAAAAAAGAAACCATGTGAGTAGACATTATTATCAAGATAAACACTTCACCATCTGCATATCTTCCAAAAAGAAACTGAAATTATCAGTTAAAGCATGCATTGTTAAACTGGCTGCACTGGCTGCATTTATTTGACCAAAAATACTGTAAAAACAATATTATTACAATTTAAAAAGTGTTTTCTATTTGAATATACTTTAAAATGTAACTTATTCCTGTTGTGGCAAAGCTACTTTTTAATTTAGCTAGGATGCATTAATTAAATGTGACAGTAAAGATGTAAAATGTTATAAAAGATTTCAATTTCAAATAAACGCTGTTCTTTTGAAATTTCTATTCACCAGAGAATACTGAAGAAAAAAATATATATCACAATTTCCACAAAAATATGAAGCAACACAACTGTTTTCAACATTGATAATAATAAGAAATGTTTCTTGAGCAGCAAATCAGGATATTAGAATGATTTCTGAAGGATCATGTGACACTAAAGATTGGAGTAATGATAATTACATTTTACAATATATTTAAAATAGAAAACAATTATTTTAAATTATAATAATATTTTACAATATTACAGTTTTTTTTACTGTAGTTTTGATCAAATAAATGTATTGCATATGATATCTTATAAATTATAAATATATATTTAATTGACCGTTCGCAAAGACCCGCCCCCTTTAGTTAATGTTGCCATTTCCGAGAGCCCGATAGACAACACAGAAGTAGGTTACTTTTGATATAAAACAAAGTCTCAAATTTCAAATTTTGTAATGGAATGTAAATTGTTTTTTGTAAATTTTGTAAAGAATTTGATATTGATATTTTATAAATTGATATTTTATAAATTAATATTTAATTGACCGTTCGCAAAGACCCGCCCCCTTTAGTTAATGTTGCCATTTTCGAGAGCCCGATAGACAAGACAGAAGTAGGTTACTTTTGATATAAAACAAAGTCTCAAATTTCAAATTTTGTAATGGAATGTAAATTGTGTTTTGTAAATTTTGTAAAGAAATTTAAATAATAAATACCATTTTTTGTGACTCTTTAATGTGTCGTGACAGATCGCTGTAGCGCCTCGGCTCCTGAACTGATCATCTCTTCCCTACTAGTTAATTTATAACATCAAATAAACATGAATGAACATCAGAAGGAATGTTGTTTCAACCGCGGAAAGACGTTATTACACACCATTTTTCAGGTTCAAGTCCACCGACGTTAATCTACTAACTCCCTTGACTGCTTTGTCAGACCAAAGACTAGAATAACATAGTTAATATTAGTCTGACATAATGGCAGATTCGGCGTTATGATTGGTTAGATCGCCTGTCAATCAAACTCCAAGCGAATACTGTAGAAGTATACATTGACCCAAATGCATGGCCAAAACTCCATGTAGCCTATGTGTAAAAAAAAAAAAAAAAACCTGTCATTAGAGCATTAGTGTCAACTAAAATGCTCTACTCAACTGTGTACAGACCCAAGCGGCCAGTTCTAGTTACCCATAATGATACATAATATATGCCCATTCCCTAGCAAGAAAATAACTGTAACATAAACATCAGAAGGACCAGAAACCGGGCACAGGTTCAAGATGGTGACGCTGGTACCAGTTTAATAGAGGAGGAGGAGTGCGCAGGTCACAGAGGGGCGGGAGGGAACCTGCTGCACTCAGTAGCTGAGAGAGAGAGAGAGAGAGAGAGAGAGAGAGAGAGAGTTTAATCCGTAACTGGTAGTTAGTAGTTTATAGCAGCACAAAAAGTTTCGTGTTTATTTCGCTCTCGACGCGTAAATAATGTAGAATAGCCACGCAGGTGCTGCAGCTGCGATTTTATTGCAGTTATAGCTTTGGTGACTGGTGAATGCGAATTTTAAAGTGAAACGTACTGATTTTATAGGAATAAATTTAATAGAAATCGTGCTAGGCGATGTAGACGCGTTAAAACGTCCAGAATTGACCATAATTTTGACATAAAGGCCGTCATGGAGGTCCGAAAAGTGCTCACGTGTGTTTTGTTCAGCGTGTTTCTGTGGGCAGGAGACGCTCAGGACTCGGTACCTGATTCAGGTGAGTCGTTTCAGTCATGTTTTAATTCGGAGCTCAATAAGAGATTTTGGTGAATTGTACTCTTTAATCCACAGGACGCGGTACACATTTTAATTGAATCATATATCATGTGTTAATTTGAAACTCGATACCTGATTTAGCCGAGTCATTTGAGTCAAACATTTCATTCAGGACTCAAAACCAGAACGATAAGCTACGTTTTTACCTCGAGACACTCAGTATGTTATTTAAAGTGAATTATATTTGTTATATTGGCATTCAGTGCCTTATTTAACATTTGATTCAATATTCTTTAGGTAGTTTAAGTGAATTATTACTGGTGAAGCACATTCAGGACAGTATTTGATTTAGGTGAGTCATGTTTTAGGACAAGTGATTCATCTGATTCAGGAGTCAGGACAGGTGAGTCATGTGGGTCAGTACCTGATCAAGGTGAGATATCAGTCAGTACCTGATTCAGAAAAGCAGATAATCTTTTATTTTGCAAAACCAAAGAGCAAAAATAAAACAGTTATTTCATGTTAGCTAATATTGTATTAACTAATGTTAACATACAATCCTAATGAACAAACGTGCATTGAGTTTGTGTGCTATAATAATCATTACTAATGCAAATCACTGACCACTGCTCAGAGTTAAGGTTAACCTTAACATTCTATTCTATTCTATTCTATTCTATTCTATTCTATTCTATTCTATTCATGGTAAATCCATCAAGATCTCAAAGCCCTTTAAACAATAATGCAACTGAAAGCAGAAATTTGGAGATACTTTCTGATAAACATGACTGATGGAGCACCAGCAGACATACATTACAAACATGTTAGCTAGAAGAAAAACGTGTGTAAAAGCATTTTCCTTCACACATCGTGTCAGGGGATTCTTTTCTTTCAAAATATATGGCCCAAAGTTCCAGCAAAGCATTTTCTCCCTGGACTGTGATCTGGGTGTTGTCTTATATTTTGCTGTGTTAAATATAGTTATATTCATACACAATTTGGATTGACAAAAAAAGTCACTGCCTTAAACTTTCAGGACTTATAACTGACAAGGGAGTATTTTCTGTATGAATAGAACAGCCATAATTTGTTGTCAGCACATCACTGACAGACACATTGAGTGAGGCGTGCGAATTATAGGATTCTTGCTGTCAGTCACTAATGTTAGGCAATTGACCGCTTTTGCGAAACCAATTAAATGCCAGAAAATAGGGGCATTGTGTATATTTTGCCTCTGTTGATGTCTATCATGACATCCCACTGAACTCATGAAATGCATGATGGAAGATAAACAACAGAGGAATTCATGCATGTACTGAATCCAAAACCACTGACTCGCTCACTCATTCACTATTTACTAGTAGTGAATGTCTCATAGTTCTCTATATGAGAGCAAAAATTATCGTATTCAAACACAGCTCAGTTCAAACATGCATTTTACATGCAAATGACATTAAAAAAAATTAGACTTTAATCAGATTTTAAAAGGTATATGTGGTTTAGACCACAACATGAAATCAGTGGAAACATGCGACTGCTACTAGATCTAGGCAGGTGGAGCTGGGGAGGCGGAGGGTGCAGAGTAAAGTCCCTTTCACACCAAGAACGATAATTATAAAGATAACGAGAAAGATATAGTTCTAAAATTAGTTCTAAATATAAAAGAATAGCACTGTCCACACCACAGCTATAACAATATCGAGAAATGATTGTTGGGATCAGAACTATTTTTTTCCAGCTGTTGAACGATAAAACACTCACAGCCAATCAGCAGCTCGCACATTTAAAATGGCAGACGACATTGCGGAGAAGTTAATCGCAGAGGTCCAGAAAAATCCACCAGTGTTTGACCCTTTTCAAGGATACTTTAAAGAAAATGGATATATGGAAAACAATCGGCCATACCCTTGGAATAAATGGTGAGAAGTATTAACGACGAGATCATTATGCTCGACTAACAAAGAGTGTAACATAAAAAATTGGGATGCACGATATATCGGCCACCATATTGGTCACCATATCGGTATCAGCTGATATATTCATTTTTAATGTTATCGGCCTGATAAGAAAATTTGGCTGATAAATTAAAGCCGATAAATTTCTTTCAGCTGAGACACTTCAGATGCGCACTGTTCACCATGATGGTTTTGAATTGCTTGAAATATGATTGAAATCACTTCAAAAAGGAAAATACAATTAAGTGCAGTGCAAGTCTGTTATATAGGCTACGTAAAATTATAATGAGAACATTATAATTTTGTGCTTGGAACATGGCTTTTAATGGAGAAACTTTTGTTTTTGTAATCAATTCTCTCAATAAATTATATAAAAATTTGGATTCAGATTTATCGGCCAATATATCGGTTATCGGCTTTTAAATATAAAGAATTATCGGTTATCGGTATTGGCCGAAATGTTCATATTGGTGCATCCCTAATAAAAGTTTACCCTTAGGTATCCAGTGCTAGTTTCGAGAACATTGCTTTGCAGTGAAAAAAAGACTAGGCGTTGTTTTTATTCCACTATATTAACTTCGTCAGCTAAATTCACTGTTAGATTAGATCGATTACACTAGCTATTCACTCGAAACATAGCATGCTGAGGACATTTGCTGGTTAAAGCCATGTAAATGCAACAAGAACAGCAAAAACATGTTGTACACACTTTGAAACCGCAGCTCTTGAGCTTAGAATAAACAGACCGTTATTGTTCATTGGTGTGGACTCAAATATAGTTATCGTTCTTGGTATGTACGGTCTTTAGTGTATTCGTTTGGATGCGTCAAGGTTATAAACCTTGGATACCTGAAATGGATTGACTGTGGAAGTTACATTGAAACAACTAATCTGAACACAAATAAGAGTTTCATGGCTGAACTATTTATTCAAATCTGATTGCCACAAAACTACCATTTTTGCTGCCTGTCTAAACAAAACCATAGACACACCAACACAGTGACTCACAGAGAGTAAATTTGGAAAAGCCTTGAGCATTTTGGCTTTGCAGTCTCTGTGCAAAGTACCACCGCACCCTGGTTCCAAGTGGTCTGGCAATTCGCACAGGTTCAAGTGACTCAATCAGCTCTTTTCTCCTTGCAAAGCAGAAGAAAACTATGAGAACTATGCAGTGTGCTGCTTTACGAGTTTTATTAGAATTCATTCATTCCACTTGTGAAACTTCTTTATCTCAAAAGATGGGCAACAAAGAGAAATTTGCAAGATTCTCTTATAATTTGATTCAAATTGGTTCTGACGCCTCCAGATTTTCTCACAGGACTTGGGTAGGCAACTTTAGATTGTCTTAGGTGGTGAATGCTTGGCAGCCAACCCACTCGTTCTTTTCTGCACATACTCTTTCTTCCTCTTCAGGGGCTTCTGGAATAGCCTCTACATTCCTTCTTTTACCTCATATGGAACAGCCAATTCTCACCTCCCCCCTTTTTCTCCATGCACACCCGTCCATCCGCCTCCCAGTTGTAACATCCAGTAGCAGGGCCGTTCCTTCCCCCATATGTTTATGTTTATCGTGCTGCTCCAGGTTAGAGGGCTCCTCTGTCAGGAAATTCCTGTAATGGAAAAATCAAATGTTCCATCTCTTGAAATATTGTGAAGCCCCCAGTACTTCCTTATCCTAGTAAATACTACTGTTTTCTTATCCTTATTTTTAGAATCTACCGTTCCAGCCTACATCCCTTCTCAAATGACTAATTTCCTCACTCGTTTTCACACTTATCTCCATTTGGCCACCCTTTCTCAGAGTTTCTCCTCATTTTATTGTTCACTATAAACATTTAATGAGTTTAAATGTTGCAGACGCAACACAGCATCCAAACTCGTTATAGCTTTTTTCAACTTCCATAGTAAACATCTGAAGCTGAGAGCTGCATGATTTAGGAAAATAATCCCCAAAAAAAATTCTGATGAATAAAATGTGAGTAAAAAAAAAAGCTCCAGGTTTGCTGTGTTTTTTTTGTAGGACTGCACAATTTGGCCAAAAATCAATATAATCAATATGACTATAAAATAATAATAATAATAATAATTTTTATTATTATTACTACCACTAAAATGCTTCTATTTAAAATATTTTTATTTAGTAAATATTACTGAATTTTAGTCATCATATTCACCCACATTTCCTTACAAACCTGTATGACTTTTTCTTCTGATGTTTAGTTCATGATGATATTTTCTATAATACAAAATCAATTATTGACCATGGACTGAAAATCTCCAAAAAGGGCAAATAATAATAATAAACAAAAACAATATTAATACATTTATTAATAATTTTAATAATATTAAAATAATATTATTAATATTAAAATAAGTTATTGATATTGATAATGTAATATTAAATATTTAATAATTTTTTCTATTTTAAAATATAATTTTAACTCAATAAAAATAATTTAATGAGAACTATGAATTTATTGCTGAAAATGTATATTTGTAAATAAATAAATATATTTCAATAAATCAAATTAATTGTGCTGCCCTACAAGACTATCGCCCCTTTTAACCCCTTAAAACCCTAAAGGAATAGTTCACCCAAAAAGAAACTTGTCATAATTTACTCACACCGAACCTGTATGCATTTCTTTCTTGACGTTTTTCTTGTCCATACATTGAAAGTCAATGCGGTTCACCCTAAGACAGCTTAATCATTCTTTCCAAAATCTTCTTTTGTGTCAGGTGTGCACAGGTTTGGAACAACTTAAGGGTGAGTAAATGATAACAGAAGATGCATTTTTGGGTGAACTATCCCTTTAAATATTAAACTCTGGGGCTTGTTTGTGCTAAATGACATCTAAAATCATGTGGATTGTTGAAGAAAAGTGTGCTTTTACTTTTCTTTTTTTTTAAGCAATTGGACAATTTACAGCTGGCAGACAATAAAATGGGGAAAAAAATGCCATGGGCATATAATATACGACCAAAAGAAATCCCTAGCAGCTTGTATATACTCCCACTAACTCCTTCTCCTCATGTCTTGGAAAGTCTGGAGTGTTTTAGTGCTGCTACAGTATGTATTAAATAAACACTCATCTCCCCCCTCTCGAGATGATAAACCATGGATCATTTTCCCTAAATGTCTTCTGTTGTTTTTCACCTACAGTTTTAAACTGCTGCGAGGGCGATGTCCTGTTTCTCCTGGACTCCTCTGGTAGCGTGGCCTCCTACGAGTTCTCCCGTATGGTGGACTTCCTGTCGGAGCTCCTGCTGCCTTTCTCGTTAGGGCCGGATGAGGTGAGGGTGGGACTGCTGCAGGTTGGGACCGAACCCCATCTCGAGTTCGGCTTTGACACCTACAGCTCCCAGCAAGGACTGCAGGCGGCCCTGGAGAGGACTAGACAGCTAAAGGGTGACACCAACACGGTGGACGCTCTACTGTTGGCTAGGAATCAAGTTTTGAAACAGGGTGTGCCGGGAGGTGCCAGACCAGATCTGCCCAGGGTTCTGGTTTGGCTCACGGATGGAGTAGACCCCGGCGAGGTGCAGGAACCAATGGCGAGGCTGCGAGAAGAGGGCGTGGCCGTACTGGTGGTTTCCACTGGTCATGGGAACTACCAGGTGCTGAGAGATGTCGTAAGTCCACCCACAGAGGAGCACCTGTTCTTTGTGGACATTGACGATATCAGCATCATCAGCGAAGACTTGAGGAATGCAATTATTGGTGTGTGTTTCACCTAAATATCTAAAAAACTGCAATAGTTTATGGCAAAAAAAACTAAATTCTATCACATTCTCACCCTCATTTCATTGCAAATACAAAGTTAGATGTTTAGATGTTCATGATAATCGATTCCATATTACAAAAGCAAATATTGAACATGCATGGACTGTCAAGCTCCAAAAAGTGCAAAAGAACCTCATTATTATTAATTAGTAAATTAATAATAATAATTAGTAAATTGTGCACACGATTTAGCAAATCGAGGGAACGGAATAGTAAATCATGTGCACGATTTAGCAAATCGAGGGACGAATTTGTAAATCGAGGGAACGAAATCGTAACCGTGCACACAATTTAGCAAATCGAGGGAACGGAATAGTAAATCATGTGCACGATTTAGCAAATTGAGGGAACGAAATCGTAAATCGTGCACACAATTTAGCAAATCGAGGGAACGGAATAGTAATTCATGTGCACGATTTAGCAAATCGAGGGAACGAAATCGTAAATCGTGCACACAATTTAGCAAATCGAGGGAATGAATTAGTAAATTGTGAGCACGATTTAGCATATCGAGGGAACGAAATAGTAAATCGCCTGTGTTTCGATACAGAGATTTTATGCTCTTTCAGAAGATGCGCAATAGCGCCCCCTACAGTATAACAGTCAAAACATGGATTGCTGGAAAATGTCAATGGTGAGGAAAGAGTTAAAGAGAATTATTCATATAAAAAACTAAATTCTTGACACTTTATGAATCTCTGTAGATCTTGATTTCATATTTTATCCAGAACAACAGTCAATCTTATGAGAGTGTTTTCTAAATAGGGAGAGTGATCTGATGTGGGTGTGAATAGCTCCGTACCTCCGCCCCAGTGTGCCGAAGGAATCTCAAATGCCAGTCAACTCCGACACAAATAGCTTGAGACAGCTCCAAGATAAGAAGAGCCATGAGGAAACCGGCAGACACTGTAATGAGAGATGAGGGCTATTTATACAGAAATTATTTTATCCTTTTCGACCCCCAGCAAAGTCCCCGGGAGCGCTAGACACAGCTATTATTAGTAGGCATTCCTTCGCACATATATAAGGCCTTACATATGTGCAACTTCCAGACACTTACATAAACAAACGTATTGATTGCACGCAATAATTCAGACCAGGTGGTGTTGTATCCTTTTTAGAAATTGCCCTAGGCATGGATTTAGAGACTAGAGTGACTAATTTCATTTCTGCCATCTCTTATTTCTCTTTCTCTCTGATCAAATGCAGAGATTATTCGGGCCGAGAGGCTACAGGTGAAGTCGGTCACTGCTACTTCAGCTCAGCTGGAATGGAGGCCTGTGTTGGCTGGTACCGGCTACTATGATATCCAGTTTGGTCCCATCCGGACAGGGCAGACCGGAGGGTCCGGAGGTCCGGGCACCAGTCCTGGCATTAGTTTGGGTCCTTTTCAGAGGATCACGAGGCCTGGAGATGCCAGCTCAGCTCAGCTGACTGGCCTGCGTCCAGACACTAAATACACCGTCACCCTCACGCCGAAGGCTAACCTGGAGTTCCTGAACTCGCTTCACGCCACCTTTACTACACAGCCAGGTGCGCAATATGTAGATTAGTCATCACTGAAATGGAACCGAAGTGTGAATCTCATAAAGCCTGTTAAGAATATATCCATATCATAGTTCATCACAAGTTCAAAAGAAGAAGAAAAGAAACAATACTTGGCATAATGAAAATTATTTTTTATGACCATTAGTTTTTGGATGTTGTGTCTTTAATGTTTAATTCTTGCTTATAATAATAATGCTAATAATAATAATATTGATTTGCATTAATTAAATATGAACATGAAATGTATTATTAATAATATTAATAGCATTAATTAGAGATGAATATTAAATGTATTATTAATAATAATAATGATCATTGTTATTATAATTATTAGCATTAAATATCATTAACTTAACATTAAATAACAACAACGACAACAAAAATTATAAATATTAACAAATAAGAAATTATATTTAGAATACTGAGAATGATTTTTATGACCATTATTTTTTTTGTCTTTAATGTTTAAATTATCCTTATAATAATAATTATTATTATTAAATAGCATTTATTAAATATAAACATTAAATGTATTATTGTTATTAGTAATATTATTAATAGCATTCATTAGATATCATTAATTAAATATGAATATTAAATGTATTAGTAATAATAATAATAATGATCATTGTTATTATAATTATTAGCATTAAATATCATTAACTTAACATTAAATAATAACAACAATAATAATGATAAATATTATCAAATAAGAAATTATACTTAGAATATAACTGTTATTTTTATTGTCTTTAATGTTTAAATTATGTTTATAATAATAATAATATTATTATTAAATAGCATTAATTAAATATAAACATTAAATGTATTATTGTTAATAATTATTCTTTTTATTATTGTTATTTTTATCATTAATTAGATATAATTAATTAAATGTAATATTCATATTTATTGTTATTCTTTTTTAATGATGTATTAATAATAATAATGGAATGTTCATATTTAATTCATGTTAATTTAATATTAAATATTTAATGTTTTTTTTATATTAAAATGTAATTTTAGCTTTATTACAATAATGAGAATTGAGAATCACTGAGAAATACTGATATTGCATATTCACTGTTAAAGTCAACATGAAATAAAAATTAGTGCATATTATTCTACTTGTCTATATAAAAAAAAAAACATTACCTTTGAAACATTAAATTATAAAAGTAAAGTGGGATATGAACAGTTTCTTGTTGACTTTACACATATAGTCAAAACAAATATTATTCAGACATTTTTGATATATTTTTACTAGTGGGTGCAGGACACTGTAGTTCATTTATGTAAGTGAGGATAGCAAAATAAAGTAAACTGTGACATATTATACCCAAAATTCTTCATACAGTGGACTACCATTAAAACCAAAAATTATTCAGACACTTTGACCTGACCATGTTTTGCTTAAGTGTTATCTGACATAATCAAGATAACATTTTTCTGACACCGTTTAACTCTGAGATCTTGTCATATTTTATTACCATTTTTTTTTAAACTATAGTGAATAAACTGGATTAATGAATGAAATGTTCAAGGTGTCTGAATCAATTTTGGTTTGACTGTATGTTAAGGGATCCCTTTATGTTACACTTGAGGATAATATAAAGTTATTTAAAGAAATGTGCACAATCTCCGTCTTTGTTTAAACCTCTCTCATGTCTTCTCCCCAGTGGCTCCTCCTCAGCCGGAGGTCCAGACTCTCTCCACAGTGACGGTGTCCGAGTCGAGCAGCAGCAGTGTGCGTGTGAGCTGGGCTCCACTGCTGCCTCACCTCGTACAGGCCTACCAGGTGGAGTACTCAGCTCTTCCTTCAGGGCCGCTCCGGGTGATCAGCCTCAGTAACAGGCAGGACTCCGTAGTCCTTACCGACCTCCAGCCCGACACTCAGTACCTGGTCACCATAAGCGCAAGACAGTACTCTGGCAAAGAGAGAGCCATGTCTGTTAAAGCCTGTACACAGGAAGGTAAGGATGAACGGATGTGTTATGCATGCCATTATAAGTGCTTTCCTTTTCCAGTAAAATGACACCTGGGCCTGGTTTCATAGACAGGGCTAACTTAACGAAGGTCTAATCAGGACATCAGGAAAATTATCCCCATGATTTACTCACCCTCAATCCATCCTAGGTGTATATGACTTTCTTCTTTCAGACGAACACAATCGGAGATATATTTAAAAAATATCATGACTTTTCCAAGCTTTATAATGGAAGCGAATGGGGGACCAGATTTTGAAGACCAAACAAATGCATCCATTCATCATAAAAATAATCCACAAGGCTCCAGTGGGTTAGTAAAGGCCTTCTGAAGCGAAGTGATGGGTTTTTGAGAGAAAAGTATCCATATTTAAAACTTTATTAACTAAAATAACTAGCTTCCGGCAGACGACATGTAGGAGTAGCGTAAGCTTAGATGTCTTTTGCGGTTCAAACAAATAGGACTCCTCTTCTCTTTTATTGAAATCCTCCGATATTTCTCTTTAAAAATTCTAATTTTAAACTCCTAAACCGGTGTTTTGTTTTGCTCTATCCTCTGTGCTTTCTTGTTTGTCATTACGTCATGCGTCAGGTCAGAGGTCATTCACTCTTCCGTCTCAAATCGATGCATACGGTCATCTGCTGGAAGCTAGTTATTATAGATAATAAAGTTTTAAATATGGATATTTTCTTACAAAAAAAACATCAGAAGGCCTTTATTAACCCCCTGGAGCCGTATGGATTATTTTTATGATGGATGGATGTACTTTTTTAGGCTTAAAAGTCTCGCCCCCCATTCACTGCCATTATAAAGCTTGGAAAAGTCAGGATATTTTTAAATCTCCGATTGTGTTCGTCTGAAAGAAGATAGTCATATACACCTAGTATGGCTTGAGGGTGAGTAAATCATGGGATAATTTTCATTTTTGAGTGAACTATCCCTTTAAATGTCCCTTTAATCAACTTGCTTTCAGTTAAAACAGCTCAAACATGCATTTTAGCCTGGGACTAGCCTTAAACCTTGTCTGTGAAACCGGGGGTTATTGTAGTTATAAGTTCATCAAGTTCTATAATTAAATTCATTAGGAGCATCTGGAATAGTGTTGTTATTGCCCTTTTCCAATCAGACTACACCAGTGTTCCTGCCAATGTCATTCCCACATCCCCTCACCTCCCTCTGATTCCCAGCAAGAAACGGGAAGCTTGACCTCTCTCCCTCTTTCTCTTAGTACTGCCAGCTCTCTCTGATCTGCAGCTGACCACTGTGGGCAATGAGTCAGTGCAGCTCCGGTGGAAGGGGAATTACGACGGGCTACGCGGTTACTGGGTCACATGGGAGCGAGGTCAGAGCCAGCGCTCCACCCTGTATTTACCACCCAACCGCCTGTCCACCACCCTCAACCATGTGCCCTCCAGAGCCCGCGTCTGCGTCTCCCCGGTGTACCGGACGGCTCGTGGCGAGGGTCTCTGCTGCACTGCTTAGATCTGGTCTCCGGTGAGACACCCGTCTGTAGAACATGGGGATTATGGGTTATTTTATGTTATGAAATAAGCATCTTAACCCTGTAAAGCCTGACATATGACATAGTCCAAAAATACTAATTTTTGGAAATGGAACAGTTTGTTGAACCTTATCTAAAAAGGGGTGCAACGGTTCAAAATTATTTTTTTATCACGATTTTAGGGTCACGGTTTCGTTATGGGTCAGTATGAGTTATGTTCAGGGAAAATAGGACAACTGTCAAATAAGAGTAAAGAAAATAAGAACAAATAATCAAACTACAAGCAACAGCACAAATAAATACAATAGAGCAAAGATTCAAATAAAATAAACAGTGCTTTTCATGTATCTAACACTAGCTTTTAGGTACAGAACATGAATAAAGTAATTAAATATAAACTGCATATTTGTTACAATACAGAAGGGGACAGAGACACTGGAGTGCAGGTAATATAGTTTATTGAACAACCAGGAGCAGTAACGGAGTGCAGGTAAGTGAAGGCAGATATAACAGGTGGCAGATATGGATACTGGAGTGATACTTGTCTTTTCTCTTGCAGATATCGCAGGCTGGTGACGGACTGGAGCTGAGAAGACACGAGACGAGGAACAATGAAGGAGACTTGGGAACACGCTGGAGACAGGTAAGTATCTTGGAAGAAGTCCTTGAGGTAAGCATACAGGTAAGACCATGTCAGAGACCGGACAGTGACTGTGTGAGTGCGTGTGCCTTTTGTGCTGCTGTTGATGACCGTGCTGATGGGATGCAGGTGTGCGTGATTAGAACTTGGGTGATGATGTGCACTGTGGTTGGGTGATGGTAGAACCTGGCGTGTCTGTGACATTACCCACTCCTGAGGGCCATGGACCCTGACGTCGTGGTGGTCAGCCTCTACCACGAGGTGCGGGTCTTTCTGAATGAGTGGCATGGAAAGTGTAGAGTAGGTTTGGATCGTGTATATCATGTCTGGGGACCCATGAGTGTTCCTCGGGACCGTAGCCTTCCCAGTCCACGAGGTATTCCAGGAGAGCACCATGGCGCCGGGAGTCCAAGATGTCGCACACCTGATAAGCAGCACCGTCGTCCAGGATGAGAGGAAGGGGGGTTCTTCAGCTGCACCAGGCTCTGTGGGAACAGAAACAGGCAGGTGGTGAGATTTCAACAAAGACACGTGGAAAGTGGGGTGAATTTTATACTCAGGTGGGAGCTGGAGCTGGTAGGTGACGGGGTTGATCTGCCGGACGATGGTGAAGGGCCAATGAATCTGGGACTCAGTTTCTTGCAGGGCAGGCGCAGTCTGATGTCCCTCGTGGACAGCCAGACCTTCTGCCCCGGTTGGTATGTTGGAGCGTCGGAGCACCAAAGGTCGGCTGTCATTCTGCGCCTGCGTAGAGCCCATTGTATCTGGTGGTGTGCGGAGTCCCAGACCCTCTCGTTCTCTCTGAACCAGTAGTCGACCGCTGGTATGTCCGAGGGCTCCCCTGACCAGGGGAACAGTGGGGGTTGGTAGCCGAGTACACACTGAAAAGGGGTGAGGCCAGTGGTAGGCTGTAGCAGAGAGTTCTGGGTGTACTCGGCCCAACCCAGGAACTGGTTCCAAGAGTCCTGGTGGCAGTGACAGAAGGTACGGCGGAAGCGGACAATCTCTTGAATCTTCTGCTCTGTCTGCCCGTTCGTCTGTGGATGGTATTCCGAGGAGAGGCTGACGGTCACACCTAGGAGCAAGAAGAAGGCTTTCCATACCCTGGAAACGAATTGCGGTCCTCTATCCGATACGATGTCCTCAGGAATTCCATAATATCTGAATACATGATTGAACATAAGTTCAGCAGTTTCCATGGCCGTGGGCAGTCCCCTTAAAGGAATCAGACGACATGACTTAGAAAATCTCTTAATAACTACCAGAATGCAGGTGCAATTATCTGAGGCTGGAAGGTCTGTGTTGGTGGAGGTATTGGATTAGGGCAGGGTCTCTTCGGACTGACAAAGAGCTTCTTGGACAGGATCGGTTCATGAGTTTCGGAGCTTTCTTCAGGACTGTGGATACGAGATAAGGCATCTGCCTTTACATTCTTTGACCCAGGGCGATAGGAGATGGTAAAATCAAAACGGGTGAAAAACAGGGCCCATTGTGCTTGGTGTGGGTTTAGTTGTTTTGCGTCTCGAAGATATTCCACGTTCTTGTGATCAGTTAAAACAACAAACGGGTGTTTGGCTCCTTCGAGCCAATGCCTCCACTCCTCAAGGGCCAGCTTGATGGCGAGAAGCTCTCTGTTGCCGATGTCATAGTCGATCTCCACCGGGTTGAGTTTGCGGGAGAATAAGGCGCATGGGTGGAGTCTACTTGGATTCCCCTGCTGCTGTGACAAGACCGCTCCCACTCCGGTGGTCGAGGCGTCGACCTCCACGACAAAGGGCTTTTCTGGATCGGGATGAACCAGGAGGGGAGCGGTGGTAAAAGCTTCTTTCAGGGTCTTGAGGGCTTGGGTTGCGGCGTGGTTCCAGGACAGAGACTTGGGCTTAATGCGCAGAAGGTTGGTGAGTGGAGTGGAAATGATACTGTAACCTTGAATGAATCTTTGATAGAAATTTGTGAATCCTAGGAATCTCTGGAGTTCTTTGATTGTCGTGGGAATGGGCCAGTCCTTGATAGCAGCCACCTTCCTCTCGTCCATCCGGATGCCACTGCTATCGATGTAGTACCCAAGGAACTGCACTGAGGGCTGGTGAAAGTACACTTCTCTGCCTTGAGGGACAGGTGGAATTCCCTCAGGCGTTTCAGGACCTCTGCAACGTAGTGGCGATGGTCGGCCATGCTCCGGGAGTAGATCAAGATGTCATCGATGTAAACCAGGACTGACTCGTGGAGGAACTACCAGAGCACCTCATAGATGAAATCCTGGAATACAGAGGGGGCGTTGACAAGTCCATACGGCATGACAAGGTATTCATAATGGCCAGTAGGGGTCACGAATGCGGTCTTCCAGTCGTCCCCCTCACGTATCCAGATGAGGTTGTACACGCTGCGGAGGTCCAACTTGGTGAAGACAGTGGCACCTCGGAGATGTTCTAGCACAGATGGGACACACAGCACACGCGAGTTCTCTTTCGCGCCTTGCCCTCGAATGTTTACATTTTCAACAAACCATATTATAGATGCGTCGTCAGATTTGAGATGAACCCCACTGCAAGTGCGTGTCGAACTGTGGGTGGAGAGCGGTACGGGTCGATTTTTAAAAATTTTTTTTTTTTTTACCGAGAACCGTTACACCCTTAGTGAGTATCATATTTGAAACATATGGTTTTTGCAGCTCATATAGAATGATATAAGTGAATATCGAGCTCACACATGAGGAGGAACAAAACAGAGGCCCAAACTGAGCAAAATATGCAATTTGGTGGAGTTGCTACTATTTATATGGCCAAAAAGTAAGAAAATTCCTATAGCTTGTAATGTAAATCAGTGAGATCTTCATAAAATGCACATAAATATCAGCTGTCACTCTATATTTCCCAATAATTTGTCTTAGTAAGATGACATTTAACTCTTTGCCCGCCATTGAGGGAATTTTCTGGCTTTCCATGTTTTTACTGTTATACGGTAGATGGCGCTATTACGCAAAGGAGTACAGAATCTCCGGATCAAAACACATGCAAAAAAGCAGAAACAAGCGATAAAACCATTGCTTATGCACGTTGTAGCATAAACACAGATTTCTCAGCTTTTGCATGAAGAATGCACAAAGCTAAAATAAAATGGGGTTTTGTGTTTAAAAGCAGAGGCGCTGTTCTTTCTTTTGATAGATTGCATGTTCAGATATTCATACAACAAAATATTCTAAGGGCCATGAAAGTTTTGTGAAAATGATCAAAAACACTGGCAGTGGCTGGCAACTTTCTGGTGGGGAAAGAGTTAAATGCTTAGTTTTATGATCAAAGCTCTGTAGTTTTTATTTTGGGGCAAAACGTATAATGCAATGCAATACAATGATGATTGAGATGAACAAATAAACCTTCCTCAAAAACCTGATGGATCATGTTTGATATTCGCATTTTAACATTATTTTAAGATATGATATATTGATAACCCCAAGTTGCATCAACCTCAACTTGAAATATTACTGAAAATATAATAGTTATTCTTATGTTTACTTTATAAACATCAGTAAAGATTTTATAGCAAAAAGACTTACTAAAAAGCCTTTTACTTGCTAAAAAGTATGAATTATCCATCAGACGACAGAAGGCATGTGTGCAACATGTTTTTCAGCAAAGTTTTGATCATGTTGATAATTAGAAATTTGCATATGAAATATGATACAACAGGATTTACAGGGTTAAAAGTGAAGTAATTCCTCCAAACAGAATTGTATGATGTGAATACATTGGTTGGACAAACAAAAAGCGAAATGTTAAGCTTTTAACACTGCATACACTTTTAAACATGCACCTTTTGTTTGTTTTACTGCACAGCTGTGTGCTGATCTGGAACTGTGGAGTGCCGCTCTGCCAAACATGAGAGATGGAGGGAAGAACAAAACCAAAAGCCTTCCTCAAATGGACAGAGGAGTCCAGGACTCTGTTGGAAAACTCATCACCCATAGATGGTGATCTTTAAACACACCAACACAACATGCACTGACACACAAACCCCAAACAACACCTAGAACACAGAGACTAAACGAGTCTGAACTGAAAAGTGATTCAAGAATGAGAGTTTTAAAGGAATGTTTCGGGTTCAGCGTTTTTTGCCGCATATGTGGCTTGCTGTGCATTACCGCAGATAGTTTTGACTCTTGTAAAAACAAGCAAAAATCACATTTACAATTATGCACTTAATTAACAGTCTGTTTGTATTATCCTCCTGTATATTGAGTGAAAGTTACAGGGTTTATATGGTCATTAATTATAACTATAACAGACGAAATTAGCGATTTTATCATTTTAGAAACTGTGTTTTTTTAACATTTATGTGTGGTGTCTTTTACCACAGACTTCCAGCTGAACCCATGATATTCCTTTAAATTTCCAGAATTAGAAATTCGCGTTTTTATTAAGAGTTATATCACAAAAGCAATAGTTACTGTTGGTTACTGTATTTTTTTTTTTTTTTTTAGATTCCTCCATACAGTTTGAAAAGGGAACAATAAGACACTTATAGGGGGAATCTGAATGAACTCCATTACTGTTTTTTTTTTTTTAAGGTCAATACAAATATCATAACCCTGCTTAACTTACTTGTTACCATAGCTACAGAGTTTGTCAGTGGTGAAACTCTGAAAATCTGGCATGGATCTTAATCACTGTGGCTAAAGTATTAAGACTTCACAGATGTTGGTCGCAGATGTTTTGTGGTTCAAAAGAGCCATGATTGGTTTGTTTCAAGAACAGTGACTCGGGGTTAAGCTTTTCCCTGTGCATGCATACTGTAGATTGGATTTATCATTCATCAGATTAATGATTTTATCTGTAGTCGTGTCTTAACAGGCAAACATAAGTTCGCAGGCTGGATCAAGGTCTTAAAATAGTGTTTAGGGATACATCATTTTGTTCTTACAGTCTTTTAATACTTATTTCAGGGTCATTCTGCAAGAATTTGTAGTCCATTTCTATAGCTATTTCAGCATTCAGCATCTGATATTTTGTGTCTTTGTTTGTTGCATCATAATGGCAGGTTGGGCTTTCTGTATTATGAAAAGGTGCTTGTTCATTCCCAGCTTGGCTGCACATCTTACACATCACTGTTTTCAAAATGTTTTTAGCGATTAAATAATAAAAAAAGGGATCCATTTCAGTCCATGTCTGCATTTGTTTCTAAACCTCTGTGCAATAAAGTAATTATTTATGCCTTAAGAATGTTACATTTAATTTTATTTAATTCTTAAATATAAGAAATATAATAATATATATATATATACATTACCAGTCAAAAGTTTGGAAATGGTAAGATTTTTTATGTTTTTAAAAGAAGTTTCATCTGCTCACCAAGGCACCAAACAGTTTTCTATTTGAATATATTTTATAAAGTAATTTATTCCTGTGATCAAAACTGAATTTTCAGCATCATTACTCCAGTCTTCAGTGTCACATGATCCTTCAGAAATCATTCTGATATGCTGATTTGCTGCTCAAGAAACATTTATGGTGTACAATATATATATATATTTTTTACAATATTCTTTGATGAACTGGAAGTTCAAAAGAACAGCATATATTTGAAATATAATCTTTTGTAACATTATAAATGTCTTTACTGTCACTTTTGATCGATTGAATGCATCCTTACTGAATAAAAGTATTCATTTCTTTAATTTATTTTCAAAAAAATAAAAATAAAAATTCTTACTGACCCCAAACTTTTGAACGGTAATGTATAATGTTACAAAAGCTTTGTATTTCAGATAAATGCTGTTCTTTTAAACTTTCTATTCATCATGGTATCCTGAAAAAAAAAAAAGTACACAACTGTTTTCAACATTGATAATAATAAGAAATGTTTCTTGAGCAGCAAATCATCATATTAGAATGATTTCTGAAGGATCATGTGACACTGAAGACTGGAGTAATGATGCTGAAAATTCAGCTTTGATCACAGGAATAAATTACTTTATAAAATATATTCAAACAGAAAACAGTTATTTTAAATTGTAATATTTCCAATATATCTGTTTTTACTGTATTTTTAATTAAATAAATGCAGCCTTGGTGAGCAGACAAAACCTCTTTTAAAAACATAAACAATTTTACTGTTTCCAAACTTTTGACTGGTAGTGTACATATAACACAAATATATATATAATTATTTTATTATTTATATTAGACACACACATAAAAATATATGATATATATGTGTAACATAATAAAATATTAAATATTATATTAGATATATTACACATATATATTATCACACACACATATATAGTAATATTTTTATATATTTATATATGTCGTGTGTAATATAAATACATCTAAAAAAATGATTATATATATATATATATATAAAATATATATGTGTGTGATATAATATATACGCATAATATGTAATATAATGTTTTATTTATGAAGCAGTCATAAATGACTGTCACATTTCACCCCAAAATAAAAAAAGTTGTTCTGCATAAAGAAAATTAACTTTTTTCTTTTTTTCCCCATGTTTTAACATTTATTTGCATGACAGTTAAGCTTATTTCCACCCAAATTAATGCTTTTTTTTATTTTTATTTTTTTATTTTCAATTGTCTCATTAGATTCTCATTACTGTATTACAGTCTTATATTCTTAAATTAAATGAATAATTTCACTTTACAGGAATGGTAAACAGGCTTGCTTGTCATAAAATGCAAAAACTCTGAATGGTGCTACAACAGCTTTTTCTTTTTCTTCATTTTGAGGTGAAATGTGAGATCCCGAGATTCGCCCTTTCAGTGAATAATATTTAATACTACACAATTTAAATCCCATTTGATAGTTTATTTATAGAATTTCACTGCAGAATATGAAGTTGCCCAACTGCCTGAAAATGAAACGCTAGATTTAAATCCATTATTTGAATGCTCCATTTTTAAGCAGTTTTCAAAAACTGAAAGTAGGGGCAGAACCGAAAGTGTTTTAAACAAATCAATCAAATACCACAACAGGTTTAAACAGTGGCTCATCATTAATCTTAAACTCTTCCTCCTCTCAAATATTTTGGTTCCCTATCCAAGTGTTTGGCCGAGCTCAGATGGCTCAACTGACATTAATGAGGGTTAAACTTTGACTATGTTCAGTACAAAAATGCAGCCGCCAACCATCTCAAGCACAGCGTACAGCTCCACGCATCTCCACGTCATCTTCATGCTAAAGAAACGTGCTCAATCATACTCCACAGTTCCTGTACATTTACACTATTAAAGTTTCTCATTTGTTCTAGATGCTCAGGGTGTTGAGCGCTGGTACAAGAGTGACGGCTTCAGGTCCATTCTGATTCTGGTCATGTGACCCTTTGCCCTGTAAAACCTTCTGTTTATGTCTCTCCTCTTGACGTTTCTTCTTTTCTAGACGCTGTTGCTCTTTCCTTTGTTTATTAGAGAGCTAAAGAGCATAAAAATACAAGAACACAATTATTTTCATCTGAGAATCTCAAATATTACTTATTTTATTATTCAAAATGATCTCAGTTACCTTGGGTTTATGGGAGATGCTGCCCTCTGTGGGAGATATGATTTCACTACATTCAGCCTGCATGCCTTGACATAAAGGGTGTGTCCCTGAGGCCGAATCTCTCTGTGATGATTGGTTGTTCAGTTCAGACTCCAGCCAATCACTGTGGCACGTCTGTGATGTGGCATTTGATTGACATAGATTGTCTGATTGACCTGCGGACACAAAATAGTGGTGAGAGCATGTTGGGAGTAAAGGAAACAGAATTAAAACATTGATTTAAAAACGGACGGACTGTCGGCACAGAGAACGTTCAAGATCAGCTCTTCATCTTCAGAGAGAGAGCGTGTGGGAGAGGCGCCTCTCGACTTCTCCTTCTGACCATCTCCAAAGCATCTGGAATTATTCAGACTCTATCCAAAGAAAAGATGAGAAAGTCACATGATAAGAGCATAGCAAATCACAAACAAGGTCACCTACAGTGCATCCGGAAAGTATTCACAGTGCTTCACTTTTTCCACATTTTATGTTACAGCCTTATTCCTGGATTAAATTAATTAATTTTCCTCAAAATTCTACAAACAATACCCCATAATGACAATGTGAAAGAAGTTTGTTTGAAATCTTTGAAAATTTATTAAAAATAAAAACCAAAATAAATCACATGTACATAAGTATTCACAGCCTTTGCTCAACACTTTGTTGAAGCACCTTTTTAGGTATGATGCTACAAGCTTGGCACACCTATTTTTTGGCAGTTTCTCCCATTCTTCTTTGCAGGACCTCTCAAGCTCCATCAGGTTGGATGGGGAGCGTCGGTGCATAGCCATTTTCAGATGTCTCCAGAGATGTTCAATTGGGTTCAAGTCTGGGCTCTGTCTGGGCCACTCAAGGACATTCACAGAGTTGTCCCGTAGCCACTCCTTTGTTATCTTGGCTGTGTGCTTAGGGTCGTTGTCCTGTTTAAAGATGAACCTTCGCCCCAGTCCAAGGTCCAGAGCACTCTGGAGCAGGTTTTCATCAAGGATGTCTCTGTACATTGCTGCATTCATCTTTCCCTGGATCCTGACTAGTCTCCCAGTTCCTGCCGCTGAAAAACATCCCCACAACATGATGCTGCCACCACCATGCTTCACTGTAGGCATGGAATTGGCCAGGTGATGAGCGGTGCCTGGTTTCCTCCAGACATGACGCTTGCTATTCAGGCCAAAGAGTTCAATCTTTGTTGATCTCATGGTCTGAGAGTCCTTCAGGTGCCTTTTGGCAAACTCCAGACAGGCTGTTATGTGCCTTTTCTTAAGGAGTGGCTTCCGTCTGGCCACTCTACCATACAGGCCTAATTGGTGGAGTGCTGCAGAGATGGTTGTTCTTCTGGAAGGTTCTCCTCTCTCCACAGAGAAACGCTGGAGCTCTGTCAGAGTGACCATCGGGTTCTCGGTCACCTCCCTGACTAAGGCCCTTCTCCCCCAATCGTTCAGTTTGTCCGGGCGGCCTGTTGTAGGAAGGTGGTTCCAAACTTCTTCCATTTACGGATGATGGAGGCCACTGTACTCATTGGGACCTTCAATGCTGCAGAAATGTTTCTGTACCCTTTCCCAGATCTGTGCCTCGATACACTCTACAGACAATTCCTTGGACTTCATAGCTTGGTTTGTGCTCTGACATGCACTGTTAACTGTGGGACCTTAAATAGACAGGTGTGTGCCTTTCAAAATCATGTCCAATCAACTGAATTTACCACAGGTGGACTCCAAGCAAGTTGTAGAACCATCTCAAGGATGATCAGTGGAAACAGGATGCACCTGAGCTCAATTTTGAGTGACATGGCAAAGGCTGTGAATACTTATGTACATGTGATTTTTTTTTATTATTATTATTTTTAATAAATTTGCAAAGATTTCAAACAAACTTCTTTCACGTTGTCATTATGGGGTATTGTTTGTAGAATTTTTGAGGAAAATAATGAATTTAATCAATTCTGGATTAAGGCTATAACATATCAACAGTAATTATTATATAATATTGTGAAATATTATTACAATATAAAATAACTTTTCTATTTTCATATAATTAAAAATGTAATTTATTTCTGTAATGTAAAGCTGAAATTTCAGCATCATTACTCCAGTCTTCAGTGTCACATGATCCTTCAGAAATCATTCTAATATGCTGATTTGCTGCTCAAGAAACATTTCTGATTATTATTATTAACATTATAAATGTCTTCACTGTCACTTTTGATCAATTTAATGTCCTTGCTGAAGAAAAATATTCATGAAAAACCCTGACCCCACACTTCTGAATGGTAAATGATCCTTTAGGAAATGTCCATCTTTGGTTCATGCATGTGTCTGATGTTGGTTTAGTTGACAGACCTCTATACGTAGATGTGCCGGACTCTCAGAGTTGTCTCCAATCTTCCGGACGCTGTCATAATGGTCTCCATAGCGATATGCGATGTGTAGCTCACGGCACGATGGCTTGTCTGTACCATTTATCTAAATGGCAAAAAAAAAAAAAAGCATTAATAAAAACACACTTTAGAATTACATGAATCAAATGTATAAATGCTCCATCACCTCCCACAATGGATTGTTCAGCTGATGAATAACCACTTTCAACTGTTGGCTGCGAGCGAAGGCCACGATGGCATCATTGCCGGCAAACGTGCCCGGCTGTGAGAGGTTTGACACTGAGAACGAAAAAAATGGCAAGGATTTCTTCAATGACATACCTGAGCTTTCCTGCAAGAATACACTGGAATAGCTAGATAACACAGCACTCAAATTTAGTGTGTGTATATATATATATATATATATATATATATATATATATATATATATATATATATATATATATATATATATAATTATTAGTCAGAATATATATTTTTAAATCCTGAATATATAGTTATAACTCTAAATATATAAATATAAATCTGAATATAGTTACAAGTCTGAATATAAAAAAGTAAATCCTGAATATATAGTTATGTCATAATATACATCTATAAATCCTGAATATAGTTATAACTCTGAATATATAAATCTGAATATATATAGTTATAAGTCTGAATATATAAATGTAGATCTTGAATATATAATTATTAGTCAGAATATATATTTATAAATCCGTAACTATATATATTTATATTTATATATTCAAAGTCTGAATATATACATGTAAATCCTGAATATATAGTTATGTCATAATATAGTTATAACTCTGAATATATAAATGTAAATACTAAATGTATAGTAATCAGTCAAAATATATAGTTATAAATCCTAAATATAATATTTATTACTTCTTAGGTCCTGAATTTTAGCACAGGATTGTGGGTATTGCACATCATTTTGCTCATTCCCACAAGTTTCATGCTTATAATGTGCTAAATTCCTGCAAACAATTATTAGCATGCAGGTTAAATGAATAAACTAATTCATCCAGATGACATATTAAATATATATATTGCAAGTTATAACTAGATTAAATTTTTATTTTAACATTTTTTAAAAATATTTTCGTATCATTAATACAGTATTACAGTATTTATTTTCGAATATTGATTTTTTTACTTTGATATTTTCCATTTTAGTTTAAGTTTTAGTAATGTTACTGTGTATTTTTGTCAGTTTAATTAGTTTAAATCTAAATTTAAATGAATAGTCTACACCACAGCTATAACGATAACGTCACAGAGGAACAATATCATTGAAAACAATTTCAGAATTATTTTTTTTTCCAGCTGATGAATGATAAAAACATTGACAACCAATCAGAATCCATCCTGCTTTAAAGAGCTCGAGCATTTAAAGTGACAGACGACATAAACTGCAGCGTATGCTTAGAATAAACAGAATGATATTGTGCGTTTAAGTGGACGCTAATATAGTTATCGTTATAGTTATCTTAATAGTTTAGATTTATTTTCAAGTTTGACTTCAAAAATTAAAAATGTTATCTTGACAACTAACTGAAATAAAATTCAGTTAACGTTTATTTTATTCCAATTAAAGTAAATGTATTTTTTAATACTTTTATAGTGGCTCATGTCAAATGTCTTTAGTACAAATGGTGTGGGTAACGTTTTTTTTTTTTCAAAGTTTAAACCATAATTAACAGTAATTTCTGGCATTAATGTGAGTTGCAATGCAATCTGGTTTTGTTTAAGCAGAAGTTTCAGTTTATTTTAATCCAGTTTATTTTTTGACCAGAAGAGGATTTATGGCAGCACACACACACTTTAGAGACTTCGCTTACAGTGCTGTGTGAACGGCACGTCGTCTTCAACGAAGGGCTCGAAGTCCTGCCTGTGGGTCATCATGTACTGTACCGTCTCCTGCCGCAGATGCAGGTGACCCCGCGAATGTCCCTCCAGCTGATCTCCAAGAGCTCGGAACAAACAGTTTCTGCGGGACAACATGAGAAACAGAAGCTTGACTCTTTAAGGAACCGTATATGGTCATCACAATCATCCTGTAACAGAAGCCCACACATACCCGTCTCCAGGCACCTCTCGGAGTTTGAGACCCAGAGCCTGAAGCTGGTTGGAAAAGCTGACAAACTCCTCTCCATCTTCCCCTCCTGGAGGTCTGTTCTTTTTGTCCTTGGCTAGAGCTCGGCGGGCCGCCCGCTCGTCTCTCTTCCTCTCTAATTCACACTTCCTGTTTCCCTTTATGGGCTTTCCTGACTGTTTCCTTGACATGATGATGCGCTGTATTACACTCAGTGATAACGCAGCTGATTATCTATCACACACGCAAGACCTAAAACAACACAGCATAAAATTCACCATCAGTTATGACAAGGGGAAGTACTTAAAATAAACACTCAATATGACAATCAAAATAAAAAGTGTGACATACAGTAAATGACCCTATTTCCGCAAATATCGTCATTTAATAATAATTAAAAAATAAATTAATATAGGATTACATAGTTTGAATGTGTGGTGGCTAAAACCAAAACAACATTAAATTAGTGCTGTCTAATCGAATAATCGCATCTTAGACAGATAGATAGATGATATATAGACAGACAGACTTTTTTCTCATGGTAATGTCATTAACAGTGGATATGTATAGTGTTGTGCTCATGGTTTTACTCACCTAAACAGTACTGAAGCCAAAGAATCATGTTTGCAGATGTGAAATGTTTGTTTGCTGTCTGTCTATCTATATGAATTATTATATAAATTGTGTAATGAATCCAACAGAAATAAGTTCGGAGTCATGTACTGCTAATACCAGAGAGAGACTGATAAGAGAACAGCAGCATGATGTGTCAGAAATGACGCGTAATAAACTGTTTCTGTCAGATTTGACAGCGTTTAAACGATAAAATGAGTATGTTTGTTGAAGAGGGAAGACAGTTAATGTGTGTCATACAACTGTACTCACATTATTTGTTGACAGTAAGAAAGACAATCACTGGACGACAATTTGACCACTAACTCCGGTAAATCTCACTCTGAGCTGTCCATGGTTTGTTTACTTCCTAAAGAAGCCCGGGCCTCGCTTCCGGTTCCGGCTTTGATTTCAAAATATAGCCACGGCCGCGGCAAGTCATTAAAAAATACATTTTAAATTAGAATATTTATCTTAAAAATTACAAAAATATTAATAAACATAGATATTATTGTTTATGGTGTTGTTTGAGTATATTATTTGTTTGAAAAAAAAGTTTTTTTGTTTTTGTTTTGGATTATGAGTTCTTGGATTATGAATCCTGAATCGTAGTCTAGCTATAATAACAATGATAATAATAAGTTTGAAAATGTGTCTTTTCCTATATAGACAAGAAACTGTCTTTTTTGTGTATTTGTGGCATATTTTAATCACCATCACTTGACAATTTATTTCATTTAAATCTTTTTTTTTTTCTTTTGGATGAAAGAAACCATTTTTTCAAGCAAACGGAGAAGATTCCTTTATCCGATTTTCCTTGTTAGACACATGCAAACATGTTCACGTAATAATTAATTAATTAATTTCACAAAAGCACAACTGAGAGAAAAGACTCTTAATATGACATTAACAACAAAACACTCTTATTTGATGCAGAATCAAAATATCATCTTACAGTACAACAGAGTGATGCAGAGATTGAGCAAATATGAATTTATTTTATGGCAGTAAAAGATAGCACACTCTACACGTGACTTTTATACATCCTTTATAAATAGTTATCATCTAATAAAAAATCATTACACCATCTAAACAGACATACGTAACAGTCGTAAACTATCAAGTAATTTCCCTCTCCGTGCTGCTCTGCAGCGCTCAGTACAATAACTTGGTCCATTGGTTCCTCATGACGGGTCAGTGCACAAGCAGAACTTCATTTTGGCTCAACTTTCGTTTTCGTCAAGTAGGCATAAACAGCAGCAGGGCACGAGCCTTATGAAGCATGAGCTCTGAAGCTCATCCTCCTCTGTCTGGTCATGGGCAGTTCCTTAGCCTTGGCCTCCATCGCGGCATCCATTTCGTCGTCTTCAGGGATGGAGGTTTGTGGCTCCTGGACCTGCTCTTTTACTGTTATGAGCTCCTGCACCTTTAGCATCTCAAAATCAGGCTCCTCATGGTCAGGGAAGAGGGAAGCGGCAACCTGCACCACGCCGCTCACCATTCCCAGGACGGCGAACGTGCCGCCCACTAGGTAGACCTTCAGGCAACCCTTGGAGGGACCGGACCTCAGCATTTCCTTAGCGAAAGGGATGATCTCATGCATGTCCATTTTAGTTGTGTTACGTCTGTGAAAGAAAACAAGAGCGTCAGAGGTCATGATATGAGAATATAACAAAATGGACTATATTACATTAATAAACAGCCTACTGCTGGAATGAAGTCTTATCTTAAAATCAACATTAAATGCTGTTCTCAAAACAGTTTATTTTCATATCTTAGGATATTTAATTACAATATTTATCAAATAAGGAACATGCATTAAAGGGATAGTTCACCCAAAAATTAAAATTCTGTTCCAAACCTGTATGAGTTTCATTCTTCTGCTGAACACAAAAGATGATATTTTGAAGAATGTTGGTGACCAAACGGTTTTTGGTCCCCATTTACTTCCATAGTATTTTTTTATTTTTTTTCCCCCATAGTCAATGGGGACCAAAAACTATTTGGTTACCAACATTCTTCAAAATATCTTCTTTTGCGTTTTTTAAAATATCTTTAGCAGAAGAAAACATGTTCATTTTTATGTGAACTATCCCTTTAAGAAAGTAAAGTCCCGGGAAGCAAAGCTCATTTTTAAGCCTGAAAGCAACATTTTAAGTTTTGAAAAATGTTAATAGGCTATACCAAATGACTAAAATCTGTTTATTTTTTTACTTTTATTATATAAGCTACTATCAACCACCTTTATACAGATTATAAAGACTAAGCAACATTATGATTTAAAAATTCATCAAAAGTAGATTTACCACTAACTGAGGTAAATATCAAAAATAAAGGTGCACAGTGTCATACACATAGACCATCATGGCACTAAAAAATCCAATAAACTCTAATTTAACAACTTAAGATGTAACATCAAATCCTAATGTACATAACTGATAAGAAATAAATAATTATTTCAACGAAAAACCATCAAACTGTGAGCTGATTTGCTTTTTTGCTTCTAAAAACTGTACTAGGCCTACATGACGAATTTCACAGAAAAAAAAAAAAAAAAAAAAAAAAAATATATATATATATATATGCAGAAAAATACTCACTTGTAAAATGCAGAAGAACCCGCTCATAGAAGAACTTCTTTGCTTATCCTCAGAGCTTCAGTGGGTGCTGCAGGTACAGAAGCTCTGCCTATTTAAGGCTAGTGGGTCTCGGTCGACACCCACACGATATGAATATTCACGAGGCTGGAAAGGAGACGCAACTTTTGTCCAAGTTGTTTCATGTGAGCGGGGAGTGACTCCGGGTCTGTTTGGAGACGAACGTGTCTGCCAAGTTCCACAAAGACATTGGAGGAAATCTGTGTGGTTGTCACATGATAACGCCATGAAACGCACTGTACGTGAGGAGTGTGTGTAAATATACTGACGACGAGGTTTTTATTAGTACAGAGAACTTGATGATCCAGCTGTGATAGTTAATACTAAATCTACACAGATTAAAAGTTCACAGATCAGTTTTATGGCGTTTAGAGGAGCGGTAAAACACGTTACAGTGTGATGTTTAACAACAAGTCGGCCTGGATGATATGAAACGTAAACAAAGACGTGAGGAATACAATAGGTCTTAAAACATTAAAAAATGTACTGTAGTGGTAACATGGTACTTTTATAGCTAAACGTTTTTGAAAAAAGTCTCTGATGCTCACCAAGGCTGTGTTTATTTAATGAAAAATATAGTAAAAACAGAAATATTCTTATTTTAAAATAACTGTTTTAAAATATTTTAATTTATTCCTGTGATGTAAAGCTGAATTTTCAGCATCATTACTCCAGACTTCAGTGTCACATGATCCTTCAGAAATCATACTAATATGATGATCTTCTGCTCAAGAAACATTTCTTATTATTATCAATGTTGAAAACATTGATTTTTGCGGCTTAATATTTTTTGTGGGAGCTGTGTCAAAAGTTTAGGGTAAGTAAGATTTTAAAAAAAGAGAAAAAATAATACTTTAATTCAGCAAGCACACATTAATTTGATCAAAATTTTCAGTAAAGATAATTTATATGATTAATAAAAAATAATCAAAATAATATTACAAAAGATTTCTATTTCAAATAAATGCTGTTCCTTTGAACTTTATATTCCAAAAATCCTGGAAAAATGTACACAAAAATATTAAGCATCAAAATAAGAACCATTATTAATAATTGATTAATAATCATGTGACCCTGAAGGTTAAGGTAATCGATACTCCAAACAATAATTGTATCACATGGTACAGTATTTCCATTGTACAATGTGCAAATAAACATAGTAATACTGTGGTACCTTGTAAGTGATACATTAGTAAGGGAAATAAAAATACATAAGGTGTGTCAGAAATTTACTGTCAGAAAACTAATGGTGAGGTAAATTCCTCCTGTTTGTTGTTTTTAGACAGGAAATTAGACTATGATAAGAGATGCCACATCATTGGCTGTAATGACCTTTACTCCACTGCCCTCTGATCGGGCTCTTACATTAACAAGCCTGATGAATGAATTAAAGAACCAATAATATAATGCGAGTTTATTGTAATGGTTCTTAAATGCTTTAAAAGTAAACAAAAATGTCTTCAAATAAAAAACTTGAAATGTATTAATAATACCATGAGCTGCATTTTTTATTTAATATAATTAATTTAAATATAATTATATATTTTATATAAAATATGTGTTTTAATCTTTTAATTTTATTTTTAAATTAACATTTAAAGGCTTTGCAGCGGTATGATACTCTATTTATGAAGTTTAAAGGGGAATTGCAAATGTCTTTAAGCAGTTATGCTTTTTCGTTATGACTTTTTGTGCTGTAATATGCAAAGTTATCAATAGTTCAAAAGCAAAACACAATATGCCATTTAAGGCTACCATTAATCATTTAAGCCACTGCAATATCTTTTTCTTCAAAGACAGGTTGTAAACACTGCAAGAATCAATGATTTTGCATTAAGATGGAGTTTGTAAACAGCAAACATGCTGACCTTTCACTTTTAGAAACGTCAAGCACATCCTGAAAATGGAGTAAGAATCATCAGCGCTGTGTCTCTCGGGAGGCTGCTTGCATATGAGGTGAGAAGGCAGTTGAATGTTGGGTAAGGGACTCACTGTAGACATGCTGCCTCATCAGATACTTTTGACCCGTTTGGCTCTGATATGAGCCATGCTCTCTTCCCTAGATGCACAGACAGTGTTGGGAAACCACGTTCAACACGCGCAGCTCGTGCTGGAGCAGCAGACGTGACTGTTCACACTGAACACAGGAAGAAACTCATTTCTCTCATGACAACTCTCTGTCATACCCATTACCATGCCAAACACTCAATGTTGATATGTTTGTTCTTGGTGGAATAGATTTGCTACACTGCTGCTGCTGCTGTTATTATTGCTGCTGCTGTTATTATGGCTGCTGCCATTATTTCTGCTGCTGTTATTGCGGCTGCTGCTGTTATTATTGCTGCTGCCATTATTTCTGCTGCTGTTATTGCGGTAGCTGCCATTATTGCTGCTGTTATTATTGCTGCTGCTGTTATTGCGGCTGCTGCTGTTATGGCTGCTGCTGTTATTATTGCTGCTGCCATTATTTCTGCTGCTGTTATTGCGGTAGCTGCCATTATTGCTGCTGCTGTTATTGCGGCTGCTGCTGTTATGGCTGCTGTTATTATTGCTGCTGCTGTTATTATTGCTGCTGTTATTATTACTGCTGTTATTATTGCTGCTATTATTATTGCTGCTGCTGTCATTATTGCTGCTGCTGTTATCGCTGCTGTTATTATTGCTGCTGCTGTTGTTATTGCAGCTGCTGCTGTTATGGCTGCTGTTATTATTGCTGCTGCTGTTATCGCTGCTGTTATTATTGCTGCTGCTGCCATTATTGCTGCTGCTGTTATTGTGGCTGCTGCCATTATTGCTTCTGCTGTTATCGCTGCTGTTATTATTGCTGCTGCTGTTATTGCGGCTGCCGCCATTATTGCTGCTGTTATTATTGCTGCTGCTGTTATTGCGGCTGCCGCCATTATTGCTGCTGTTATTATTGCTGCTGCTGTTATCGCTGCTGTTATTATTGCTGCTGCTATTATTGCTGCTGCTGTTATCGCTGCTGTTATTATTGCTGTTGCTGTTATCGCTGCTGTTATTATTGCTGTTGCTGTTATCACTGCTATTATTGCTGCTGCCATTATTGCTGCTGTTATTATTGCTGCTGCTGTTATCGCTGCTGCGGTTATCGCTGCTGTTATTATTGCTGCTGCTGTTATTGCGGCTGCTGCCATTATTGCTGCTGTTATTATTGCTGCTGCTGTTATCGCTGCTGTTATTATTGCTGCTGCTGTTATTGCGGCTGCTGCCATTATTGCTGCTGCTGTTATTATCGCTGCTGTTGTTATTGCTGCTGCTGTTATAGCTGCTGTTATTATTGCTGCTGCTGTTATAGCTGCTGTTATTATTGCTGCTGCTGTTATAGCTGCTGTTATTATCGCTGCTGTTGTTATTGCTGCTGTTATTATTGCTGCTGCTGTTATTGCTGCTGCAGTTATTGCTGCTGTTATTATCGCTGCTGTTGTTATTGCTGCTGTTATTATTGCTGCTGCTGTTATCGCTGCTGCTGTTATTATTGCTGCTGCTGTTATTATCGTGGCTGCTGCCATTATTGCTGCTGTTATTATTGCTGCTGCTGCTGCTTCAGAGCAAGTACAGGATTTGCCACTGCCAATACATACACAACATACTGCTGTGAGCAAGTACGACATGCTGCTGCTGTACAATATTGTGTACATGAATTACCCGTAGCAGATCTATACAGGTGGAGCTGGGGAAGGTTGAGAGTTTCTGAAAGCACGCTGCAACTGCTACAGCAAATGCTGACCAAGTATTTGAAGGCTGAGCAGCAAGCTCATTGGCTAATGATACAGCAGGAGCCAATCAGTTGTGCCCTATAGAGAATCATAACATCAGCTGTGTCCTTCATGCATTACACTCTCAGCAGAAGGACGACAGTGATGATGACTAATCAGTATCGTGCTAATCTGAGCTCAGGTGAGTGACCTGCAAAACGTCTACAGGTCAGTTAGGAGTCCAGGTCAGGCAGTGTATTGAGGGCAGTCATAATTTGTTTACCAGGACCATATAAAAAAGTTCAAATTATCACAATATCTGAATGTAAACTGGACATATGCATGTCCTAAAATGCATTTCAGTCTGAAAATAACAGGTTTTTAAAGAGAATCTATTGTTGACCAATCACAACATTGGTCCAGCTGATCAATCAGAGCACATTGTTGCAGCTCCTCTCTTCCCAGTCTGTCAGTATCGCTTTGTTTAGTTCCTGTCTCTATGAAGGCCCTCTTCTAGAAAGCACAATGTCAAATACGTAAAGAAATAGTGTTTTTTTTTTTTTAACATTCAAGCATGAAAATCTAATCTAGTAAACCCCAAAAACAAAATCAAGACTTTGTAAAAGGGCATAAACAGATCTAAGCATGCTAGAAAATACAAACATTAGACCAGTGAGAAAACTACAAGTGATGAATCTGAGGGTTTATTGGTAAAAATATTGCACAAAGCACTGACAGCGTAGCAGTCTACACAAACATAAACCCTTTTTGTAGTTCAGAGGACACTTAATTATAATCGCTTACAAGATAATTAGTTACAGTACAGTATTTCTAACAGTAAAGTTCACGTGTGTCACGTATAGTACTGCATTATAGTGCACAAAACAAGGGCTAGTCTCACAATGGTGGTGGGAAAAGGCGTTAAATCATTTTAATCTGCTTTATTATGACAAAAATATATAATGGATACACATACAATAATAATTTCTGCATTAGAAAAATAACCTTCACTCTAGATAAATTACCAAAAAACCTATTTAACGAATAGAGTAAAGGCTGGATCTTCAGTTAGTGTCTTCCAGGGATGTACATCTAATATTAATAAGCTTACAGTGTTTTACACACTCACATTTCTGCGGTACACATTATTGCACATTACAAACTAGCCATGCATCACAGAAAGTATATGTACAAAAGCACAGAATTAATACTCCTTACACAAGAGTCCAGTTACACGGACCCCTGCTCCAAATGTTTTAATACAGAGAGAATAATTGTCCTTGATAATGTAAAACTGTTTCCTCAAGGGAAAATACAAAGTTTTAAGTGAGGTCTCTGAGTTTACAGGGATACTGTGTCTTTTTTGAGTGTGTGACAGGTTGTATTTGTGCTCTGTGAGCATGTGTGTGTGTGTGCAGGTATGGAGGCACTCCCCTAAACGTAAGTATTTCAGAGCGGTGCGGGTCGGTGGCCAGCTGTCTTGCCAACACTCTTGACCAGAGCAGAGCAACAGGACCTGCCCACAGAAAGCTGCTAGTGGCTGGGTGAAAGGTCACAGACCTGTAGCCAGCACAAGATACAGAGGCATTTAGCATCGCTTACAAGATATGAATATGTCTAATTTATGTCTAATATATATATATGCATATATGTGTTATTAAACAATAAATCTGTCAGCTTTACCTGTCAAAATCACAAAGTTCCAACGCAGCCAATCACATGACAGAGCAAACACCAGTCTGCAGGTTCTGCCCGTTTCGGTTGGAGCTTCTTTTTGCGTACCTGAAGAATAGAAAGTACATAATTGGAGCGGTTATGGAAAGCAAATCAATTCTCTATGGATAAAAATCAAATCATGTCTCACATTTTCTCTTTAAATATCCTGTTTCACTCAAGAATATTTCAGATTACAGAAGGGGAAAAGGCAGTGTTGTTATTGTACTATCTATCTTTTTTTTCCCCCATTTTAATTTTAGTTAAAGTTGTAGTCATTTTTAGTGTGCTTTTGTCATTTTTATTATTTTATATTTTTCTATTTAGCTTTAATTTTTTATTTCTGTTTTAGTCATTTTAGCACTTAACATTATTTAAGTTAGTTGCAAAGGCAACATTTCTATTTTTTAAGTTTCATCTACTATTTATTTATTATTTTATTTCTGCTCTATTTTAATTAATGAAGTTTTAAAAAGTTTTAGTTAACAATAACAACACTGAAAATTGGTTATAAATATCACATTAAATTTAAATCTTGTTCTAACAGCTTTTGGCAAACTAAAACACTCATGATATCCACTAATAATGTAATGTTCGGTTTCTTGCACTGAAAACATCATAATTTAGTTTTACATGACAATTCACCTTTTCTCTGACCTTTAGAATTAAAGGTCCAATGTGTAATATTTAGGAGGATCTATTGACAGAAATGCAAAATAATATACATAACTATGTTTTCAGTGGTGTATAAACACCTTACATAATGAACCATTGTGTTTTTATTACCTTAGAATGGCCCATTTCTGTCTCATATACTGTGGGTCCCTTTACATGGAAGTCGCCATTTTGCGCTGCCATTTATCTACAGTAGCCCTAAACGGACAAACTGCTCATTGCTTGACTCGCTACTCTCTGCTGTCTCAGACGACAACATCTTTGTCCTGTGTCGGCCACCGTAGCTTCTCTATGTGCTTTGAAAGGGAGGGGTGAGCAGTGGACTGAGCCATTGGTTGCAATTTGCAACCTCACCACTAGATGCTGCTAAAATTTCCACACTGCACCTTTAAGAGGTCATTTTTCGCCACTCTACCTTTAAGATGTAAATGACCTCTATCATGAACCATTGTGTTTTTATTACCTTAGAATGATCCATTTCTATCTACATACACTGTAGATCTCCTTATATGGAAGTCGCCATTTTGCTCCGCCATGTTTCTACAGTAGCCCTAAACGGACAAACTGCTCATTGCTTGACTAGCTACTCTGTTCTGTCTCAGACGATGACATCTTATGTGCTTCGAAAGGGAGGGGTAAGCGGTGGACTGAGCCGCTGGTCGCATTTCGCAACCTCACCACTAGATGCCGCTAAAAATGACACACTGCACCTTTAAGAGGTCAGTTTTCGCCACTGTACCTTTAAGATGTAAATTACCTCTATCATGATTGGCTAGCCTTCTCGAATGTGGAATGAGTAACTATGCCCACACTGAGGGGGTGTTTACATGACAGCATTTTCAACTAAAAATGCTTTTTAACTAAAAAAATTTTATGCATTTTGTCCATTTATTTACACGAAAACAGCGTTTTTTGGGCTTGAAAATGCAAACTTTTGAAAACAGCTTTCAAAGTGCATGTTTTTGGTAAGTGGTAAGTGTTTATAGGTAAGTGTTTCTTTACAAAGTGACATCGCCAACTACTGGCCTGGCAGCAGAATACAGCGCTTTTAGTCGTTTTTGCAGATCCCTGTGAACGGGGATCATTTTGACAGCGTTGTCGTCTGTAAATGGAAAAAAAAAAAAAAAAAAAAAAAAAAAACAGGAAAAAAAATTCTGTTTTTAGTACATTATTGTCGTGTAAATGTGTCCTGAGTTGCTAAAAAACTGTTCTTAGTTAGTCTAGCTAGCTGATTTAAGCATTTTTTTTCAGGAACAGTATGTAAACATAGGAGGTCATGTTAATGTGCTCATCATGGTTTCTGAATAACATTTTCAGAGCTTAGTTTCATGTTTAGAGTGTTAGAGTTTTATTTATTTAGAGTTTTCATGACATGACCTTTAAACACAAACACTTACCCATTTAGATCAGCTGGCTCCGAGTGATACACATGTTTGCCCTTCTCTGCAATGGTGAGGGTCCCAACATGGGTGGTCTCGCTGTGACTGACCCGGACCGGGTGGTACTGACTCTTCGACTCTGTGGAGCTGGACGGCACGTTCATTTGATTACTGGGCACACTGCCGTTTTGTTTGGGGGTCTCTGCGAACAGCTTCTTGTGCACGGATTCAGGTGTGGATGTTGCGATGACCTTGATCTCAGGCACAGTTGGAGGGATCTGCTTCAGACAGGTCTGAGAGTGGGCCAGCTGCAGCTTCTTCATCTGACGAATGGCCACTGTAGCGTTGAAGGCTTGCTGGAATGACAAGATCATGATTTCAGATAGTCAGTATAGTGCAGGAAAGAACTGAAGCTAATAGACAGTTTCAGTTATGTTTTAGTATCGAATCACACTTTGATTGTATATTGAAACAAGAAGTAAAATGAAAAACAATCAAATGAATTTTTCTGTATGAATAAAAGACATGGGTGATCTACTACATTTGCCAAAATGTGCAGCATGCAGTATACAAAATGAGTACTGTTTTCTCATAATGCAGTGCATTTCCATTACCAGTGTGACAGTTTTTCTTGATCTTTTCTGATTTGGTCAAAAAAAAAACAAAAAAAAAACTAAGTACTCCTTTAGGTGTCTCAAAGCATAAATCAGATTGCTGAAACTAACTAAAACTGGTCTGTTCCGGATATTCACACAGATGGAGCAATTATAGGCAAGACGGATGACCAAACCAACGACTTAAATTGTGTAATCAGACCAGGGATCGTTTGAAAAACCCAACTGAGACTAAACCCCATGAGACAAACACCAAACAGAGAATACACTGAGTTATGAAACATGACCTTACCTTCCACTTGGACTTGGCAAAGTTTTTCTGGATCTGCTCACTGACGGAATTGTAGATGTCCTGACTCCGGGCCGTCTTTCCTATAATCCTAGAGGACAAAGCTGGATTTAAAACCAGAGCTGGTGGAAAACAGAAGGATTTCGTTTCCTCTTTTAACCAGGCTTTAAGACAGGAAGAAGTTTAGTCCAGTTTAATCTAACAACGGTCGATCTTATATGTGATTTGTGGGTTTTGTTTCTCCTGCAATGAGATTAAATGGAGAGCAAAGATCTCAATACAAACTCAATATTTCTCATCAAATTAAGAGAGAGTTATTTTAGTATTATTGTGATACTATTATAGTTTTTTTAATAGTGAAAATCTTTTGAATAATTACTTAAATAATTTTTATATTCTCAGTTTTTATTAAGTTTTAGTAATTTTGCTGTTTTGTAATTTTTATTAGTTTTTGTGTTTTTAATATTTACTTTTAGCTTTATTTTATGAACTTATTTTATTTCAGCCTATTGCCAAGTGTAAGTTTTTCATCTAATATTCATATTTTATTTTATTTCTGCTTTATTTGAAGTACTCAAAACAGCTTTTATAGTTTTAGTTAACAGACAACACTGATCTGCCCATATTAATTGTATAGCTGTATACTCTGTATGTCAGCAATGGTTCAAAAAACAAACACTTGTTTTGTTTTATTTCAGAGACATCAGAGAAAATAGATACATAAATTAAACATAGCAGATATTTGTGAAAGAGTTAATTCAACCAAAAATAAAAAATTCTGTCATCAATTACTCACCCTCACATCATTCCAAACACATATGAACACAAATGAAGATATTTTTAATGAAATATGAGAAATTTCTGTCCATCCATTGAAAGTCTTTTCACCCAAAACGTTCATAAAGAGATCATAAAATAAATCCATATGAATTAAGCGGTTTACTCCAAGACCTCTGAAGAGACATGATCATGTTTTATATTGTAGAATGATAAACAGATTTAATTTAGGCTTTTATTCACATAAACATTGATCAGCGAACGTACATTGTGCATTCAAATTTGGTAAATGGAAGCTCAAGCATGAGAACCAATTAGATTAATTCTCATGCATCAAGCAAGTACGGAACAACACAAGGGAGAGTATCTGATGACAGAATTTTCATTTTGGGGTGAACTAACCCTTTAAGGCTTTGAAAGAGCAACGTCTGAGCAATAAAAGTGTCCTACGTTCACTCACCAGGGGTGTCTGAGAGCCTGTTCTGTATCATACCGCATCTTAGGATTCTTCTGCATCATGTTGCGGATGAAGTCCTTTGCTAGAGGGATAATTATACATGAGGTTAAGGGCTTCTAGTTACAGGTGTGTTTTACAGAATTATAAGAGAGGTTTAGATCAATAATGAATGGCTGTATTGGATGCTAACCAGAGTCAGAGATTTCATCCCAGAAGGGCGAGTCAAACTCATACTGCGCCTTCATGATTTTAGAAAACAGACGAGTCTCGGTTTCTTCGTAGAAAGGAGGATATCCACAGAGACTGTGAAGATAAAGCAAAATAAATGGTAACACTTTATTCTGATAGTCCACTTTAGACTTTAGATTAACTATAAATAACTTTGCAACTATGTCAACTAGCAGTCATTAGACTATTAATTAAGCAGTATTAGTATTAGACTGTCTGCTGAACAGACATTCTGCAGACTATAAGTAACTGTGCAAGTACATGTCAACTTATTCTTCTACTAATACTCTAATGAGAGTTGGTTGACATCTATACTCTAAAAATGCTGGGCTAAAAACAACCCAAGTTGGGTTGAAAATGGACAAACCCGAGCATTTGGCTTGTTTAAACCCAGCTGTTGGGTTAAATGTTTGCTCAAACTGCTGGGTAGTTTTATTTAACTCAATTACTGTATTGCTTGCTTAAAATGAACCCAAAGTATGTTGGAAATTAAATTTTTTTTTAAACATTTTTAATGAATAATAATTAAACAATAATCATTTATTAAACTGCTTATTAATAAATGTTCACCTTTTGATTATTATTGTTGCCATTAGTAATTATGTGTCTGATTTTTGGGTTCATTTTAAGCCAGCCATATAGTAATTTTTAAACAATAGTTGGGTTAAATAAAACTGCCCAGCAGGTTGGGCAAACATTTAACCCAACCACTGGGTTAAAACAATCCGATCACTGAGTTTGTCCTTTTTCAACCCAACTTGGGTTGTTTTTTTACCCAGCATGTTTAGAGTGTAGTTGCAAACTAATGAGAGTTAGGTGACAAGTAGTTGCAAAGTTACTTACAGTTAGCAGAATGTCTAAAGTGGACTACTGAATTAAAGTTTAACCAAATAAATGAATGAAAACTTAGATTTCCACCAGGGGGCGCCTTCTATCTAAGAGACCTACATTGTACTGTGTATTCTGCATGACATTAAACAGCACGGATAAATGGCCTCGTTCTGACTCAATCTGCTAATCTGTCAGTTTTGACAAACAGTAAGCTTTAAGTTTCCAAATTAAGACCCTGGCATCTGTTTATCACTCTCTGTAAATAACAGTGCTGTTTACAGTCCAACTCAGAATTCGTATTTGGTGCAAAATTGGTTTCTTAGAAATGACATTCCTGCTAGGGAGGGACTTACAGGATGTAGGTGATAACTCCAATAGACCAGCAGTCAACAGCTTTGCTGTAAGGTTTCTGAGCCAAAACTTCAGGGGCTGTGAGGGAATACAAGCACATGATATTAAAATCAACCTCGTTTATTATTTTCTTAAATGTCTCTGGTTTTATAGTGCAAGATTCATCAGTACATGTTATTCTAAAAAATGACTGTTTTTATCTGTGTTGTTGTTGACTAAAACTAACTTCAAAACGTGCATCTGCAGTGCAGTATTATAAAATAATTTTAACCAATACTATTACAATGCCCTTTTTTATGATCCCAATGGATAAAATTCACGTCTCACCAAAGAGTATTTATCACTGAACATTGGGGGTGTGACAAGACAGGTAGCTCACGAGACGGGACAAGACACGAGATTGGGTCCACGAGAACGAGACGAGACAATATTTTTACACAGTATTTTTAAGAAATCCTCAATGACGAAATACATGACTAGAAAAATAGTCTGCAGGTGCATTTGAAATAACTAATCATATTGTAATAAATATCATTTCAGTTCTACTTTCTGAGTATGAATTATCATATGCAGTAAAAGACAACAGTCCTCAAGCATTGTTAAAGGTTTTTCCACAAACTCAACTGACTGGCTTCTCTCCTGAATGATTTCATATGAGAACTTTTGACCTCCTAACTGAACTCCTTTCCACAAATTTATCATAGAAATAAAAACAGTATAAATAAAAATGAATAACAAACTATTTGTAAACAATAAGTGCAACCTTAATGTACTCTCTCAATATTCAAAGTGCAAATAGAGACCAAATTTTTCTTCAAGCATGATGCAGAGCTAAGAGATGGTTACAACTACACAGCCCAGCCTAAGATAGCTTTCATATTGGGAGATATTTGCATGCATCAGGGAGCCGCTTTCAAAATGAGGGGTATTGAAATAGCGTTGGAATGACCGCTCACGTTTTACTTTTGCTTTCGATTTTGTGATCGTGCATACTTTGTGAATAGGGAGTGGCGGTGCTGAGCGCACATTCTACAATATAAGACATTTGTGAGACGCTTTAAGGCTCTGTTGTCCAACGAATCCGCCGCCATGGTCTCGTCAGTCATCTCATCACTTAAGCCAAGGACACACTTAACCATTACAAGGCCGATTATGAATGTAATTTGATACTTACGACTGATCATGGCCAAACGCACCGAGCCAGAGCCAGTTGCGTTCAGTCGGTGTTTAAAGTCAGCATTTAAAATCACATAGTGTGTTGAGTGTCTCAGCTAGTCGTTAAGTGTGTCCCCAGCTTTACTCTTGTCACGTGATCAGTGAAATCTGATTCCTGCTGCACTACGTATGACTCTGCTGCTCGTGTCGGGATCGAAGCGACCGTTATTCAACTGAATTAAATGGCTTTTCACCTCGACGAGAAATCTTGTCACATTTTAATCTCGCGAGATCTCATGGCACACCCCTACTTAATATTGTGCATCACTCAGAGAAACATAACATTACAAAAGTTAAATGTGTTGTGACTGCAGTTTCATGAATCAAAAACCATCTGCCTTTTAGGTTACAGACTGAGATTTCTCTTGTGCTTTGACATTCACTGAATGTCAAAAACTTCATTTCATCTAATTTATCTTTCTCACCGACATATCCTGGAGTCCCACAGGCCGTGGACATGATGCCATGGTCTTCCATCTTAGAGAGGCCGAAATCACTGATCATGATCTTAGAGTTTTCATCAGGGCTGTAGTAGAGCAGATTCTCTGGCTGCAGAGAGAATACAGATCCAGACAGCTCAAAGTTTTGTGGCTTTAAGTCCATGTCTGTTGATTTCATCTATATATACATATGTATATCTACAGTATATATTGATATATGCATATGTTTGTGTGAATGTGGCGTCTCTGTACCTTGAGATCACGATGTACTATGCCGTTTTTGTGCAGGTAGCTGACTGCCTCCAGCACCTGTTTGATAACCTGACTAGCATCCAACTCTGAGAACATGCCCCGGTCCAGGATCCGGTCAAACAGCTCACCGCCTGAAACTCTGACGGGATATACGAGCAATTTAACAACATGCCATAAAAACACAAAGAGATTTAAAGTAGCTTCAGTGGGCAGTAATACATACAGCTGCATGACTAAGTAGTAATGTGTCCGACTTTCATAGAAATCCTCCAAGCAAACCACATTGTCGTGTTTGATCCTATATGACAACAAATGAAGAAGTTAGTATGAAGAAATAGAGTTATGCTGTTTTAAAATCAGATAAATGTTGTTTCAAATGCATTTACAATATGGAAGCTTGTTTCTGCCACAGAATAAAACAATAAAAAAGGTCATTGTTACTTGATCGCTCGTGTTTCTGACTTTTTTTCTCAGAATTGAGAGATTATCCCTCACAATTTGGATTTATAACTCGGAATTTGCGAGTTTATATTTCACAATTGCAAGAAAAAGTCAGAAAAGTTTTTTATTTGCTTTTTTTCTTTATCCCACAATTGCACTCTATAAAGCCAAGATTATAAAATATTTGTGAGTTTATATTGCAATTCAGACTTTTTATTTTCTCAGAAATGCGAGTTTATATCCCCGAATTGCAAAATAAAATTGTGATCTCGCAATTCAGACGTTATAACTCGCAATTATCTCAAAATTCTGTGAAAAATAGCCTGAATTATGTGATTATATCTCACAATTTCAATTTTGTAACTCGTAATTTGTGAGTTCATATTTCACAATTCTGAGAAAAAGTCAGAACTACGAGATATAAACTCTCAATTGTGAGAAAAAGTTCAGAAATGTTTGTGGGGGGGCCTTTTTTTCCTCAGAATTGCACGTTTTTAATCCCACAATTGCGAGTTAAGCCCAAATTATAAAATATATACAAGTTTATATCACAATTCTGACATTCCCCTCAGAAATGCAAGTTTATATCCCTCAATTGCAAGTTATAAAATCCAAATCGCAGGATTTAAACTCGCAACTGCGAGAAAAAGTTAAAAATATGATCTCGCAGTTCAGAATTTATAACTCGGAATTACAAGTTTATATCTCAAGATTCTGTATATAGTCTGAATTGTGTGATATAAACTCACAGTTATAAGTTATTAAGTCAGAATTGCAAGATATAAACTCGCAATTGCGGGGAAAAAAAGTCAGAATTGTGAGATAAAAAGTCGCAATTACCATTTTTTATTCCGTGGCGGAAACAATCTTTCATAATTTCCATAATTCCAAAAAGATAATTGTGACTTTTAATTTCACATTTCTGATTTTTTTTCTCTCAGAATTGTGAAATACAAAGTAGCAAATTGCGAGTTATAAAGTCTAAATTGTGACAAACTCACAATCATGAGAAAAAGTTATATAAAAGAGATATAAACACATAATTGCGAGAAAAAAATGTATCCCACAATAGCGAGCCTAAATTATAAAACATATGTGCAATATTGCATATCGCAATTTGAAACATTTTTCCCCCAAGAAATGTGAGTTTATATCCCTCAACTGCAAATTATAAAGTACAAATTGCAAAATATGACTCACAATTGGGAGCTTTAAAATTGTGATCTCGCTATTCAGACTTTATAACTCGTAATTGCGAGGTTATATCTCAAAATTCGGTGAAAAATAGTCTGAATTGTGTGACAAACTCACAATTATGAGAAAAAATTTAGAACTGTGAGATAAGTCGCAATTGTCCTACGATTGGTTTGAATTTCTATTTTAGTTTCAATCTCTATTTTCTTTCCATTTCTACTTCCCATTTCAGTTTCATTGCATAGCTAACAGTATTCTGTTTAAAGCTTAAGACTTTTATATCACGGTCAGTTTCGTTCTTACTTCCGCAACACAGCGATTTCGTTCTCCAGGTTGATGTCCCTTTTGTTTTTCTTCTTTACACACTTCATAGCAAAAAGCTTCCCTGTTTTCCTCTCCTTCACCATGAAGACCTCTGAGAACGCTCCCCTAGAGAAAGTAAAGAAAGAAAGATGGGGGTAAGGTCATATGTGCAATTACCTGGGATTATGTTTTTCTGAGAGAGAGCATGATCCTGGTTTATGTAATGCACGTGCCCCTGAGAGTAAAGCAGGTTTTAATGAAGGCAAGAATGCGACCTTTTAAACCCTGCAGAGACCTCCGCGCCACACTGCAAGCCATTTATTTATTAACAGCAAGAAATGCTTGTACCGTTGCCAGCATGGGAAAGAGGCCAGGGCTCTGGCTAGTAATGTGTGAAGCAATTACTATTAGTGCAAAAAACATATCAATATACTAAAGGTCTGGACAATAAAAAAAATCCTGTAGACCTGGGGCAGAAAGAAAATGCCTAGCAACACCTTAGCAACCACTCAGAACCAGTGTTACTTTAGAACTATTTGTATACTGTTACAGTTTCTATTAATATTTTAAATTAGCTTTTATTTTTATACTTTGTTTTTATTTTAATTTTAGATTAAGTTTTAGTCACTTTTGTTTGTCATTTTTATTTTATTATTGGCTAAATTTAATTTTTATTTCCATTCTAATTTTAGTTTAGTTTGAGTTTTGATTTATTTCCAGTTAGCAATTTTAGTGCAAACTTATTGCAGTCTAATTTTCGTTTGAAGTTTCTCATCTAATACTCATTTCAGCTTTATTTCAATTAACAGAAATGTTTTTAATAGTTTTAGATTCAGTTGTGGTTAACAATAAAAACCAGAAAACCTTAGCACCTACCTAGCAACACCCTAACAACCACTTAGAACAATTTAGAAACAGTGTAGCAACACCGTAGCAAACACTCAGAATACTTTAGCAATAGCAAATGCTTAGCAATACCCTAATGAGGAAAAATTGACTCATAGTGCAGACAATATTTTTTTCTGAATTTACAAACGAACTACAAAAACTGATCATTTAAACGATCAGTAAAATATTTCTTTTTAATGTCTGGTGGTGGTAGGGGCTTTGGAAGATCACCTAAAGGGCTTGATTTTCTTTTCTCCATGCTCTCCTCACCTGCAACCTGGAATAGCTGTCCTGGGATGAGGATTACATGTGAAATCCCTTACCTGGCTAACGCTAATGGCTCCGGTATCCAGGTAAACACAGGCCTGCAACCAGGTCACCTGACACTGTAAGGCCTCCGACGGAAAGAGGCTAGGTTACAATTAGCATGGGATTGGTTGAATAAGACAGTCTTATCCAGGCTATAAAGAACAGCTGCTTAGATTACATATGGTATCACTAGTACTGGTTTACCTGCTGCAAATCTTCATATTATTCATGTAATACTCTTATCATTGTTTAATACGCTGAAAGTTCTGTTTTTAATCACCATCTTCGTGTTAATTCGTTTAAAAAGATCAGACGAAGAAAAAATTACCTGAGAAGTAACTATAAAATGCAGTATGAAATATTGACCGCTAGTGGTTGAAATGTGTACTGCAGCCCAAATTCAAGCTATTGAAAAGAGTTGTTTCCCGCGCCCCCTCCTCCTCCTCAGACTCGCGCGTTGCCAAATTGAGGACACGGGAACGAGCGCAATTGACAATGGAAGGCGACGAGCCGTACACTGTAAGTTAATGAGTTGATATGAGTTTAATATGTCTCTGGACAGATGGATGGTGAGGCTTTTTAGGTTGGGTAGAATCAGAGCCGTTGAAAACAAACGGCTCCGGGTAGAATATATCTGATCTCTGACCCATTTCATTTGCTTGCGTCCATGGCTGCAATGTTTGCCAACGGCAACCCAGGGGTGTAGCAATACTATTGGGTGAACTGGCAGTGGGCGGGATCACACAGACCAAAACAACAACAGACATTCAGACACCAAACGCACATTACGAAATAAAATAACTGGCTGTAAAATAGTTTTTCGAAAAAAGTTAGCTATGTGAACTTAGCATGTTTCCTAAATGTCTGCAAACATATTATAGAATTTTTATGCTTTAGTAGAGTAAAAAAAAAAAAATTACATACAGCACCTTTAAAGTCACAAATCAAAATGGACAATTCTTATTTTTCATAAAATATTGCAGTATTTCTTACTACTGAGAAGTACTGGGATTAAAGTTTTTAGTTGGGATATAAACACTGATATCCAAGGTAGCGATCATAATAGAGCAAATCACTTTTTGAAAATAATTTGGCGCTTCAAATAACGGTTGTATTGATTACATCGTTACGCCACTAGTTGGCGACAAATGACTATTCGTTCAAAATGGCTGATCCATCCAGTAGTGAAACAAGTTTTTACGAGCGAGTCATCGAATCATTCATTGAAACCGTTTTAATAATAATAAAATAATTCATACAAATTAATAAAACACTGCAGCAATTAATATTTTGTCAGAACCTCTAGTAAATTTACATGTTATTTTGTTTAGTTGTCTGTCCAGAATAGTGGGAGAATTATGATCTCTATATTTTGAAACAAACAAACAAAAAAGGCTAAAAAAAATTAGGCTAAATCTAACTAAATGTTCTATTATTTTTAACTGAATACAGTATTTTAATAACATTTAGCTACTACTTAAAATATAGTGCCATAAATAGATATTTTTAAATGTATAATATACTTTTTTTTTGCAGTGTAGATATATATATATATATATTTAATATAGGACTGAATTCATAATGCTTAAATGACGCCTGTTACAAAAGAAGTGCTACATCACACATGGCTTCCGACAATAAATCTCGTCCTCCCACGCACACGAAACACGTCTCCCTGACACTGCCCTCATCCATCACATATTCCCACAACACCTTTTACCTGTATTGAATGCAAGAGCTCAGAGTGAATACGGTCATGAGTGAATAATCCTTTCAAAAAAAGTCCCGAATTCATTAAATACTGTAGATTTTAATGAAATGCATGAATTATTAAATGAAATAAAAACTAAATACAGCTCAAACTGAAGGTCAGTGCACACAATGTGCCCAAAGGCAGAAAAAACTGCAATTGAAATACATAAAAACATGAATTATCATCACAGAATCTCTGGCTCAAGCCAATTTTAGATGTCATACTTCATCCTGATGGGTGTTAACTCCAGTAGAAGCCTGCTAAGGGATTGTGGGAGTTTAATTCAGGTTGTTTTTGTCAGAGGAAACCACTGTGCTCAACTCCCCACGGCCCAGTATGCCCCACTGGTGCCAGTAACACCCACAGGCAAGGGCAGGTCGTGACAGAGCTCTCTAGATGAAGTAGTTTATGCTTGAAAGTATAGCTGAAACTAGATCATTATCTCACTTTATGACCTGTATGGATTGTATTTATTGTTTTTTAATTCACACCTTGTTTTTGAATTGAATATGGTCTCAAGCTGGGTTATTATTATAACTGAAACTAAAACTAAAACCCTAAAAAAACATTTTCCTTACTTGAAATAAAACAACACTGAACTGAAGTAAAATATATATATATATAAAAAAATATATATATTTTTTAATCTAATTGCCAAAGCAACATTTCCCATTTTAATTTAGTTTAACTTGAAAAACGTGTTTATTTTATACTTGGCTCACGAGACGAGACAATATTTTAACACTATTTTTTAGAAATCTTCAATGATGAAATGTGTGACTTGGAAAAACAGTTTTTTATTCGTCTGAAAGTCACAAAATGCAAAACAATGCAGGTGTGTTTTGAAATGTTTTTACTAATCTAGGGCTGTCACTAACAGTTATTTTGGTAATCAAGTCATCAGTTGATTATTTTGATAATTAATCGTATTTTTGTTTTGTTAATAAAGTGAATAATAGCCTTTAAAATAAATTTCAATTACAAGACATATATCTTTTAAAGACCGATTTCTTAAAATGAGCCAGAAATCTCATTCCAGTTTTATTCCTATCTATATTCTGATTCTGATTTTTTTCCAGAGGGGTTTGTTCAGATATCATTTGCCGGTAACACTTTAGTTTTGGGTTCAACTCTCACTATTAACTATTTGCTTATTAGCATGCATATTACAAGGATATTATTGGCTGTTTATTAGTACTTATAAAGCATATATGAATGCCTTATTCTGCATGACAATTCCCATATTCCCATAATCCTGCCCAATACCTAAATTTACACTATGTGCTGGGTTAAAAACAACCCAAGTTGGGTTAAAAATGGACAAACCCAGTGAATGGGTTATTTTAACCAAGCAGTTGGGTTAAATGTTTGCCCAATGTGTTGGGCAGTTTTAACTATTGTTTAAAATGACTATATGGCTGCCTTAAAATGAACCCAAAATAGGTTGGAAATGAAAAATCAGACACATAATTACTAGAGGCAACAATAATAATCAAAAGGTGAGCATTTATTAATAAACAATTTAATAAATGTTTATTTTTAAAAATATTATTCATTATTAAACATTTAAATGTAAATTTCCAACATATTTTAAGCAAGCAATACTGTAATTTTTTTAAATAATAGTTGAATTAAATAAAACTGCCCAGCAGGTTGGGCAAACATTTAACCCAACTGCTGGGTTAAAACAGCCCATTCATATTACACAACATTTTATTCCTTAAAACCATTTTTTCCTGACTGTTATGGAGTGATCAAAAGAGATTTCCAAAATCCCCTCAGTAAAAACATTTGATTCTAATAATAAGTAAACAAATCAAAACAAGAATTATAAACCTGGATTTACTCAGTGTTCAGATTTCTGATCTGGAAATGTATGCAAATTAGAGCATATTTAATTAGATAATGTCTCAGCAACATTTCAGAAAACGTGTAATGCAAAAAATGTTTGCAATTCTTAATGTAATCAATCAACTGTGGAAGTATAGTGATATCTATTAGATACATTTTTTTTTTACCATATTTTCTTGCCTTAATTGATGAAAATAATCAGGCATAATAATTTACACACAAAAAAAATCATCATTAGCGTAATAGAAAGCACATTGCAGGCCATGCCCGGTAGATTATCACAAAGCTGTCTCCATCCCGTTAGCTGTTCCCTGGCGTCTGTGATCCCTGTTGTTGTCTGCCAAAGCAAACCTATGCTTTACCCTTGAATCACCTACAGACACAGGTTGACCTGAATACTACAAACTCCACTGAATAAAACTCACACCCTCAACAAGCAACATCAGCCAATCAAATGAAGACTATGACTTTTGGATCACACCTTAGCTGATTATTTAGTTACAAACGTCCGTAAAACATGTATCGAAATGAACGTCCGCAATAATGTTTCTGATCTCATAGTGTCTGTGTTTCAACCTTGACGAAACATTATTCTGCTTAGTGATCGCTGTAGAGTCAGCAAAGACAGTGTACATCTGCTCATGTCTGCTGAGCTCACGGTCTAGTCAGCAATGACATCGCTACTGGTTCAGGACAACAGGGCCGGATCATTGCTGTCTGGTTTACAGTCTGAGACCCATTAAGTAGCTCAGATGGGATAATCAATATAAGTTTACAGATTTAAAGTTTATTCATAATCTAAATAATAATTCTTTCTTTCTTTTTTTTCTTTTTTTTCCAAGATGAAATGTGTAGCATCATTAAACAGACTACAAAAAAAGTTTTTATACTAAACTTTTTCCTGAACATTTCTCCTAGAGCTGATTAATCATTAAAAGATCACAGTCTCGATTTAAACACCCACACCATCTCAAAGTTGGGTAATCACTCTGGGTCAATCCTTTACCGGACACTTTGGGTGAGGAAAAGCTTTCTGGAAAATGTCTCTAACACATTTAAAATATTCCGAAAAAATACAAACTTTGAGGTTTGCACTATAAACTACAATTTAGCACAGTATTTGTTTTTTAAATCTAAAAATTATTTTATTATCAGCTTGTATCACTTCGTTACAATAAAATACCACTTGAGACATAAATTCTGTCAGTATTTACCTCCAAAATAAAATATCCTATTGAGAAAACTATGTTTATAAAACCATTCACAGCTTTTACAATGAATAATAAGAGGAGCTAAATTTGTACTTACGTTCCAAGCACATCCATGAATTCAAACACATCCTGGATGTTATCCGTGCTCTTTTTCCAATCATAGTCGCCTTCCTTTCGCCCCATTTCTGTGTGAGCTTCTACAGGGATTTCTGGCAAGGACAAAAAAAAAAAAGAAACCTCTTCATAAAGTGACCAACAAAGACCTACGTCTGTGACAATCTGTTCTGAAAAAAGTGAGAAATAAATCAATGTACCTTTATTTGCAGCTAAAACAATCCCTAATAGTCCAGGAGCCATGAGGCCTGATTCCTAATATAAATCCAGTTAGAATTCTAAATCTAGATGAAACATCAAAAACGCCTTTGCATCCTTTAAGGTTCCAGGTGCAAAGCAGAAACCAGGTCAAATCTCATGATCATTATCATCTACTGACGGACAGTCGATGGCTTCAGTCTTGACTGATGTGTGTTTATCTAACAGCCTGTTTTAGTGTGTCACTGACCTGCGCTGAACTCCTGAAAAATTCCACAGCTCCTTATTGGCTGTCCTACATAGCTTTAAGATGGTTGTCAGAAAACACTAATCAGGTTTTGGCTGGTCATTGTACAGACAGGTAGATGTGCGTCTTAATACTTATGGAGTTTAGTCAATTTTTGTGAAATATCTATAAATACCTCTGGTTCTATTTTAACTTAAATATATCTAGAGTTGCATTCATGCACAGACATGCAACTAGACCTTCACCTGTGCAAACCCAACACAAAGGTGCCCACATGCCTCTAAAACGACTTTATCAAATACACCCAATCATTTAAGTGACTGGATGTATTTGATAAAGTCATCATCTTCAACAAAACACATCTGTACAACCCATCCACTGCACACAAAGACAGCAGAAATTGCTCAATTTCACCATGTCTACTGTGTTTATTTCCGAGGTTTCTTCATAATAGGTGTTCAAATATACATGCAATCCAATAGATTTGACTTCCAACATAAAAAGACTTCTCTGGGATTAGCAGTACAGGGTAAATTCTGGTAAGTCTTGCTCTCATTCCACTTATATAACGGGTTAAAGACTCTTGATCTTCTGAGTTGACCTTAAAACAAGTCACCCCCTGAGTTCACAAGGTCAATTGTAATTTATAGGTTCAACAGCCAAAAATATCACTTATTTTGGCACTAAGAGTGTCATTAAGTACAATGAGGTGCAAAAATAGAATGGAGTAATTTTTAGACTATTAGCAGACCAGTAATAGACAAATTAGGTAACAAGAGAAAAGGATTATCCAAGTATGAGTCAAGAATGGACTGCAGGTCTCAAAAAAAAAACCCCACCATGGTTGCATGCAGTCATTATCACCAATACTGTAACAGACAATACCCTTGTAAAATTATGATACTGAATGATTAATAAAATATATAGGGCTGACGGTAAAAAATAACTCATTAACTTTTTAACGCATTTAACACACTTGCCCCGCCCCAGACCTATGTAGTTAATCTGGCATTACATACAGTTGATTGATGACGAATATGATGCAGGGCAACAACTCACTGCACGATGAAGCCAATAGAATGCAGTCAGAAAGCCCCTAAAATTAAAAATATGGGGGCAAAAATGCCCCTGTTTGAGTTTTTGTCTCATATTTAGATCATATTAGCAATATCATACAAGACAAACAAGTGCAATATTACACAAGTGTTTTTGTCCCAAATCTTTTGTTTCGAATCAGAGGTTCGCAGTGCCAAAGTCACGTGATTTCAGTAAACGAGGCTTTGTTACGTCATAAGTGTTTCGAAATTTCAATGGTTCACAGTTTACTTTGGCAGTTTAATACACGCTCCGAACCACTGATTCGAAACAAAAGATTCGTAAAGCTTCAAAGCTTCATGAAGCAGTGTTTTGAAATCGCCCATCACTAGATATTGTTGAATAAAGTCCTTATTTTGTTTTTCTGGTGCACAAAAAGTATTTTCATCGCTTCATAACATTAAGGTTGAACCAATGTAGTCACATGAACTTAAAATGTCTCTTTAGTAGCTTTCTGGGCATTGAAAGTGTAAATTAACTTGCTTTCAATGCAGGCCTCACTGAGCCATCGGATTTCATCAAAAATATCTTAATTTGTGTTCTGAAGATGAACAAAGGTCTTATGGGTTTGGAACGACTTGAGGGTGAGTAATTAATGACAGAAAATGACCATTTTTGGGTGAACTAACCCTTTAATATTGTGTTATTTTAGACACAATATTCTCTATTTTGTTCAATTTTGCTAATAAAATTTTTTAAAAACAAAGCAAAACTGAAATCAATGATTCAGTGGACCATTCATAAGTGGCGCTACACAGACCTATCGGTGTATGACATCAAAGAACAACTAGAGTGATTCAAAAGCAAACAGCCGTCTGCGCTCTAATCGCTCTCGCGGTACTTTACTACTTTAAATTTGATGTCATACATGTCATCATCGGTCTGTGTAGCGGTCCAAAAAGCCTGAAGAAAACCATTTACTGACTGAATGAATCAGCCCTTTGAATGAATGGAATGAATGAATTAACTATAATCATTAAGATACTTGCTGCCACCTACTGGCAGTTTTAGTTCTTATTTACAGTCTAATTTTATTTAGAAAAAACAATTTCATATTTCCATATTCATTAAAAAAAAAGAAGAAAGTATAGTTTTACTCAACCTCATATTCTGAAAATGTGTAAAATGTCTATGCTGAATCGAATAAAATATTTCTTTCTGAAGCTACTTTTTGTAATGTCTATTTGATGCTTTACACAATAATGGCAATTTCTCAGCCAAAATGAATGTGTGATTAAATTGCGATTAATTATATGAATTAATCGCCACATTATGTAATTAATTAGATTAAACATTTTAATTGCTTGACAGCCCTAATTAATAATTAAAAGTACAAACATTTAAATGAAGATAAAATATTAAATTCATTTATAAATTAAAAATAAATACATTTTATGAAAATGCATCTTCGTTTAAAAAAAATAAATACAATATTTAACAAATGATTAAAATAAAACAGTTTCTTTACTTTTTTCAAAAGGTTCAAAACAAACAAAACCACTCCTAATCACAGTATACTCGCAATTCATTTTAGTATATCACATATTAAAATGCATCTTGCAATGCAAAATAATCAATGCAAAGATGTTGCAGTCTCTCTCTTTGCTCACACTAAAGCACATTCTGCACGTGTCTGGCTTTGTCTTTCTCTTTGCAGCCCCTTTAATGTACAGGGGGTCTGTGTGGACTAACCACTCATATTTCGCTGCTGAGGTCACGAGACCATCATAAACATAAACATGCAGCTCAGCACGGATCATTAAATCAATGTCCTGGTGCAAGATGTCCCACACAGACGATAATTACTTATATTCAAAGTCTTAATCTAATCATACTGTACGTGCACCTTTAAACCACACGCATGTGATCCATTAATAATCTTTCACAGTTTGCATTCTGATGCTGCATGCATACAATAAGCAGAGGCGAGCCAGTTTTTGACCTTACCTTCAGGTCTGTAACTCCAGCACGATTTTTGTCTCTTGCAGAAATTATCAAGGCTCAAGCAAGGACAGCAGTGACAAAGAATGAGATGCGAGGAGAGAGGATGCGGAGCAGATCTCAACGATATAGACATTTGCAACGCGTCCGAAATGCATGTGTATGCAAAAATCTTTCATATGCACCATCATCAGTGTGCACGGGATGAAAAACGAGCATTTAATTATTGCAAATCACTCATTAATCCAAAAGAAGTTGATTTTTTTTTTTTAATTAATTGTTGCGCACACTCGAGCAATACAACTGTCGGATAAAATAATCTATTGAAAAAAACTTTACATTACAATGCCCATGTATTGCATACAAATATAATGGATAATTGCACATTAACATGAGCACTGTAATTTAAAGTGTGACCTGTTTTCGCAGCAGCCTCAGTCTCGTCTCGTCTCTGTGAATGGGACAGAACTCGGCTTTACTCTGGTCAGCGTCCCGTCCATTGACTTACCTAGAGACAAGTGCGCAAAAGATGCCCCGCTCTGACTCTCCTGCCAAAAGCCCGCTGCAGTCTGGACAGATTAAGCTCGTCGAGAGGAGCAAAAATAACCAACAGGTTGGAGATTACACGAGCTGTCAATGAAGGAGGAGCGGCCAGAGGCGGATTCTCAAGGTCTCTTGTAATGACTGTCTTGTGATGTTAGCATATTGCCTTATCAATACCAATATCTAGAGAGCAGGTGATCATCGGGCATATCAAGCTTTAACATTTTGTGACAGCACATGTACACAAAATTGCTTAATTTAAATACTATTTAAAGACTAACTTAAAACAAAGTATTAAAAAAAAAAAAAAAAACTACTTTACTTTGACAAGGTTGTTGGTATTTTAAAAGGTGAATGACCATTTCAGGCTAACAAAAACTTTCGATATAGAAAGTCGGTGCACTCACATTGTTATAAAAGGGAGAAAGTGCAACGCGCAATATGGCGGAATAAGTCCCGCCTTCTAAATAAAAGAGCCAATTGCCAATGGAGCCTTTTCACGGACTGTGATGATGCGTTTTAACGGTTTGCATCGTAAATCTTGCAAAGTTTTTTATATTTACTTTTTTTTTTTTTTTAATTGTATGTATGTACATTTACAAATTACAAAAAAAACTTCTTAACGCTGCTGTGAGGGTGTTTCTAATACAGCGACTATTGGAGTGACGGTAATGTTGACATCTTTCTCTCTTCTGACTGCCGTTATCAATCGATCTCTATTTTTTTCATCTTTTTGAAAGTTGTGAAAACACTGTTGTTGAGTTTTTCTTTTGCTATTTAGGAACATCAAAAATATATAATGTATTCTGTCAATTGACCATTCGTCGGGAGTTTGATTGACAGGCGATCTAACCAATCATAACCCCGAATCCGCCATTTAGCCCGACAAAGCAGTCAGTTTGTTGATTAACGTTGGTGGACTTGAACTTGAAAAAATGGTGTGTAACTTATGCTGTGTTCCGGGCAGGTTTTTGAGCCCGTAAGTCACGACTTCAAACCACGACTCACGACTTTGTAGTGTTCCAGGCAAGTCACGCCAAACTGCCTGAGTATAAACAAACCAGCATGGCTGACCATACGGGGCTTATGCTCATTAACAATTATTTCTATCGCCAAAGGTGCTTACTCCTTGCTTATTTGAGGGAAACGGAGGAGGGAAACGGCGCATAAGGCAAGAGAAGCTGTTATACCTTTCATTTTAAGTTACTTTACCGTGAACTTGCATAAACACCGCATCCGTAGGGGCTCACATTGTTATTTTGCCAGCTATGTGATGTCAGAACCCATAACTGGGAGTATATTGATCTAGTACGGGTTTACGGGTGGGAAGTGACGGGTTTGACTGCTGTTCCAGTGCACTTTCACGGGTAGAAGGTTGGAAAAACACAGGTTATGGGTTGCCTGGAACGCGGCATAATACAACGGCTATGGGAGTGCCGGTAATGTTGACAACTTTCTCTCTTCTGACTGCAGTTATCAATCGATCTCTATTTTTTTCATCTTTTTGAAAGTTGTGAAAACACTGTTGTTGAGTTTTTCTTTTGCTATTTAGGAACACCAAAAATATATAATGTTTTCTGTCAATTGACCATTCATCAGGAGTTTGATTGACAGGCGATCTAACCAATCATAACCCCGAATCCGCCATTCAGCCCAACAAAGCAGTCAGTTTTTGATTAACGTTGGTGGACTTGAACTTGAAAAAATGTGTTTAACTTACTGACGTCTTTCCGCGGTTGAAACAACATTTCTTCTTTTGTTCATTCATGTTTATTTGATGCTATAGTATAAATGAACTAGTAGGAAGAAAAGATCGGTTCACGAGTTGCTTGAACTGAGGCGCCACAGCGATCTTTCACGACACATTAAAGAGCAACAAAACGGTATTTATTGTTTAAACTTCTTTAAAAATTACAAAATTTGACATTTGAGACTTCATATCATTTTTCATCATGTTTCATATCAAAAGTAACCTGCTATGTCTTGTCTGTCCTTAAAATCAGGCGTTAAAAATACACCCTATTAAGGAGACCCCTAAAAGAGACCCGATTCCTGGGGGGACTCGGATTTCTCACCACACCGTAAGAAGCTCCAGTTTTGAGGTTGTGAGGGATAAACCTACATTGTTTTCAATGGCATCGGCTGTAAAAAACTATAGGGTGAGACAAGGATGGTTGTAACACTTGTTGTTTGAGCATCAGTAACTCAGTGGTTGTTTGTGCTATATGTCTCAAATTTCCGTTGTTACCCCACTAGTGGGGCGAGCTGTAACATGGGGATAGATGTAACAATGACAGCTAATTTGCTGAAATTGCATCCACACTATCCAGTTTTTGCACAAAAATTAATGAAGAACAAAGAGAAAACAGATTTTATTGGTGATTTCAAATATAAAAATGTAATCTAAAGCTTGATGAATAGCTTTGGAGAATTTGATGTTTCAAAGAGATAGGAGCTGTACTCGCATGACTGAAATAGCTGCCCGAGAGACTTGCCTTAAAGGGACTTTGCCATTAAAACATGGTGGAATTGGCAATAAAACATTATCTGACATTAAACCAAACTTGATTTTTGCATTTTCTGAAAATGTGAGTGGTGTTTGCATGTGCAAAACTCCTACGCCACTATGCCATGGCATTGCTATGGTTGCTAAGGTATTCAGCACATTGCCAAGTGGATGCTTAAATGGCACAAGTCTGGTTTCTAAAAATGGCTCAGGACTATGAAATTTGTTCACATCCACATTAAATTTCAGTCCATTTAAAAAATGTGCACTGCAGCATGATTCTCCTCAATAAGATGCACAATATAAGTGCAGTCCACTTATTTCTTATTGTAGATTTAATCAAGGTTAAATGTCTTGTTTTACCAGCCTATAACCACTCAACATCTATTTAGACAAACAGATGATAGCAATGTAAGGTGACTTAAAGGATTAGTTCACTTTCAAATAAAATTTTCCTGATAATTTTCTCACCTCCATGTCATACAGATATTCATGTCTTTCTTTCTTCAGTCGAAAAGAAATTAAGGTTTTTGATGAAAACATTCCAGGATTTTTCTCCTTATAATGGACTTTTAATGGCCTCCAAACGGTTGAAGGTCAAAATTATAGTTTCAGTGCAGCTTCAAAGGGCTTTAAACGATACCAGACGAGGAACAAAGGTCTTATCTAGCGAAACGATCGGTCATTTTCGAAATGATGTAAATGTATAAGCTTTATATTTACAAATGATCGCCTTCCAACTGCTTCCGCCAAAACCGTACTTTCGTATTCTTCAAAAAGTTTACGCTGTATGTCCTACGCCTTCCCTATTCAACTTGCGGAACGAACGCAGCGCCAGTTACATTTTTTCCGTAAGTAGAATAGGGAAGGCGTAGGACGTAAAGCGTAAGCTTTTTGAAGAATACGAAAGTACGGTTTTGGCGGGAGCACTTGGAAGACGATCATTTGTTTATATAAAGCTTGTAAAAATTTGGAAAATGACCGATCGTTTCGCTAGATAAGACCCTTATTTCTCGTCTGGTATTGTTTAAAGCCCTTTGAAGCTGCACTGAAACTATAATTTTCAACCGTTTGGAGGCCATTGAAGTCCATTATAAGGAGAATAATCCTTGAATGTTTTCATCAAAAACCTTCATTTCTTTTCGACTGAAGAAAGAAAGACATGAACATCTTGGATGACATGTGGGTGAGTAAATTATCAGGAAAATTTTATTTAAAAAAGTGAACTAATCCTTTAACCCTAATGCATTTGAATGCTGCAAAAAACATGTCCAGGTCACATTTCACACCAGAATCAAAAGAAAAAGGACCATTAAAAGTTTATTTCTCTTTCTTTCATTGTGATGTCAATTTTATTATGATTAAGCACAAATTCTTACATTCTCAGCTTTGTAATTAATATTTTTTGTAATTCCTATTATTCTGAATGGTACTATTATTTAATTTAAATATTCATAAGTAAAACAACCATGACTTATAAACACATTACAGTTTAAGTAATATCATTTTTTTGCATTACAGTAATGAGAAGACTTATTATTTATTTATTTATGCACAACGATCATGAGAATTGGTAAAGGTCATCATGAAACAGATATTTGTAAAGTATGACAGTGTATATCACTTCTGCACCGCAACAATTACCAGGAGGAAGAGTATGAGGCAGAGTTCATCTACATGTCTCATAAGAGTGAGTATATGGGATTACTGAAGGCTTTTTGAATCACACATTTAATATAAAGCCACTGAAAAGACATGACTAAAATTAAAAAAAAGTCACTTGTGAAGGGTCACATCAGTTTTGTTTTGCAGCATACAGTGAGCTCAAGGGTGAGATTACTGCATGCGACCTGTTGGGCCAGTCAGGATAATCTCATAAAACGCAGTGTGACACTTCCTCCTTTAATAGGCTTGAGTAAATCTCAAACAGGAATTTTAGTTCTCTTGTTACTGGACATGTAACGACATTAAAGACCACTGACTATAAAAAATATTAATATTTACTATAAGATATGTATAGATGTATACTTTTTTAAATAGTTCGCTGGCAGTCAAAAGGTTGGTCAAAAATTACTGATCTTTTTTGTTTATTTAAAATGTAAAAACAAAAAGTAAACAAACTATATATATAAAATATGGCATTCAAGATTGTACACACCTACTGATCTTTTGTAAAAACAAACATTACATCAGGCCACATTTCACCCCAAAATTAAAGAAAAATATTTTTTGAGACAATTATGTATGTTTTCTTGACCAATTCTCATTATCTTTATGCAAAAATTAAATAAAACCATATATATATATATATATATATATATATATATATATATATAATATAAATATAGCAATGTGTAAAAGTAAAATAGTCTATATATTATTATTAAAAATTTATATTTTGAATCTAGATTTAATACCTACTGTTTTTTTTATTTAAATTTATTTTAAATGTAATCAAAACTAATAAACATGTTTAGAAAAGTTTTTTTAATATTTGTCGGAACACAATTTCAAGCATTTAAGCAAAATTTAAGCATTTCGGTCAAATGTGCCTAAACTTTTTTTTCGGCTTACCTTTGTGATGTTGTTTTTTGTTGACCAGTGCTTTGGGTTTCTTGATGAAATATGATGGCATCGCTGGCAAAACTGTCCAGTGGCAAACGTTACGCTCTCAGGAACGCCAGTGAAAGTCTGACTTATTTGCAAGATGTTGTCATATGTATCCTGGGAGGAATGATGTACCTGGGTGAGACAGTTCTCTCATTAAAACACTCTGTGTACAGTGTTGCCATGGTGGGGAAAGGAAACATGGGAGATAACCGGACATGAAGATCTCTAGAGTAGTTCTATTTCAGAGAGGCTGATTTGCGTATATGGGAATACGAATGTGGAGACGAGGAACCTGTTTCCACCTAAGAAGATTCATGATGATTCAGGATGTGATTCACTTCCAGCAAATATCTCACAATCAGTTTAGAGTAAAAGAACCGATAATACAAACAATAGACATACACAAACATCTGTTATAAAGTCATTTCACAGATTGACTAACCCTACACATGTTTTTCTACCAAAACTGTGTGTGACAAAGTGACAAAGGTCTTATCTAGTGAAACGATCTGTAATTTTCTGAAAAAATAAAATGTATATACTTTTTAACCACAAATGCTCATCTTTACACATAGGCAGAAGTACTAATTTTTGTCCTTCAAAATCTTCAAAATCGTCCGACATTGTTGTTTTACCTTTTTTTTGTAAAGAGCGTTTGACTTAGTCTTTGCATGTTTGCTTTGTAAACACTTGCTTGGTACTGCGTCACGCGTGTCCATATACGCAATGCGTGGGCGTATCACAGATTAGTGCAAGACGAGCATTTGTAATTAAAATGTACATAATTTTTTTTTTCTTTTTAGAAAAGGACTGATCGTTTCGCTAGATAAGACCTCATCTGGGATTGTGTAGAGCTGAAACTGAAACTGCAATTTGGACCTTCAAACCGTTGAACCCCAGTGAAGTCTGCTATATGGAAAAAAATCCTGGAATGTTTTCCTTAGAAACCTTCATTTCTTTTCAACTGAAGAAAGAAAGACATAAACATCTTGGATGACATGGGGGTGAGAAAATTATCGGGAAATTTTCATTCTGAAGTGAACTAATCCTTTAACACTTCCCATTAACTTTGAATGGGTGATGTCATGCATTGCCGAACTGAATTGTGGGTTCCGTTGCGTCACGTCACTGGCGTTGCTTCATGTCATTCTTCAAAAAACAAGTTGGAAATACATTTGCAGCGATATAGCCTGCTTTTAAGGAACATCTACTGAGAGTGATGGTTAGATGAATATAACATTTCTATGAATTTCTAACATAATACACTTTTCATCAGAAAATTTCAGAACATCTAAAAATTTGGTTTGGTTATCACAGACACACACACACACACAAAAATATTTTTTTTTTGAAAGAGGTCTCTTCTGTTCGCCAAGGCTGCATTTATTTATACAGTAAAAACAGCAATATCGTAAAAATATTATTACGAATATTTTCGTAATCAAAGCTGAATTTTCAGCATCATTACTCCAGTCTTCAGTGTCGCATGATCCTTCAGAAATCATTCTGATATGATGATTTGATGCTTAAGAAACATTTCTGATTATTATCAATGTTGAAAACAGTTGTGGAAGCCGTAATAGTGTTTCTTTTTCAAGCAAATTTTGATCAATTTAATCCATCCTTGCTGAATAGAAGTATCAATTTCTTAAAATGGTATGGACTCAAATATGAACCCAACTGGAGCAGCTAACAAGGTAATCTACAGTCATTCACCTGAGATGGGGTGACTTATGCAAGTCCAACAAGTAACAGCTTTTTCATCCTGAGCTCTTTAAATGGTTCTGCTGGACCTCTGTGAGTCTCTTATCAGGGGATATTATTCAATTACAATTACTCACTTATACCGTATGTGACCACAACTAGCTTTGAATCTGTTTTGGACCAATTGTTTAGTTCCTGGATTTCTTCCTGTTTTCCTTTGGCTTCAGTTCAGTCGTATTTGCTGCAAATCTCGACTGCCAGCGCATCAGTCACTCTGCCAAGTCAAACAGCCACTAAATGTCTAAATGTGTTCGCAGCACAGCAGGACTCACAGCGACGGGCTTCAAAATGCCTGTTATTAATGTAATTTTGAGCAGAACAATAGACTTACAGCCTCTACATGTACGAGCAGAAGTTAATGATGTTACATAATGGAGAAGAGAAAACTAAATATAGAATATCCTAGTATTTAGACGTATAGTGCTTACAGCGAAGTGTTTATTTTTATACTTTTATCCGATCTTAGTATGCAGAAACAATGCTTTCTATGGTAAAATGCAATATCATTAAAGTCAAATCAAAGCTGACTATCACTGACAAACCTTGACTGTGCTTCAGCTCTCCTCTAAAGCCAGAGATAATCTGACAGTGATGTCACTGGAAAGCGTTGATGAACAATGATGTCTTATGTAACTCACATTGGGTGTTTAGTTGAAGGTGTGAGAAAATGAAAGGTTTCAGAGGGTAATAGAGAAAGAGAGAGAAGGTTACAGGACACATGACAAGGATGATGATAAAGTAACCAATAATAGGACAAAAAGTGAGAGAAGAAGAATGATATCTTCATAAAAATGAAAAGTCTGTCATCATTTACTCACTGTGGAAAACAAAAGAAGATATTAGGCAGGATTAGTTGCTGCTCTTTTCCATACAACAAAAGCCTACCAGAAAAAAAGAGATAATAACAGTTGTCCATAAGACTTTAACTAGTCATATTGTAAGCAATGTATTCTTAACGTCAACATTGTTGAATGCTACTGTAGCTCCAAAATTGATTATTTTATAATCAATTCTCTCTCTCTCTCTCTCTCTCTCTCTCTCTCTCTGTCCTTCTCAACTCAAATTGATTCTCTAGCGGAGGAACAGTAAATGTATCAGTGATTAAAAAGGCCATGATTGAGAAGCAGGAACATACTCATCAAATCAAATGAGTATCTGCTGTGTAGCAGTACAGCTCTTGATCGAGGAGCACACAGATGGCTCAATGGCATATAATTACAGGTTTCTGCATCTGCTGAGAATAAGTGTGTCTGACCTGAGCTCAGTTCGGTATCTTTACTGACAATAGCCATCCCACTTGACCCATCTATGACCCATGTGAGAAACTCGTCAAATTGGATTAACCTGCAGTGTGTGCTGCTCTGGGACCAGCGTACCTGATCCAGTTACCATCAAACATCTGAAGTCAACTGATCCTAGATCTGCTGCAAGGTGGACGCTCTTAAGGTCTTGCGGTAAGGACGGCGTTTTTAGGTCTTGAAAGGGCCCTGCATGCAAGAAGATATCTTAAATTCAAACTGTACTACACACACACTTTCTTTCATTTGTGGAAGACTCTTTTCCATGCCATATAATTGGAGGACTGGGGCTGCAAAGCTTTAAAATTGATATTAAAGCACCATAAACATAATTCATTCAACTCAAGCACTATATTCCACATATTCTGAGTGCATAAAATAGCTGGTTACACTTTATTTTAAGGTGACGTTGTTACATAATATTAATTAACTTCATGTACTTACAGAGTTGGGGTTATAGTTACTTGTGATTATGCATTATAGTAGGTACATGTAGTAACGTGCAACTACGTCTCAGTCAGTAAGTTTTGCCTCTTTGTCGCCATCTCTGTTTGAAACCTGCAATTGCAGTTATTTGCGGAATTATCATCTTTACGTGGATTGTGCATCGGTAAGCGTGGATGAATCTGTCAGTCACCGCACCGGTGTGGATACTGTACTTCAGAACCACAGATTGTAGTCTTGAAGTATGACCAAAATAAGAATTTTCACCGGAAAATATCATCTGAACAAGTAAGTAACATGTCTGCCACTTTTGTTCTGACCAACTGAGAAAAAAAGCATTACAATAAATGGCGCTGCCAATGGTGATTAAATCTAATGATCGCTTAGCTCAGATCACGTCAGACCGTGCAAATTATTATTATTGTTATAATTTGTTCTCAAATTGTTAATGTTAACAACATCAGCATTGCGTGACTGCGTATGCATAAGCGTTACCTGCAGAAGCGACTTGCGCGAATAAATCGCGCTATTGGCGCTTAGTTGGACACTTGAACATTGTGAATTTACTCGCTTCATTCGCGCGTGAAATTCACTTCACAACAGAAGCAAATTCTGCCAGGCGGCTCGTTGCGAAATGGCTGACATGGATTTTGTTGAGAGGGTAGCTGCGCTTTTTGTGCTATGGAAGGCGAATAAACTCAATTTGCCGGCTTTAGCTAGCTTGTAGTCTATATATATAGCTCAAATTGAGTAAAGAGCGTTTTTTTACAATTTACCAGATTGTCCGACCTCCTCACTCACTTCCTCCAAGCAAGATCCTTTTTATTCCTGTTTATATAAAAGTACGAAGATGTATCGTACAGCTCCGGGTATCCACATACAGGGATGATGATTTTGTCCTCCATTGTTGATTCGGATTTCTGCCTCCACTCCCTACATCGTAATCATGTCACTACTAGAGCAAGCTCCTGATCGTTAACGCGGCACGAATATTCGACAAAGTTCCGATTTTTAAACTTGTGCGATTCACGCGAATCACACGTTACAGGCCTGAAACGCTCAGTTCGCGCCGCAGGATGTCTATGGCGTCTTTGCATTGACTTAACATGTAAATCACTGGCACTTAACGCTTCATTCACGTCTGGTGTGAACGCACCACAATCTCTAACATTAATTTGTCATACCATACAATCCGCCATCAAACTGATACGTTTAATTATTCCAGCTGCTTTGAGAAAAGGCTATAAATGATCCAACACATGCCATATAGTCTACTAGCTGGGACTCCTTCTTTCGGCTTACAGACGTGACGTAATGACGCAAAGACTAACTGCTGCACGCTCGAATTTCCCGCGGAAACCCACCAGTACCACTCTTCTTATAAAACATTATTACAAGCTTACCTTTGTGAATTTGTGTTATTCCTAAATAAATGAGTTTATAAATGAGTATAAATAAAATAATACATGAATAAAATATAATTAAAATAGACAGTAAATTTAGACAGTAAATAAATAAAATGTAAATAATTAAGAAATAAATATAAAGTAATAAATAAATAAATATAAATGATAAAATAATACACAACATAAATAAATAGGCCTAATTAAATATTTACTGTAGAAAAGGGCATTTTGTGATTAACACTTATACTGACTTAATAAACAATACAATACATATAAAACATATACTCATATCATTAGTCTCAAACCTTGTCATGATCCCTGTGTATCCTGCTGCTCTTTCTAAGACTGATGAAGGAGGCCCTCTAGTGGTGGGACAATGAAAATCCAGAGCAATAAAAGCAATGACAGAAAATCATTTTGTGGTTACTTAATTTCTGCAGAGATTTCATAAAGACTTTTTAGCAAACAAACAATATGTGCAGAATAGCATACTAACATCCTACCCTTACTATGTTTGCAGTGTAGTATGTACACTGTGTACTATACTATACTATACAAGCAAGGTCATGTGAAAACAATGTAGCATACGTCTGTTTGTAACATGATTTAATGTTGCAGAATGTTGCCAGAGTACTGCAAGTACATATTGTATCACATACAAATGAAAAAAGCCTGAAGAATAACACGTCTGTGTAAAAGCAGCCATGACGTCAATGCTCAAAATCTGTTTCTGATGTAAATCAAGAAATCAAGGCCGTTTTCACAGCACTGGAACCCAACCGAGAAGAAAAACATGAAGTGCTAGATATTTTATTAGCATATGAAGTGAATTACTGTCCTCATAGAAAAGAAACCACTGGTGTGTATGTGAAAGAAATACAGGGAGCAAAAGCAAACAGCAAAAATTACACCACTGTTCCCAAAACACTACCACAAAATTCCTCTCCGACAGGAATTAATGCCACTAATTATTCTCAGAGCCTCAAAAATGAAAACCGATTTATCAAACACATAAATGTTTCGTGGGAATTTCATACAGCGAAGGAACAAACAGACTTTGTGCCTCCCAAAAACGAGTATTACGGTATATACTGTGTAAATACTTCCAAATAATGATACGCAAATATACATAATTAGAAGTATATAAATGGAAACCGGGCCAGGCAGATGTTCCCCTGAGAGTCAAAACCATGATCATGCAGAAAATATCAAAACAATATAATAATAATAATAATGTGAAGTGAAGAATGTGTGAAGAGAAATACAATCACTTACAAGGAAAAAAACAAAACAATACACTGCACAAAAGCCCATCATGATATTCAGTCTCTTAATGTTGCAAAGCCATAATATATTCATAATAATACAATGCAAGTGCTGTTTAAGACATGATATTGGCATTGGTTTACGACATCATAAATGTGACCTTTTATATAATATCTCTTGATATTTAGAACATACATGACCTTGATAGACTTTCATAAAAGTGCGAGATGCAATATAATCGTACATGTGGGCGCAAACATCAGTTTGTAGCGTGACAGCCATTGGTCTCGGGAAAGGCCGTGTCCGGGCAGTGAAGGCTGGGACGGATGTGCACTTCCACAACATTTGGTACAGTCTTCAGAGTGAAAGCACATTTATGTTGGAGCGAGACCATAGCGGCTGGCACTAGTTTCTCAGGATTTTACGCCAAATCTTGAGCTGTGTGCGCAGATGTGTTTAACTCTTTGGTTTTCAAGAGCAGAGTCTCTGCACAAAGTTGTGCAATATAGGTGTTTGTGCCTGCAAGTCACTGGGTTTCTTTATAATATGTAAAATCAGTGAATCACTAGAGACAGTAAATGTTCTGGCATCATTTAATTCACCCTCATGTCAATGCACTCCTGTATGATTTTCTTTCTTTCGTCGAACACACAAGAGATGTTCACACTGCTGTTTTTCATGTGTAAATAGCGAGCAGGAGCTGTCAAGGCCCAAAAATGACAAAAAGCACCATATTGTAGTCTAAACGAGTAGATCTGTGTGGAAACATACTGAATGTTTGCTGAAAATCTTCCTCTCCAAAGTAGCGCTCAAATCTCATATGTGCAATCTGAAGATAGGCATATTCAAATTTCGAGCACTGAAAAACCGGTTATGAGGCAAATGAGAAGCACTAATGTTTGGCATCACTGACATTAAACATATGAAATCTGAAAGCTGAGGTTTAACGTTTACCTTTAAATGCTTGAATCAAGGGACATTTAAAGGGACGGTTTACCCAAAAATTTTAATTCTGTCATCATTTACTCACCCTCATGTCGTTCCAAACCGCACGACTTTCTTCGAAATACAAGTCTGAGAGCTTTCTGTCCCTCCATTGACAGTCTACACAACTACCACTTTGACGCTTCAAAAAGATCATAAAGAGATCATAAAACTAATCCATATGAATTGAGCGGTTTAGTCCAATTTTTCTGAAAAGACTCAATCTCTTTATATGATTAACAGTTTTAATGTAGGCTTTTATTCACATGTAAACATTCATCAACGCATACATGGTAAACGGAAGCTCAAGCATGTTCGCTTGATGTGCGAGAACCAATGAGGTTCATTCTCGCATGTCAAGCAGGTTCGGCTGAACTTCTTTTTTATGTTCTCTGATCAATGTATATGTGAAAAAAAACCTAAATTCAATCTGTTCATCATATAAAACAATCATGTCTCTTCAGAAAATTTGGATTAAACCACTTTATTCATATGAGAGTCAAAGTGTAAGTTGCATAACTGTCGATGGAGAGACAGAAATCTCTCAGATATCATTAAAAAAGATCTTCATTTGTGTTCTGAAGATGAACAAAGGTCTTACGGGAGTGGAACGACATGAGGGTGAGTAATTAATGACAATTTTCATTTTTGGGTGAACTAATCCTTTAAGAACTTTTTTGATGATTTTATGGTGCGTTTTGTGTTTTTGGCGTTTTTTGGAGCTTGACAGCCCCTGGTTATGAGAGCTTGTTTTCCGCCACTAAATAAAAAATGTAAAAGGTAATTGCGAGTTTTTTAACTCAATTACGAGATATAAACTTACAATTGTGAGTTATAAAGTCAGAATTGTGAGACGTCTTTTTTCCCCTCACAGCTGGACATTATAACACGCAATTGTACGTTTATATCTCACAATTCTAATATATTATCATGCAATTCTGAATTTAGAACTCGCAATTCTGATAAAAAAAAAAAAAAAAATCTTTTTATTGTGAGATAAAAAGTTGCAATTATCTTTTTTTTTAATTTAGTGGCGAAAACAAGCTTCCATACCTGGTGAGCATCTAATTTCATTGTATGGAAAAGAGAAGATTGTGCAGTTTTTCCTTTTGTTTTCCACAGAAGGCAGAAAGTCATAGAAGGTTTAGAGCAGCATGAGGATGAGTAAATGATGGACTGAATGGTGAACTACTCCATTAGGGTGTTGTGGCACGTGTTTTGACCCGGTAAATGTGTGTATTTGTGTTTTAGTCTCAGAGCAGCTAGGCTGCCTACAGTACTACAGTTCATCATTGACTTCCTTCAACCTCTTCTCCTCCAGGAAGGCCACCAGTGAATCCCTCATGTCCACCACGTCCAGCATCTCTTGCAGGATCCGCTCCTCCTCTTCTCGCTGCTTAGGGGTCTTCTCAGTGTCTACACGCACAAGAACAAAGCAACATGTCAAAGCATGTGTGCAAACGTTCACATAAATAAAAACAAATTAAGGCCTGTTCACACCAAGATTGATAACTATAAAGATAACGATAACTTAGTGTCCAAACCAGTGGACAATATCATTCTGTTTATTACAAGTGCGTGCTGCAGTTTTGTCATCTGCCACTTTAAATGCTCGAGCTTGTAGAAGCAGGATGGATTCTGATTGGCTGTCAATGTTTTTGTCGTTCATCAGCTGAAAAAAAAAAAAAAAAAAGCTCTGAAAGCGATTCCAACGATATCGTTTCTCTGCGCCGTTACCGTTAAAGTGGTGATGTGGACTTCTTTTATATTTAGAACAATTTTTAGAACTATTTCTTTATCGTTATCATTATCATTATCATTATAGGTATCATCCATGGTGTGAAAGGACCTTTAGAATAAAGAATTTAACAACAAATGAATGCTAACTTAGAAATGTTAGTATTTCAATAATAAGAATAAAAAATAAAAGTAGTAGTTTAATATTAGTATTAAATTAAATATTACATTTTTTTTAATATTTAGAAATATTATAATATAATTAAATATTTAAATATAAAAGTTTTATATTATATATTTAAATATATATTTTTCAAATATCATAATATTTAAATATTTAATATGATTTAATTATAATACAATAAAAACTATTTTATTTTTGCCTTTTTTTGCTCATTGTGTTGGAGCATGTGCTAGACTATAAAGAGCTAGACTATAAAAACAACAATAATAAAAATAATAATAATAATAATACATTAAGCTTTTATGACTTCAAATTAATTGTCAGATAGACCATTTGTAATTCATTCCACAGGACTAATTAAGTGACTATTATATAAAGAGAATATAATTACAAAGTAACAATGTATTTCAATATTAACAATAATTTCATTGTAATTTATTATTAAATTATTTAATTCAATTCACATTTGTTTGTATAGCGCTTTTCACGATACATATCGTTTCAAAGCAGCTTTACAGAGAGTGCATGTCAACATTACAATTTAGAGAATGCAGTTAGCTAATGAATTATAAGTATACAATATTATAAAATTTAGTACAATAAAACAATTTTATTTTTGTGTTTTTTGCTCTGCATTAAAGCATATGCACCAGCAGCTAGATCATAATAATAATAATATATTTTTTATTATTATACATGACGCTTTTTTGACTTCAAATCAATTGACAGATGGATTTTTTCTAATTAAATCCAAATTAATTTGTCTGAACTTTTATAAATTTTACATTTATATGGAGTCAACAGAAGGTGCAAGAATTTTTTTGCATTCCTTGATCTTTTCTCATTTTTCTTATTGCATTACTTCATGGTCACAAGCAGGAAAATCTACTCTTAGACCTTTACATACCTTATATAAACGTAATATAAAAGTGTTCGATAAGAAATCATCGTCTTATAATCCAAAAGTAATTTTTTTTTTTTTACTTTTAACGATTTTGTTGTACAATTGCTGTTTAATGTACAAAATCATTAATGATCTTGCACCTTCACCCTTAACTGTAACCCGTACTGATAACATAAGACAAACAAGAGCGTCGTCAAGAGGTGACTGTGAAGCGCATTTTAGAGTCACTGATTTTAGAGCTGTTAATAACTGGAATAATTTACCAATTAATATTAGACAGTGTACTACTTTTGCGCAGTTTAAATTATATTTGAAAAAATGGTTAAAGATGAGTCAGATTTGTGATCATTGAATATATAACATAATATTGATTTAATATTGATTCCCCTCTATTGTAGTTTATACTGATAAGTGATGGGTTATATGTCACATATTTTGTATTTGTGGGGGGAATTTATTCTAGGCCTATATATTTTTATATCGATAATTTGGTCTTAGTTTACTCCTGCCCAGGGACAGCAGATGAAATTTAGCTCTGTAGCCAATTCTGGGGCAGTTTTTCTACTGTCCAATGTCCCGGTCAAATAAAGAATTAAATAAAATAAAATAAATGAAGGAGAATATAATGATTATATAATTACATGTACACAACATGGTATATTAGCTACAATTTACAAACTGAAATAGATTCAAACTTATTTTAACAGAATTAGCTTTAATTTCCCACCATCCATTTCCATGTATCGCCGTAGCTCCATCTCTAACATGCTCTGTTTGTCTTCCAGCTCCAGCTGTCGAGACCTTTGAAACACAAAACCAGAATCACACAAATATATTATTGCTGCTGTTAGCACAGCCTGTAATTTAGTTTCCGAGGATCCAGTTGTGCACAGAGCCAATATATGCTAAATACGGTGGGTTAAATAAATGAGGCCACTCTAAGCGTTCATCTTAAGCATTAGTGCTCATCAAAGACAAGCGGAAGAAAGGTTGCCAGGGGCAACAAGACTGTGAGCTAGCTTTCAGTGAGGTTTGAGGTTTTTTCTTTATACACGCAAAAACAAATGATGCACTTTGAGCAATAGCTGCTATGGAGTTCCTTAAATGCTGACATTATTACATGGTTAAGCAACCAAGATATTCATTCATTTAACCATTTTTGAGGGTAACGGTAATCAGACTTACGCCACCATGAGATCAGACTCCTCTGAGAGCAGATTGTTCTTCTCCTGGACCAGATCGATCCACTGGTCAATCGTTTCAGGGTCACCCGTACCTAAAACACACAAGACGTTAAAACGCCTACAAGATCTCCTGATCCTCAGTCTTCGCCACACTTTGTCCCACTTTGGCTCCTCTTAACCAGCTTGAATGCTTTTAAAACAGTATTGAAAAGTTCTAAAAGTAGTTGTATTAAGGGCAGCCTAAATTAAAGCCTAAATTAATATATACTACCGTTCAAAACGTATATATCTGTATTTTTTTTTAACGTTTTTAAAAGAAGTCTCTTCTGCTCACCAAAGCTGCATTTATTTGAGCAAAAATACAGTAAAAACAGTAATATTGTGAAATATGATTACAATTTAAAATAACTGTTTTCTCTTGTAATATATTTTAAAATGTAATTTATTCCTGTGATCAAAGATGAATCTCAGCATCATTACTCCAGTCTTCAGTGTCACATGATCCTTCAGAAATCATTCTAATATGCTGATTTGATGCTCAAGAAACATTTTTTCAGGATTCTTTGATTAATAGAAAGTTCAAAAGAACAGAATTTATCTGAAATAGAAAGCTTTTGTAACATTATACACTACCGTTCAAAAGTTTGGGGTCAGTAAGAATTTTTTTTGAAAGAAATTAATACTTTTATTCAGCAAGGGTGCATTATTCTATTCATCAAAGAATCCTGATCCTGATGTTTGATTGTCAACAAGTGCATCTCTGAGCTGGTGTGATTGAGTGGAGGCGGGGCAAATTTACATATTCATAGAACTGCGTATACTAAATGAGGCAAGGGTGTAGAGTTACATTCAAGCTATTTTAAAGCATAAAGAAATTATTTTTCAAAGGAAAAAACGTTTAAATGTGTCATTAAAATTGTAGTCAACAATTTTATCCCTTAAAACTCATCTTTGATCACCAAAATGACACATTTAACCATTATTTTAAAATTGTTGACTACAGGGGGACTTGAATAAAACATCTGCTGAATGTTGTCCTCAAGTCAGACAGTAGGGCTGGTTTGAAAATATTGATTTCTCAATTTTAATCGATTCACATTTCGATAAATCGATATCGATTCTTAAATCCCAAGAATCAATATTTTAGTCTAAAATTTCACTAAACATTTTTTGTAGAGCAAATAAAATCGCAATAATTTTTTTAAATGAAAAAGTCTTAGCTTTCAAATTCTGTCAATTTTATAACAAACAATGTCTCGTAGCGTTGCATTTACCTCAGAAAAGCCATTCAGTCACCAGTTAGCTAAAAATATGAACACTAGACAGGAGCATTTTGTTAAATATATATTTACTATATAACATATTCATTATATTTTTATGTAATCTGTTCTTCAGTATTTAATATATGTTTGAATAAATCCGTCATGAAATGATTTTTATGACAGTCAGCATTTAAATATTTCAAAAAACAAAGTGGATCAGAAACATAATTATGTCATTAAAAAGTTAATATTATAATGTAATTATTATAAAAACTGTCTTATGTGCAATTTAAATGCTTGTATACAAATCAATTGTTAAATGTACCAACTAAAAATGTTCCCTGTATAGTTTACAACATTAGTTGAGTTTTTTTTTTTTCCTTTGTCATCCAAATAAATCGATATTGAATCAAAACTGAACCGAATCGAACGCTTGTGAATTGTAATGTCCGGCCCAGTTAGACAGGAAATGTAACTCTTATTGTAACTCTGAAAACAGAATGATCTAGATGTACACTTTTAATAGACGTCTCAGTGACGTACAAGTGCTGTCAGGGTTAACAAGTTCACTGGGCTTCAGTGAGAATATTAGCGCGCACAGTCTGACTGCTGTATAATATGATGAAGTGAAATCATTAGCAGCATATGTAGATGGATGAGATGTCATACCAGCCTCTCCTCTCAAAGCTCTCTCCAGTTCCACTCCTTTCTCCTCCAGTTCTTTAAAGGTCACTTCTATCTCATCCAGCCTTCTCTGAATCGTCTGTGTGGGCGTCAGAACCAGGACAGTATCAGACCAAATAAGAATGGAATTCAGATCACTCTGTTTTTCATCTTAATATAAACTGATTTCTTTTATTTAAGCTGCATGCATTTTTTTTTTTTTTTTACCATTATGAGAAACAACCTACACAGCACAGACTGATCTTGCTCACCTGAGCTTTGTGGAAGCGCTGGATTTCGCTCATTCTTGCTTTCCGCTCCAGAGTTTTCATCCTTTTTAGGTCACGTTTCTCTGAGTCAGAAATCTCATAATTGCCCCCCTGAACACATACAACACAAACCAGAAACCACAAATCAGTCTAACAGAATTCTGATTCAGTGTTTTTCCAAAAAAATAAAAGCTTCATTGTTTGAAAATAAAGAAATGAAGACAGCCATACATACATACAGTAATTTTACAGCTGTACTATAAAAAAAATTTGTATTTATTATATTATCTTTTATTAAACAGTGAGATAACACTTCTTATTCTTTTAATCTAATATTTGTAATTAATAATAATAATAACGATAATAATAATTCGTTTTATTACCATTTTATCGTCATATTAATATATAATTTTTTTCAATACATATTATTATATTACAATTATATTATTATAACATTAAATTATTACAATTAATATATAATCACAGTTTTTGGCAAATTTGTGCAGTTTTGTGCATTTTAAATCACAATCCTAATTTTTATCCCATTTTCTGTCAGCATTTGACATCCTCTCAAACGCTGAATTTACTGTTTAGGGATTTCCACACTGCGCTTAACCCCGGGTTATCGTCGTTCTAAACACCACTTTTAACCCTGGGTAAAGAACATTTCACACTTGTAGATGCGCAATGCTAGAGCTTAAACGAGTCACATGCTGCGTTTATCCAATCAATGACACTGACACCGCAAATATGCAAATAAGAACATTAACCCAGGGTTTAGGAATCTACAATATGAAACGTCAGTTTATGAATACCCAAGATTAATTGTTAACCCGGGGTTTAGAATGACCAAGGGTTAACTATTTCAAGCATCTTTTATATAAAAGCCCTTTTATGTACAATGCGCAGTGTTTCCATGACTGTCTAAAGCAAGCAAATATGAGGCATGCGAATGGCTGTCTGTTGCTAAGCTTCTAGCTGTAACATAAGGGCTCGTTCACACAGAACACATTTTTGCTATGAAAAATGCAAGAAGCAGACAGTGGAATGGGGAAAAAATCGTAAGGTCTCGAGACGCTTTTTTAAAAGTTGAACTGTTTTGAAGTAGATTGCCGCTTTTTTAGAACGCAGTGTCATGCGCGAGACGCTGCAAAAGATGTAAGACATGAGCGCAACAGTCACACACATATGGTCTAGCATGTGTTTACTGTGTGAACGGCCCCTAACACCGCACCATTTTACACTGTACAAGTTTGGCACCGCTGTGTGGGTTTAATACCGCAAAAGCAGTTCTAACCCTGCTCCAAAGCAGGGTTTCATAACCCCGGGTAAAAAGTGGTGCTGACCCCACTTCTAAATTACAAGTGTGAAACGTTCCTTTACCCTGAGTTAAAAGTGTCTTACGGTGTTTAGAACGACGATAACCTAGGGTTAAACGCAGTGTGAAAGTAGCTTTGGGCCATCACAATCAAGCATCATCAAAAATAATTGTATATTCCTCTTTGTTTGTACATTATGTTTGTAAAATTTATGGTATGGATGGGAATTTGGTATTCTGACTAAATAAAATGTGGAATCAAACGAATTTGAACATATTCCCACCCTGCAATCCAAAAAATGGTCTTCTGCTTGAAGATCCTCCTCATCCTCTTCTTCTTCGTCATCATCAACACCATCTTCATTATCATCTCCTGATACATAATGGTCTGGTTCAGCTTGTTCTGATGAGGGAATTCACACCAAAATCAGCTACCAAGTTTAACCCAAAAGACACTTCTAAAGAAGTACTAAAAAAAAAAAAAAGAGCTTCCAACCTTTAGGTGCAACTCTGAGGACGCTGAAGCGCTGCTGTAGCCGCGGTGAAGACAGATTCCACGGGGAAAATTTGGAGCGCATCTTTCCGTGCTGCGATTGGGTGTTGGACGGAGGTTCACTCTTCCTTCTCATGCAGCGACGGTGATGCTGGTTTTGCAAGCTCTTCCGTGTAGCGACGCCTCCGCTCCAGTATCCCTCCTCCTCGCCTCCTTCATGCTGCTTGGAGGAAGAGGAGGTGGAGGCAGCAGAAGATGAGGCGGGCGTCTCCGAGTCTGAATCCTGGCTGAGCAGGTCGGCCTTTTCCTCTTCGCTCAGCTGAAGTTTGCGCAGGGACGGTTTGGGTTTGGAGTCCGGCGTGAGCTCGTGATGAGTTTCCTCTGGTTCCTCTGGGATATTTGAGGGTTCGGGTATCACATTATGGACAGTGCGAGGTTTTGGGAGCGGAGGGTACAGCGGAGCTCTGGAACCTCGCGGGGCCGGCACTGGAACAAATGGACTGCCGTTATTTTGTTGGCTCTCGATGCCTGTGCTCTCTGGATTGAGCTCTGAGGGTTTGTGTGGTTCATGAGGCTCCTTAAGGTCAGGTGGCAGTTGGTCATCTTGCTCCGTGGGAGTAGGGCACTCACTCGACTCTTCAAAGTCAGGGTCAACAGATATCTTATATGAGCCCTTCCGTCTGACGGAGACATGTGGAGGTGGGGATGCCATCTCTACAACTTCACCATTTTGTGTCTTCTCCTTATCATCCTCTTCATTATGACTATTCTCAACATGATTCTACAAAACAGAAAAACATTATTGTGATATATAAGTTTGTGAAGACAAATTCTAGCTTTTTAAATTAATGTAGACTACCATTCAAAATCAATATTTATCTATGTATCTATCCTTACATAGTGTCCTAACCAGACGCGGCGCCGCGACACGCGATAAAATGCATCTTTTCCATTTTGAGTTTTTGTCCTAACTAGCGCAACAGTTCTATTTAGAAACGGTTTCAATTCTTTTCTGCGACGTCGCTGCGGGAACAACAACACAAAGTATGATAACGATAATCTCAGGACGAATAAAGCGTCTAATTTGAGTTTAAATATCATTTTGTGTGTCTTTTATAGCTGAACTGAAAGCAACAATGGACAATTCACCTCAGATTTTTCAAAATAAATAAAAGGAAACAAGGACATTAAAACTGTCAACTCATTGTAAACGGACAAGTTTATTCTATGACAAAGATTGTTTCAGTAACTCAGCATGTATTTTTAATCATGTTAAAATGGTGTAATATTCATTAATTTGATTATGTACTTATCCATTTTGTTGCGAGTGCTGGGGGCCCGCCCACGCACTCTTCTGATTGGCTGTGATTTTTTAATTGACTTTATCGTGTCTCATAGTTGCGTCGCGTCTGGTGTGGACCGACAAATTGCTTGTTGCTCAAATCTTTTCGCATTGCGTCTGGTTAGGACATAACTAACTATCCATTCATCCGTCCATCCTCAGTCCATCCATCCATCCATCCATCCATCCATCCATCTTCCGTCCATCCTCCGTCCATCCATCCATCCATGCATCCTCCGTCCATCCATCCATCCATCCATCCTCCGTCCATCCATCCATCCATCCATCCATCCATCCATCCATCCATCCATCCTCCATCTATCAATCCATCGTCCATCCATCCTCTGTCCATCTGTCCGTCCATCCTCTGTCCATCCATCCGTCCGTCCGTCCATCCACCCATCCACTACCATTCAAAAGTTTGGAGTCGGTTTTATTTATTATAAATGTCTTTGCGGTCACTTTTGATCAATTCAGTGCATCCTCACTGAATAAAAGTATTAATTTCTTTTTTAAAAAATCTTACCAACCCCAAACTTTTGAAGGGTAGTGTATGTTGCATTCTGAATTGTCTTCTTCTATGGTTAATTTTCTATTTCAGGTCAAGAATGGTCATGGTGGAGCAACACAAAAGTGACTGCAAAAAAATATCAGAAGCTCACAGAAAACTGCGTCAGCTCTGAGGAGTCTTATGACCAGCCACAAGGAATCCAATCCCACAAGCATTGCTTTACACAGAATTTCTCTTCTCACACACACACACACACACACACACAAAAGTGTGTTCGACAGGAACGGATTCACAGCACAATCACACAGCATACAACACTTTTACTCGAGCGAGAGAGGAAAGGGAATGTTTTCCCTGACGCAGCAGCTGACCCACATTAGTTCTCGTCATATCGTGTTGTTCCATAAGAAATGGCTGAATATATCTCAGTGAAGAAAAGACCATCGCTCTATCAAACTATTTTAACATGTACTGTATATAAAACTCACATAATAATAATAATAATTTTAAAAAAAGTAAATTTTCTGAAGAAATGTTCCCATGGTACACTGTATTACCATGGTATCATGTCCAAATAAATCATATTTCATATATATTTTTGTGTACATGAAGTACAGAACAATGACTTGCTAATGGAAGTTATTACACTCCCCACACCCTCAGTGCAATATCGACACTAAAAATAATTATCATTCCCAGCATCCTCACAGCAGAGAACCGAGGGTAAATTAGAGGCAATCAAGCGTCTCATTAGCTGTGATGTGATTCATACCTGTGAGCCTCTGTGACCTTCATCACCCTCTTCTTCCTCAGCCATTGAGTGCTGCTCGCAGTAGAATCTCCCTGAAGACAAATCAAATTCAGCAACAGCTGCAAATACTGAGGGCTAAAAACATGGATGTACATGCATTTGATCAAACAAGCTGTGAATTATTGAACAAGCCCCACTTTACTTGTAGGGAAAGCAGAATCATGCAAGAATAATGGACCACAGGTCTAATTTACATGTGTTGTAATAATCATAATCTAATAAGTGTTTCACACTGTACAGGTTATGAAAAGCTTATGTAATATTTTATATAACATCAAGATGTTTCAGTCCTTATGACAGCAGATGAGAGACAAGTGCATGATAAATAATAAAATGTATTACATAATGTAAAAAAAAATAAAAATAATGTTGACATTTATTATTTTTCAGAAATTATGAAAAATTCTATACTGTATTTAGGCCTATCTTTTACCTACCTTGATCTAATAAGAAAAAATAAAATAATAATATATATATATATATATATATAAAAATTAATAAACAAATAAACAGAGCCCCGCATATGACATGTAGGAAAAAATATGTATATCGTAGTCAAAAATAAACAAATCATTCCCACGACTTGCTAATATGTCAGCACATTTTACTAATGTAACAAAACAAAACAATTCTGACATATTTATTATTTTCAGAAATTATGAAAAATTATATACTGTATTAAGGTCTACCTTTTAACTACCATTAAATAAATTTTAAAAAATAAAATAAGAAGCTTTACGTCATATCAAGTGTCTTTGGTCTTACCCGTGTCGGAGTGGAAAGTGTATCCGCCCTGCCTCAGAGTGGAGCCGCAGTGATAACAGCTGAAACAACTGCGATGGAAGAACTTGCCCTCGGCGCTTCCTCTTTCCAGCACGTACAGATGCTTCTTGCAGAAATAACAGAGCTCACTGCCACACGTCTCTGATGAGGACACGGGTGCCACAGGCGCCGCAAACTGGAGATAACAAAAGGTTTAAAATACTGCACATATAATGAATATGGAGCAATGCATTACAAGACTTGACAAAATGGAGCCAAAGTTTTATGTGTGTGTGTAAGTTAATTAATTGAAAGTCACTTAGTGAACAATTATGGCTGTTGCCCATAAAATCAAATCAAATGCTAAATTATCTATAAATAATGCACAAAAGGTACAATAAACACTCCACATTTGACCATATTTACATATTTTACATAACTGGTCTATTTCTAAGTTGTACGATCTCCACTGTTTACTAATAATTGATGTTTCAAAAACCTGAATGAATTTTTTTATTTTTTATTTAAAAGGCTGATATGTAATCAAGCCACCCATACTGTATCTACAGGTCTATCTATCATCTGTTGCGTTTACCACCATAAACCACAGAAATAACAACATAATATCTGTTATCCTCTATTTAATGCGTCACAACAACACTGTTGTGCCATTTAACTGAAGAACTGCATTTCAACACTCACTTTTTCCTCTTTCACATCCTTCTCCTCCTCTTTCTCCTTCATCTTTTGCTTTTTTGGTCCTTTCTCCGATGCCAGTCGGTCCTGAGAGACACGGGTCACATGATCTCATTTACAGCTCAGGTTACATAATGTGGCGACAGCAGATCGACAGAAATAAACAATGATTTCACCGTTATCCTGCACTGCAAAGGGACAAGATGCAAACACTAGCATCTCTTTTATTACTTGCTTTCTCTCTTTTAACTTCCTCATTGTGGCCGCACCATGGGGGTATTTGGCTTTGGCAACAGCTGTGTGTAATGAGGGCGTTTAGTGTTTTCCTCAATGTTGTGGTTTGTTATGACAGAGATTGTGCCTGAATTCATGCTCTATTTAACTCGATTCAGCAAAGATGACCTTTGACAGGCACCACTGCTACAGTGCAAACAGAAAGCAGGTTTGTTTTACTTGATAACATGCAGGTGTTTACATACTCTGCGTCTTTGGAGGGAGTTGCGCTTGAGCGTGTTGAGGAAAGAGATGGTCGAGCGGGCTCTGGATAGAGAGAGGGTCTTGTCGATGGGCGAGAGGCTGTTGCAACGATCTAAGAATGGAAACAGTGAGATGCAAATAAATTAGTCTCCCAGAAATGTTCCTACATTTATATTTGAAGATTGGTTTACATGTTAGCTCATGCAGTGCTAAAAGTGAAGTACAATTAAAATAAGTTATTAGTAATAGGGCAATAAAAGAAAAATAACATAAGTTAAGAAAGTACAATGCTTTTAAGGTTAAGTTCAACGAAAAAAATATATTGATAAAAAAAAAAGCATTTAAATTAAACGTAAAACAAAATAAATAAAACCAAGTTAAAAATAAAATGAATTACATGATCATTATGTTTTGAAAATATTTATTGTACATGCAATTTGTTTTATTTTTAACTTGTTTTTATTATTTTTTATTTTACGTTTAATTTAAATGTTTTTTTTCGTTGAACTACATTTAAAGTACAATGCTTTTAAGGTTTTGCTGCAATGTAAAAATGGTTTTGTTTATTCATTTTTCTTTCTTTTTTTTAAATCTGTTTTTATGTCTTGATCATTGTTTTATCACAAGTCATAAAAACAGAAAAAATTAAAAATGAATAAACAAAAAAATTTTAATATTGCAGCAAAACTTTAAACGCATTGTACTTTAAATGTAGTTAAACGACTCAAAATATAAACATTTATAAATAAATAAAAATACATTTAAATTAAACAAAATATTACAAATAAAATGAACTACATGTACAATAATAAAAAATTATTAAATTCAATTAAAAATAGAATAAAACCACAAAAAATATCAACACTGAAAACACGTAAAATGTAAATTAAAAATACTTCAAATGAATTCAAATCCTGAATATCAAACATATCATATGCACACACACAACTGAATAATCTCTTTATAATCTCTTATATGCAATCTATTATTTCATTATCAAAAACAACCTTACATAAACTGTGAATTTTAGATGCAATTCACCAAATAATTTTTGGCATAAAAACGAAAGCAAATTAAAATAATAACTATTAATAAAAAAACTAAATAGAATAAAATAACTTCCTACCCTTAAAACTGGAACAAATACGAGTCGTCACATTCAATATGCGCTTTGCAGTGGTGTGTTAGAGATGAGCTGTATTGGATCCCACCCCCTTCCCCAGAATACACACATCCAGAGCCTGCGTGAGTGACAGCTCAACCTGGAGCACATCTGTGTGAGATCCCCTCCCAAACACAGCATCCAACAACTAAACGCTGAATCCAGCTCCCCAAAGCCCCTCTAATGCGCTGCGATTCCTCTTCTGCAGATGGCGTTTTATAATCCGTCTCATAGAGCGCAGCGTGTCGAGGCTGGAATCAGACCCACTCCCACCGAATCGCCCATCAGCAGCTGATTTCTCCCCAGCTGAGTGCATTTGCTGCTGCAGCCGCTGCTGTCAGACTACAGACTACAGCAGAATACTGCCCATTCACAGCAGTGCATGCTGGGAAGGGGTCTTAAAGAGACAGTAGCACTGATATTCTGATGCTATTATAAAAGAGTTTGCCTCCTAGTCCATACAGATAATGTATTGAAACCAAGCTGAAAATGCACATGTATAAGAATCGTACATGAAGGCAACAAATTGTTTTATTTAATTGTTTGCCTTTCATAGTTATAAATGCCTGCTCATTACCTGCTGGTGTGTCTTTCTCGGTGAGAGCATCACGTATCTGTGTGAGGTAGACCACCATAGAGAGCTGGTCGATTTTACCGCAAGTGGTCATTTCACTGGCACGCATGATAGGAGTGATGCCAAACTCTTTCTCCATGACGTCAAAGGCCAGCTTATTGTTTGCAGTGATATTGTATTCATCTAGACGAGTCACATCACTGAAAGAGAGGATATTATTTGCATGCATTTATTGTTGCATAATATTGTATGTGTATCTATACACTACCGTTCAAAAGTTTTGGGTCGTAAGATTATTTAATGTAGATTATCTATTTAATTTTTGAAAGAAGTTTTTAATGCTCACCAATATAATAATAATAATAAATATACACACACATACGTATTATGTAAACACAAACTTTTATGTTAGATGCAATTAATCTTGATTAATTGGTTTTACAGCCCAAATATATATATTACAGATTGTTTTACTTTTGCATTATATACATTGGTTCTCGAATCTGATTGGCTGAGAGCCATGCGATATTCTACTGATAACAGCACTTTTACCATTTCACCGTTTGTATCACTCTGCTTGAAGCGACTGTCATGGCAGCCAATCAAATCCACCGTATTTTCTTTTACAAATACTACACTTTTTGTACCACAAGAGTTTTTAGGCAAGAATGTAGTTGTTAAGGCCTGAAATATATCTCATATTTAATCATAGCGCCTATTTTACAATTTGTTTAGATGTTTTCGATGCGAGCTCCAGGCAATCAGCGGTCGTTCAGTGCTTATTTACCCGCCGAGAACAGCTTAATCTCAGCCAGGAGTCCATTACTGTCCATTAGTGCGTAATATGGATCGAGTGAAAGTTACATTAATACGCCATTAGATTACGAGGTAAACTTATGAGTGAATGAGTCAGTCAGTCAGTCGCAAGAGACGTTTAAATTGAAAGGCACTTTTGTAAACAAAAGATGTTGTTTTATTAGCTCTGTATGTTATGGAAAATTCCCTTAACTGTAAAAAGGACAAATACAAAGATCACTTTCCTCAGCGGACAATCAAACTGATTTTTATAATGGATATAATATTATGGACATCGACCTGATGAATGAATGTTATATCAGACACAGGTAATGCTCGCTCAGGCGATCTCTCTCTCTCTCTAATACTGTACAAAATACAACAAGTTTCAATGGAGGGACTCAACATTCCTTCGTTACTAGTCCTAAAGTGACGTTTCAGAATTAGTAACAGAGGCTTGGTCAAACTGTCAACTTGAGATTTGAATCTGTGGCGGAAGGAGTTAGTTCTGCACAAAAGAGGGTTTTCATTTATTTACACACTCGTGTCGTCAAACTGTTGTATAAATGCAATATCACACGAGTAGCCATGTGATTGCCTACGGCCGAATCACAGCCGTGCTGATATACAGCCATATCGCACGGTGTTATATAGCTCATATATATAATGCAATAATAATGTTACAAAACATTGTTTTATTTATGTATTTACTTTTACTTTTGACTATTATTTTGATGCATCCTATAATATAATATAATATAATATAATTCTTTCAAAAAGAAAAAAAAAAAATCTATCTATAATCTAAATCTAGTATATCTATCAACAGTTTATCACAACAAAACTGAGCTCTGCATGTTTAATCAATTATGCTATTATTGTTTCCTGATGGTCAGGTGGTCTTACATGAGTTCAGGTCTGAAGTTGTTAATGAGAGCGCAGAGAGCCAGACCGGACCTCCAGGACTCGCTCAGATCTTTCACTTTCACATGCTCGTACCCCGCTGTGTTCTTCTGACACCAGGACAGCAGTTCCGCCAGACGTCTGATAGAGTCTAAACACACACATTTACCTCATCACTTCACTGTTAGGTTTGTGCTTCTGAGCATGTTCATCCTGACAGACCAGTAGACTCATTTACATCTAACAAGAGTTATGAAACCCTAAAACACATTTTGACATGTTAACAGATACGTAATGTTAATGTTAACATATATATACAGATGTTGCATATTATTGAAAACAATGATATCCCACTTTATTTTAAATTGTTGAAAGAAGTTTTTAAAAGTTAATGTTATATATCTAAGTTACTGTCGTATGGCATTTACCTTTTTTAGGTTTAGTTTTTATGATGGGTTTCTTCTGTTTGTTGGGTTTACTCTCATCACCCTCTACTTCATACAGACGCTTGACCTTTAAATTGAACACAAACAGAATCAAATAAATCTCTAATGATAAAAACCCTTTCTCATTAATTACTAATCATTGCTTGGTACTTCAAGCAGCTTTTGCATGTGTAAGTTTGCGTATGGGAGTGCTTGTGTGACCTGTCTGGGTAGGATAGAGGACAGGTTGGCGTTCGGGTAGCGTGTGGATGGATCGATGCTGTAGGCATTGTAGTTCTTGCTGGTGTTCTCTGGAGTCGTTTGAGAGAGTAACTGATACACGCTCTCCCTGTACAAGACATGCATAGAATCATTGTTTGAATCATTTATGCATTTTATATTGATACATACACTACCGTTTAAAGTTGGGGATGGTAAGAAATTTATGTTTTTAACATGTTTTTAAACATAACTGCTCACCAAGTTAGCATTTATTTGATAAAAAAAAAAAAAAAAAAATACAGTAAAACAGCAAATTTGTAAAATATTTTCACAATTTAAAACAACTTTTCTATTTTAATACGTTAATTCCTGTGATCAAAGCTGAATTTTCAGCATCATTACTCCAGTCTTCAGTGTCACATGATCCTTCAGAAATCATTCTAATATGATGATTTGCTGCTCAAGAAACATTTCTTATTATTATTAATGTTGAAAACAGTTGTGCTGCTTCATATTTTTTGTGGATATCATGATACATTTACTTTTCAGGATTTTTTGATGAATACAAAGTTCAAAAAACAGCATTTATTTGAAATAGAAACTAACAATATAAATGGTGTAAAAACTCTGTACCTTTCCGCCAACACCTCCAGGGGTGGCAGATCTTTTCCCCAATTCCTGACCATCCATGCGGTGTCAAACGCAGCCAGGAAACCACGAGCAATGCCAGTGCCAAGAGGCCAAAACGGCTGCAATGCAATGCAATAAAATGCAATGCAATAAATAAAATAAAATAAAATAAAATAAAATAAAATAATACTTTAGTCCATCTCTTATGATATCTATAATTAGTTTTGATGGCCAATGCCAATATGATGGCCAATATTATGAAATCCATACTGTTTACTTGTATTGTTTAAACCGTGTTTATATTAAAATTTCAATTGTAAATGGAACAACACAACATTATAAATGTATATAAAAAAAAAGACTCTTTAGTACTTTTGAAACCCCTAGTTAAAAAAATAAGTCCTGATACATTCATTGCTTTCCTTATCAGTTTAAATGTCGAAAATATATTAATTATTATATTATATTAATTTATTATATTAAATATTATAATAATAATAAAATTAAATTTAATAATTTATTTATTATTAATTAAAACAATATAAAAATATAATAAAATACATATTAAAAAATAATATTTACATTTATTTAATATAATATTACAATAAAATATTTCAACAAAACAAAAATGTTATACATTTTGTATTAAAATAAACTAAATCAAATATTCCAAGTATTTTGAACAAAATGTCTTGGTTAATGAGGTGTTTATTAAAAACAATTAAATTAAAATAAAATAAATATTTAATTTAATTTGTATTATTAATTAATTAATTAATAAACTTACTTATTACATTTAAGAATAATAATAAATTAATTATATTAATAAATATAATTGATTTAATAATAATAGTAATACTAATAATATTTATCATTAATTATTATTATTATTATTATTAATTACTATAAAATGATTATTAATTATTATTATTGCCTTCCTGTAGCTCAAACAGTAGAGCATGGTACTAGCAATCGCCAAGATCATGGGTTCGATTCCCAGGAAAAGCAAGAACTGATAACAATGTGTACCTTGAATACAATGTAAGTCACTTTGGATAAAAGTGTCTGCCAAATGCATAAATGTAAATGCAAAATTAAAATACCACTGTGGTGGCCACCAATTTATTGTAAAACTATGTAACAATTGATAAACACCATAAATAAATAAATAAATGTCAGCTGATCATGTTTACTCATACACTACACTAATAACATACCTCTACCAGAGAGTCTCCCACCAATCCGATGAGCAGCCTCTTCCCTTTCCTCTCCTTCACCAGAGAGGCGTTCTCTGCCCTGTGCATGCAGGTGAAGTCAAACATGGCCACATCAGGCTGGCCCGCGTGGTTCTTTGCAAACTCCATGTCCGGCAACATGTGGTCTGTGGAGAAGTCGGCAGCATCGTATGCATACTCCTGCAGGGCCTCCTGGTTGACGTTTGCAGGTGCGAGCAGCTGCTCCACATCAGAAAAGTCCTGAGAACAAGAACGTTTTTGATCAAGACAAGAAGGGTTTAATATTAGTCTTCATTATTTCATTTGTCCTCCATTCGCACTACAATATACAGGTTGCATTTCTGACAGAACACAAATAGCAACTGTCTGCAGATATTCCTGTGAGAATACAGTGACAGGAGAGGACCAGAATAGCTGGACAACAGCGTGAGGATCGATAAATGTGATTGTAAGCGTAGATGTGAGCTGGAAACGAGTCGAAACACGCCTGAAGTGTCGCCAAACACCTCTGCTGATAAAATCATGGCCTCTTTTCAACCGTTTCTAGGCTCTGTTTAGCTTTTGAGATATTCTCAGAGTCTTTGAATGTGTCTCGCTGTGTATCATACCTGCTTTATGACTCCTTTTTTAATCAAGCTTGTCTTTTTTGCAGTCATCACAAAATAGTGAGTATCATCTTTGTAGTAGACAATGTTCTCTAGATCAACGCCTGAAAAATATGACAAACAACAGGACAGATAAAGGGGCGTGTGGGTTTACTTAACTAAATTTGGAAACAAAAGTGACCTCAAAAGATAGCTAAATATCACAAAGGTTTAGAAAAGCAAAAAGTTTGTTTCTTTTTAAATGAAAACTGTCTATGGTATATTCTCAGAGAGATGAGGTAAATGTGTCTGTGTGTACCGATTTCAGACTGAAGTGCTTGAAAGAACTTCTGGTTGTATATTCGGGCCACGCCGCTGATCTCCTGCACCTGAGCCTCTTGTTTAGTATGGCGGTTTACAAAGTTTGCAGTGATGCCGATGGCCAACTTTCCCCTGAGCTCCTTTATTTTAAAACCTGAATATATAGGCAAACAACAGCGGGAAAGTTTCAATAAAAATACAAGTTAAAAAAAGAAATATTTACATTTATTTAATATAATAATAATAATAATAATAATACAATAAAATATTCTAACAAAACAAAAATTAAATACGTTTTGTCTTAAAATATTTGATTTAATTTAATTTAATTTATTTTCAGTATTTTGTACAAAGTGTCTTGGATAATGAGAGTTTTTACAAAAAAATAAAATAAATAAATAAAAATTAAAATAAAATACATTATTAAATTAAATGAAATATTCCCAGTATTTAGTACAAAGTGACTTGGATAATTAGAGCTTTTACAACAATATAAAAATTAAAAATACCTTTTTATTAAATATTTAATTTACATTTAATTTAATATTTAAATTAAATTCCAAAGGGAAAGTGGATTTTATGGAATCCACCCATCCGTGTAAATGTTTTATTTACCATCAGGCACATATCTTCCCCCTCCAGCTGAAATAAAAACATCAAACTGAAAAGCTGCAGCTGTGTGGGTCTTAGGAGACACCTGTGCCCTCCATCCTGAGAGAAAGAAAGAGAGAAAGAGAGATATAAGGCTAAAAGTTAACGGACAAACATTATTTTCCAACTACATGACTGCAGACCTTCCGCAAACTTCCTGTGACAACAACTAGAGCTGGTTTGTACCTGTGGATCCTGATGGTTCAAGCAGACCTTCAAAGCTCACGCCTGTGTGCACCTCCACCCCCAAAATCAGGGCCAGCTTCAGCAGAATCAACTGCAGCTGACGGATACCTGTAGAGAAACACAGACCTCATTACTACACCTGAACTAAAGTGTGCACTTTCAGCAACAAGACAAGAACTTCTTGAAGTTTATACAGATTCTCACTTATGTGATGAATGGAGCCGCTGCAGAATCTTCCATAGAATTTCTTTGCACCGAGGTTTTGGAGGTCTTTAATGGTGTAGTGCCACAGATGCAGGACATTATTTCTGGTGAAAGAAGTTCTTTTTTCCAGTAAAACCACCTGAGCGCCAAGTAGGGCCAATTCGATTGCTGTCCTGAGACCACAGGGACCTGCACCCAACACTAAACACTGACACACAGAGAGAGAGAAAGCGATTGGGTTTCTTTTCCAAACATTAAACCACTTCATGGAAATATCTGACATTATTCAGGTTATTTATGGTACCTTGTTTTGGTGACATGCCTTGCCCTGTTCATAGTCCGGATGGGCGGCTCTCTTGTCGATCTTCTGCCAGAGCTCTTTGGCCTTCCAGTAGTTGAGTTTGTCCTTCAGTTTGCTGTAGAAGTGCTTGTAGTCCCTGGGGTCGAGCTCCAGGTGGCGACAGAGCTCAGTGAAGTTCTGCTGTGTCTCTTTACATGTCTGCGCCTGGACAAAATGGTCAAACAGATTGTGGCTGGGATTGACAGAATCTGGCTGGCTGGCCATTGTTATGGGAGAGGCCTGGAGCCTGCTAGATGCCCTGCAGAGACAAGAGAGACAGAGTTTACAGAGGGGTTTCAAACAGAGGGAGTGTGACAAATGTCAACTATTCATAGGCTGACTGAAAGGGTATATAAACAAACTCTGAACATTAATTCTGCTGTGTAACTCATCAAGCACCATTTGTGCTACAAGCATGAAAGATATCTAATCTATGGAAGCTTGTTTCCGCCATGGAATAAAAAATAAAAAAGGTAATTGTGACTTTTTATCTCACAGTTCTAAACTCAGAATTATGAGTTATAAAGTCAGAATTGCGAGTTATAAAGTCAGAACTGTGTGATATAAAGTCAGAATTGCGAGTTATAAAGTCAGAACTGCGAGTCATTAAGTCAGAAATGCATGATATAAAGTCATAGAGTTTAAATCTTGAAATTTTGATAAAAAAATAAAAAAAAAGTAAAAACTGTGAGATAAGTCGCAATTACCTTTTTTTTTAAATTTTAACTTCCATAGAAATCAGGCAGCTCGTGTGCTATTACTTTTTTTAAAGTGCCTCTTTTTTGCTATTTTAAAGTTTCCAAATTTTGTTTTGGAGACTCCTACAGCAGGTTTACATGCATCCAAAATCAATTTTTTTTTTTTTAATTTTCTCATAATGTACATTGCAGCATCATCTCTTTTTTCACGGTGTCTGAAGCCGTTTGATAAACTATCCGGTCTCTCTAAACTCCTCCTTTCTGAGACTCTACCCTGCTCTGATTGGTCAGATGGCCCAGTCTGTTGTGATTTGTTGACCACTTACAGCACTTGTGTCGGGAACAAAACACTAATTACCATATCTGAATTTTAGCTCCAGATCTTCCTCAGCACTTTATACACAGTGATACGAACAGTAACAATGGCGTCGGTTATACTGTATCAATTCCAGCACGAGTCTCATCATTTGGAAGTGCAGTAAAGTGGATTTACTTTCACAGCTTCTTCTCTATATGTAGACAAAACAAACCATCTCTTCAGTCTCAGCTACAACTACAGTGTTTGACGATCAAAGTAGACATCATTTGCGGACAGCCCATGAAGACCATAGGCTGGCATTATGAAAATTTGTTACAAACCTAGTACCTACGTAGGTTCAGGCAGGAAGTAAGACTGGAATTACTGATGACTCGTTTCAGCTTAATTCTTTGTTTTTAGGAGACAATAACTCAATTTATTATACACTTGTGTTTTTGAAACTTTGCAGACCTTTTACATTCACAAACAGCTTTATTACACACTACATGAGTAATCAGAATAAAAAAAAAAACTATAAGCTAAGCTTACACTGTAGGAGGGCTCGGTCATATCTAGAAAACACAGTATCAAAGGGCCTGTTTACACCTGGTCACTTCATGCGTTTTCTCTGATCAGATCTAATTTATCAAAATGATTCTATTTACACTTGGCCACACAGATGTGTCTCTGTATAACGGATATAAATCCGATTCCGATTCCGTTCATGTCACCAAAAGCAACAAAGATGCATTTAATTGATCATCAACTAATTTCAAAATCAAAGACCGCAATAGGAGAGAGCGTGGCCACAGCACTGGTAAGATCATTTAGTCTCATTACTTTTAATGAAGGTGATTGTGTTTTGAGTGTCTGCTTATTTTCAGTTTCATTTGCGGCAGCTGCTCATCTACTGTGATGTGTGATACAGTCATATCTGGCTATATCATGCTCTCACAAGTTTTTTTTTTTTTTAGCATATTTGGGAGGGATAAAAATGTACAGAGGTGGTTTCAACAACCAGATACATTTAGACTTCAGTATGTTTTCAGTTCAGTTTTGACCGGAATGTGTCCCAAACCACCTCCTGAAGTGCTTTGAGCGATCGGATTTGTCTCGAATGCGTTTTGGAGGGCATTTAGACCTGGTCTGTTCACGATCAGATAGCTATCCGATCAGAGAAAATGCATGAAGTGAGTGACCAGGGGTAAACAGGCCAGAATGGGCTCATTTTATCTAGCAGCCATCCAAAACACCTAAAAAAAAAAAACAACTCCTAAAAATAGGCTACCTAAGCAACGACACACAGCACTCTGGCAACAACCCAAAACGCCACAGCAGTTCTGCATGGACAAGCAGCACCTCCTTTTTTCATTAGAACTGATAAAAGTCTTGTTCTGGTTGATATATTGCAGTATAAGAGGAACTAGTACTGATAAGTACATGGGAAACAAATGAATTTCAATGTCAAACTTTGTAGACAAATTCAAAAATAAATTTGTAACAAAAAAAGGTAATCTTTCTGGTGCAAGATATTTATGAAATTGTTAGTCATCTGGTGTTTATAATGTAATAATATTTATAACGTGATGTATACACACATATCACATTATAAGTATTATTATTATAAACTATTATTACAATTATAAATAAACTGTTACAAGTATTCAAGTACAAAGCCCAAGATAACAACATTATGAACAAAATACGCTTACAACAAGACGAAAGATTCAAATCCAGGGACGAGAGCCTGAACAATAACATACTCTGAATGCGTTTTATGGAATCAAGTTCCACAACTTTCAACAGGAAACAATGTATTGTTAATCCTTTGTTAACCCAGAGTTCACATAAAGAGAAAGCAGTTATGACTGGTAATATGTAAATGCACAGCACTTACACCTGTTTCACACATGCCGATGCCGTGTTTGCAGTGTGCAAATGATCCGTGGCTGTACATCACAAACGCAACATTTACTTATTTTTATTTCAACTCCAAAAGTCGTTACTGAACATGGCTTGTCAGCATTGCGATTCTCTTTGTACATAGGCTACACTCTTTCATAGATGTCACGTTTAAACGCACCACATTTAAATGAAGTTTTATTCAATTCATTACTTTATATTTATATATAGATTTACATATACGTTGATCACGCAAGTGGTAAAACATAGGCTATGTTAAAATCACAAACACTGTAAATTAAAACTCAATACACAAACAGTCGACTCTCGTCTTTTCTTTTGCTTTTAAAATCTCCATTCATGAAATCCTGTGGGTCATAAATTATTTTGTTTTTCCCTGTTGAAAAAAAACAGCATATGGTTAGGTATGTTTTGAAGCATGAAAGCTGGTTTGAACTGGTTTGTGCTGGTCCTAAGCTTAAACCAGCACTTGACCAACTTAAACAACCCAAACGATGTGTTTGCTCATTCAAAACATTGCAAAAATAGAGAAGCTCAATGTGGAGAAGATCCACGAAGTGCACTGACATTGCTGCCTATGTGTGGTTCAAAAAAACCCAAAAAAAAACACGGATTTCATCTAAAATATCTTAATTTGAGTTCTGAAGTTGAATGAAGGCCTTACGGGTTTGGGACGACATGGGGTAAGTAATTAATGACAGAAATTTTTATTTTTTGGTAAACTAACCCTTTAAAACCAAGTTATTCTGCTATTAATATTTTGCTAGACAAGCCAAAAGCGGTCTTCCCCTAACTAAAAGTATGCCTTTAAAATATTTCAATAAACTCTTTGATGTGCTTAGCTTTAAATGTTTAAACTTGAATTAAAAGGATAAAGTAAAACAATACAATCTTTACAGCATCTCAAGTCTCTTTCTCAGGGTGCTGAGCTACTGTATAAGTACTTCCTTTTAAACACTTGTAACAAAGCACATATGGTGATAATGAGGACAGACTCACTCAATACTGAGGGAACAAACATGATGTTATTTATGCTCATGTGACATCCCTGTTTTAATGACTGGTTTCCCTGTTTTACCTCATCTCTAATGATGCCACATAACATGACATTTAGATCGCTTTGGCATTTAGATTGAAGGTGATGTCCTGTACTTTCGCTGTGTGTGTGAAAAAAAACACACATGACTTCAGGTGGTTTGGTGCCTCCATGTTCAAACCCATAATCAGCCCCCTGTGTGCCAATAAATTGCTTCAAACAAATGTTGCAGTACTTCCTGGATGTTTTACGATCACACAGCATGAAACGCAGAGAATAACACATCTCTTACACATCACTTCCTGGAAACAAGCAGTCATGTCTTGTACACATTAATGCTTAACAAATGCTAGGGCTACCGCCTGAAGGGGTTTTAAACTAATCATCTGACATCATGTCAGGCTTGCGGTTGTTTGAACATAAAGGCCTGTGATACAGATGTGAGACGCTTGACACACATAGATCTTGTCAGGTACACCATGCCATCATGACACATCAATTCAACACCTCTTATCTATTAATTATTATCTATCATCTATTAATTATTATTATTAATTTAATCTAGTGTGTGGCTCTCACAATGAACATGTACATATACAGTACATATACGTATAATAATAAATTGAATTCACAATATAATGTATTGTCCTGACAATCCTACTGCGTTTTCAATTATGGGAGGTGCACTTCCATTTTGGGGAACTTCCACACAAAAGAATGAATAATTTAAAATTATAAGGTTAAGCTACAAATAATCTTCATCAGTTAGTTTGACTGAATGGGCTTTTTTAATGGGATTATTTTAAGTGTAATATATATGAGCAGCATATATTAAAATGTAGCGCATGGATTCGGCAGGCATGCCTCTGAGCCCTCCCTTGCTCTACAGCGCCCCCCTAAATTTCCATTGTAAATCTGTGGTGAAAAACGGAACTCCAGCGTGATTGGGGCAGATTTCTGGCTGCCCCGCTTATTTTAACGCTACCTTACATCAGTGGTTTTCAACCTGTGGGCTGCGGCCCACTAGGGGGCCTCAGTGATCCTCCAGGTGGGCTGCGAGATAATATATTTAAATTAATTTTAAGTTAATATAATTCATTAATTTAATTATTAATACGTTACTTTAAAAAAAAAACTAAATTAAATTAGGCCGTGTCTCATCGTGCTGCTGTGAAAGACAGACTGAACGGTGGCTCAAAACGCAAACTCTCTCAGTTGGAAAAAGAAAACCAGTGTCGCTAAAAAGGTTTTGATGGATGACGATTGTAATGAAGGTAAAGATAATTACAGTGACACACAGGGGTCATTCATAAGGCATGCGCGAGTCCGTTATTATGCGGAAAAAAACCCCCACACATCCACTCTCGACTCACTGATCGCTCTAATATTGTATTTCTGCATGAACACAGTTCAATATATTCGCGTAGTTGTCAAAATTAATGTACAGTTTTATAATGGACGCTCGCCGAACAAGCATGTTTTGGAGAAGTTTGAGAGGATCAGTGGTGTTATATGTGTTTAATGATTTTGAATGGATCCGCACAGTATTTAAATTCAGTCCTTTGGTATCTCACTGTGGTCTTGTTTGGTATGGCAGGTTGACTTGTGCTTATTTGTTTAAGTTACTGTATTACTGAGCAGAGTAAGTACTTTTAAGTTGTAAAAAATGTCTGCAAAGTATGTTTGCAAAAAATAACTGAAGGTTTTCTTCTTGAGTTTCTTCTTTAAAGAGGTTGAAAAGTAATAACACTAAAATACAAATGTTTTTGTGAAGTAAAAAAAGTACTAGTATTGATTCGGAGAGGAGGGGGGCCTTGGCGTAAAAAAGGTTTCGGTAAGCTACTGTGTCTTTTAACATATTTTTTATATTTTCATATATTTCGTTCTGCAAATAGGAGAGTATGATCGCGTTCACTCACGATCCGTGACAACTGTTCAAGATGAAAACTGAAAAGTGACGCAGTCTTTGTTCAACCTTCTCTTCATAATATAAATAAATTTAAGCCTAGGCCTATTTACTTATTCTGTAAGTTCGTGAATAAAAATTAAAATGTGGACGAAATCAGAAGCTATTAAATGTCTTATCATTAAAATAAAAAAATTAAAATGACGGGTAGGCCTAATAATTGATTTTTTACTGTATATATATATATATATATATATATATATATATATATATATATATATATATATATATATAAACCAAATAACCCCCCCCCACCACCGCAAAAAACTGCCACCCTCACAGCCCTAGAATCAAGGTCCAGAACTATCCGTTTTATAAACTACATTAAGGCATTTCTAAGATGGCATTCTATGCGTTTGTCGTGTGTACTAAAGTCTGTCAATCATCAATAGAGGACATTATAATTCTGCCAAAAGTATGTCTGATGTGTTCGATTAGAATATAAAGCTTACAAAATGGTTATCAAACTAGCACTAAGACCCAGAATCTGCCCTACCTAAATTTATTACTAGGAGCCACTACTGATAAACACAGTCATAATGTTAAGACTGAGTCAAGGTAAGGTATCAGTCTCACTTTATGGATTCAAATGAGCCCAGTCTACTTGTTTAAGCAACTTGCTTTAAAAACAACTGTAACCAGTGTCAAAGAAGAAGAAGAAGAAGAAAAAAAAAAAAAACAACTGACTAACTTGTAAGACTAGTCTAAGCAGTTTATGCAACTAGCCAGGACATATTTTCGTGTCGGTGAAATTCAGTCCCGTGTGGGCTCATTAACAGCTTGATCAGACTTATTGATTCAGCATGGAAGATGCAAACCTGTTTCCTTGTTGTCACGCACATGCCTAGTAAATTGCTGGTCGTATTACGTAGCTTCATATGCTGTAAAATAAAATTAATCTGCAGTATTATCTTATCACTGACATTAAGACCACAAATTAAGAATTAGTTCCCACTACTTAGACAATTGATTCGTTTTTTCTGGCTGCAGTAAATCAGTACAAAGTGTTGTACTAATTCGTTCCCTTGTTTTAATAAAACTAAAGCAAGGGAACAAATTATTATATTGTGCACATGATTTAGTAAAACGAGGGAACGTATTATTATAGTGTGCAAACATTTTATTTCAAGAATTAGATCATCCAAAAATGAAAATTCTGTCATTAATTACTCACCCTCATGTCGTTCCACACCCATAAGACCTTTGTTCATCTTCAGAACAAGATATTTTTGATAAAATCCGATGGCTCAGTGAGGCCTGCATTGCCAGCAAGATAATTAACACTTTCAGATGCCCAGAAAGCTAAAGACATATAACAGTTCATGTGACTACAGTGATTCAACCTTAATGTTATGAAGCGACGAGAATACTTTTTGAAAAAGTAAACAAAACTTTATTCAACAATATCTAGTGATGGGTGATTTCAAAACACTGCTTCATGAAGCTTCGAAGCTTTACGAATCTTTTGTTTCGAACCAGTGGTTCGAAGCGTGCATTAAACTGCCAAAGTCACGTGATTTCAGTACGAGGCTTTGTTACATCATAAGTGTTTCGAAACGTTTTCAATGGTTCACGTGACTTTGGCAGTTTGATACGTGCTGGAAACCACTGATTCAAACAAAAGATTCATAAAGCTTTGAAGCTTCATGAAGCAGTGTTTTACTGCTGTGTTTTACTAAGGTTGAACCACTGTAGTCACATGAACTGTATTGTCTTTAGTAGCTTTCTGGGCAAGTGTTCATTATCTTGCTGTCAATGCAGGCCTCACTGAGCCATCAGATTTTATCAAAAATATCTTAATTTGTGTTATGAAGATGAACGAAGGTCTTACAGGTGTGGAACGATATGAGGGTGACTCAATAGAATTTCAAAAACACTGTTTGGAAGTTAGTCGGGCCTACACCAACAACAAATGTCTAACCAATCACTATTAGAGGGCGTATAACGGTCGAGGAGAGAGAACGAGCAAGAGGGAGATTTGAAAATAAAAAATTGCAAAAAGAGAGATGGAACACAATACAAAAGCTCTTAAGAATATCACTGTAATGAAGGTTTATGACTGGGCAAGCACTTTAGGACTCGTGTTAATATTAGAAAAGCTTCCCAGTGCTGAAGAGAGCTAAGAGGGAAGGCCTGAAAACAGACACAGAGGCTGCTTTGATTCTGATTCTGAGTAACACTGTGTTTGAGTGTCATTGATTGTCTGGAGCTGCTGTGCTGCTGTGACTAACAATGAACACTTTGTATTTACTCTTGTGTACTGTACGTTCATTTTTTTTTTGCTTCCTTGTCGTTCGTTCATCAATTGCACTTTATTTTGTGAAGCATTTTATTGCACGTCAGTTGTGATAAACAGACATCCTCTCGCATTGCGTGTGTAACAGTGGCCAGACAGTGAAAGTTGTGCAGGTAAACCACTGCGTACTGACGATTGCTAGAGAATGCGGTGTTTAGCGTCATTGTCAGTGCACTCGCCTCGCATGCCAGCAGTGGACGGACCGGGGTTTGAGACCGAATTGGAGCAGGGTGGTTAGGATTGGAGTGTGAGTTTTGGAGGCGGAGTTATGAAGAGAGAGGTGGGTTTGTTTGGGTTGATTTCAAATATCAACAGTGTCCAACAGCATTTTTCAAAATCTACTGATCCCACCTTTAATGACAGAATTTTCATTTTTGGGTGAACTAATCCTTTAATCAGGGAATGAATAAATTAAACATGCTGGCATTTTGTCAAAACAATACCCGTTTACACGGATCCGCGAAAATGACTAAAAACGCTGTATTATTTACGCCAGACCAGTAGTTGGCGATCTCACTTTGTAAAGAAACATTATGCACCTACAGACTAAACATGTAATACGCATGCACATGACGTCACCGTTTTCACATTTGCATTCACATTTTTGTAGTTTACACAGAGATAATGATGGTATGGTTTTCAAAAATGTGCACTTTGAAACCGGTTTTTCAGGCTCACAAAACACTGTTGTTGTGTAAATGAATGGCCAAAATGCATAAAAAGTTTTCAGTTTTTAGATGAAAACAGCCCCTCAGTAAGTTGCATATACAGTACATATATTATTTACTATATTAAAAGTTTTGCTTAATTTTTACAGATTACAATAATGAGAATAAGATATTTTGCATTTTGGTAATGATAATTGTGAGTAAATATATAATTTTGGGGTCAAACTAAATTGGAAAAATATTCTGCACACTGTCATATTTACACCTTAAGAAACTTTATTATACATTTTAGTCACTGACCTTCATTAACTTTGTTTAGACTTTACGAGAAATATGACCCGTACATGTTTTTGACAGGTTTTGTGACATTCATCTGTTCATGTCTATTAGAGGTGCTAGTTTCAGTTTCAAATTCACATTGGAGGAACATGTACCACAAGGATATGTGCTGTTAATTCATAATCACAACACAAAGAACACACTCAGAGCAAGTCTATAATGCAATCTTGATAACAGTCACTGTTAACAGACAGCAATATACATGATTATAGACAAAGATTAAAGTCTCTCTCAGATTTTGCACAGCAAGTTGGGTAATCAAGACGGGGGACAGAATTTCCCCCTGCAATCATAACAATGTGATCATAGATCATAGGTTTCAGCTACATAAAAATGTGTTACCCAACATTACACTCACGTCACCGGCAACAAGTTTCTGCAACATCCCGAAAGGCTTTATCTCAGGAAACAGGCTCAATGTGGCTTTCACGCATTTGCAAAGGAGATGTACCAAAAGGCAAAAAAGTGCCTGAGCTAATGTAAGTAAAGCACAGACCACAAAAAGACACCAAACAAAACAACAGTCATATTAGTGGCGTGTAATACTATACCTTTGCAGTGAGAAAAAGTGAAATTCGATGAGGAAAAAGCTATCTCTTACTAAAATTGCTGTAGTAGTGCTACTGAATTTCATGTATTTCAGGTATTTATATGGTTCTCCAAAATATATCCAAGAATGGCACTATCATGGTTCATGCCAAAAAACTACATACAAAATGGTACAGTGATTTTGCCAGATGAAACTTTAATATATACCAAGGTACTGGTATATTTTAGAAACCCAGAATTAAGAAAACGTACTCTTATTTGATGGAAACATACATAAAGTTATACCTACACGTTTTGTATGTAATACACTGTATACACACACACACACACACATATATATATATATATATATATATTTTTTTTTTTTTTTTTTTTTTTTTTTTTTATCTAGATTAATTCAAGATTCCAGTTTGTGAAAACAGTTTAAAGTGTAAAAACCGTGATTCATCACTGCAGAAAACCGCAACAACTTTTTAAACGTCAAAACACATCCGTCTCATGCAAGCTCTGAGACACTGACTGAAGTTTAACATTTGCTGTTACAAAGTTGTTTTAGTAGTTATCGACTGACAAGACATTTTTGTGGTTCAAGTGAAACCAAATGAATAAGCACATTACCTTCTAAGGCAGTTTTGGATCCTTTAAACGCAGTTGTATCTTCTTGTTTATCTCTATGAATCACCTGCGGCGGCTCGCCCGGTCATTTACAAATGCTACTAGGAAGAAGCCACGACTCATGAATATTAACTACATGTACGTGACGTTCGATCATTTGATTGGCTGAAAGACATCGAGTTTGTTAAGAGTGTAAATATGACTGTGTTTACATGTTAATATCTTTGCATATTTGCATAATATATATATTTTTTTTCAACTGTGACTGATCTAAAAAAAATATTTTATAAATACAATTTTGTCATTTGCTTTTACATTCATAAATCAAAGCTCCCTAACTTAAGGAAGATGTAATGTACATTGATTTCATAGTATCTAATAAAAAAGCCGATAAAACTGTTTACCTAAGCTTTGAATAAAATATTTTTATGATTATTAATTAGTAGGGAAGTGATTGGACGCTCCCTCTGGACCTGAAGGGTTTTAAACATGACGTAATTAATATTCATGAGTTAAACCGGCGACAACCCTTCCCCAGAGTCGGATTCCTAAGTAACTAGTGCATAGCAGCAAAAAATAGTACCAGAGGGCAGGGAAAGCTTATCTTTTCCTCATTTTATGACCCAAAACTCTTTCGAAATGAGTCTCGGGCACTGTTTTAAAGAGTTTTAGAGAAATAGGAGGCGTTTTTGCAAGGTTATTTTGGTAACACGTTTTGGTTTCTAGCACCTGCACACTCACTTTCACAATTAAGCTTTATTCAGTCTGAACAAACAAGTTATTCTTTCAAAAAAAAAAAAAAAAAAAAAAAAACTTAAAAGAGAAGTTTCTCTAAGCTCGTAAAATATCAAAAGTTGACTATATCAAAATAATTTAACGGTGAATAAAAATGTGGGATTTATTTACTATCCTGTTAGAAGTGATATCTAACTCAAGTCCAACAAATGAGCAAAATAACGAGACAATTTTCACCTACAATTGATGGTTAAACTGAATGTAAATAGTGCAGTTTACGTTAATAAAACAGTAGGTGTCGCTAAAGGACAATAAACTGGCTTTTTAGTAGACAATACAGGGTATATTTGAGTTTAAAATGTGATGAAGAAACAACTAAAACTGTTTTATAACCATAGTAATGCTGTTAAAGCTGTTGTATTAAATAATATTATAATTGCTATTCTTGCAGTATTACAGATTATATTCTTATATGAATGTAGTATCTGCGCTGTTGGATAATATCTGAGCATGTATTAAGCTCATAGGCCAGACACAAGAGTGCTCCTTTGTTTAGAGATGCATAACAAGCCCAAAGGGACACTGAATGATGTCTGATCACCTGGGATTGATGGACCTCCTGCTGGGGAACACCTTTGTTTTTCCTTTGTTCTAATAGTGCTATCTTTCTACTTACCATTCTATTTTTTTTATATTATTAATAATAACATTATTATATATAGCGCCTTTAAGCAATTCAAAAACAGGGACATAAATTAAAGAAAGCATGCATAACAAAAGTAAAAGCAAAACATCAAGTAAACACTATAGCATGATTTTTTTTTTTTAATGAGAATATTTAATTAGATTATTTGCCACACTTGAAATTTATATTAATTATACTTTTTTTGTAAAGCACTTCTGGCATTAAATGCGCTATATAAATTAAGTTTATTATCATTATAATAATAATTAATATCAACATGCATAATTCAAGGATGATAATAATAAAGCATAAATATCACAGCAGCATGTATGCACTCGCCCTGCTGTTAAAGATCTGTGCTGCTTACACAAATGTTGCAGGTTAATTTCTTTGTACAGATGATCCATTATTTTGAGTTATCAAGATCACCCCTATTGTAGCATATATATATATATATATATATATATTACCGATAGGCTACTTTCATTTTTGGTAGTACCGATACCGATAACTGTATTATTAATTAATCGTTACTACGATGCATTGCGATGCAGACGTGGACGATTCTGCATCGATGCAGTAATAGACCATAACCGATTATAGCCTGCTAACGTTTCTCTGACGTCATTCGTCGCATACGCGCTTCTCGTGCTAGCGTAAAATGGCGGAGGGATGCGAAACACAAAAGCGAGTAATAAAAATGCACCCACTATTGTGTGTGTGTGTGTGTGTGTGTGTGTGTGTGAGAGAGAGAGAGAGAGAGAGAGAGAGAGAGAGAGCGCGTGCGAGTGTGTGCGTGTGAGCGTTACTGTAACCTAAAGGGATAGTTCACACAAAAATAAAAATTGAATCACCCTCAAGCCATCCTAGATGTATATGACTATCTTCTTTCAGACGAACACCATCAGAGATATATTTAAAAATATCCTTGGTACTCTAAGGGTTATAATGGTTGTGAATGGGGGGCTGCGTTTTGAAGCCAAAAATAACGCATCCATCCATTAAAAAAAAAAGAAAAAAAAAAAAGTAATCAATACGACTCCAGGGGGTTAATAAAGGCCTTCTGAAGCATTTTTGTAAGAAAAATATCCATATTTACAACTTTATAAATTCAAATAATAGTTTCCGGCGGACTACGTACGCAGAATTCGCAAGTCAAAGCCAAAAGAGAAACCAAAAGAGAATATGAATCATATTCGTTGATTTAATTTGTTTAGCAATTATATATTTTGTAGGCCTATTGGTGCATCCTTAATAATCAGCTATTTTTGTCAAGGAAAAAAAATCAGGGCACTCAAACCTAAAACAAGTTGCTTAAGAAAAAAAACCAAAAAAAAAAAAAAAAACCTCGTGCTTAAATCCAAGCTTTAGAAACAGTTTATTGCACTTAAAAAAAAAGAAAAAAGAAAAGATAACACCATGTCATAAATTTTTAAAGTACAAATCTCATTTCAGTGTTATTTCTTACTTTGAAACCGATCATTGCAGAATTGTACACTGGGAGAAAGTACCTGGAATTTGATTGTGAGCAACTGCAGTTAAAATACAGACACGCAACTCATAGAAAACAACTGCATAGTTTGAATGCATTACATGGGGTTGCACTGGTTACTTGTAGATCTGACTAATTTTCGCTTGTGATTATTTTATTTTCCAGTTCATTAGCCGTCATTTCACCCAGGATCAAGAACACTGTCCATGAACCTGTCAGATATCCTCAGTAAGTCACATTTCGCTCATATCGATGCATACAGTGCAGTTTAACTTTGCAGTAACTACCTGTCAAAATCAACAGCAGATTTATTGCAAGAATTAAAAAGAAATAATAAAACACAGTACTTAAGTGTGCTGCGAGTCACACAAAAAGAAATTATTCTTAAAGGTATTTTACTTTAAAAGTAAAGTAAACACAAAAGGCTAAAACAAAGAGAGATTTTAAATAAATACACGGCAACTAAAACGTGATGGCTTGCCGTTCTGTGATTGGCCGAATCGCATTACATTTCAGTTGCATATCTTAGGGAGAGAAAAAAAAAAACAGATTTGAATGTTATTTGTGGAAACACCATCATCTTTGTATGTGTAACATTAGCGTTTATCTTGCGGGGAGAAACAAGCAAAGATCTGCTGATCATAAACTGAGGCAATATGAATAAATATGCAAAGAATATTTACAGTAACCATACTAAAGTATTTACAGTATATCGACAGGCTTCACACATCTAAGTTACCAGCTATAAAGTACCGCGATTACAGCTGCATGCCATTCTAAACAACTTGTCAGGACTTGACGTTACCCACTTATTCACAGTTCCAAATCCTTACGTTACACCGTGTCCTAACCAGACGTGACGCGACGCGACGCCGCGACACGCGATAAAAGGCACCTTTTCCACGTTTTTGTTTTTGTCCTAACTAGCCGCGACTGCTACGAGCAACAATTCGGTTTCTATTTTTCTGCGACGTCGCGGCTGGAACAACAACACAAAGTGATCACGATAATCTCAGGTACTGTTTATGTACTTTACTTAATGTTAAAGCGTCTAATGTTAGTTTAAATATCATTTTGTGTGTCTTTTATAGCCGAACTGAAAGTAACAATGGACAATTCGCCTCAGATTTTCAAAGTAAATGAAAGGAAACAAGAACGTTCAAACTGTCAACTCATTGTGAACAGACAAGTGTATTCTATGGCAAAGATTGTTTCAGTAACTCGGTATATATTTTTAATAATGCTAAAATGGTGTAATATTCAAGAATTTGATTATAAATTCCGCTTCAAGTGCCGCGAGAGCCCGCCCACGCGCTCTTCTGATTGGCTGTGGTTTTTGATTGACTTTATCCAAAGACTAGACCTTATGTAGCCCCGCCCCTTTTCAGCACTGCACTCGATGTCTTTTGTCTTCCGGTTTGTATTTCCACAGCGATCTTACGTATTTATGAATGAACAGCCCGTTTTAAAATCTTCCCGGTGTACTGACATTTGTTAAGACATCTGTTTTAAACATTAAAATGCTCACGATAACTTTTATTAACTCTACAAGTAAATCCACTTTACTTTTTAGCTAATTATTCTTTGACAGCAATGCCATAGAAATGTACAGAGCTACCGCAAAAACGGAAGTTCAAAGACAATATTATGGCGGCGCGCTTGTTTCTCTGGCGCATAAGGTCTATAGAAAAACACAAGACTGGTCACGCCTATCGTTTTGAATGGGAGAAAGTGCAACACGCAATATGGTAAGTCCCGCCTTCTAAATAAGAGCCAAACTCCGATTGGTAAAGTCATTGCGTAACTGCAGCGGCTGTTAGAAGCTCCGGTTCCTATAGAAACAGTCAGAAGCCCTCTGAAATGAGACACAAGGGGACTTTTTAGGACTACGCATGTGCATTAGCCTGATCCAGCCTGAAAAATACCGTTTTTTGTCATGATTCGAGAGTTTAGAAACAAAATTTATGAGACATTTATGTCAGATTTCATTGGTTAGGAGCTGCACTTGAATGCCCGAGAGCCGTTTCAAAGATGGCCTTCGAGTGAAATGACTTGTCTTAAAGGGACTTTGCTTTATCGCGCCTCATATTCACGTCGCGTCTGGTGTGGACAGACTAATTGCTTGTAGCTGGAATCTTATCGCGTCGCATGTGGTTAGGACACAGTGTATGCTCAATGCAACCATCATCATATTAGTACATCCCTACAATTCAAATCTAGTTCATTCTACATTGTCTCAGCAGTGATTATAATATTTATTCAGGTATCTCAAACCATCACTAAGCGCTCAGTAACTGACCTAAGATGGGTTTCTAATGCGTAACACCTCACAGTCAGGGTTCATGGCTTTCTGTGGATCTGATGATGGTAAAGTAGTAGAGATAGAATTGAGCTCCCTCTTCTCATCTCAATATATAACAATGGCTATTTTGCATATAACACATTGGCAACTTTGTGTCAGAATTTGTCTCAAAAAAGCTAAAACAACTGAATTTTTTTTTTTTTTTTTTTTTGAAATTCAAGCATTTAACAAGCTTTGAGGAAACATCTCTTGAACAATATTCATGAGTGTTAAAAGGAATAGCTCACGTAAAAATGAAAATTGCCATAATTCACTCATTGTTGTGTCGTTCCAAACCTTTATACTGTTATTTTTGCCATAGGATACAAAGAGAGACGTTTAGCAGACTTTTTCCCCATGCAATAAATGTAAAAGTATCGTATATGGAAAAGAGCAGCATGAACATTCAGCTAAACGTCTCAGTTTGTGTTTCACATGTGTTTGGAAAGATATATTACAATTTTCAGTGAACTATCCCTTTGAATTCTAGGTACAAAGCCTGCGCATCCTCTTTGATACAAAAAAAATGACATTAATAAAAATACATTTTATACATAATAAAACAGTACAAAATTCATTTTTTTTCCTTTGTATTGGCACACAAAGTTGGACTATACAGCCATCTCTGCTTTAAACAAAAACAATGCTATATATATATATCAGTAGTTGTTTTGAATACTAGAAGAGTAAAATAACTGTATCAAATGAAAACAACATTCTGTACGATTCTCCAATTGTGTACGAGTTCATATCAAAAGGAAGAATGTTTCGTTTCAGTAATTTCAGTACGAACGCTTTTTCCCCTCGCCCAGTCGGTCATCTGACTAGTGTTCGACCAATCACATTCTTATTCCAGTTGATCCAGGTTGATACAAAAGAAATAAACAAGCATAGTGGGACAAAAAGCTATTTTTCTACCAGTAAAAGGCATAAAATACCACGTTCAGATACACACCCTGGATATCTATTGGAAGACATTAACCGGAACGTCCGTTCAGTTTCAATCACAGATGTCTCCCAACATGCCGCCTCCTACTGGACAATCACGTCTGGTCCATCTGAGCTTGTGAACGGGGTCGCAGGGTTCGTGAAGATCACCAGAGCTGATGGAGCTTGATGCTTTGGGGGGTTTGAAGGGGGATGGGAGAGGATAGAAATGAGGGATTGTGGGAGGAGGAGGAGGATGAATGACAGATCTGGAGCATCCGCTACAAGGGTTTAGGAGAAAGACGGTGGTACATCGAGGTCAAGAAAAACAGCTAGAGATCAATCCGCAAAGCTTTGGAAATAAAGGCTTGACATAATTATCAGCACAAACAGCAAATCGCGTGGCTGAAGTAGTGTACTTCTTTGCGAATGATGCTTCCTGTTTTTAGTTCATCTGCGAGGAAAGTAGTGGAAAACATGCAATGATAATTACAGAGGGTGATGCTGTAACACGGAGACCATTTGAAAACCCAATAAGTTGTTTTTAACGGGCTGAATTAGACAGCTGGATGCTCTGTTGTCATCCCATGTGGATCAATATTGTTTGGGTTATGCCACAAAATTCCCGAGGCATAAACCGCATTCATTTCCTGGTCTGGGAAATTATATCTCTTTCATTGCTTGCACGCTTGGCTGGATCGGGATCTCTAGAGGTTCTCGCCCGGCTGGTATTGTGGTTCAGTGGAGGTGAAGTAGTCTTCCAGGAAGCTCTGGAGGTACTCGAAGGTCGGCCGCTCTTCGGGCTCCTTGCGCCAGCAGGTCAGCATGAGCTCGTGCAGGGAGTCCGGGCACTCGGCGGGACAGGGCATCCTGTACCCGCGCTCCACCTGGTCCAGCACCTCCCGGTTCACCATACCTGAGCAGAGGAGAGGTGTGAAACAGGGTGGATGTGGGTCAGAATGTGGTGCAGAAAGTGGCATTTTAACCAGGCAGAGGATGTGGGTCATCAGCAGGGGGGGACAACCTGAAATGCTGTCATGTGCTCTTAGCAGAAAGGGGGCTAAAATATGACTTTGAACATGTTGGACTCGATGAGAATAATTTTGAGTGAAAATAATAATATATAATATTTATAAATAATAATATATTATTATTTAATAATAATCAGAAAATAAGTAATTATTAAAATAATTACTTATGAGTATATTATAATATTTATAAATATTATATTTAATATTAATTACAAAATGAATAATTATTAAAATAAGAATTACTTATATATAGTATATTATATGATCATGTATATATATTTATTAAATAATATATTTAATAATGTTAATTAATTACAAAATAAATTATTAAAATAATAATTACTTATTTATATTATATAAGTATATTATATAATAATTTATATATAATATATTTATAAATAATAATATATTATTTAATAATATTTACAAAATAAATAATTATTAAAATAACTATATATTATATAATACTTATATAATAATTACACAAAGGAATAGTTTGGAATAATTAATTTTGTAATGTTTTTGTGTAATGTTAAAACTACAGTGGAACAGTAATATTATGGAATATTACAATTTAAAAGGAAATTTTTAATTATATACACACATACATACACACACACACACATATATATATATATATATAAAAAATATACACACACACAAATTCTAATTTAATATAACTTAAAAATTTTACATTTATTCTTACTGTTATCAACACTGAAATTATATATATATATATATATATATATATATATATATATATATATATATATATATATATATATATATACACACACATATATACAAATATCAATTAAAAAATATTCCACTTTTGCATATTCCATGGCAAACCTTCCAATAATATATAAAGTAAAAAAAGGTACATTTAAATCTAGTGAAGCAGTGACTCTCTTTGACTAATACTGGAAACAGCAGTAGTACCTGGATAAGGCACCCTGCCCTTGGTCGTCAGCTCCGTCAGTAAGACCCCAAACGACCACACGTCAGATTTGATGGTGAAGCGGCCGTACAGAGCCGCCTCTGGTGCAGTCCACTTGATGGGAAACTTTGCTCCTGTTGTAATAATGAATTAAGAGAGGCCTGTCACTATGATTAAACAGATTAAATTAAGGTCAAACTGTATAAAAGGCAACAGCATTAACTCTTGAAAATGAGACAATGACGTGATGGCCTCAGGGAAAACTGAGGACGTAAAGAAAATAGAAAACGACCACATGCAGGCAAAAAGAGTCATTGTGTTCCTCCTCACCCTGTCTGGCTGTGTACTCGTTGTCCTCGATGAGTCGAGCGAGGCCAAAGTCAGCGACTTTGCACACCAGGTTATCACCCACCAGGATGTTGGCAGCCCGGAGGTCCCTGTGCACATAGTTCATTCTTTCCACGTACGCCATTCCAGAGGCAATCTGAGGACAACACATATATTATAACGCTGCCGGGCTCAGTGCCGCCCTCCAGAGTATCCACAGAATATAAATAGATTTATATACATTATGAAGACAATGACAGTGGCGCTTGCCCACGCAAAAACTGACACCACAATGGTGTTTTCAGTGAGATGCGCTGACGACATTCATGTCTCTAAATATGGCTTGACCTTCATTGCAGGGTTATATAGTTTTTCATTTTGAATTTTAGTTTTTGCTTATCATTTTGTTCTTTCAATTTAGTTTTTGCTCCACGACGGTTTTATTTATTCACTTTTTAATTAATTAATTAATTTTTTTTTTTACACATTTAGTTAATTTTTCAGGGCCGTTATTGCTAGTCTATTGTAGTTAAATTTTCATGTTTAATTAACGCAGGTTGTAAGATTAGAAACAATTTACCAAAATTAACTTGTGGCAATTCGTTTTATTATGGGCCTACTGTATCCATTGGTGTTCTTCTTCTTCTTCTTCCGTTTCCGCTCTGGAAGTCTATGGCAGCCCATCGAACCGCTTGTGGGAAAGTTATGAAATTTGGCACACTGATAGAGTCAGTCTGAACTGTCACCCAAGCAAATTTGGAGTCTCTAACTCAGTCCCTCTAGCGCCACCAGCTGTCCAAGTTTGCACTTTGCCTTTACGCTAATAACTAGAAACAAAATAAAATTTCCACCACTTTGAATTTTCCGAAAACACGCAAACAAATTCTATGTAGCGCTTGTGAAAATAAATAAAAATATCTCCTCAATGCTTTGTCCATGTCATCAGAAGCATGACCTGAGGTTACATGCTGCGTTTTGGCACAGCGCCACCTACTGGTCTGGAGATATGAAAAATGGCAAACCGTTATATTTGCTTATAACGGTTTGTCCAAAAGTGGTTCCGTTAGATTCGGGACATCATGCGGAGTCGAATGATATACGATTTTCCCATATTGGCCATTTTGGGCGTCGGCCATTTTGAATTTTGTCGTAAAATGCTTTATTTTATGAACACGTTAGCATATTGTTACGAAACTCGGTATGGGTCTTTGGCACCATGCCCTGACAGTATTCAAATCGTTTCGGGGCAGCACCACCTTCTGGTCAAAAGTTATAATGAAATTTACAAAAATACTAATAACTTTTGACAATATTAAGTTATTGTAATCTGCCATAGTCGGCTGAACTTCCTGTACACCATTTTGTTTTTCTTTAAAAACTTATTTTTTCGAACTCCTCCTAGACCGTTGCTGCGATTTTTACCAAAATCGAATCGTATCATCTTCAGACTGTGCCGACAAAAAGTTATGAATTTCTTGTCGATAGACAAAAGCGTTTTCGTATACCGCAGCAACAAATTATGCCAAAGACATTATGCCAAAATGACTCTTGAGGCTGTAAATCTGCAATGCTTATGCATACTGACACCAAACTTTGCATGTGTCATTGTCACCTCACTCTGACCACACCACATCAATTTGGTCAACACATATATTATAACGCTGCCAGGCTCAGTTATGAAGACAATGACAGTGGCGCTTGCCCACGCAAAAACTGACACCACAGTGGTGTTTTCAGTGAGATGCTCTGATGATAAAAGTGATAAACCATGAAATCAAATTATTTTGTGACTGTATTCGGTTTTTCAGTCATTTTGCCTAAAATGATCTTAATATGTCTTTAATTGCTCATTGTTTCAGTCATTCTGATGCTCACAGCCATGTTGGCATGACTTATCATGCCTTCTTTGTGCTCTGCCCCTTAATGGCTGCTTGCAGCTATATTTTTAGTTAAATTTGTAGTCATGAAAATGTGTTTATGTTGAACTACAGCTCCAATATAATTTAATTCTATTATATGTTGAATATATATTGTATTATGTTTTTAAAAAACTAATTAATACTTTCACGCATTAAATTATACTGTTCTTTTGAACTTTCTGAATCGTGAAAAAAATGTATCAGTTTACACAAAAATTTGAAGCAGCACAACTGTTTTCAACACTGATAATAATGAGAAAGGTTTCTTGAGAATAGAATGCATATTAGAATGATTTCTGAAGGATCATGTGACACTGAAGACTGGAGTAATGATGCTAAAAATTCAGCTTTACATCACAGGTATAAATTACATTTTAAAATATATTCAAATAGAAAACAGTTATTTTAAATAGTAATAATATTTCACAGTATTTCTGTTTTTACTGTATTTTTGGTCAAATAAATTCAGCCTTGGTGAGCAGAAGAAACTTCTTACAAAAACATTAAAAAAAAAAACCTTACCAAGCTTACCCCAAACTGTTGATTGTAGTGTGTATTTTCTAATACAGTGTTTTTAGTATCAAAACAGTTTTCAGTTTTTGTTTTCGATTTCATTACTAGATCATGTTATGTCATAATGCCATTGTAAAAGTACCTGAGAGGCCATATCCACAAGCTGAGGCAACCGCAACATTTTCCCCATGTCACCTTTCAGGAAATCTAACAGGCTTCCTGTGAAAGCAGAAATCACACCTTGACATCTTCATTCACAGTTTTATTGGCAGACCTCACAAGAAAGCTTGCTCATATCCAGATTTTATGATCTTATACGTCCTTCTGCCAGATTTTATGCTCTTACACATCCTTCTGCCAGTTCTTATTTCTTAAACTTCTTTATCCCACTGAATCTCCGCACTGACCTTGTCCCATGTACTCAGTGACGATGTAAATGGGCTCCTCTGAGACGACGGCGTAAAGCTGCACCAGCTTCTCGTGGCGGAGTTTCTTCATCACCTGAGCTTCCTGCAGGAAGGCCTCGGGAGACATAGTGCCAGGCTTCAAAGTCTTGATGGCCACGCGTGTTGTGCCATTCCAAGTGCCTGATGAGAAGGAAAAAAAGGACACTGAAATCATGAAACAAGCTTTGTCTGGTGTGTGAACGCTTCATTACACAAGCAATGTGGTATTATACACTGGTGGACTACTTATTTAGCTCACAAAGCTTCGGTTTTTGATGGAAGGAAGTTGAAAGAAGAAGTCTTACCCATCCAGACCTCTCCGAAACAGCCCTGACCCAGTTTGACATCCAGTCTCAGGGAGTCACGTGGGATCTCCCAGGCGTCCCGTGCCAGACCCTGAGTCTGAGGCTTCAGCACTGGACACACGTCAGTCAGACAGTGACACAGGCCATCTGCGTGCTCTGTGACAGACACAGACAGGAGAAAGTGAGTTCAAATTTCTTAATGTTACTGCAACATTATTTTCAAATCTGTTTTTAGAAAATTGGTAGTTCTGGTTTCTTCTGATTCTATATTAATGCACAAAGTTGCTATGTTGATTGGCAACCATTTAAAAAAATAATAATACAAAAAAAAAAATACATAACTTATAAATAACTTAATATTAATTATTATTTACAAAAATAATAATATAATACAATAAATTCCCACTTCCAGAAATAAGAGTCTGTATCACTTCCCTTCACAGGCAGGTGTCTATGAGAAAGCGACTTACGGCGGTAGTGGTTGACCAGCTGCTGTAAAGTACTGAACTGTGTGCGTGATGTGATGTAAAATCCCCCACTGTCCAGCTTCCTGATCTTATAATGTTTGACATTTAGGCCCTTGACATTGTCATAATCCAGGACGGAAAGACAGTAGGCACCTAAAAAACACAAAGAACAGATTTGAGGGATGAAGTCGTGAAATGCTCATGGATGACTCTGACCCATGTTTCAAAACTGTCAGATTAGTGTGATTCTACACTTTTGTAGCATTTAATTTCCCCCTGAAATCGACTTATAAAGTTTCTAGCATCAAAAACTTGGCAGATGCTTTTATCCATTTTTTAATCCTGTTAAACATGCTGTTTTTGCGACTGTACCTTTAAGATTCTTTGCACCAAAACAATCTTGATTTTTCTGACTATTGCATAAAATTTTTCTGACTATTATTTCATATGTCAGGCGTTACATGCACTGGAAAAAATATGTTTTTACATTACTTTAAAGGGTTAGTTCACCCAAAAAATGAAAATTCTGTCATTAATAACGACTTATGTCCTCATGTCATTTTGCGTTTGGCAGTTTGATATGCGCTTCGAACCACTGATTCGAAACAAAAGATTCGAAAAGCTTCGAAGCTTCATGAAGCAGTGTTTTGAAATCGCCCATCACTAGATATTGTTGAATAAAGTCGTTCTTTTGTTTTTTGCCACACAAAAAGTATTCTTGTCACTTCATAACATTAAGGTTGAACCACTGTAGTCACATGAACCTTTCTGGGCATTGAAAGTGTAAATTATCTTGCTGGCAATGCAGACCTAACTGAGAATCTTGCACCAAAACAATCTTGAGTGTTTGCTGCTAAAAAGCTAAAAAATTTTTGTTTCATCTGACCATAGAACCAATCCAGTTTGAAGTTCCTGCAGTGTCAGTTACTTTTCAAATGTTCTATGGTCAGATGAGAAAAATAATTTTTTTTTTAGCAGCAAACACTCAAGATTGTTTTGGTGCACGCAGGGGTAAAAAGTACCCCATGTGTACAATTAAATATACTGCTGGATCTTTAATGTTGTGGGCCTATTTTTCTGCTGGAGATCCTGGACATCTTGTTCAGATACATGATATCATGGACAATGATCCAAAACATCAGAACCAACACAAAAATGTGTCACTGAGCACAAAATGAAGCTTCTGCCATGGCCGTCCCAGTCCTGAACCCTATAGAAAATGAGTGAGGTGAGCTGAAGAGAAGAAGCACCAACATGGAGCTGGGAATCTGAAGGATCTGGAGAGATTCTGCATGAAGGACTGGTCTCTGATCTCTTGTCAGGTGTTCTCCAAACTCATCAGGCATTGTAGAAGAAGACTCAGAACTGTTATCTTGCCAAAAGGAGGTTGCAAAAAGTATTGAATAAAAGGGTATGATTAATTGTGAGCAATGTGTATTAGAGAAAAACATTTATTTCATAATGAGATTTTCCCCACATTTAAAATGATTATTGTTACATTTTGTTTTAAAAATATTGCATATGTTTTTGGTTGAGTATCATAATTGATACATAAGTTTTTTTTGGGCTCATATAGTATGATGGAGAAAAAACAAACAAACAAAAAACAGTTTTATTTAGAGACCCAAACTGAAGTTATTAGCTTGTAATGTAAATCGATGAGATCTCACGTGCGTAAAATTCATATAAATATCACTTGTCACTCTATATCTCCCAATATTGTATTTGATACATTTTAACATGATTAAAATAAATGAATTATGGATAATCAAGTAACCCTATATTGGTTCTGTCCAGTAAGTGTTCATCTTTAAATATTAATAACAATATAAAAATTATTCTTACATCTACTTTATAAAAATCAGTAAAGATGTCACAGCAAGAAAGCATGTGTACTACAACCTGAAGGGGGTGATTTTACAATTACCATAACCAAACAGTTGATGGACCCCATTGACTTTAATAGTATGGAAAAAAATACTATGGAAGTCAATGGGGTCCATCAGCTGTTTGATTACAAACATTCTTCAGAATATCTTCTTTTGTGTTCAGCAGAAGAAAGAAACTCATACAGGTTTGAAACAACTTGAGGGTGAATAAATGATGACAGAATCTTCATTTTTGGGTAAATGTAGAGCAGATTCTCATTGTGTAAAATGATCTGTGGAGGGCGCTGTCATCATTGCACACATGCACATGGCTGATTTATCCATTCACTCTCTCTGTCACTCACTCCCTCGTTCCCTCTGCGGTCTCTCTCAGTATTGTCTCTTTGGGGTTTGATTCATCCTTAAGCCTCTCTCTCTCTCTCTCTCTCTCTCTCTGGGCAATCTCGGCCTCTCCGCATGCCCCTGCTGAAGGTATGAGCTGTGAGATATGGCTCACTGTTATAGGCACTGCTATGGGTTGACCTACTTCTTGCTCTTCATCCCTGCAAGCACTTCTCTGACCTTCGTGTTCCCCTCTTCATCCGGCTCACACATGCACGCTGTACATATCATCTCAAATGAACGTTGTTTGTGTAGAACTGAAGGTAAAAGGCCATATATGGAGCGTGGATCTTTACAATGTTTAGAGAGAGAGAAAAGATGGTTGGCAGAGGGAGGAGATGAGGAACATGAGCGTGACTGCGTCTGACAAACTGACAACAGAAAAGGGGAATTCAACTGAACAAACACTTTGTTCTGATCTGCAATACCAAATGCAACTTCTACACGAGCAATTTCCTCCACACTGATGTTCTTTGTCGTTATGGTTTCTTTGTTATGCAATAGTTAGCTCCGGTCTCTGAATGTGAATGAGTGAGTGAATGAACGCCAAACAGCACTGTTAGTTGTTTGGGAGATGCTTTTATTAAAAAAGCAACTACTTTTTTTTACCAGTTCCTCCATTCCCTCAGATGTTGAACTCATGACCTTGCGATTTCATTCTGACACATTTTTCCATTTACCCTTACAGGTTGACTTATGAATCAATACTGTGTGACCAGACGGATGGTAAAAAAAAAAAAAAAAAAATTATATATACACACACACACTTTTTTTTTTTACCATCCGTCTGATAAACTGTAAACAGAATTAAAATTCAAAATTACAATTTAACTAAACTAAAATGTTTAAATTATTTATATTGTTATTATTACTTTATTTTATTTATAATAAAATTATACATTTATTTTATTAATAAATAAAATACATAAGTTATTAATAACTTAATATTAATAATAATACAATTTTCCATAATTTTAGTTAATACTAATATTTATAATACATTAATAATTAATTAAATAAAACAAATAAAAAAAGAACAACTAAATAAATTAAAAAACTAAAATAAACCATTTAAAATAAATTGTATTTTTAACTACTTAAATAAAATATATATATATATATATAATTTTATATAGTAATAAAATTACACACACACACACACACATATACATACATATATATATATATATATATATATATATATATAATATTTAATATATAAAAAATAACATTTATTTAATAAAACATTAATAATAAATTTAATAAAGCAAATTAAATTAAAATAAATAATAATAATAATAAAAATAAAATAAAATACAACTTAAAAATAAATCATTTGCATAGTTGGTAGTGTTCACAATCACCTTTGGTTGTTTCACTCTCTCTGACCAGAAAAGTTCCTCTCCTGTTCTCCAGACTCAAGAGGAGTCGCTCCGAGTCCCTGCGTGTGATCTTTCCAAAGTACCATCTGGAGATGGAGGGAAAAAGAGGGAGAAGGTATTTAGAGAAAGTAATCACATGTAGCATTGTATCAGAGAAATGCAGCTGGCCAGAAATATATTATGCTAGAAATATATTATGATATTATTTATGCTAGTAAGCAGACAGATTCTATAGTGCATTCATGTACACTACACCATATGCTGACTTGCTGCTCATTATCATTGTTGAAAACAGTTGTGTTGCTGCTTAATATTTTTGTGGAAACCATGATAAATTTTTTTCAGGATACTTTGATGAACATAAAGTTGAAAAGAGCAGCATATATTTGAAACAGAACTTTTTTTCGTAACATTATAAATGTTTACAGTTACTTTTTATCAATTTGATGCATCCTTGCTCTAAAATGTATTAATTTCTTTAAAAACGTTTTCTTTGAACAGCAGTGTACGCTTAATCATAACTACACTGTTATGAAATCATTTGCGTTAGAGTATAGAGTATGTTTTGGGCCTAAAATTATAACACTTCTCATCTGAATTGTGCTACACGAGATATTGAACATTGATTCATGTTATAATATTCCCAATCATGGTTCCAGTAACAATAAAACGATGGTGTTTGGGATTCACGTCTGACCCCGTGACATTTAGTGTCTATAAATCAGCGTAGTTTGTTGTTTGCCGCTCATACGCAGCGCTCTCTCTGAGTCTTACCTCTTCTCCAGAGTCAATCTGAGATGACTGGCAAGGCAAGGGTGGAAAAATTAGTCATTATAGGTTTTTCAAAGGAGTGTCTGTGTGTGTTTGTTTAATGCGGCAGTCGACTGAGCAATGGCGCACACGTGTGTGTGTGTGTGTCAGGAAAAATTACGAGTTAACATATGAACAGGACAAACAATAGATGAGCTACATGGGGCAAACACTGACGACTTTTACTCTTTTTAAAGAGGGAAGGGGTCTTTGGTGCACAAGGTTTTTTCTTTCTAACTGATGAGATGGTGGAGAGACTCATAAATGACGGAGGACAGGGAGCAACCATGAAGGACTCAAAGGTCAGACCGGGAGGAGAGAGATAGAGGGACAACTGTGAATCATTTTGTTGGTAACGTCACATGGGTTGAGCTTCAAGAAAGAAAAAAAATACTGGAACCGAACAATCTCTGTATTAATACTCTGACAGTGTTTGCTAAGAGATGATTCATAAACAAATCGTTCTGTTGAGTCAGATTGTTCCCAACCAAGAACAAATGACTCTCATGAGCTGGTTCTTTTTAATGAATCAGATCAAGCACTCATAGATTAATCACTGAATCAGTCAGGGCGGTTATTAACTTGTGATACACTCACATGTAGAGCTGCTTTATAACTGAATAACTGAATTCTGCAACATCGACACTGTTATTGAACTGAACCGAATCAACATTGAACTGACTTGAGCTAGCTGACTAATGACACTATTGTCTTTTAAAAGCTGCTTTACAGCAAAATTTGAGATTGCCTCATATTTGATGAAGTTTGCACCACTGACTCTGTTATTTCCCTTATCTTCATTGTGTAAAGCACTATATAAATTTATTATAAATGGAAATTAAACTGATTTGTCCAACTATTGTTTTGTTTAGTAAAATAATCATTAATGGAGTCATTAAGGAACTAGAATCATGCTCAGCTTAATTGAGAGATCTGATTGGAGAGCCACATCGGGTGAAAAAAACAAAAAAAAAAACAAAGACATGAGGAGAACAGCAAAGAAAAGAAGAGAAAGAGGAGGAGGAAGAGGATTTACTCTTCAGCCTGGATGGAATCAGATGGTGCCACGTAATTGCTGGGAATGTATCCACTCTGTCCCGTCGTCAGCGACCGAGCCAGCCACCAGTCGCCCTCCCTAAGACAGCAGAAAACACACACATAATACACCTGCAGTTTGACTCACATCAAACATATTTGGTGACACATTCATGATTTTCTTACCCGCCCAAACATACACCCTGAGATTACATCTGTGGTATTATTCCTGCTTTATAATCCCTGAAACGAGGCGCTAGAATGCAGACGAAGCTCTTCTAAAGACATTAACTACCTGCGCCAAATTATACATAAATGAAACATGCATTTAAAGGGATAGTTCACCCAAAAATAAACATTTACTCACCCTCATGTTCTTCCAAACCCATATGATTTACTCAAATGAATATATATTCTTATTTTCTTCTGTCTGAGTCATATGCCATACAGGGTTTTCAACATCTCTAAAAAAACATTTATATTTAGAAATGTTGAAAATCCTGTTTTGAGTGAAAATGATAAATATTCTAATCATTTAAACTTATTGTTCAAAAGATTTGGGTCAGAAAGATTTATTTTTTTATTTTTGAAAGAAGTCTCTTATGCTCACCAAGACTGCATTTATTTGATTTAATAATAAATAAAATAGTAAAAACCATAATATTGTGAAATGCACTGGTTCTGGAATTATTTATTTTTTTCCATTCATTTTTCCCATAGGGATTTTTAAATAGTCTTTGTTAAAGAGTTATAAGCCATGAACCAAACAAAGCAGCAACGAGGTGAATGTCAACGTTATAATCTTTGATTTGAAGCAAAAAATAGGACAAAAATTTAGTGAGGGAAAGAACTACAATCCCATGATGCATTGCAAACAGCATAATTGGATTAAAAACAATGGAGAAATATAAAACTCCTCATTTACAAATGTTGATTATATGTATTAAAACAATATATTTTAAGCTTATTGCAAAATATGCATATAAACATTTCAGTATTTTGAGAGTGTTGAATTTTCTGTACAGCATCATGGGTAATGTAGTTTTTCCACCAGAAATTCCACTGTTAAACACAAATATTTTAAAAAATAAGTTGAAATAATTTGGGCAGAAGCAAATACCATCGACTAACAACCTCGTAGCCCACAGTAGGTCTTTAAAGGTTTATAAGTTATCGTTTAAAATCAATTTCCTTACGGATATAATGGAGTTTTTACTTCTGGAAACTAACTGTTGAACTCTATTCTCTACTCTATATGAATACATTTTTGATTCTTTGAAGAATAGGAAGTTCAAAAGAACAGCATTTATTTGAAATAGAAATCTTTTGTAACATTATAAAATGTCTTTACTGTCACTTTTGATGAATTTAAAGCATCCTTGCTGAATAAAAGTATTAATTTCTTGCAAAAAAAAAAAAAAAAAAGGTTTGAGACAGGACAGACTGAAATTTACGTTATTATTCAGTGTTAGGGTATCACATCTACAGAATACTGGGAATATAATGCACAAGTTGTATGAGCTACATTTACGGGGCTTTTTTGTTGTCTTTTTGGGGCATAAATTGGCACAATATGCTTTCATCATGCGTAAAAGAGCAGCGCAAACATTCATGAAAATATCTCCTTTTGATTCCTATTAAAAAAAAAAACCCAAATGGGATTGGAATGACTGGTTTGGAATGATTTTTTTCAATTTTGAGTGAATTATTTACTATAAAACTGGTAGATTTATCAAAAAATGACTCATACGTCTGGGTTTTCTTAGAGTCTTGATGGCTTTTTAATAATAGATGGTGTTTTAGTGAGAGCAGTGGGGTGTTAGACTGTGACTCACTCCCTAAGCTAAAGTAATAAGACTTTATCCATCGCCAAGACATGCTGACCTGACACAAACCTCCCCAGGTCTTTGAGCTACTGCTTTCTGTCATTAAACATAATTAAAACATAACCACACCAGTGAAAACAATGACATATATACACAGATGGGCACATATTCATATTCATACAATGCAAATATATTATTCATACGCAGGGTACCATTCAAAATTCAGATGTTAATGAATTATTAATGTACAAAAGGGCATAAAAACAGTGATTCTGATAAGCAGGGTTTATGAGAAGAGTAAACTGGATGAGGCTTAACTGAGACAATTTATGTAGAAAACGATGATGGCTAACGATGCTAAAGCTGCATCCCAATTCTTAAGGTGCGGTCACATTAGTGAACTTTCGCTTGCAAAAAAGATCCATTGTATATTCTCAATAGTGTAGCAATGCATGAAGCACAGCTCAAACAGACGTCACTTTCAAAACAAGCAGCTTTCTGTTGGTCAACAACAAATTTGAAATCTCAGCGCAGAAATCTTTTGCTCTAATGCAAAATTCCCAATTGCGCGGTTTCCTATTGAAATTACTGGATTTCGCCTGCAAAAATTCACCGAACAACAGTAAATGTGACCGTACCTTTATACACTACTTTAACTACAAACCTAACTTACAAAAAAAGTATACTTTTACATTTAACTGTAACATTTAATACCATTAAGCATATACTACAACATCAAATTGTCTCAAAATAGCATTCTTTTAAGTGTATCCTTTGTGTAAGCTAATTTAGCTAAATGCTAATGCTATCTTAGCAAGATCATTTAATAATTTAATGACACCATGAAATCACTTTTTTTTTTTTTTTTACATTTTAGTGCATTTTAGTCCAAGTCTGTTAGCTTTGAGGCCATTTACTATTAGTACTATTAGCATAGCATAGCATATACGCACCATTTTTTTATTTTTTTAACACACATACGCATTAAGTCTTTCAATTCACAGGGCCACATACAAATTTTTGTCCAATAAAATCATCTATGGAATGAGAATGAGAGCTAGAAAGTTAGCTAAACATAGCCAGTAGCTTTTAGTTTAGATTTTTACTATGTTAATTTAGCTAAATGCTATCTTGACATTATCGTTTTTAATGATATTATTGACCACATGAAATAAAAATTTGACTAAATTTTAGTTAGCTAGTGTACTCCTAGCATAGCATATAGTAATTCAGTCTTTGCGCATGTAGTCTTTCAATTTGTGGGGCATATATGGATTTTTGTCCATTAAAATGATCTTTGGAATGAGAACTAGCAAATTAACTAGCAAACTGAAAACATAACCAATAGCCTTTAGTTTATAGCATACTTTACCTTTTAGCACACATACGGATTTAGTCTTTCAATTCACAGGGCCACATACAAACTCTTGTCTAATAAAAACATCTATCAAATGAGAATGAGAACTAGCAAGTTAGCTAAACATAGCCAATAGCCTTTACTTTAGATTTTTACTGTTAATTTAGGTAAATGCTAAAGCTATCTTAACATTATTATTTTTTTAATGATATTAATTATTGACCACATGAAATCAAAATTAGGAGGTCATCTAAGCTAGTGTACTCCTAACATAGCATATAGTCATTTAGTCTTTGAATTTGTGGTGCATATACAGATTTTTGTCCAATAAAATGATCTCTGTAAAGAGAACTAGCAAATTAGCTAAACTGAAAGTAGCCTTTAGTTTATATTTTTACTGTAAATTTAACTAAATGCTAATGCTATATTAACATTTCTTTTAAGTTCATTTAATCATTTAAATGACCCCATGAAATTAACATTTTAATGAATTTTAATCCAAGTCTGTTAGCTTTGAGGCCATTTATATGCTAGTGTACTCTTAGCATAGCATATACACACTAAAAAAACTTTTAGCACACATACACAGTTAGTCTTTCAATTCACAGGGCCACATACAAACTTCTGTCTAATAAAAACATCTATCAAATGAGAATTAGAACTAGGAAGTTAGCCTTTCAATTTTTACTGTTAATTTAACTAAATGCTAAAGCTATCTTAACATTAATGTTTTTAATAATATTAATTGAAGGTCATCTATAAGCTAGTGTACTCCTAGCATAGCATATATACTGTATGCTATAAAATAAATAAATAAAAACACGTCGCACATATAGTCTACGCATGTTGTCTTTCGATTTGTTGGGCATATACAGATTTTTGTCTAATAAATTGATCTCTGGAATGAGAACTAGCAAATTAGCTAAACTGAAAATGCAGCCAGTAGCTAACACTGTCTTAACATTATTGCTTTTAGGTTCATTCATTTAATGACCCCATAAAATAAAATCTGACTTTAGTGGGCTTTAGTTTATATTCTACTATTTAAAAAAAAAAGAGGGTCATGTAGATGTTCCTGTGACAACTTCCTGTTTAAACAGGAAATACATTACATTAGGAAATATTACTTTTTTTTTCTTTTTTTCTATTTCAATGATTTGGGATGCACTCACCTAATCTAGCAGAGTATACAATGCAGATAGCATGAAAATTGGCATGTAGACTAAATAAATCATCCCCTTGGAATTATAAGGTTCTATCTGACATTTTTGTCGAAATGGAGTTATTCACATATTCATATTCTGTGACAACTTATTTACATTATGTGATGTTTCTTTTTGTGTGTTGTGTACATTTTGGTACTTTTTTTTTTAAAACAAAAAGGTTTCTTTCTACAAAGTCGCACTCTTAACTGAGCCAATCAGCACTTCGAATGCACACATGAGGACCAATCAGGATCAGCGTTCTTTGTCATGTTGCCAAGATAGCGGAAGAGAGCCCAGAAAAACGCTAAATTGGATTAAAGTGTATACTAGATTAAGTGAGATGAAATGTTAAATTATATTGTTGGTAAAAACTGAGTTGCTGCATAGTTGAAGTAATTTAAATATTTTAAATGTGAAATATTTTAAATTATATATAGTCAGTGAAACATTTTTCAGTGTTTATTAAACTTTGTTAAACACCTTTGCTGAAGCATTGTCTGTTTTCTTGCAGTTTTGTAGTCTTAAAATGTCTTAAATTTTACAGTATTAAGCCTTAAAGGTCAAGTAGTCAACCATTTAATTGATTACAACAATAAACGTTAGCATGTTATTTCAGCCATACTGATGTCTAGAGAGAAAGCTATTTCACCCGTCCCACTTTCTGTGGAATAAAGTCCTGCTCAGATGTATTACAGTAGCTGCTTTCTGTCTAAACAAAAGGAAACTTAAACTTAAATGGTTCCTGCAATAATGTGTTAAATTACCCATCATATTCCTACCTAAATTTAACATCTGCACTGGACCAAACATTTAGCACTGCCTTTTATGCTCAACTTGAACGAGAAAAAAATATTCATTTAAAATATGAAATAAACCATTAAATTTAACTTTCTTATGCATGTCAACACATTGTTACAACACTAATTGTATGTTTTAAAACAAATTATAAGCAAACTGTTTGCGTTTCTTGCTTCAATTAATTTTTTGGCAGATAGAACCTTATAATTCCAAGCGAAAAGTGTTTGTTTAGAATTAGGTTCTATCTGCATTTGACCCGTTCCAAAAATTCCCATTTACAAATTTGAGAGGATTTTGATATTGTACATTTAGAATACATTTAGGGTCCCTGTCATTTTCATGTTTAAAAGAAACTTCCCCATATAGTTTTTGCTATATGGAATGAAGCTCAATATCTCAAAACTGCTCAGAACGCAGATAGAACCTTATAATTCCAAGGGGACGAAATGTAAAGGAACAATCGACAATACACTAAAGGACTAACCACAAAGTCAATGTGAAGGACAAATGTAAAATGGTTGTGAGTGAGCCAGTTATGAAGAGATGTGGCACTATTTCTGGACCACTTCCATAGTCTCTAGAAAGTCAGGACAAATCTCAGGTGGACAAGCAAATGGTGAAATGACACACATACACAAACACACGCATAGAAAATGGACATTGAAAGCTGAAAGCAAGAACAACTTTACCAACCTGGGGTTCAACTTTCTCCTACATAAACGAACGAGAGCGTGTAGAGGAAAAACACAGAGGAGACGTGAAGTGTTTGGACATTAAAAGCAAACAGCAGAAGCTACAAACATCCCACACAGCCTCAAAAACCGATTGAAGGTCAACTGCAGCAATGACGCACTGAAAACACAGCATTTATCTGCGCTTATCACTGTGAAGTACTAAAAATTTGGAAAACAATTACTGTAATGTGCATTTGATTATCTCTAAATGTGTACTGACGCATGACTCAGAAGGTCCCAGCATAAGCCGGAGCAGCTTGGTGATTTCGTTAAAAAGCTGATTACTCTATTATCAGTGGCTTCTGGGATGTGTAATGGGCAGTGAGGGGGATTGGTTACAGTTCAAAGGGTGAATCTCATAAAAAACATGTCCAGGTTTTTTTTATTTATTTATTTTTTTTTACCCCTAACTACAACAGTATTTTGGTAAACGGATTTATTGTTTTTTTTTAAAAAAAAGATACATTTTTGGAATACAAACCTACATGTTGTTATAATGATGCTGCTGATTTAAGTTTCATAAACCTCAAGTACACATGAAATATGCTTCATTTTGAGTCTGATATGACTGAAAGTGATTACGCCAGTTCACTAAGTGAATCATATGCTAATTCGGAGCAAATTAATTCAGTGAATGATTCATCAGACTGATTCAAACTGAAAATCTTTGTGTGCAATTCATTAAAACATGGCTCATAAATCGTTCTTTCATGTTAAAATATATATATACACTATCGTTCAAAAGTCTGGGATTGGTATGTTAAAAAAATTATATATATATATATATATATATATATATATATATATATATATATATATATATATATATATATATATATATATATATATATGTATATATATATATATATATAATTTTTATTCAGCAAGGATTCATTAAATTGATCACTAGTGACAGTAAAGACATTTATAATGTAATTTCTGTTTCAAATAAAAGCTGTGAACTCTCTTCATAAAAATATATTAAGCAGCACAACCGTTTTCAACATTGATAATAATAATAAATGTTTCTTGATCTTCAAATCAGCATGTTAGAATGATTTCTGAAGGATCATGTGACACTGAAGACTGGAGTAATGAAGCTGAAAATTCAGCTTTGCATCATAGGAATAAATTACATTTTAAAATATATTAACATGGAAAACAGTTATGTTAAATTGTAATAATATTTCACAATATTACTGTTTTACTGTATTTTTGATCAAATAAATGCAGCCTTGGTGAGCAGAAGAGACTTCTTTCAAAAACATTAAAAAAAAAAAAAAAAAACGTACAGACCCCAAACAATTAAACGGTAGTGTATATATATTTTAAATCACAGAGAGTACAAATAAATAAAACTTGTTTTCTTTATAAAGAAGGAAAATTGTTTATTCTTAATGTACTATTGCTTCATTTTCTATCAGCAAAATATAATTTTTCATTTCTCTTTTTTTTTTATTCTGGGTTAAAAATATGACCTGGACATGTTGTGTTTTGAAGGATTCACTAGGATTCCCATATACTACACTGCGTTCAGCCTGACATAAAAAGAAAATCCCCAGGTCCGCTTTGTGCTGAAACCAGAGGAGGTTACTGAGGCCATTTTTTCCTCTCTGTTAGCGGTAGCGCTGTATACTGGAATAAGGAAGTGAACCGCAGGTGTAGAAAAAAGGAAGGAAAATACTCCCTTTGGTCTGGGAGGGGAAGTGGAGGTAAAGACATGCAGCTGAGCTTTTTGTGCACAGGAAGACCAAAAAAGGAATCCAGAGAACAAAAAGCCGTCATCTCCCACAAATACAGCGCCTTCAGAGGGAGCCAGTTCCTATGGTTACCGAAGAGGAAGAGGAGGGGGGGCTATGTGTGCTTGGGGGGGTTCAGCAGCCAGAACAGCCAGAGCCCAGACAGATGAGAGACATGAGTGTGTGTGTGTATGTCTGCCTCAGTGGGTGTGTCTATCGCCCCCCGGAGCCCTGTTATTTTTGTGCGAGTATGTTTGTGCATTTCCCTCTTACGTGTTATTGACAATCTGGAGTCGTTCTCCTTTCCTGAATGACAAATCGGAGGCAGTTCGTGACTCGTAGTCATACAAAGCCACAAACGTGGTCACGCCACCTATGGAAAAGTAGAAGAGACAAACATAGACTGTTATTTTGATGCATTTAATTAAAAAAAAACTTCAGCAGGGAAATTTCATTAACGTAAGTAAATAATGCAATGTTGGGTTGCCAATGAAAATTTGCATCCAAAAATAGTCTAGACTTGCAGACTTAGAGATAAGAACTCACAGTTGCAGAATTGCGAGATATAAACCCAATTGCGAGTTATAGAGTCACAATTGCTAGTTATAGAGTCAGAATTGCAAGATATAAACTCACAATTGCGAGTTATAGAGTCACAAATGCTATAGTTAGAAAGTCAGAATTGCGAGTTATAAAGTCAGAATTGTGAGTTATAAAGTCAGTTGCAAGTTATAGAGTCAGAATTGCAAGATATAAACTCAATTGCTAGTTATAGAGTCAGAATTGCGAGATATAAACTCACAATTGCGAGTTATAGAGTCACAAATGCTAGTTAGAGTCAGAATTTCAAGATATAAACTCACAATTGCAAGATATTCTGACTCTATAACTCACTCAATTGTGAGTTATAGAGTCAGAATTGCGAGATATAAACCCAATTGCGAGTTATAGAGTCACAACTGCTAGTTATAGAGTCAGAATTGCAAGATATAGACTCATTGGTGAGTTATAGAGTCAGAATTGCAAGATATAAGCTCACAATTGCGAGTTTTAGTCAGAATTGTGAGATATAAACCCAGTTGCGAGTTATAGAGTCACAACTGCGAGTTATAGAGTCACAATTGCTAGTTATAGAGTCACAATTACAAGACATAAACTCACAATTGTGAGATATAAACTCAATTGTGAGTTATATAGTCAGAATTGCAAGATATAAACTCAATTGCTAGTTATAGAGTCAGAATTGCGAGTTATAAAGTCAGAATTGCGAGTTATAAAGTCAGTTGCAAGTTATAGAGTCAGAATTGCAAGATATAAACTCAATTGCAAGTTATAGAGTCAGAATTGCGAGATATAAACTGAATTGCGAGTTGGTGGACAGAATTGGACTTTATAACTCGCCATTGAGAGTTTATGACTCTCAATTCTGAGAAAAAGAATTCAAAAAAGAATTGTGAGATAAAAAGTCGCAATTACCTTTTTTATTTTTTATTTAGTGGCAGCAACAAGCTTCCATATATAACCCACGAATGTAAGCAGGAAAAAAGCAAATGGATTCTGATTTTCTCAGATCTGTTTCAGGCCTCATTCATATGTGGAAATACGTTCATTCGCATCTGCCATGTAAGCGGACAGATCGGTTATTCCCCTGTCAATGTGAGTCGTACGTCATTGATACTGCTAATATCATGTTTTCATGTGGACTAACAAAACCTGTGCATCTTGACTCTCCGAAATCGCCAGCCCATCAAAGTGCAAAGTTTGGGAGTTAGGAAAATCCCTAGCTATTTTTGTTTGAGTATGCATCATATTGTCCATTAATGGTCTGTGATGGCATTTCAGGATAACACTAAAACAGTCAAACTGTGACTCTTATTCATAAGATTTAAACTCAGTAAATTCATTAAAAACTGATTGCACCAGCTATAATTGTATATACATGATGAGCCTAATTTACATAGACAATAGGTGATTAAAAGTGCTATATGTTTTTCCTGCACCAAAGTGGTGCAACTGTTTAGTGAATTCACCCCTCAGTCTTCTTTGCCCATATCCTTGGGCAAGTCACCAAAAGCAGAACAGTAATAATGACACAGACATTGCATCCACGTTTAGACCGAGGTGCGTTACCTGCTAGCATGCCACCCCTTTGAGGAGATGTGAGGCTGTTGGGTGTGGAGGTCACTCCTCCAAACAGCGCCTGCTCCGCATTGATGAGTGGCTGGGTGCCACGTCTGGTACCGTCCACCGGCGGACTTCGGTTGGGCGTGAAGGATGATTGGTTGGGACTAGAGTGGTGTCCTCCGGTTCCATCGTCCAGACTTCGGGAGCGCTGGCCGAGCTCTTTGGGTTTACTCTTGGCTCCGCCCATGGCCTAGGCCTGAAAAGAGACAATTTAATATGTCATTTAGCTCAAGCTTTTACCACAAACACCTTGCTATACACTTAATACTAGAGTAATTTAAAATAGGCTAGTTTATATATAAAAAAAAAATTATACATATACTGTATAAAAATGAACAAATTCAATTCAAAATTTTCCAAGTTCATGAATCCCATGACATACTATTACATTCATGAACTGCAGAATTTCATGTTGGACTTTTGACATGCACTTTTTCTATATATATATATTATATATTTATTATATTGTTCAGAAAAATAACTTTCACCCAATTTGTAACATTAAAACACTTCAAACGAATATTTGACCCCCTCTTTTTCCAGCGCTGTCGCCAGAGACCGGCCTGTTTTCATGATTTATGCATGAACTTCGTGAATTATTAATCAACTATCTATGCAGGCAATATTCTGTTATTCCTTAAGTAACACAAATAAACAGTGATACCGGTGCGCTGAAATATCTTTATAGAGATATTTAGTATTAAACCATAATCTCATTACTGCATATGAAAGTGACACTCTTCAACCAATATATTAAAATTCAGGTCATTTTAATGAACTAGATTTTTACATTAAAAAAAAAATGGTGTTGGTGGCTGAGCCTGCAAAACTCACTGCAATGAAGCTAGGCTGGTTGCCAGGGTGTTGCTATATGGTTGCTAGGGTGTTCTGGATAGTTTCAAAATGTTTTTTAGAAGAAATGAGAATCAATGAGAGAGAGAAAAATGGACAGGCCTTGATTTTATTCATCACAAACTGGTGATTGGACCTTGAAAATTGAGATGTTTCAGATGAAGAGTAGCCAAAGTGAAAGATTTTGATTAAATATTACAAAGACTATTTTTAATGCAATAACATGCACTGATGAGTCTCAATACCACCAGGAATATTAAAAAGTAGGCTGCAAAACGTACTTCTATGCTTGCCATTAGGGGTTCTGCCTAAGCAAGCAGCTCTAATAAAATGTCAGAGATTCCTAAAAGCGAGTGAAAAAAAAAAAAAAAAAAAAAAAAAAATGAAAGAATGCCTGGCATGTGAATGTCATTTTACACAGACACATTTGATCAAAGTGAAACATTACAGAAACCAAGTGGCTGCAGTTTGTGTGACCCACAGAAGCCTAAATTTGCGTTTAGTGCACTTTAACCTCACTTTAGCCGAGTACAGGAGCGCTCAGCTGTTTCCTCTCACATACCAGTGACAGCCGCTGCAATACGATCCTCCCGGACCCCCCAACACACACACACACATACACACACACATTCTTCCACATGTCATATACTGTCTGTCTGCCAGCACAGACGCACACATTCTTTGAGGGACAGACAGAGACGCTTTCCTATCCACCCACACAAACCTCACTACACACACACTTCTTTACAGTCCTCAGCTCTCTGTAAATGCTCCTCGCTTGTCCAGAACAAGCCCCCGCTTGCCCACGGGAAGATAAATTCTCCACAAGGAAAGTCTCTTTTCCTAGAAACCCCGGAGGACTGGCAACTCCTGGCGAAGAGTCTCTTAGAGGAGCTGTTACAGGCCTGGTGGAGTGGAACTAATCTCAGCCGAGCAGTGTGAATGCGGGGTCAGGGAGCGGCCGAGGGCCCTGGATCCCTGCAGGAGCGGTGCCATCGCAGAGGAGCTTTCACTAGAGACCTGCGTGCTTCAGGTTCACCGGCAGTGCCATGAACCATACAGTCACAAGACTGGAGTTATGAGGAGAGCGTGCCGATATGTGCTCTATACCATTAATGACCTGCACTGACCGTGAAATTAGAGGAAATTCATGTTATTTTTTCATGACAGAAGGCCTGACCGATTTCACTCCTTGAAAAAAAATAAAATGCATCCGAATGAATTGTTTAGCATCAAAACAAAGCAAATAGAAAAACAGATTACAGACTGGAATTACAAAATAAAATAAAAGCAAAACATAACAAAAGAAAAGACTTAAACAACTACTAAAACAAAACAAAAAACAAAACAATAAAAACAAAACCCCAAATAAACAAAGAAAAAAAATAATAATAATAATAAATATATAATAATAATAATAAATATATATATAATAATAATAATAATAATAATAATAATAAATATATATATAATAATAATAAATATATATAAATATATATATATATATATATATATATATATATATATATATATATAAATAGAGAGAGAGAGAGAGAGAGAGAAAGAAAGCGAGAGAGAACTAAACAACAAAAAGAACACCCAAAACAAAAGGAAAAGAAAAGAAAATAAACTAAAAGAAAAACAACCTAAAATTTTTTAAAACATATACAAAAAAGCAACAAAAAAAACTAAAAAAGGAAAAAAAACAACAAAATAAAAGATAAATTAATTAATAAAGATACATCTATAAATATAGATAAATAAAGATAGATAAATAAATAAAAAATAAACAGATAATTAAAGATAAAAATAAATAGATAAATAAATATAAAAATAAATAAATTATAAAAATAAATCATTAAAGATAAAATAAAGATAAAGATAAATTAAGATAAAAATAAAAAAATAAATAAAGATACATCTATAAATAAAGGTAGATACATTAAGATAAAAAAATAAATAAAGATAAATAAACAAATATATAAATAAATAAATAAAAATAAAAAGATAAAAAGAAAAAAATATATAAATAAAGATTAACATAAATACATACGTACCTACCCAACCCACCCACCCACCTAAGATTTTACATCTGTCATATTGGGTCAGACAGACTTAATGTGAATGTTCATAGAGATTTCATTCAATTATTTGTTCTTTTCGCGAATAAACCTTTAATATATCTGATAGTTTCGCTTTAAAAAAATCCTTTTTTATAAACCAATTAGGCCCCGTTCCTGCAAAACATGCAATCTGTGTTAGAAAAAGGTTGCAATGTATGATAGTTTTGACCAAGTCCCAGTGAAATTTTTTTTAAGAAAACTAAAACAGAGAAACAACAGCTCATTAGTATGTCCTCAACCATATGGGCTCCAGATTACATGAACGTTTCATTTCTGGGTGCTACTGTCCCCGTGTATACCATTCAGTATCAAGGGAAAACTAGCATCCTGCAACAACAACAATGTCTTGTTAGTCCAATTAATGGAGCTCTAACTATAAGTAGCAGGGTGAATTTACACGTTTGACAACACTAAACCACAATGACATGAATCAGGGTGAACTCTGGGTAATCAAAGAGCAACTCATGCCTCACTAATGTCCAGCCACAATAAAAACTGTCATTAAAAGCAAAGGCCCAGTCATTACACTAAAGGCACATCTAATTTGCCAAGCGAGGTGTGAATGTTTGGCTCTGATTGATCCATGACGACAGCCGCAGTCGTGTCCGGGAACGACCTTACTGAGGTTCAGACTGTGATGAAAGATCATCGGAAGAAGGATTCTGACATTACGTAAAGCATCATTGATCTATGGTAAACAACAACTGGAAACAGGACGTTCATTCATTGAATTCATGTTGTGTTGAGTCAGGGGTTTATGAAGTCTGGCTGACAGATAATGTCATTAGGAACAAATACATCATTGAAAGGGGAATTTGAACAATAAAACAACACAATAATGAAACTGAAAGGTTAATAAGAGTATATTTTGTACATTCTCTGAATAACGATTAGTGCATGCCAACGCATTGCTTTAATGTTATTAGGGTGCTCTAGGTGGTTACTTACTGGTCCAAGTGGGGAAAAAGCTCAACCATTAGTCTGAATGCTTAGAAAAGTAATAAAGGTATCATTATTATTCATAAACTAAGCAATACTGGTACTAAAGTTTGACTTCACAACATCAATTCCAAAATACAGCATCCAAATTTTTGATAAATCTCTCCATATTTGAAAGATACTGGAAATTGCTTAAACTTCAAATATATCTTGAATACTTGTAAATCTGAGATTAGACCAGGGAATCATCCAGTTTAATCCAAACATAAATTAGGACCTGATTTCTATCCCACAGGACGTTTGATTTCTGTGGCGTACCAATTAAAGGACCGGATAAAACAAACTCGCATTTAACTCTGGCAAACTAAACCATATCTCCAACTGGTTAGCCGTATGTGACAGCGTTGGGTTTTAGTGCTTTAATTGGTAACTATGGTGAAAAATTCCTTGACATAGCATGGGTTAAAAAAGAAAAGAAAAAGAGTTGTGTTCAACCTTGAATAAGCACCGGATGAAATCTCTTACAATTTGAGATGAAACTTAAATTATTAAAGGCATAGTACATATATTAATCCTCTGGTATTGTTCGAGTGTCGGTCAAAAATGTAAAAAAAAAAAAAAAAATTATTTCAATGAAATGATTGTACTGTATTTTAGTTCGATAATGTTTTTTATTTAATATTTTTGTATTTTTAGGGGATTTTATGGTACCAAATTATATTTATAATCCATTTATTCACTTTTTCAGCATGGAACTTAAACTGTCATAAATACTGAATTCAGACTTAAGTTTGGTCTATTTTTAAAGACAACACTTAGATTATTGCTGAAGTGATGTGAAAGTGAAAAATGCACAAAAATACCATTTTCAATTTTTATATGAAATATAAAATTTAATATAAATTTTACTCTAAAACTGTGAGAAAATCAAAACCATTAATAAAACAAGCTGTAAATTTGAGGTTGATATCTCCAAAAATGAGCATTCAGTAAGAATTTGTTTGTGTGCAGTACCAAACGTTTCCACTAGATGAAATTTGTCATTTTTAACCATGAACAATACAAGTGTCACTATTTTTTTTTTCAGGACCATTTAACCTTTTTTAATAATGTCCATGATTTTTTTGTGTGTTCACACACACCAAAACCTTTTCCAAGTTTCATACCATTCCAATTAAGTAAAAAAAATGCAAAATGTAAAATTTAAAAAAAAAAATTTTATTAACCACACTTAAATTAAATTGTAATTTTAAAGTGTGCATATATCTACATTTTTATGGGTGTACAAATACAGAACACGCCCTAAAACAGTCCCTAACATGGGAAACCTAAATCACACACACCATGGCTAGCTCTCAACTGTGAGTGGGGAAAGTCTCATGTCACATGTGGAAACAGGGTGAGAGGCTGTTATCTAACAGCTGAGGAGATTCCGACAGATCGGATGAACCGGAGACGCCCCATCCCCCTCAGCGTTACGGAGACAGGCTCTGATTTCTAAGGGAAGGCAGAGGATTGATTCTTGAGCGGTGTGAGAGACAGATGGCTCAGAGTGGAGTACAGCTAGCAGAGGGGGTCATTATGTGGGGGTGGAGGGTCGATATTCTCCCTCCGGCCTTGTCTGCACACTGAAGATCAGCTGGGGTGTTTAGCCTAACCAACTTCAACCGGGGCTGGCTGGTACATGTACATACTATACAGTTATGCACAACCACAAACATACATACAGGTACAGAGATATGACTGGTAACTGATTCAGGCCTACAAAAGAAGTCTAAATGCCTGGACGTGTGCCTTACAAACATGCACACACTTCATGGGCTATACCTTTATATTGTAAATATGTTTTTAGACTGTTGATTCTAAAGTAGTGGGTCATGATTAAAGAGGACCTATGATGCCCCTTTTACAAGATGTAATATAAGTCTGGTGTCTCCAGAATGTGTCTATGAAGTTGCAGCTCAAAATACCCCATAGATCATTTATTATAACTTGTCAAATTTGCCCCTATTTGGGTGTGAGCAAAACCACGCCGTTTTTGTGTGTGTCCCTTTAAATGCAAATGAGCTGCTGCTCCCGGTCCAGAAGAGGGTGGAGCTTTAACAGCTCTCGCTTCGGCTGCTCAACAACAACAAAGCTGGAGAATCTCACGCAGCTAAAATGAGGATTGTCAGTAACGGTGTTCAGCCTTACATTGTTCAAATCGGAGTCGACACTGATGGAGAGACTCAGGAAGAAGTTACAACTTTTAGAATGAAACTGGACGTTTCTGAATGGTTAGTAGATAAATTTATGTAGTTGCTGTGGAGTTGATTCAACTCATCAGCTAGCGTGTGCCGTCATGTTAATCTTTTGTGCAAATCCAGCGTTGAATTGACCCTCGTTTGTGAAGCAGTCCAGTGTAAAATGACATCACATTAGTAGTCTAAGCTGTTTTGTGGGCGAGTCATAAGTAACACCGATACATTTCTGTCAAACACAACTTCTGTTTGTGCTAGCATAAAGTAATAGAGCGCCTAGGAGGCTAAGGGGGAGGCTAAGGGAAAGCACACCAAACATGGAGCTGCCTGAACCCCAAGAAACACATAGCATTACTTAAAAATACTTACATTTTCTTCATCTGCAGCTTTGCCTCGCTTGCGAAAACAAAATGGCGGCACCGTGGGTGGAAACGTGCAGATTAAGGGGCAGTAATATCATAATAAGATCCTGTTTCTACATCACTAGGGAAGTGAAATCTGAGTAGCTAGTTTTTTCACATGCTTGAAGAACTAAGTTGTCCTTTTTCATGTTTTCTGGGTTGGTAGATGTACCGGGGACCCGATTATAGCACCTAAACACGGAAAAAGTCAGATTTTCATGATGTCCCCTTTAAATAAACAAAAAAAATATTTATTACAAGGGATATATATATATAATAATATAGAAAACATTTATCCTCCTGAACAAAAAAGCTCAAGTGAGCTCAGCTGGGGATCCTTCAGTTGGATAAAACAAAAGCGTCCATTGTTCTCAACCCATCAAGCCTTGCAATCTGGAGTGTGAGATACTGCAACTATTCACTCGTCTGTTGCTATGCAGCCAGTGATTATTCCTCTTTTCAAAGTCCTGTCTGACAAATCAGAACCAAAACCATGGCTAAATTACACAAAAGCATCCATATACTGCAAAACACCTGCAGAAACATGAAACGTCACACACATTCCCACACATTCAGACTGGGTTAGCTGTCAGCGAATGTGTGAACGTTCTCACCCAGACCTCTTGAGGATGAGGAAAACACCTGCAGACAGCGAGCGAGGGAGAGTCCAATCCGTGATGAAAGGCTTCGGATTCGCTTAATTATGCAGGAGGAAAGCCAGAGGATCATGAATCCCACATACTTCCCAGGGGTTTGAGCAAAACAGGAATTACAACTCAGTTTTTTTTCTGTTGACCCATCTTGTTCCATCATGAGATCTTATTCTCTTTTCTTTTATCGGATAAAGTGTTTTTGCTTGAACTCTTAATCTGTCTGCAGAGGCTGTGATTTGTGACGTAACAGAGTAAAGCATGATAAAAACCTGTTCACATAAAACATAAAAAATAACTAAAAGCATTAAAGTATTGTGATATGCATAATAGCATAATGTTATTTTGTTTTTATTGTGTAAACTGGCGTGTATATATATGGGTCAATGACGTGATGGGTCATTTTTTTTGTCCAAAGGCCTTAATAATAATAAAAAACAAAGATATAACATCCAAAGTATGTAAGGTAGTACAACTAGATCTCTTTTATTGAATCCAAAAGGTTTTAATTATATTTTGCTACATATAAAGGTATTTTAAAGATTCTGAAGTGTCAAAAGGTCATTTGGTTTAACCGTCCAAAGGCCAATACAGCCATTTCATTTGTGATTAAAACATCTTAAAATGTAATAAATGTATATTTTTTTTATTCTGGCATGATTTTATAACATCATATATCAACATAGTGCAAAATGGTAGTAAAATATGTGCAGAAGTCGTTGCTTTGTTATGAGAAAGAATGTCTGGAGAAATGAATTTCATTGTTGTCATGCAGAGTAACCAATATAAAGGGACCATTTTGGATCAAATCATGCAGTCAATATCATGTGACAGGATGTGACATCATTCAGATACCTGCAAAGGACCACATGGTTGTGAAGCAAAGTTACTAACTCTCTTTTAACTATTTGAAAAACTCATGTTTTCACTTGCTTGTACACACGTCCTGAAACATCAGGTCATTCGGTACAACCACTATGAAACATGAAAAATATTGTAATATTTAAAAAACTTCTACTAAATATAAAATGTTTGATTGTCCTTTTGTTAGCTAGCTAGATATCAGCCTGTTAGCATTGTTTGAAAATATCATCATTCGGTATAACCAAAAGTGTCTTTCGGTAAAACCGAAATTTTGGTTAAACCAAATTACTTTTTTGGTGACAAATTTTGTCCCCATCTTGTAAAAAAAGTGACAGAAGATTATAAAAACCACAGAATATCATTGTTAGCACTTAATAAATCTTAAGTGTAAATAATATCTCCAGTATGTTTTTTTTACACTTTTAAAAACCTTATTCATCAATGACCCCATATATAGTGTAATACTAACATTTAGTCATAGCAATGGAATACTGAATAATAAATCACTGGAAATGAAGGTCTTAACTTTCTACACCACACTGCTGTTATTTCACCTTTACAACATTTAATGCAAGCTGTATTTTTCTCCCCTTTCCCATCACTGTCGGGCCAACAGGTGCCAGACGGCCAAAGATTTCCATCTTGTTATTCCTGCATTTGCATGGTCAACATCAAACGTTTCATTAACAGTGGATAAGCTCCTTTGGTATGAGTTGTACGGCAGCGTCTAAGCCAGAGAAAACATGTGGATGAAAGTGTTTAATTCACTTGCCGAGAAAAGTCGAACTGGAAAAGCACCTGAAACCACACTAGGGCAGAGCAGCAGTGGTATGAGAGGGAAATAAAAACCCCTCCAGTTTAGCAGCTAAAGTTTTGTCATGTTATGCAGTGATTTCCGAGGTCTCTCAGCCACGTCATACAATCAACCCTTTTTATACACCGTGATCAATGTATGTGGTATACTAAAACCAAATTAAATAAAATAGTTTCTCTCATCACACTAACAGTAAATATGATGCTGTAAACTTTGTTCAGCTTTCTGCTGTCACCCTAATTGTGACTCATTTAGCTGTTCATTCATTCAGCAAAGTCTTATTGTAAATCTTAGTGCCAGAAGAATATGACTGATTAAAAATAATTGATTTTTTAAAAAGTCTCTTATGCTCACCAAGGCTGCATTTATTTGATTAAAAACACAGAAAAAAAAAAAAAAAAAGAAAAAAAAATTAAATGGTAGTGAAATATGATGTTTGGCTTAGTAATGAAATAATACAATATTAAAAATATCAACCACTAGTGTGTATGCAATACAAATATGTGACCCTGGACCACAAAACCAGTCATAAGGGTCAATGTTTTGAAATTGAGATTTACACATCATCTGAAATCTGAATAAATAAGCTTTCCATTGATATATGGTTTGTTAGGACAATATTTGGCCGAGATACAACTATTTGAAAATCTGGAATCTGAGGATGCAAAAAAATAAAAAAATAAATAAAAATAAAAATATTGAGAAAATCGCCTTTAAAGTTGTCCAAATGAAATTCTTAGCAATGCATATCCACTTACAAAAAAACATTTTTGATATATTTACGGAAGGAAATTTACAAAATATCTTCATGGAACATGATCTTTACTTAATATCCTAATGATTTTTGGCATTAAAAAAAATTGAGAATTTTGACCCATACAATGTATTGTTGGCTATTGCTACAAATATACCTGTGTGACTTATGACTGGTTTTGTGGTCCAGGGTCACGTATAAAATGTACTCTGATATGTCAACAATCCTTATAGATGTGGACAAAGATTTGGAGTTTGGGTGTATTTTATATTAATATGCTTTTCCACGTTATACAGCATACCAATCGAGCTCTAATCCTAACGCTTGTTCTGGAGAAAGATTATCAACTTTCACTCTGTAATCACTATGCCATGATAACATTCCATCTACGACTCGAATCCAACTCAGACACAAATTCCAAGACAGGACTGTAGATATTACAAGACAAGCAGTCTGAATTGTGATGCTGCCAGTGTTGCCAACTGAGGTGCCATTATTATGATCTCTCAATAGTCAGTTTTCTTTTTCAGGTAATCTGCGGTCATGGTGGAGTTTGAAGAGTCTTCTGAATAAGTACATTGATGTTGACATGTTTACAGCATGTCAAACCATAATTCAACTCACTGAAAAAGACAACACCCAATTTTTTTTTTAGACAACCAAGCTTTCAGGTCAGCCAGACAAGCAACAAGAGAATATGAAGATTTCTTTGACTGTTTCAGGAGCAAATAAATCTGTCATTCATGTAACAGTGAAAAGACATGTCATGTTTCCTGAGTATTGAGCCCAGAGGAAGCATATGAAGAGAATAACATAGGGCCAAGAACCGAGCCTTGAGGGATCCCACACATAAGTGGGTCTGAACTTGAGGAAAAACTTCCCCACACACACATATACATACAAACACACACACACACACTTAGTATTGTTTGTCCTGCTTTCCTCCAAAAATTCAGTGTAGTAGCGGTTGCCATGATTTTGTTAAATAAAATGACTTTTTTGATCCTGGAACGACATTCCTGTCCAAAAACATAGCCCTAACCGCATCTCTTCCCCTAAGCCTAACCCTACCCATAACTAATCCCTAAAATCAGAGGAAAATGATAGGTGAATAAGAATGGTGTAGAAGCACCTAACCTTTGTTGAAAACCTAAACTTAACATTAACTGTAAACCTATCCCTCAAATCTGATTGGTTGATTGGAATGTGGTTTCAGGACCAACAAGGATGTTGATCCAGGAACATGTTCTACTTGGTGAAATAGCGTTCACAGAGAAAATAGCTCACGGTCCATGTTTACATAACTCCCCTCTTCTTTAAGCATGCTTCCCTGTTACTGACAGTTCAGTAAATCATTACACAGGGTTTACAATGCTACATGTGTACTACCTGCATAAACCTTATCACGGCACCCTCAAAAACAAAAGAATATTTCACGGATGATCCTGACATATTAAGCAATATGTATCGACAGGAAGTCAAAAAGCTAGTTTCATCTGAAGAGCTCTGAATGTAAACACACCCCACACATTGCCAAGATCTGACTCCTAGACTTGTCCCATCAGCGAGAAACACTGAGGCGGGAGGCACTCGAGTCAATATTTACTCCATCCGAAGGGACCGGGTCAAGGATTGCCATGGAAGTGATTATTCGAATTCCAGGAGTGTCTGAGCAGATGAACGGGAAGACGAGGGTCTTTGTGAGAGGTGGAAGGATCAAGGCAAACAGCCAGATGATCAGATAAGAATTTAGACCGTCTGTCTGGTCGGGCTGCTTTTCAGCACTGGGTCGGTATTAACGTTCCCTTGAGTAATCACAACATAAATGAATCGGCCTATCTACAGCTAGTAGGTTAGCATAACCATAATCAGAACCATAATCCATAAAAACTCTACAAACACTTCGATCACGAAAATTCAACCACTTTTCTTCAATTAAATGTACGGATGCACAATATATCAGTAAAAAAAAGAAAATTCTGTTATCACGTACTCGCGTGTGCAAAACCTCCATGTGCATTTTTGTTCTGTGGAACATAAAAGAGGGTTTTTGAAAAAGATCTATGAAAGTCAATATTGTTTGGACCCCATTGTTCAAGATATATATATATATATTTTGTATTCCTCAGAAGAAAGCAAGATTTTTTTTTTTTTTTTTTGGCTGAACTATGCCTTTAAACACTAATTTTATAACACTGTTAAATTAAATATTTAGCTAATCTTAAAAGGAATATCCATTTTTAATGCTGTGACGCCCGAATCACTGTTGTTATAGTCAACTAAAACTAAAACTGTTAACAATCATTTCTATCAATTGAATTATAGCTGCAATAAAATAAACCATAAATATATTAGATGAAAAAATTGAACTTACATGGAAATTATATATGTAATATAAATGAAATAAAGTAGTACTGAAGTACTAAAACTAAAATAAAAATCAATTAAACCTATATAGAATTAAAAAAAAGCACAATTAAATGACTAAAAATGTAACTAAAAATATAAAAATAAAAGCTAAATATATGATAATATATAAATTAGGACTGGATCAATACATCGATTTTCAATTCAATACAATGAATCTCGATACTGATATTTTCTCGCCTGAATTGATTCTGAGCTTAGTTTTAACAGCAGATGGCGCTCTAGACTAGTTTTTAACCACACACTCAAATGCTCATGAAGAAGAGTGCTGGAGAGCGCTTGTGTAAGCATATGTAAGTGGTTAAATATACTTGCACCTTGGTTAAGAATGCGTTTATGACGCGAGATTAATGTAAACAGTCCACTGCGAACACCCTTGTAATTTGCTTAAACCTTTTCGAACTTTATAAATTATTATTTTAGGTTTAAAAGGAACTGGAAGCAAGCAAGAAAATGTGTTTCTAAAGCACGTAGTGCCATCTGCTGTTAAAAACTAATCTCAGAATCGATTCGAGAGAGAATCGCAATGCATTTGGAAAATGTCAGAATCGTTCCAGATTCATTGTATCGCAAATCGATAATCGGTGTATTGTCCCAGCCCAAATATAAATAATAATAAAATAACACTGGCCAAATTCAGCCATTTATCTGAAAAAAGAATTAGCTATTGGTTTATTGGTCAGAATTTATCATATATATCTTGCATCCCTAATAAAATGCCTTAAAATGTCAAAAATAACAATTTTTTTTCCCATTTTCTGAAGAAAACATTGCATTTGCGAACCTTTCCGCTACTCACCAAATTGCGGAAGTAATGACTGTTTTCATACAGGTTTCCTAAACCCGTATCATCTTATTAATGTACACAAGTTCACATTGTCCATATTACACTGGGACATGACAAAGTATTTAAACATAGAAAAAAAGACATGCTTCAAAAGCATGCCTGTACCTATTTCCAAAAACCTGTTATCACTCCTTAATCGGCTGCCGGCACACATGAAATCATTTAAGGCTGAACGGAAGATATCTGGGCCACTCACTGTGAGGAGCGGAAGCTTCTCTCTCGAGCGTGTCTGTAATCAGCCACGTGCGTCAGATCAAGTATGCGGCTTATATTTTACATGCTGAAGCCAGCGCCAGCATGTATTAATACATTTGCAAGTAAATGAATCAGAGTATCTGTCGCTCATGTCCTTACTACATTACATCCGAAAGTGTTCTGTCCCTCCCTAAACCTAAAGCCTTGAAACAAAACTCTGCATAGAGGAATCAATCCATATGGGATGTAGTTTGTTCGGTCAGCTAAGAGTATTTATTGCATCTGAATCATCTTCACAAACAAGTGTCAATCTTGAAAATTATAGATTAGAAAGGAAAACAAACTGCAAAGCTAAATTGATATGCGTATAATGGTGTGTGACACTTTAATATGACATTCAAAATGATTGCATTGAAGCCATATATCAGTAGGTCACAATCAAAACTAAATTTTACTTAAATGCCATCAAGCAGTGAATATATTTTTATGCACATACATAGCTGCAGGCAAACACTGTGACCGTAGCATTTTGTTTCTGGTTTACAGTGTGATCATTTGTCACCTGCTACTGGTTTATTTAAATCTCAAATGGCATATATGGAATAAAGAAACTTGGAGTGTCTCTTATTTTCTTCTGATGAACTTGGCAACCTTTGCATTCACAAACCTTTCATTTGAGAATGAATGACGTTATTTCACTGATCTGGTTGAATAACATGTATTTCCAGGGCTAAAAGCTATGTTTCCTTGATCAAATCAAGGGTTAAAAAGGAAAACATTGCATCGAGGTAAATCCAATAATCCAGGAAAAACATTTTCATGTTAATTCACAGAATGCCCACGGGCTGTAATCTCTCTGAACAGGGGAAGGATCATTAGATACAAATCACTGCATTACTAGCCATACTAGCATTATTATTACTGGGCAGTATGAAAGTATATACTGCAGGACAAAGATACCATTTATACAATACATTATATTTGTGAGGCTATCAGTGGGCAGGACTGCTTTACATCATTTACAGGGACATGTCCTAAATAAGATAAAGGGGGACCTATTATGCCCTTTTTTACAAGACGTAATATAAGTCTCTGGTGTTTCCAGATATGTCTGTGAAGTTTCAGCTCAAAATACCCCACAGATCATTTATTATAACTTGTCAAACTTGCCTCTATTTGGGTGTGAGCAAAACCACGCCGTTTTTGTGTGTGTCCCTTTAAATGCAAATGAGCTGCTGCTCCCGGTCCCCTTTCTAGCTTTAACAGCTCGCGCTCCGGTTGCTCAACAACAACAACAAATCTGGAGAATCTCACGCAGCCAAAATGACGAAAGTGTTCAGCCTTACATTGTTCAAACCAGAGTCGGACACTGATGGAGAGACTCAGGAAGAAGTTACAACTTTTAGAATGAAACTGGACGTTTCTGAATGGTTAGTGGATAAATTTATGTAGTTGCTGTGGAGTTGATTCAACTCATCGACTAGCATGTTCCGTCATGTTAATCTTTTGTGCAAATCCAGCATTGAATTGACCCTCGTTTGTGAAGCAGTCTGGTGTAAAATGACAGCATGGCTTCCTCTTCTCTAAAGCAGCCCAACATGGCCTCACCCCCTTTGTTGTGTGTTCCCGGGGACAGGGTTTATGTAAATTTTGGGGTTTGTGATGTCACCAACCCGAAAATACCACACAAAGTTTTTAATACTCAAATCAAACTATGAACTTTTTCATCTCTGCACATTAAAAGTAAAGTATTTTAACAAAAGCAACAACATTTGAACAGATCATGGAAACTTAAATGGATGGAATATCTCATATCGCACAATGTTTGTATTAGATAAGACATTGCTCAGGCTGACATTCTGCGGTCTGGAATGTAAATACAGCAGTAACATTTATATTTTCTAATAGAGGATGAAAACTGCACATCTGCATGCAAAATCAGAAAAAGTCTTCCTGATTGAGGTAACGGAAATCTACATAAGATCACGCACTTTAAACTGCAACATAAAAGACATTCGCTACACTGAATTTAACCTGGTATGCAAATTACAATGTGTCCAGATGAGCTGACTGTAAAATGTTCTGAAACACCATGTACCTGCCTTTGATTAATGTCCTGCATATCTAGTAAATCTGAGCAGCATTATTGCTGCTTTGCATGAAAGGTGTGGCAGGATTACACATCACATAGGCACATGCATGAATAAATATGGCTTTATCAGCATAGATTCCTCTGAATTTGTATTTGTTATACCACAAAAGGTCATGCATTTTTAAGGTGTCAGTTTAAGACAAGCAGCAAACATGAAAACAACGGGCTAACAACTACAACTGCACTAACCATCATACAGAGGTTCTGAAGTTTGGAAATGGCCCAGATGATTCACGTCTACCAAACTTATCATTCACTGTCCAGCTGTCTTGTTACTAAGATGACACGAAAGCGCTGTGGAATTCATGCTGAAAGTAAGAAGCCTGTGTAAAAATAAAACCTGCTTCATAACAAAACCATTTTCTTGGCTACAGAGAGCTCACAAAGAGGTGTTAGTATGTGTGCGCAGTGTAAACATATCACATTCTCTAAACTCTGAGCCAACATATCTTGAGGAGAACTTCATGATAAAGCTCAGTTTTTGGGTGAATCTCATGAAACCGGTAAAGAAATGTCCTGAAGTAAAAACTGAAACCTTAAAAAAAGCATTTTAAAAATTCCACCCCCCCACGATATCATGCAATTGTGACTTTATATCTCGCAATTGTGACTCAATTCTGACTGTATATCTGGCAATTCTGACTTTATATCTCTCAATTCTGACTTTATATCTAGCAATTCAGACTGTATACCTGGCAATTCAGACTCGCAATTCAGACTGTATATCTGGCAATTCTGACTCGCAATTCAGACTGTATATCTGGCAATTCTGACTCGCAATTCAGACTGTATATCTGGCAATTCTGACTCGCAATTCAGACTGTATATCTGGCAATTCAGACCGCATATCTTGCAATTCTGACTGTATATCTCGCAATTCTGACTCGCAATTCAGACTGTACATCTCGCAATTCAGACCGCATATCTTGCAATTCTGACTGTATACGTCGTAATTCTGACTTTATATCTCGCAATTCTGACTGTATATCTGGCAATTCTGACTGTATATCTGGCCATTCTGACTGTATATCTGGCCATTCTGACTGTATATCTGGCCATTCTGACTGTCAATTCAGACTGTATATCTCGCAATTCTGACTCGCAATTCAGACTGTATATCTCGCAATTCTGACTCGCAATTCTGACTGTATATCTGGCAATTCTGACTGTATATCTCGCAATTCTGACCATACATCTCACAATTCTGACTGTATGTGTCGCAATTCTGACTTTTTAACATGCAATTGCTAGTTTTCATCATGCAATTCTGAGGGAAAAAAAGCCAGAATTGTGAGATGAAAAGTCGCAATTATGCATTTTGTATTTTTTATTCAGTGGTGGAAACCAGCTTCCATAGATTCACCTTATAAGGCTGTGATGAATTAAAATGACATGTGAGCCCTGGAAACCAACCAATATGAATCTGCAACGAACAACCATTGTGCCATATGGCTGAAATGCATACCAGTGCCTGTAATTAATAGGCTGGGTTATTGCATTTGCATTCAGCGTTCTTGATCCAACAGCGACGCCAGTGAGTCACGCTCCTACAGTCTCCTGCTGTCATCTGTAAACAATCATACGAGCACGCTTCTTTCCTGCATCTAAATATGGTTATGGTGTGTGTGCAAAGAGCAAGATCTGCGGTCAAGAGTATTAGAGAGGAACAAGGGCGGCTGGGGGAAGTGTGTGAGAGAGATACTGTGAGAGAGTGGAGGAGATACAAGGATCCTTCGGGGTTTCTCTTTCCCCTGAAGATTTCCTTCACGAAAAAAGAAAGAAGCAAAAAAGACGCATCCGTTTCTTTCACGGCCAGATGTGTAGCATGTGGACAGAGCTATACTTTCACAAATTACAGATTGCGTTAACCCCACCACCCTTTCTCATGTTTTCTCTTTTTCTGCGGTGAAAACCCCTGGAATGAAGATACCACAGCCGAAGAGAACGAGCTTGCAGATTAAAAATGGAGCATCACATTTATCTGCCGGCACATTACGAGATAAGCGTTACCTCTAAGTCTAAGCCCTTCTAAGGAAGAGGGACTCTTTGATGTGAAACTCGTAGATGACCCTCCTTGCATCCTTCTGTTCAGCCAATTTTGTCATGAAGGAAGCATTTCATGAATGTCGGTATTGACTTAAGGTCAATAGCTTCTGATTTTCTTGAATTCCCAATGATTCAGAGCTCCAATTTTCTTGTGCAATACGTGTGCGCGAAAGGGATGAAGAAATGGGTCATTTTGCATACAACTTCTTACAAAGCCAATACAAATTATGCACATATTCTGCATTCCTCATTTTGAATATTCAGACTTGCCATCATGATCAGTCACATGGCATCCAAGAACCAATGGCGTTTTCTCTCACTGACTGATATAGTAAATGTTTCTTGAGCAGCAAATCAGCAAATTAGAATGATTTCTGAAGGATCATGTGACACTGAAGACTGGAGTAATGATGCTGAAAATTCAGCTTTGATCACAAGAATAGATTACATTTTAAATTTAAATATAGATATATCAAATTGTAATAATATTTCAAAATAGTACAGTTTTATTTTTGATAAAATAAATGGAGCCTTTGGTGAGAATAAAGGCCCATTCACACCAAGGATAATAACTATAACAATGAAGATAAAAATCGTTCTAAATATTAAAAAAAATTTGCCAAGTTCACACCACAATCATAATGATAACGGCACAGAGGAATGATATAATTGAAATCACTTTCAGAACGTTTTTTCCAGTTGATGAATGAGAAAAACACTGACGGCCAATCGTGCGCTGGTGTAGACGCTTAGGATGCAAAGCGGCGGAAAATGCCTGGTAAATTTGCGGAAAATGTCCAAATTCTGGAATCTTCCCAGAAATTATGGACATTTCCCGGAAATTTACTGGACATTTTCCAGAATCTTTGGAAACATTCTGGAAATTTTGGAAACGTTCTGGAAATTTACCAGAAATTTTCCACCCCTTTGAATCCCATCATTATCTTTATAGTTAGCGTTCTTGGTGTGAACAGGCCTTAAGAGACTTCTTTCAAAATCTGTAGTGTATGTTCAGCATATTGGCTGATCACTCATCCCTGCAGTAGTTCAGGAATGCAAGCAGCATGTAGGGACGAGTGCTGACATCTCTCCATCTCTCACACACCCAGGGCAGGTTGAAGTCACAGAGATGAGCCCATAAGGCACACATTCCATGCTTGCTATCAGTCTCCGCCTTCCTTTGAGTCAGGAATGTCTTCTCTATTGGTTACCAAGAATGTGTTTTACAATATGAATGAATATAAATGTCTCAAGAACCATTTCTCTTTGCAACACGGAAATAAGCTATTTTATAAGAATGTGCGAGACTTCAGATTCATTAGCCACCATAGGTAAATGACTAGAAGAATAACAAGGTAAAACTATTTGCACTATAATGTGATAAATATAATTTTGCAGTATCAAGCAGCATAACGGACTGTTTTTGTACAGCTACAATAATTGGAAGTGGCTGACACTGAAAGCCAGACACATTCAAGTTACGCAAGTCTCTTACTTTAAAAAAATAAGGTGGATTTCAACTGCCAAATTAACATATCAATAATAAATGCCCAACATTGGTTTTTCCACTGCCATTTCAAAAATGACTAAGACTTCTGAACCTTGAACCAAAATAACCAGATCTGAGATAAATGACAATATTTAAAAAGTACCTAAAAACAGACAACCTATTGTAGCCCTCAATAATTTACCACAGCAGAACTTGCCATAGTTCTCACAGCGACTTCTCTAAATGGTGGATCTCACTTCAGGACTGTGGGTAATCTGGCACACCAAATGACATACTATACAGTCTCACATTATACAATGTACTCGACCATCTACTGTATGAACCTTCAAGGGTGGTTTCATCTCAGATGCAACATGGGAGCATTTGCTGTTGAAATGCCATTTCAAATGCATGATGTGAACACAATGCTCATATAGAGTACTGATAACACAATCTCGTAGAATAGTGCAGAAGTACATTTAACATTACATTAATGTATTTGGAAGACGCTTTTATCTGAAACTACTTGCATTGCATTGAAAGTATACATTTGATCAATTCATGCATTCCTTGGGAATCAAACCCATGACCTTTGAGTTTTCAACATCATGTTCTACTGTTGGAGCTTAAGGGGACACACTCAGGAATTCTGATGCTAAACACAATTTTTATAAATGAAGGTGAAAACACCACAACTTATAGCTTCTACGGAGACTTATATCATTGTTTAATTATCGTCTGATAACCTTACTTCCCTAACCCATTGATGGAAATGTTAGCCAGCTTGATCTTTATATATGGGCATCAAACTCTGAAAAATCCATATTGGCCATGCACTAGTTTATATAATATTACTAAAAATCTGAAAAGTTTGATGGAAAAATGGGGTTCATATTCAGTAATATTTTCGATTTAAATGCACTGACACTACTGAATTTGAACTGAATTGAGGAGTATGATGACATTAAAGGGTTAGTTTACCCAAAAATGAAAATTATCTCATGATTTACTCACCCTCAAGCCATCCTAGGTGTATATGATCTTCTTTCAGATGAACACAATTGGAGGTATATTTTAAAATATCCAGATCTTCCAAGCTTTATAATGGTAGTGAATGTGGGTCGTGATTTTGAAGCCCGAAAACATGCATCCATCCATCATAAATGTAATCCATACGGCTCCAGGGGGTTAATAAAGGCCTTCTGAAGCGAAGCGATGGGTTTTTGTAAGAAAAATATCCATATTTAAAACTTTATGAACTAAAATAACTAGCCTTCGGCAGACGACCGTACACATATTGCGCAAGTCGACTTGCGCCACAAGAGTAACCCCTAAAGCGACGTATGTTTTAGACTTCTAATTCATGACCGGTGTTTTGTTTTGCTCTATCCTCTGCGCTTCCACGTTTCGTCATTATGTCATGCGTCGGGCCAGAGGATACTCTTCCTCTGCACATCGATGCATACGACCGTCTGCCAGAAGCTACAGTAGTTATTATAGTTCATTTAAATATTTTTACATTTTTAAAGTTTTAAATATGGACATTTTTCTTTAAAAAACGTATCGCTTTGCTTCAGAAGGCCTTTATTAACCCCCTGGAGCTGTATGGCTTATATTTAAGATGGATGGATGCATTTATTTTTGGCTTCAAAACAGCCCCCCCTTCACTACCACAGCTGGGAAGAGCCAGGATATTTTTTTTTTTAGATATATCTCCGATTGTGTTCGTCTGAAAGAAGATAGTCATATACACCTGAGTAAATCATGGGATCATTTTTGGGTGAACTACAACTACACTGTTATTGAGCTGAACTGAATCAACATTGAACAAACTCGAGCTGAGTAACAACACTATTGTCTTCTGTAGAGCTGCTTATAGCTTGTATTTGTTTCATAAACAATGAATTTTACAACCCTAACACTGTTATTTTCCTGTTTAATAATGTGAAGCTGCTTTGAAATAATTTTATAAAACACTAAATGACTTTCGGCACTGTACTGCTGTGGTCGGGTCTATATCTGCCTCTTCATGTCATGATTTTGCAGCTCTAGTCACATTCTGCAAGCAAGTCAGGGCACGACGCATCAGTACAGTGAACACTCAGAATCAGCTGATTCCTGATCACTTGGAAAACAGACTAGGTTCCACATTCTGTCCACTCTAAACTTCCTCTAGAAATTAAGAGAGGAAACAGACATGACTAAATAAAGAAGACTTTGAGTCTTCTCGTTCAGCGAAGGGGCAGAAGAAGCCACAAGCATGGTGATGCTTCCTTCATGTGCATCAAAACAACAACCAAGGAAAAATCAGAGCGGCAATCAAATGCCCTGTAGATGACCCATGATTCATCCAGCCATCAAACAAAACAACCTCTGACCCTCCACATTTCCATAACAGCGACCAAACAGCGAAGCGATTTCCATTACAGCTCACAGTACCGTTTAAATATTCAAATGGCACTGCCAGTCACCACCAAGAAAACAACTTCCTTTGAAACAAAACTCTGTTGACACGCTCGCATTTAAAGGGGAATTCCACAGTGGTCACAAACGTCTGCCGCACATGCATGTGATTCTGAGAAGTTTGGGATTTTTAGGTTTTAGGTTTGTCTTTTAAATCAGGATGCCACTAAGCATTTTCCTTAAGGATTGGGAGATAATGAGAAAACCTCATTAATATTCACGCACAAATTAATATTAAGTAGACTGTGAACTGAGCGAACCTAGCGCTAGCACTTTCCCTCGCGTCTTCCGAACTCCCAGATAAAACAAAAACCTACAACAACTTCATCTCTACATAAAACATCCCTCAAGCGTACCCAGCTGTTCACATGCACAATTGAGACATGCACTATTTTTCCATGTTGAATGATGTGGGAGTATGAACGCAAGATAACAGCCCTCACCAACCACGACACCCAGAAAGGTGACAGTGAGGTGAAATGGGATCTTGCACAGGAGGAATCAATAAATATTAGTCTTCCTGTCATCATAAATATCACAAAGTCTGCTGTCAAAAAAATTCAATTATCACATACACTGGAGAAAAATATGGTATATAAACTATTTGCAACTTTCATAAAATAATTTTTATAGTGTATGCCAGTATCAAGGACACTACTATGGAAGCTGGTTTCCACCATGAAATAAAAAAGGTAATTATGACTTTTTATCCCACAATTATGACTTATTTTCTCGCAATTACGTGTTTATATCTCACTATTCTGACTTTTTTTCTCAGAATTGCGAGACATGGAGTCTGAATTGCGAGTTGCGAGACATGGAGTCTGAATTGCGAGTTGCGAGACATGGAGTCTGAATTGCGAGTTGCGAGACATGGAGTCTGAATTGCGAGTTGCGAGACATGAAGTCAGAATTGCGAGTTGCGAGACATGAAGTCAGAATTGCGAGTTATAAAGTCAGAATTGCGAGATATGAAGTCAGAATTGCGAGTTATAAAGTCAGAGTTGAATGAACCACTGTAGTCATTTTAACAATGTCTTTAATACCTTTCTGGACCTTGAATGACGGCAATTACATTGCGTTCTATGGGGATAAAAAAACCTTGGATTTCATCAAAAAAATCTTAATTTGTGTTCCGAAGATGAACGAAGGTCTTACAGGTTTGGAACAACATGAGGGTGAGTAACTGATGACAGAAATTTCATTTTTGGGTTAACTAACATGCTGCAAACAGCTAAAACATCAAGCCATGACTCAATAGATAAGCTATTTTTGAGATAAAAATCATGGACAGATAAAATCAACTTAACAGGAGAGAAAAAAACAAAAATAAAAAACCCATAAAGGCAGAATTCTTCAGCTTTCAGTAAACAGCATTCAGATATTATTTGGACGGGTGCACAAAGCCTGTTCAAGCGGCCATATCAATGGCTGAGCTGAGTGGCACTTCATAATCATACAGGCCTACTTAATAATAAAAAAACCCCATCCATCCTTATTTTCCTGTCACAAAACGGAAGGAGAGAACAGAGGGAGGATTGAAACGAGACATGAAGCATCTGTGGCCTCGCTCGCCGGGTTGACAGGAAGTGGCCCTGAACTCTGTGTGGACACAGTAGCGCTGTGTTCCCCCGAACGGACCACCGCCGCCATGTCCTCCATTCAAATGACATCAGATGTGGACAGATGGGTCCACAGTGGTGAGAGTTCGGAGGGGTCATCCACTTCAAACTCTTTCCTGTGACCAAAAACGGCTCTCTGACACACTGAGTGACGATAATTCAAGCTACTGACTTTCATGAATTGATTAAGAGGATGTTTTTGGGCTATGGTAGGGGTCATCCCACAATAGACTAGTTTTAAGCTCAATGGCAGTCCAACAGCTTAAGCGTGTCTTGAGGTTGGCAACCAGTCTCAGAGAAGTTGCATCTTTAAATTAATCTCGTTATAACCTTATAAATGAATGTCTTTATCTCCATCAATGGTCACCATGACTTCATATTCAGTTTGAAAGCATCTTAAAGAGGACAAAATCAAAAAGCACCCAATATTCTCACCAAAAAAAGTAAAAAAAAAAAAAAAAAAAAAATGGTATTTACAAATCCTTGAGCATTGGTAGGATCCAATTAGATGCATAACTGGGACAGAGCAACAGAACATGGAGAGGCAGCTACAAACAATGACGGAAGTTAGCCGTCTGCTGCATTAAAAATTTAACAAGATCTGTGGGTGGCCACAGCAAATCCCGGCTGTATTGTCCAAACCCAGAGAGGCCGATAGCATGACCATTAAAAATACAAATTTCATTGCCAATCACACAAAACATGGTGCTTGTTAAATCACATGTGAACAGCATCAGGGTCTATTGTACTCTCATATCAAGAGTTTATACACATATAAAAGGGAAGGTGATCTTCAACACTACAGTCTAAAAAATGCTGGGTTGAAAATGGACAAACCCAGCGGTTGGGTTAAATGTTTGCCCAACATGCTGGGCAGTTTTATTTAACCCAACTATTGTTTAAAAATGACTATATGGCTGGCTTAAAATGAACCCAAAATAGGTTGGAAATTAAAAATCAGACACATAATTAATAGAGGCAACAATAAAAATCAAAAGGTGAACATTTATTAATAAGCAATTTAATAGATGTTTATTGTTTAATTATTATTCATTAAACATATTAATAAACGTTAATTTCCAACATACTTTGGGTTCATTTTAAGCAAACAATACAGTAATTTTTAAACAATAGTTGAGTTAAATAAAACTACCCAGCATGTTGGGCAAACATTTAACCCAACCACTGGGCTTGTTCATTTTCAACTCAACTTGGGTTGTTTTTAACCCAGCATATATGATTTTGGGTAGATTAGAAATATTTTGTTTATAAATAATTTGGTCAAGCAGCTTCCAAAAATCAGTCTGAGAGTGTTCCATGTTGTCCTCTTATTTCTCTCTGTCTCTCGAATCGTGCCTCTCTCATTCACATAATAGCATTTCTAAAGATGAAGCCACTTTTTATTGCATGCCAATTCTCAAAGCCAGTCAACAGAAACAAGTGCGTCATTCATAAAGGAGTCTGAAGCTGAGTGTATCACTCTTCACGGACAGAGGGTCCCAGTGAGAGGAGGACAAAGGCCCCACTGCGTCGGCACGTTACCAATTAACAGGAATTTTGCCTTAAAGAGCTGCTTTTCCAATGATCTCATTTGAAGCAGACTTAAACTTTCACGGCTTTCACTAAAAGGCATTCACAGAATTCCAAAAAGCATTAAGGCCACTTCACGAGATCCGGGCCCCCTCTTCAAGAGCCCTCAATGCTGCCATGAGCACGTCTAATTAAGAGCATCAGTCCCTTCTCATGAAAGCACCCATAAGGAGTATCAACAGCCACGGGCAATGCAGAGAAACAACAGATGAAGACTACTGAAGACAAGGATGCATTAGCTAATTGCTCCAAATCACTATGGGATAAACAGCTCATCGGAAAAAACTCTAGTACGACAGATTTAGGGAATACCTTGAAGATATCAGATATTCAGAGTTCTGAAGTACTGTTTACTGCAAGTGCAACTCTAAGTCTCGTGTTAAAGGGGTCATGAACTATGTTGTTTTATTGTTTTAGAATGTTTCCTGTAGTGAACTTATACTGTTAGTATGATTTTTAAATCAAAAATTGTCATAATTTAAAAATAAAAGGCACTTTTCCTACCCTCATTTTAGCCCTCTTATTTGAATGCTTTGTTTTAAGGGGCGTATCTGCTGTGAGACTTCAGTGTAAACGCCCACTGCTGTGATTGGCTAACATATTTGCATATGAAATAGCTAAGTATTACTCTCTTGACAACCTTTAGCACGTTTTTACTATTACAGCTCTCAAGGTTTACTAATCGTGTAAAGTGTTGATTATGATTAGATCTATAGCATTATATTTAGATCGTGGCATGAAGGTTGCAGTGATGAGCATGTAGCCGATCACATACATGTTAAGCACGTGAAGGTAGCGAACTTGTCATCGCAACTCGATTTCTGCACATTAACGAATACTTTCATAACTAACAGTGCAAATACATTGTGAATAAGAGATTTGTTGATTATTGCACAAGTCTAGAACTCTGTTTGAAGCGCTGTTTGATTGACAGCTCCAGCGATTGCAAAGGAAGCGTTCTTTGATCGCTTTCTATTTATAATTTAATCACAGTTTAAATACAGATTATTTTCATCCTACTAAGAGAAACAATATGAAGTTGACCATTTATTGACTGGTTTGATTTACTGACACATAGACAAAGAACATCTGACTGTACATGAATCATTACATATTAGAAATAACAGTTACTTACATGTTCTCGCATTACTGTCGAGTCCATATCGTAAACGTCTGTTTGCAAAGCCTGCACCAAAATTGCGAATGATTTACCAAAGAATCCACAGTGAAATGTACCGAATAAAAAAATAAATAAAGCTCAACTGAGACATTCATATTGTTGAAAATAAATAAAATAACCACTATGACCTCTTATATACCAAAAGCTCAAGGAAAATTGGATTTTTCAGTTCATGACCCCTTTAAGCCATGTTCACACTGTACGATTTTGGCCAAATTTTAGATCCTCAAAGATTCCTCTGATCCCAGGCCAAAATCTGAAGTCTTTGATTACTAGTTTGACCATGGCGATCAAATTTTACCTCAGACGAAATTCTGGCAGTGTCAGAAGTTAATGGTAACCAATACTCAGAATTTATCCTCTGCATTTAACCCACACAAGTTAGTGCAAACACATTAGGAAGAATGAGTAGTGAACACACACAGTGCAAACCGTGGACACACACACCCAGAGCAGTGGGCAGCCATTTTTGTTGTGGCACCCGGGGAGTGATTGGGGGTTAGGTGCCTTGCTCAAGGGCACCTCAATAATTTCCTGCCGGCATTAAGAATCAAACCTGCAACCTTCGGGTTACCACTCTGACTCTCTAACCATTATGCCACGACTATTCCCAGAAGAAGTTGAGGCTCCTCCTATGACAACTGTCAAATCAAAAACCAATAGGAGCGCAGAACCTGATGATGCAATTAGTGAGACAACAACAAACCACCACTTGCTCCACACACACTTTATTATTTTATTTATTTTATTTTTTTATGTTACACCGTTTGCTAGCCTGGCATAATTATCTTATCGTTAATACTTGTCACCATTTATTCCGAAGATATGACCGATTGTTTTCCATATATACATTTTCTTTAAAGTATCCTTGAAAAGGGGGTTTGACTTGTTAAACAGTGGTGAATTTTTCTGGACCTCTGCAATTAACTTCACCGCAATGTTGTCTGCCATTTTAAATGTGCGAGCCCTTCAACTAGAATGGATTCTGATTGGCTGTCAGGGTTTTATCGTTCAACAGCTGGGAAAAATCATTCTGAAAGTGATCCCAACGATATCGTTTCTCTATATCGTTTTCAAGTTAACATGGCGGGCGATAAAATGGTCCAAAAAATCATATGCGCACCTACTTTGATGAAAAAACACAATTGCACTGTGAATCCACTCTGCTAAACCCTAGAATTAACTCTGACATTGAGACTCTTTGGCAAAGACTCAATTGGCAAAGTGCCAGTGATAACCAGGATGTATGACAACAGAACTGGAACTTATTAAAATTAAACATAAGTCAACAGAAAAAGGCAAAACCCAAAGATAAACACAAAATGTGGCTGTTTTACCAGCCACTGTGAGCTGCCTCGCTCAGTATTCAGCCATTGTCGTGCTTTATTTCTCCTACCAAAGACCTAAACGTTCAAGTGAGGCTGATGGTTGATGATAATATCCAGCCCTTCACAGATTCAAACCAGGGTCGATTTGTTGAGCACAAACCACACTCTCACTTTCACTTACCTAAGTGCATTTTGCCACAAAGAATGAGGAGGCTGGGAAAACGAAACACTCTGAGGACAGCAAGTGTGGGCGAGGTCTTTCTACCAAGATGAGAAGTGGTAAACTAACAAATTATAGCTTAGTTCTAGGCTCAAACTCTCCTGATCTGATTTCCAAGGCTCTAAACCCATGATTTACAATAGAGAACACTTCTGTACAGGGAATATGTCTTTAGAAATGTGTCAATGTAAATCTCCTTAAACATCTACTGTAAAGTGATGCAAGGCGTCTTTCAGAAACAACACTGTATGGAAAAGGGAAACGTGAGTACGCTAGAGGACATCTAAGAAAGGCTCAAAATGACCAACCCAATCTTAGAAGAAATCTGTTTCACAAGGTGGAGATTTGGCATGTGATTCATATGGAAATGCAAGATTTTTAGAAAAAGATTAGGCATGAAGGCCCACCCTTTAACCTAACTCTCAAAAGTAACCAGATCGCACAAAAATGTACAAATGAGAGCATACAAATTAGCCAAAAAGTCAAATATTTTGGAATTGCCATGAGAGTTTGTTGACATGATTCAATCAGATTATGTTTTTCTTAAATTTAAAGATGTCTAAAATAGGAATCAAACACTCATGCCTTATGGCAAACTCAATATTTAGAGATTTGAGTCATCTTGTGTGGGAGAACCATAATCTCAAGTATTGCCAACAAAGCAGGCGAGAACTTCTCTTTAGTTCACTGAAGAGTTTCACAGCCTTTTGCGATAGATAGATACATAGACACATGGACAGACAGATAGATAGATAGATAGATAGATAGATAGATAGATAGATACATAGATAGATACATAGATAGATCACAGTTTGAGACATTGTTGAGATCTGCAAGAGGAAATTACTGGTGTATTGTTCCTCAGGAGAAACATCTGAGAAGCTCATGATTTAATCTCAATAATACTGTCTAGAAGAAACTGACATAGTAGACAAAAAAATAAATAAATAAATAACGACACCTGGTTTGTCATTCCCTTTACTACAGGGAGATCCAGTCCAGGTATGACGTACAAAAAAAATAAATAAAATAAAAAAAATAAAATAAAATAAAATACGATTTTAGACTAGTCCTTCTAGTCCTTGACAGGACTTCGGGTAGTTAGTCATCTGTAACAGCTCACCACATTACTGATTTATTTGTGTGAATATTGCAGACAAACAATCACACGAATTTTACCTGATTCAAATGGAAAACATCGCGATCATTTGTTGTCTCTGAGACACAATCTAACAGTCCATTTAAACCGGCAGATCGGAGAAAAAATACCCGGATTTATAAACACGATGGGAAAATACTGAGCTCGCACCTTTATTTTAAATAATATACCAGACCTTTAATTTATTTTATGAACCGGAAATCTGACTAAAATCACCTTGAGCTCTATTTTCAATCTCAACGCTTAACAAAAAACATATATGACATAAAATAAGGCGTTCGTACTCACCTTAATCGAGAACCACAAATGTGGTGTAAATAAAATCCTTTTGTTTTCCGGTTTCTCTGAATGACCTTTAATTTACTGTTTTCGGTCTATGAATGAACGAGGCTCAGCTTTCCATAGTCGATCATGTTTAGCAGCTCTAATAGACGAAATGAAACGGAGTGTGAGCGCGTTCAGTGCGCGTTCATGACTGAGGTTGCCTGGGAACGCGCACAGCTGCACGAGTCATCTTCACGCCGGTAACAATTAATATCCAACGTCACGATCAAAAGCGATCGGAAATTATCTGTTGCCTGGATAAGCTGCAGTAGCTTATTGCGTCCCTGAGAAATAGCACACGGCCGAAGGGGGAGTCAAACCCATGACACCCATATGAGATGGTGGGAAAACTGGAAAGGCAGCAGAGAGGGCAGGGCACTTTGACGTGACACTGTTTTACTACGTTACACTTGACTAGCAGAGACAAGTCTGCATCGGCAGGAAAGGGAGAGAGAGAGAGAGAGAGACGGCCTGGAATGGGGTTCAGCGTGACTCTGTAGAGAATTTAAGGTAACTGGGCCACCTATTGCTGGATCTGGGACACCCTTAACGTCATTTTGAGATTCCTCGGTGAGAAATACATTTAAATAAATAAAGAAGAAAAGAAAAAATGCAATTTTATACGGGCTTACATAGTCTAGTCTGTCATAAATGTAAATAAATAAATAAATAAATCTGGTGTACGCAAAAGCTTTTCGTTTTTGAACAAACCTGTCTTTCGAATGAATCATTTAAGTGAATGAATCGTCCCCGTTCACTTAAGTATCGGTTTTGAAGCGCATGTCAGCTTTAAGTAAAAAAAAAAAAAAAAAAAAAAAAACTGTAGCACGACCAATTAGTGATGGGAGAAACGAAGCTTTTTTTTGAAGCTTCGAATCAATTGAACCAATTGCTTCGCAAAATGATTCACTGTTTAGAAGCGTTCGAAACGCCACACGCTGGTGACCCCTGCTGGTCAGAACAGTGTAAATGCAACAAAAACTCAGGCCAAACATGAATAAAAACACCTTTTACAAACACATTGCAAATGATTTATTGGAAGTAAAATCTATCAAATGCAATTAGCCTAACTTATCATCTAATAATATTAAATATCAAGTGTCTGTGTAATATATTTTATAAATATTCAGGTCTTTTTGGGTTGTTCCATTGATGGCTTAGTTAAACGGACCAATAAAAGACTATTAACTACTATTATTCTTTTTAATTATACTCATGCGTAATTGAAACGTATACAAATGTATAAAACTGATCAGAGATCAGGTAAATCCATAGACACTTCTATTCACTGCTAGGGGGCGAATCTCAGTGAATCCTATTCATAGGTTCAGACATTTCGCCCCCCGCGGCGAACCATTAAAATACTGTAACGTTTCGAAACAGTTGTAACCATAACGTAACAAAGCCTCGTTTACTGAAATCACGTGACTTTGGCAGTGTGTTATACGCTCCGAACCACTGATTCGAAACAAAAGATTCGTAAAAGTTTCGAAGCTCCATGAAGCAGTGTTTCGAAATCGCCCATCACTATGACATTAGAAAACTGATGAGAATGAGTATTTCATTGGTTAGACTGATGAACGAACACGTCCCCTTCACTGAACAAGTTGGTGTTTTGATCTAGTGACCGACTGAATACGAATTTTGTGCGACTCAGTGTTTTTAATCGGTTGAGTGAATGGTTCACAGAAGGCACTCACAACGGTCACTGAACGAATCAAAATGGAACTTTTTGGAACTGATTCAAAAGATTCGAGGCACTGCGATGAATCAAAAATCCTATATAATCATATATAAACAAATATATTTGTAACGAGGTTAGTAAATCAAGAAAGAAGGAGCCGGCAAACATTCAACACACTTTAATGCAAAATAAACAAATACAAAACGAAAGTAAAATGGCGGCAGTCCCTCACGGACGACTGCCGCACACACCAACATAATAAAAACATAACATAATGCCAGGCCTAACATAAATCCTCGAGCCATTCTCCCACGGCTATTGTCCCGCCCTGCTTGTCACAATATTATTCAGATTTATTATATTATTATTGGATAAAAAAGCTGTTTGCTTTTTAGAGTGTAGATTGTTTTCTAACACTTCATATCTTAAGTTTTAATAAATGACTAGTTCTAAGCTTTTCATAAAATAAAAAATAAATAAATAAAAAAAAACGACATCTATTTAAGTGTATTTAGCCTATATACTTTAAGAGGTCAACATAATTCTGGAGGATTTTTTTTTCTCAGACATATATGCACATTCCTCATTGGATATTAGGAACTAGATTTAGGATTCGTTAAGTAGATTCACGTTTTTTTTAAAAGAGCGCTTTCCTCCAGCCTGCCATTTTCTATAACATGACAAGTCTCATTGGAGATACTGACAGCTGCATACATACCAGAAACTATAGCCTGAGGCAAATTCCTGCGGTCTTCCTTCATTTGCACACTATATGTTTCACAGTAAAAAAAAGTTTATTGCCAAAGATGTGTCACTGCTGCCCCCTGCTGGTGGTGACTGATTTCATGATGTCAACATGTTATTTACTGTAATATTCAGTTAAGCAACAAACATTTATAAGAAAGAAGACCATAAATCACATTAAAAATGAAATTAGGTTTATTCATGTTATGTGGGATTTATTATTAATATTATTATTAAAAAAACAGTATGTGACACATATGTGAGAACCTATAGGGAGATGTTCCTGGCAAATGAGTTCTTAAAAATAAACATTGTAATACAACAGATTGTAAATCGTGGCACAGAATTATATGGTGTGAAATCTGAATCATACACATCTCAGTGCATATCAGTAGCAAGAAACTTTGAACACAAACCTGTTTACATATCATTCAAGTGATATGTTAGTGTGTGTTGTGATTTCTGTATGTTAGAATTAAATATGCACAAAAGGGAAGATATTCATGCAGTACTAAAGTACTGAAAATACATTTGCATAATCAACAAAGTGGGGTGTTTATGGACTATATGTAAAATAAGCCGTCTTACGAAATTATTTCCTGTTCTTAAGGTGCAATTAGACTTTGTTTTTGCATTCACTTGTATTCATACACATGCAAATGTGGGAGACTGGGAACACAAGCATATGTGCAGATGTTTTGGCTTTTGCTGTGTATCGAAATTTGGTGACCTGTGAATTCATGAAGTGAAAACATGTTTGACTAATAGAGGATGTAAATGTCCCACGTTGATTTATTTTACAGTCCTGTTCCCCATGTACATACTAAGTAATTAGGGGCCAAGCACCGAAGGTGCATAGACACCTACTGTATCCGTTTGCATTCTTCTTCTTATTTCCGTCTATGGCAGCCCATAGAACCGCTTGCAGGAAAGTTATGAAATTTGGCACACTGATAGAGGTCAGTCTGAACTGTCACCATATCAAATTTGGAGTCTCTAAGTCAATCCCTTTAGCGCTACCAACTGTCAAAATTTGCACTTATATTTATGCCATAAGGGCTAAAAAGCAATTCTTTTTCCTCTGATTCCTTGGTTCAAGACGATGTAGAAAAGACGTAATTCATGAAAATTTTCCAGCCATTTTGAATTTCTGAACATTTTCGAACTCCTCCTAGGCCATCGCTCTGATTTTTTTTAATTTTACGCAGCGCTTGCGAAAACAGATGCAAGGCTCTATCTCCTTAATGCTTTATTGTATTTAGACCAAACTTGGTCCATGTCATCACAAGCTACCTGAGCTTACATGCTGCGTTTTGGCGCAGCGCCACCTACTGGTCCGGAGATACAAAAAATAGCTATTTTTGCTTATAATTTTTGAATGGTTTGTCCAAAAATCATAAAGTTGGTCTCGTTAAATCCGGGCCGAGTCGAATGAAATCCAATTTTCCCATATCAGCCATTTTGGGCAACAGCCATTTTGAATTTTTTTGAAAAATGCTGTATGCTTTTACATACGCATGAACGTATGGTTGCGAAACTTGGTATGGGTCATCAGCACAATGGCCTGAAGGAGTCACCTAGTGGTGAAAAAAAATGATTTACATGCTTATAACTCTGGATGTGGTTGACTTATTTTTACAGGAGTAAAACATCTCCTTGGATTCCTGAATCCTTGCAAGTCCAACTATACCAAACAGCTAGGTTTCGCCTTATGGTTAGTGCAACATTGCGATTTAACGTTTAAACAACATTAGTGAATATCTTAGAAACTGTTAGTCAGACTGAGATGAAACCACCATAGGAAAATCGTAAACAGGTTGTTGACTATATGCTAATGGCCAAATGTCAATTTTGATAATAAGTCGCAAAAAAATGCAATCAAAGTCAGGTGTGGGTAATTTTTTGTGTGTTCATACATATAAATGTCTACAACTCCAAAACTAAATGAGATATTTTCACCAAATTTGACACACTTATGTATGGGGGCACTCTGAGGTGTAATACTGTATTACTGTAGTACTGTTAGTCTGATTGAAAATTGACATGCAGTGTCTTTGTCTCAGTTGCTATCATAGTCTATTATGACACTGTTGGTCTGCTTCTAGCTTCCTTGTTTGCTTCTGTTGTGCTTGGCCCCTTAACTGCTGCTTGCAGCTATATTTATTACAGTAATTGCAATAACTGGGTAATAACTAGGTACTAACCCTGAACCTACCCCTAAACCTAACCTTAACCCATGTAGTTACCCTATTGCCCAGTACTTTCTTAGGTAAGTACACTATAAGTACACACAAGTGCACGTACTGTAAAATAAAGTGCAACCCATTATTTTCCTGTTTATCACTGTAAAGCTGATTTGAAACAATCTGTATTGTATAAAGCGCTATATAAATAAAGGTGACTTGACATAAAATTACGAAAGGCAAAAAAGTTAATCATAATTGTATAGGGCAACTAATGTATTATTAAAAATTCTCTTCTCGTGTTCTACAGAAGAAAGTTTGGAATGTCATGAAGGTGAATAAATGATGACAGAATATTCATTTTTTTGGGTGAACTATTCCATTAAGATCAAGCCATTCATTTTCAAATAAACCCAAAGACCTTGATTAGTGAGGTCAGAATGATTCAGATATGTTTAACTTAAACTTGGAAGTCAATTCTGCTGGAACGTTCACGACTGAGCACCCTAAAAGTCTTTTAATGGATTGATGATGGACAATATGTAAAACAACATTCAAGATATCAAAAAAAAAAAGCTTTTTATTCCGCGTCCAACACTTTTACTCCTCTCGGTTTCTGTGGTCAGACGAGACGCTAGGGAAGAGCACGTCGCTCTCCAACGACAGGTTGCTGCCCAGCCCTGCAATGCGGCTGCGCAGCAGGAAGTGAGTCCTCCGCTGCAGCAGCCGCTGCTGCTCCTGTTTTAGCTCCACGTAGGAGCGCGAGAACGTGTGGAAGATGGAGGTGACGGGGAATGCCATAAGCAGGATCCCGCTGAGGATGCTGCTGAGGGCCACCACCTGTCCGGGGATGCTGCGCGGCACCATGTCGCCATAACCTACCGTCGTCATTGTGATCACGGCCCACCAGTAGGTGGCGGGAATGCTACTGAACTCTCGCGTGGCCGCCGCCTCGTTCTCAATCAGGTAGACGAGCGGGGAGAAAAGCGCAATGGCGACGCAGAGGAAGAGGAGGAGCAGACCAAACTCCCGCGTACACCTGCGCGCCGTCAACCCGAGCGTCTGGAGTCCGAGCGAGTGCCGCGCCAGCCGCATCACGTAGAGGATGCGCAACGCCCGCAGCACCCGCAGCACAAGGCCCACTTTGTCCAGGTAACTGCTGCCTGAGCCCAAGCGTTTCTCCCCCGTGGAGGTGCTGTCCACCACCAGCGTGATGTAGTAGGGCAGGATGGCTATGACGTCGATCAGGTTGAGCGGTCGCCGGAGGAAGGCCAACTTGCTGCGGTCTTGGATGAAGCGCAGCGTGAACTCCAGCGAGAACCATGCCACACACACCGTTTCCACTATGAAGATGTTGTAGCACATCTGAGAGCATTTCCCCTGAAATAGATAAATGGAAAGTTTAATAACTTGGGACTATGGCTACATCCAAAATCACATACTTCTCTAAAATATAGTAGACAAAAAACAGTATGTGACAAAAAAAAGTATGTTCGAATTCGAATTTACAGTACTCATAAAAGAGCAGGCAAAAGTACCCGGATTACCTACTACTTTAGGTGAGATTCGGAAGTGTGCATACTATGGACACTTTACTATCCCATGAGGCCATGGGAGAGGATTTGTGAATGGAGGTGAAGCGATGCAACTGACGCTGCATGTCACATGATAATGACAAAATTGCGAATGTAGTACATCTGGATTACATTCATACTACACACACTCATACTATATACACCGTATGTAACCCCGCCCCTTTTCAGCACTGCGCTCATTGTCTTTTGTCTTCTGGTTTGTATTTCCACAGCTATCTTATTTTTTAGGGATGCACTACACTGTTCATTGAAATTAAAAATTTAATCCAATGAAGGCGACTGATTTAATCAACAGAAACTCACAATATTATGTTATCTGAACCACATTAATTGTCTGAGTTGATTTGTCAAAAGAAAAAATGTGATAAATCATGAAAATAATTTTTTACAGTGTATAAATCAGTACCGTATCAGTTACCGGCCAATATTAGAGTTTTTTAATTTTTTTATGTTACAATGTTACAAAAGATTTTTTTATTTCAAATAAATGCTGTTTTGAAATTTATATTCATCAAAGGATCCTGAAAAAGCAAATTCATCATATTAGAATGATTTCTGAAGGATCATGTGACACTGAAGACTGGAGTAATGATGCTAAATTGTAATTGTAATAATTTAAATTGTAGTAATATTTCATACTATTACTGTTTTTACTGTATATTGTTGTTGGTGAGCATAAAAAACATATTTAAAAACAATCTTAAAAACATTAAAATCTAATTTTAATGTAATTTAATTATCTTAATTATCTTCACTTAATTTCTTACTAGTAGTATATTTTTCTGTTGCTTTTTCTGAGGGGTCGCCATGCAAAATCATGTTGTATTGTATTCGGTGACAATAAAAGGTTTGAAGTTTGACATTAAGTGTACTTAAGTTCATCATTGTCTTGATTTGCTTGTATATACATACACACACACACACACACATATATATATATATATATATATATATATATATAAAGAAATACATTTCAAGTGTTTTTGCAACCTCAATTGTTGTGAATCTTGCTTAGTGTCCTCTTTTCTGGAGCTTGAAACTTTTGGACCCCAATGACTTGCACGTTATGGACAAAAATAGCTGAAACATACATTTTCTAATCACAAAACATCTTCTAATATCTTCTTTTCTGTTCTGCAGTAGAAAAAAAAAAAATCATACTACTTTGGAATGGCATTAAGGCAAGTAAATGATGCAAGAATGTTCATTTTTGGCTGAACTATGCCTCTGGTCCCAGCCAATGTCTGGTTCTCAGCTGCAATACTGTTAGTAGACCACTAGAGGACGCTGGAGATTAATGTAAAAACATCCTTCCTAAAGGTGTTTTCAGAACTTTGCTTAATATTTTTATATCACTTCCTCTCACCTCGATTCTCAGTGTGTCTTTTCTGTTCTCATTAAATCCTAGGATTGCACCTTGAAGACTAACAACAAAGTAAGAAAAATGTGTTGATTGTGGTACAGTAAATGAATTCAGCTCAACTGTGAAAATGGTGCCAATGACTAAGCGCACTGAAAATAACACCTCATTATATAAATATTAATTGCATTTGTATTGCTTCAGCACATGTTAGAACTACTTGACTGCATTTTTGCTTCCTGGGTTTATACAAACACCCCTCAAAAATAAAAAATGATAAACCCTCTTGAGATTATTATTATTATTATTAATATTATGAAGATAAAATTAAAACCACTGGTCTAAATGTCACCAAGAAGTCACATGATGTCAATAGGCTACTAAAAAATTTAACAATATTATTTGGATTTGTCAGTAAATACTTGATGAGTCTTAGACAACTGTCTTGTTTCCTCACAGTAGGTTACCATAAATAGCCTGTGACATACACAAAGTACGTCATTTATGAAAATGGACGTAGACTCTGTCATGCTGATGCTATGTTGGTTTAATGCTTAATTGAATTTTCTATGCTCTGTTTTTTCTCTGTACCAGGGGCAGCCATTTTAATTATTCCAGTGACTGATGTGAGCCGAGACAATGGGTGTCTTAATTTAATTAGTGACAGAGCTGGTTTAACGCGTGACTCAGTCTAATTGCCGCAAATCATTTCTGGAAAAAGATGACCGTCTGCTGGAGCAGATTTCCTCTGGTTGAGCAGAACGATTCTGAACAGGGGTCTTGGAGCTTGATGAACTGAAGCAAGTGTGCTTGATCTTGCTCCTTGAGATCTTCCTTCCTGCAGAGATAAGTTCTGAGACACCTGGCTGTAATTTTCAAGTGAACATAAAGACCCTGATTAGCTGGTTCGTGTGTGTTTGAGGTCCAACTACAGGAAGCTAGATCGTCTGCAGGAAGCAAATCTGAATTTAATTTAAAGTATTTTTTAGGGATGCACTACACTGTTGAAAAGATTTGTTGGTTTAACTTAAAAAAGTAAGTTATCTGGTTGCCTTAAAATTTTGAGTTCATTGAAATTAAAAATTTGAGTTAATATAATGAAGGAGATTGATTTAATCAACAGAAACTCAAAATATTATGTTATCTAAACTACATTCATTATCTAAGTGGATTTAACAAAAGAAAAAATGTTATGATAAATCATGAAAATAATTTTTTACAGTGTTTAAATCAGTACCATATCAGTTACCGGCCAATAAGACATTTTTTTAATTCATCAGTATTAGTTATTATTGGATATTTAATTGGGCATGCATGCTAATTTCCCTTATTTTTACATTTACATTACTTGCAACTAATATTTAAAGTTAATTAATAATTTAATAACACCATTAAATGTAATCTTTAGCAAATCTCAAAATTAATATAAATTTTTTCATGCATGTCATCGCGTTTTGATGCTAAAATTCACTTTTTCAATTTTTAGTGTTTTATTTTCAATTAATTTAAACTAAATATAGAATTTAAATATCACTCATTAATGGGTTATCGGTATAACATAATTATCAGCTTATCTGCATTAGCCAGAATTGTAATATTGGTGTAACCCTAGTGTTTTTTTAATACATTTCTTACAAATCTGATTTACAGTACTGTTCAAAAGTTTAGGGTTGGTTAGATTTCTTGAATGTTTTTGAAAGACGTCTCTTATGCACAACAAAGCTGCATTTATTTGATTAAAAAAAATAGTACAAACAGTAATATTATGAAATATTATTACAATTTAAAATAACTTTTTTTATTTTAATTCCCGCTGTGGTGGAAATCAAGTTTTTAATGTTGTTTATATGCCTATGTGGTGTTTTTAATGCGCTTCAAGACAAACCATGTGCAAATGTATAAGTCAACACCATTGCTGAATATTTTCTCTTCAAAACTGCAGTGATCTAAAGATAGTTTCAAAAATGCGGTTTCTGACGTCACAAACTACTTTGTAACCAATCACAACAAATGTGTCGGTGGGCTTTAGCATATCATTTACTATTACCGCTCTGAGATGGCGAATGGGAACATGGTTTGTGTAACATTAGCAGCACATTAAATATGTCATTTTGGTGATCAAAGATGAGCTTTAAGGGATAAAATTATTTACTACAGGGGGACTTTAATATATTTTAAAATGTTATTTATTCCTGTGATCAAAGCTGAATTTTCAGCATCATTACTCCAGTCTTCAGTGTCACATGATCCTTCAGAAATCATACTAATATGATTTGCTGCTCAAGAAACATTTCTTAATATTATCAATGTTAAAAAAACATATGTGCTGCTTCATATTTTTGTAGAAAGCATGATACATTTTTTACAGCATTCTAATATAAAGTTCAGAAGAACAGCATTTATTTGAAATAGAAATATTTTGTAACATTACAAATGCCTTTACTGTTACTTTTGATACATTTATTGTGTCCTTACTGAATAAAAGTTGAATTTCTTTCAAAAAATTCTAACTTTTGAAGGTATTAGATGGATACTTACAGTCTCCTCCTCCTCTCTCATAGCAGGCATGGTGCTTATGGAGAGGTTGATGGCTGTTATGGTGACAAAAAGGACCGACAGGCAGGCGAAGATCTTCCCCGGCAGGCCGGAGTGAGGCTTCTCTACCATGTCTCTTAGTTTTCCCATGCAGCGGCCAAGACGAGACTCCCCGGCCGAACCGCTTTCTGTGTCATCCTCGTCGTCCTCGTCCTCCTCCGCCACCCGCTCTAGCTCATCGCACTCCTCCACGCGCTGCAGGAGGCGTCGCCGGCAGCACCATTCCAAGCTTTCCTCCGGGACGCCCCAGTAGAGCAGTTCTTCTTGGAACGACAGTGCGCACATCTCGCGCAGAGAGCGCAGCTTCCCGGCGCGCAGGAAGGTGAGGATGGTCCGGAAGGCGCAGGGACTGCGGTCGAAGAAGAACTCGTTGTGGACCACGTCATAGTCATCGCACACCCGCATGATCTCGTCAAAGCTGCTGCACAGACGCAGCTGGCCCAGGCGCGAGAGTGGGAAGTCCTCCAGCGTGGTCCAGGGAAGCTGGTACCGGAGGCCGCCCACGTTAATGATGACATGCAGCCGCTGGCCGCAGGACGGCAGGTTTCTGTTGTCGTCGGGATGGAGTGCATCGGTGATGTTGGGGTCAGTCGGAGGCAGTCGTTGCGCTCTTTTATAATAAACGCCCTTTAGGGCCTCTTGCTCCTGGAAGGGCGGAGCGTTCAGAGAGGTGTCCGAGGTGCAACTTAAAGCGCTGTAGTCGTAATCCGAACCATCCCCTGCCAGTAAAGTCATCTTTCACCGGCCACCTCCACCTCAGCGGCTGTCACATGCCTGGAGTCCAGCGCTTCCTCTCAAAGAGTGATCTGCTCAATGAGAGGGGGACGTCAGATTAGTGATCAGAGTGTTATGAATGATGATGCTAGTGAAATTTGATAGTCACTATAAACACTGACAGACATCTCTGAACAACTATTAACTTCATTCTTGATAAGTTAAGCTTAATCGGAAGCATTTGTTATCAGAACAACTGGGTGTTTATCCACTGGTGCTCAATGGATATATGAGCAGAGATGTTCACAAGTCTTTTATCTGGAGTCCGAGTCAAGTCTGGAGTCTTTATCACTGGTTCTGAGTCAAGTCTGGAGTCTTTATCACTGGAGTCTGAGTCAAGTCTGGAGTCTTTATCACTGGTTCTGAGTCAAGTCTGGAGTCTTTATCACTGGAGTCCGAGTCATGTCTTTATCACTGGAGTCTGAGTCAAGTCTGGAGTCTTTATCACTGGAGTCTGAGTCAAGTCTGGAGTCTTTATCACTGGAGTCTGAGTCAAATCTGGAGTCTTTATCACTGGAGTCTGGAGTCTTTATCACTGGAGTCTGAGTCAAGTCTGGAGTCTTTATCACTGGTTCTGAGTCAAGTCTGGAGTCTTTATCACTGGAGTCCGAGTCAAGTCTGGAGTCTTTATCACTGGAGTCCGAGTCATGTCTGGAGTCTTTATCACTGGAGTCTGAGTCAAGTCTGGAGTCTTTATCACTGGAGTCTGAGTCAAATCTGGAGTCTTTATCACTGGAGTCTGGAGTCTTTATTACTGGAGTCTGAGTCAAGTCTGGAGTCTTTATCACTGGTTCTGAGTCAAGTCTGGAGTCTTTATCACTGGAGTCCGAGTCAAGTCTGGAGTCTTTATCACTGGAGTCCGAGTCATGTCTGGAGTCTTTATCACTGGAGTCCGAGTCAAGTCTGGAGTCTTTATCACTGGAGTCCGAGTCAAGTCTGGAGTCTTTATCACTGGAGTCCGAGTCATGTCTGGAGTCTTTATCACTGGAGTCTGAGTCAAGTCTGGAGTCTTTATCACTGGAGTCTGAGTCAAGTCTGGAGTCTTTATCACTGGAGTCCGAGTCAAGTCTGGAGTCTTTATCACTGGAGTCTGAGTCAAGTCTGGAGTCTTTATCACTGGAGTCTGAGTCAAGTCTGGAGTCTTTTGTCACGAGTCCGAGTCGAGTCTGGAGTCATTGGAATTTATTTGAAAAAAATAAATTCAAATAATAATCAAATCCTATTTTTTATCCTAGTTGTATTATATTTTTAAATGTACAAAACAGTCCTGGCAACAGTCATTTTCAATACAGTCGCTAAGTGGATGCAAGATGGCGCCAAAACAGCAGTTTGTTATACAGCTTCGTTGTTATTGACGACAGTCATTATCAGAAAATATCAAACCTCGGAATGTTTAAGAATGTCAACTAAAAACTCTACACATGATTGATTACGATAGGTTAAAATATGAGCTTTAAGTAATAAATGGATTAACATCTCTTTCTATCTCTCTCTTATGGACACACATTAAGAAAGAGAAAAGCTGCATATAATACGAAAAGATTGATAAAACGTAGTGCTAGGTTGAAAGTCTAGATTTTTTTTTGTTCATATTTTAACAGGCTGGCAATCCAAATGAGCCATGCAGCTACACCACAGTATAAGAGCTAGCTGTGTGAGTTAATGTGACTAACCTTTGTGGATGCGATGTCTCATAAAATTTGATGATGCTGTTCCGGTGTCTTTAATTGTTTTCCCACATTCTGTGCATCTAGCCGATCTTACATGATAATAACCCCCAAACGAAAGAACATATGGCACAGTGGCTGCCGTCATGTTTCATGGGACTCTTATGACATTTCGGAGTTTACGAGCAATACATGAACATATGTAATCAAATTCTATGACAAGATTCCAATCTACCACGACACGCAAGGAAATATATGTGATGCAGATATTATAAAACTATTTGAACACAACACAAATTCTTTATTTATTATATCAGTAGTTAAGGGTAAAAGACTTGAGTCGTTTTTAAAATATTCACGAGTCTTTTGTGTCGAGTGGAGTCAAGTCTGAAGTCATTTCAGGTCGAGTCCGAGTCAAGTCTGAAGTCTATTAAAATGCGACTCGAGTGCCCATCTCTGTAGGCACTCACATGGCTAAGTGTTTAAGGCTAAATCATTAAAACAGTAAAAAAAAAAAAAGGTTGATCAACACATTTCAGCTTGACATAGCCTTCCTCAAGATACACTATGATGTCTCTCACACACACAATTGCCCACCCACCACATTTTCCAACTTCACAGCAACTTTCCACTCGTTCAGCATGCGTCTTACGTCATGATCTTGGCTTCCTCTATGAAATCATTTTCACTCATGGCTCCTTCATTTTATTGGGTGCGTTTGTTGTTTGTCACATGTGTTTGTCGTTTGTCATGTGCGTTTGTCTATCGTTGGGTGTCTTTGTCGTTCATTGGATGCGTTTGTCGTTCGTCACGTGCGTTTGTCATTCGTTGCATGTGTTTGTCGTTCGTTGGGTGCGTTTGTCGTTAATCGCATACATTTGTCGTTCGTCATGTCTTTGTCGTCCATTGGGTGCGTTTGTCGTTAATCGCATACATTTGTCGTTCGTCATGTCTTTGTCGTTCATTGGGTGCGTTTGTCGTTAATCGCATACATTTGTTGTTCGTCATGTCTTTGTCGTTCATTGGGTGCGTTTGTCATTCGTCACGTGCGTTTGTCATTAGTTGCATGTGTTTGTCGTTTATTGGGTGCGTTTGACATTAGACGCGTACATTTGTCGTTCGTCATGTCTTTGTCATTCATTGGGTGTGTTTGTTGTTCGTCGCATGTGTTTGTCGTTTGTCACGTGCGTTTGTCTATCGCTGGGTGCCTTTGTCGTTCATTGGGTGCGTTTGTCGTTAGTCGCATGCATTTGTCGTTCATCATGTCTTTGTCATTCATTGGGTATGTTTGTCATTCGTTGCATGTGTTTGTTGTTCGTTGGGTGCGTTTGTCGTTCGTTGGGTGCGTTTGTCGTTCGTTTCACCTTCATACTCCAGTAAACACCAGTTTGTCGCATGTGTTTGTCATTCGTTGGGTTCGTTTGTTGGGTGCGTTTGTGGGTTGTCGCATGCATTTGTCGTTTGTCACCTCTTTGTTGTTCATTGGGTTTGTTTGTCATTTGTTGCATGTGTTTTTCACTTGTCATGTGCGTTTGTCTGTCGTTGGGTGCTTTTGTCATTCATTGGGTGCATTTGTCATTCGTCGCATGTGTTTCACCTTCAAACTCCAGTAAACACCAGTTCATTGCATGTGTTTGCTGTTCGTTGGGTGTGTTTGTCGTTCGTCGCATGTGTTTGTCATTTGTCATGTGCGTTTGTCATTCGTTGGGTGCGTTTGTCGTTCGTCGCATGTGTTTCACCTTCAAATTCCAGTAAACACCAGTTTGTCGCATTTGTTGTTCGTTGGGTGTTTGTGGTTCATCGCATACATTTGTCGTTTGTCACGTCTTTGTTGTTCATTGGGTGTGTTTGTCGTTCGTCGCATGTGTTTGTCGTTCATGACACATATTTGTCGTTCATTGGGTGCATTTGTGGTTCATCATGTGTGTCGTTTGTTGGGTGCGCTTGTCGTTCGTTGCATGTGCCGTTCATTGGGTCTGTATGTCATTTGTTGGGTGCACTTGTCGCTTGTTGGGTGCGCTTGTCGTTCATCTGGTGTGTTTGTCTTTCGTCGCATGTGTTTGTTGTTCATTGGGTCTGTTTGTCATTTGTTGGGTGTGCTTGTCGCTCGTTGGGTGCGCTTGTCGTTCATGGGGTGTGTTTGTCTTTCATTGCATGTGTTTGTCATTCATTGGGTGTGTTTGTCATTCGTTGCATGTGTTTGTCGTTTGGTGGGTGCGCTTGTTGGGTGCGTTTGTGGTTTGTCGCATGCATTTGTCGTTCGTCACGTCTTTGTCATTTATTGGGTTTGTTTGTCGTTCGTTGCATGTGTTTTTCGCTTGTCACGTGCGTTTGTCAGTCGTTGGGTGCTTTTTATCATTCATTGGGTGCGTTTGTCATTCGTCGCATGTGTTTCACCTTCAAACTCCAGTAAACACCAGTTCGTCACGTGTTTCCTATTCGTTGGGTGTGTTTGTCGTTCGTCGCATGTGTTTGTCATTTGTCATGTGCATTTGTCGTTCGTTGGGTGCGTTTGTCGTTCGTCGCATGTGTTTCACCTTCAAACTCCAGTAAACACCAGTTTGTCGCTCGTTGGGAGTGTTTGTTGTTTGTTGGGTGCATTTGTCGTTCGTTGGGTGTGTTTGTGGTTCGTCGCATACATTTGTCGTTTGTCACGTCTTTGTTGTTCACTGGGTGTGTTTGTCGTTCGTCGCACGTGTTTGTCGTTCATTGGGTGCATTTGTGGTTCATCATGCGTGTTTGTCGTTTGTTGGGTGCGCTTGTCGTTCGTCGCATGTGTCGTTCATTGGGTCTGTTTGTCATTTGTTGGGTGTGCTTGTCGCTTGTTGGGTGCGTTTCTTGGGTGCGCTTGTCGTTCATGAGGTGTGTTTGTCATTTGTTGGGTGTGCTTGTCGTTCATGGGGTGTGTTTGTCTTTCGTCGCATGTGTTTGTCGTTCATTGGGTGTGTTTGTCTTTCATCGCATGTGTTTGTCGTTCATTGGGTCTGTTTGTCATTTGTTGGGTGTGCTTGTCACTCATTGGGTGCGCTTGTCGTTCATGGGGTGTGTTTGTCTTTCGTTGCATGTGTTTGTCATTCATTGCATGTGTTTGTCGTTTGGTGGGTGCGCTTGTTGCACGTTGGGTGTGATTGTTGTTCATCACGTGTTTGTCGTTTGTTGGGTGCGCTTGTCGCTTGTTGGGTGCGCTTGTCGTTCGTTGTTTGGCGTTCATCACACGTGTTTGTCGTTCATTGGGTGCATTTGTGGTTCGTCACATGTGTTTGTCTTTCGTCGCATGTGTTTGTCGCTCATTGGGTACGCTTGTCGTTCGTTGTTGGTCGTTCATCACACGTGTTTGTTGCTCATTGGGTGCGTTTGTCGTTCGTCACATGTGTTTGTCGTTTGTTGGGTGCGTTTGACACGTGTTTGCCGCTCATTGGGTGCACTTGTTGGGTGCACATTGTTTGTCGTTCATCGTGTGTGTTTGTCGTACGTCACATGTTTGTCGTTCATTGGGTGTGTTTGCCGTCCGTCGCATGTGTTTGTCGCTCATTGTGTGCGCTTGTCGTTCGTTGTTGGTCGTTTGTCATATGTGTTTGACGCTCATTGGGTGCGCTTGTCGTTCGTTGTTTGTAGTTCGTTGTTTGTCGTTCGTCGCTTGTCGTTCGTTGCATGTGTTTGTCGTTTGTTGGGTGCGTTTGACATGTGTTTGCACTTGTTGGGTGCACATTGTTTGTCGTTCATCGCATGTGTTTGTCGTTCATTGGGTGCGTTTGTCATTTGACGCATGTGTTTGTTGTTCGTCACATTTGTCGTTCATTGGGTGAACGATTCATACTCCAGTAAAGATCAATGAATAAAGGCAATCATTTATTTGACCGAATGACTCGAGCTCTGTCCAAGAAACGAATTAACAATAAAACATTTCTTACCTCCACATGTAAATATTATAATTCTGCTTACACACCTGTCAAGCCGAAATGCATTTAGCAACAATTTCTAAGGTGTAAAAGTGGACATAACTTTACACAGAAAAGGTTAGTAAGCAGTTTTAATAATGTTTACACATTTTCAAGAAAAAAATGTTTAGGTTCTTTTTTGGTAATCATTAAGTTACATTAAATTATATTTTTTGGTAATCAATCAATCAACAATTTCCAAGTTGTAAAAGTGGACATAACTACACATAACTGTTAGTAAACAGTTTTAATAATGTTTACACATCTTAAAGAAAAAAAAAATGTTTGTTATATTTTTGGTAATCATGAAGTTACATTAAATTATATTTTTTGGTAATCAATCAACAATTGATCAATAATTTCTAAGTTGTAAAAGTGGACATAACTTAACACAGAAAAGGTTATTAAGCAGTTTTAATAATGTTAACACATTTTAAAGAAAAAAAAGTTTGTTATATTTTTTGGTAATTATCATTATGCCACAAGTGCTGCCGATTAAGCTTACAGTACTTAACCCAGAATATTTCCTTAAAAATTGGCTGCGATAAGATGTTTGTGGCACATCATACAAAGAAAAAACATTTTAGGACAAACAAAAAACACTTTCAAAGAGATGAATGAACTCAGCCATTAAAATGAAAAACCTATCCGGAAGAGGTAACGAGATAAAGAGAATGCTATTACAATAAGTGGTCGCCCATGAGATGCTCAGCTAGGCTGATGACATCACTTGTGTCCCTCTTCCGCTGTAATGCACTAAAAAGTATTTCTAATGGGCACAAACCTCCTGGGTTAATGCTAATCAATAATCCTGATGTTTATTTTTTGGGGAAGACTCAAGAGTGCAGTAGTCAATTCCCCTGATTTGATTGGGTGTCTCCAATGCACACACTGATTGAAACGAGGGACATTGTTTTTGAGACTATGGAGTTCAAGATTTTAGAAAAACCTGATGCTATCTCTTGATTTTCACCCTACAGGGCCTTATCTGCATCACTTTCATCTGCTGTTTTAGGAGCATCTGGGTCCTTCAGATAAGTTGCTGTATGTTCTGACTTGTTGCGTGGGATCTGCTGATGAATGAACTCTTGCGAAACAAGTTAACATCATGTCTTGGCACGCAACAACCTAGCCTGTGATAGCCCGCAACAGGAAGCCTCCCCATCCAACTAAGAGTGTGAAAATGAATAACTCAAGTGCTTCCAACACCTCTCTTTCAAACTCATCTCAAATGTTCACCTACACAACAAGTAGAGTATTTTCAACCTTAGACACCTTCCTTGTAACCGTGTGATGTGAACCACAATCCAACTGATAAAACCAAATGGATTTGAAGTTTCATGCTCAACATCTCACCATCTGTCTATCTATCTATCCATCTCTGTGTCTATCTGTCCGTCCACCCACCCACCTGTCCGTCTATCTATCTATCCACCTGTCCAACCATCCATCCGTCTGTCCATCTGTCTGTCCGTCCGTCCATCCACCCTTTCGTCCATCCATCTGTCCATCCGTCTGTCTATCCGTCTGTCTGTCTATCTATCTATTAGGGGTGGGAGAAAAAAAAATCGATCCATCGATGCAAGTGGTTTAATGTACTTGCGTCTCAAAATGGTTTTATGACACAAAATTAATGTAGCCTAAACACAGGCAGTTTTGTCTTAAGTTATTAAATGGACAGGACAAACCGCATTACTTATTGTATTGCAAAAGAGATCCGTGCGTGAATGCAACTTATTAGATCTCCCGCTGTCTGTGATGTAACAATTAAACGACAGTAAACATGAGAAAGAAAGCGTTCAGATAATCTTAAATAATGAAAGCACTCTTTGTTTATTGCTTGTAATATGTTTCGTTGCTCCTCTTTATTATTTGCTACTTGCTTGTATGTTTTTCAATTTATTATTATTTTAAAAAGTAGGCCTACTTATTACTTATGTAAGGATATGTAAATGTAAGGATTTTAAGTCGGTAAACTAATTAATTAATTAATAATTTTAAAAAAGTAGATAAAGAATTGTTTTGGAATCGGATTGTGATCGGATCGTGAGGTGATTAAAGATTCCCACCCTATTCATCTATCCATCTTATCTATCTGTCTGTCCGTCCGTCCTTCCGTCCATCCATCTGTCCGTCTATCTATCATCTATCTGTCTGTCTGTCCATCCATCCACCCATTCATCCATCTATCTGTCCGTTCATCCATCCATCTGTCCGTCTATCTATCTATCTATCTGTCCATCCATCAGTCCGTCCGTCCATTTATCTATCCATCCGTCAATCCGCCCGCCCGTCTATCTATCCATACACCCACCCACCTGTCCATCAATCCATCTGTCCATCCATCCGTCCGTCCATCCATCCATCCGTCTATCTATCTATCTATCTATCTGTCTGTCTGTCTGTCCATCCATCCACCCATTCATCCATCCAACCACCCACCCACCCGTCCGTCCGTCCGTCCATCCATCCATCCATCCATCCATCCATCCATCCATCCATCCATCCATCCATCTATCTATCTACCCATCCGTCAATCCGTCCGTCCGCCCGCCCGCCCATCTATCTATCCATCCACCCACCCACCTGTCTGTCAATCCATCTGTCCATCCATCGGTCCGTCTATCTATCTGTCTCTTCAATGCCCTTTTCAGTGCTTCAATTTTCTTCAAAACTTTTAAACAACATTCATAGTTTGTCTTTAATAATGTTGCATTTCTAGTTAAAAATTACATGTCAATAATAAAATGTCAACATATTCTAATTGTGTACGAATTGTGTAAAATATTTATATATATTTAATTTTAAGTTAATTTAATATATTATATATTAAAATTACTAATCTAATTTAATTCATTAATATAATAAAAATACATTTAAAAAAGTAATGTAATATATAAATAAATAAAATATAAATTCAGTTACATTCATTTTGTTGAATGTCAATTCATTGTAATTCTACCTCCTGTCTTGCACCCTGTCTGCGACCCAATTCAAATATCAAATTCAGGAATTCAATTAGAATTTAAAAGTCATTCTCAATTCAATTCCGAATGGCACACAAAACAGCTCCCAGATGCTGCATACCCTCCATGGCCAGTGTCCAAACTAATTAAATCAATTACCATGATTAAGCTGTAATGGGTTCACAAGTTGCAAATTAGTGTCTGCGGCCCTGTATGTTCAGGCACCAATCAGGGGCCAAGATAGGAGCCTTCGGATTGCTAAAATCAGGAAGCGAGTGCGTCACTGCATGCTTATTAAGCACCTGCACTGTCAGTCGGTGGGAGATAATGATTACGCTTGGCCTTTTGTTTCCGACCTGTCAAATTAAGCGTGTGCCAACCACCGGGCTGCCGAAGAACGTCCGCTGTCTTTACTGCCTTTATCTTCCTCACATGCTGGCTTTTATCTTAAGGAGGGTTGAGTTTCAAAGAAGGAGTGATATGAGAATAAGTGGATGAGAGGAAGGGGTCAACAAATTCCACACAGTGACAGGAAGAAGAGGTTGAGAAGAGGAACAAACGTCTTTGGAAAATGGCAACTGGTGGCTTTTTAAAGGATTTGTTCACTTTCAAATGAAAATTACCCCATTTACTCACCCTCAAGCCACCCTAGGTGTATATGACTTTCTTCTTTCTGATGAACACAGTCGGGAGTTATAATAATAAATATCCTGACACATCTGAGCTTTATAATGTGAACAGGACCATCAAGTATGAAGCTTAAGAAAGTGCATCCATCCACATATTTCATTTGAAAGTGAACTAATCCTTTAAGCTGTTGGTCAGAGTTGCCAGTTTCCAAAGACTGGGCAAAGAAAACATCTGAACCAAGGTTTTAAAATACAGTGCCAGAAATTCTTTTCAAAACAGCCTGAAGACGTCTGGGCATCGAGGTTATGAGTTTCTGGAGTTTTGGTGTTGGAATTTGGTCCCATTCTTGCCTGATATAGGTTTCCAGCTGTTGAAGAGTTTGTGGTCGTCTTTGACGTATTTTTCTCTATAGGTGAAAGATCTGGACTGCAGGCAGGACAATTCAGCACCCAGACTCTTCTACGACAAAGCCATGCTGTTGTAATAGCTGCAGTATGTGGTTTTGCATTGTCCTGCTGAAATACACAAGGCCTTCCCTGAAATAGACGTCGTCTGGAGTGAAGCATATGTTGCTCTGAAACCTTGATATACCTTTCAGCATTCATAGTGCCTTCCAAAGCATGCAAGCTGCCCATACCGTATGCACTTATGCACCCCCATACCATCAGAGATGCTGGCTTTTGAACTGAACGCTGACAACACGCTGGAAGGTCTCCCTCCTCTTTAGCCCGGAGGACACGGCGTCCGTGATTTCCAACAAGAATGTCAAATTTGGACTCGTCTGACCATAGAACACTTTTCCACTTTGAAACAGTCCATTTTAAATGAGCCTCGGCCCACAGGACACGACGCCGCTTCTGTACCATGTTCACATATGGCTTCTTTTTTGCATGATAGAGCTTTAGTTGGCATCTGCAGATGGCACGGTGGATTGTGTTTACCAACAGTGGTTTCTGGAAGTATTCCTGGGCCCATTTAGTAATGTCATTGACACAATCATGCCGATGAGTGATGCAGTGTCATCTGAGGGCCCGAAGACCACGGGCATCCAATAAAGGTCTTCGGCCTTGTCCCTTACGCACAGAGATCTCTCCAGTTTCTCTGAATCTTTTGATGATGTTATGCACTGTAGATGATGAGATTTGCAAAGCTTTTGCAATTTGATGTTGAGGAACATTGTTTTCCACCATCTTTTTACGCACTCTTTCACTGCCCATCTTTACTTCTGAGAGACTCTGCCTCTCTAAGGCATCCCTTTTATAGCTAATCATGTTACAGATGATATCAATTAACATTATTTAGTTGCTAGATGTTCTCCCTGCTGAATCTTTTTAAAATTTCTTGCTTTTTCAGCCATTTGTTGCCTTCGTGCCAACTTTTTTGAGACCTGTAGCAGGCATCAAATTTGAAATGAGCTCATTTAGTGGATAAAGGTGTAAAATTTCTCAGTTTAATCATTTTATTCAAATTTAAAAAACATCCCAACTTTTCCGGAATTCGGGTTGTATATAGTATATATAATTGGCGACTCCTAACAGGAAGTTGAATTGGAATGACAGGAAGAGGAATTACCTTAATTGCAATTCAAATGTAACATATTCTTGGAATTTCTTTCTTTTTTTCTTTCTATCTTTCTTTAAGGCCTATAAAAGAATGCAACATCTACTTTTTAACTTTCAAGCATGGCTTTTAGTAAACACAAAACTTTGCTTTTGTAGTTAAAAAGTAGTTTTATGTGAATTTCTGAAAATTTCAGTTCATTTTAATTCTATTTCTTTGCATTCAAATTCAGTTTTTGTCTTGTTTTCCAGTACAAATATCTAAACATTCTTAAATCAAGATGCAATTACTTAAGAAGCAATTACTTGTTTTCTTAAAATTGCATCAGAACTACACACACACACACACACACACACACACACATATATATATATATATATATATATATATATATATAAATTGCCAATGGTTTAAGAAAAAATTAAATTAAATGTATTTTTCTGACCACTTTATATATTACACAGATATATATTGTTTTAAGTAGGGATCGGTATCGGCCCAAAACCAAGCTCATGTACTTGTACTCGTACTCGTAAAAATACCCCCGATACCAAAGACTGATGCCTCACATGATGTAACTGACAGAATTTTCCGTGCACAGAGACACCGACGGCAGCAGCAGAAACAATGTCAGCCTCGGAGGTGTGGAAATACTTCAGAATTAATGATGAAACCCACACATTGCGAACTGCATGCTTTCAATCACAATTCGTTATCGATTAGTGAAGGCGGGATAGGCGGAATTGTGCTGAATGACACAGACCAGAAGCGCTCTCTCTCTTTCTTGCACGCGATCCCAGTTCTCTCAGACAGCGCATGATCAGTTCTCCTTGTGCCTGAATGGCCAAATGCACACATAGTTGTCAAAATGTTCATTGTGAGGAGTATCTCACGTAAATACAGTCGGTTATGGCTTAAGTGGACGTAAACATTTGGGTGAAAACAGGATATGTGTCAGTATCCATGGATTCAGTCTTAAAGGGACCGTAGCCTATATTTGTCATTAATGTTAATAAAACAACAAAATATGTTAAATAAATGTATACATGGTAAATAAACCTACTGTATCTGAAAAACAAGTTTATTTAATTTGTATCTTTATAGTATTTGTTGTATTGTTTGTAAATTTCTTTTTATATAACAACAATTATATATATTGGTAATTATGCCCTTTGAAGGTTACTGGACACTGAGAAATTTTTGTTCTTTAAGTTTGTGACAAGCACATAAAAATTATTACTTTTTTCATTAGAGTAATAATAAAGAAGTTTTAAGAATGTTTATAAAGGAAGAAAATCTTTTTTTTTTTTTTTGCAGAGAAATGGCAACTTTGCCTATATTGCAACCTTAAATTCAGGAACTGAAATCAGATTTTAATTCAATTCTGAATAGCACAAAACTCTCAGTACCATAGAAGTAGTCCACATGACTTTTGCGTTGTATTCAGAAGCCACACATACAGTAGTTTTGTTGGTTATTATGAGACATGTAAATATCAATGCTGTTTGCCGTTATTGACATCAAATCTAGTGCAATGCTACTTGACGTGCTATGTTTAAAAATGTGTGATTTTTGGTGACTAATATCTTTAATTTCAGTCTGTTTCTCATTTAAATCGTAGTATGACTTCAGAAGACTTGGAATATCACGTGTGAGTTAGTCAAACTTATTTTATTGAGTCTTCTGGTCTCAGTATTTCATTGTTCATCAAGATTTCTCTTCTACGAAGGAAACAAAGAAAGTAAGTCAACTGGTTTGGAACAACAAGAGGATGAGTAAACGATGACAGTTTTCTTTTTAGTGAACTATTCCTTTTAAGGAACTACAGTACGGACGGACAGACTGAAAGAGTGTGCGAGAAAAGAGCGACCCTTTGAACTGCAGCATTGGTAACAGTGAGTTTCAAGCGTATACTTCTCTCTGACGCAGCGAGATCACAGCTTTGCTCCAGGGCTTTTTCTCCAGATTGCCTCTGAGTCACAGGACTGTGATTCTGCCAGTATCACGCTGAGCACACTTTCCAAACCTAACACCACTAACCTTCCTCACGTACTAGAAAACTGAGCTTTGAAGATCTCAACCCTCTGCTTTCAAAGAACAGCTTTCCCCAAAATGAACATTCGGTCATCATTTACTCACCCTCATGTCTTTCGAAATTATTTATCTTTCGTCCGTGGAACACAAAAGGAGATATTTAGAGCAAAATGGCCAAGCTGCTCTGAAATTTTCAAGGCAAGGTGAGATTCTCTTGATACTACAACACAATATATTAAAGTGCTGTTTGAATAATACTGAGCCGCTTGAGTAGAATAAGAGGTCTGATAATGTGATATTTAGTATGCGGAGCACAGGAAGATTACAGGCATCGCTTATTTACATTTGGTGACTGCTGAAAGGCAAGAATAATCATACTGTGACAGAAAATTACTCAATGGGAAAATTGCTTGTGTGTTTAATACACTCACTGCAGTCATGCACAATTTAATGGCAACAGCCTCCACGCTGCTTCTGATATATCAAAAACCCACCTAGAGCTAAATATTAGAAGGCAAAATCTTGATCAGCCAGAAAGAAAGTCCTTCTGCCACCATTACTTACATAATCTGTGAACCATTTAGGCCAAATCTACAAATGTTTGTTATTTGTCCAGATCTAAATGAATGTATAAGCAATTCTAACAGCTTTGTTTACCATCAAGTACAAACTTTTTTAGAGTATTCGTGCATATGTGCGAGTGCGCACAAGCTTAATCGCAGAACAATAATCAGGGCTGTATCTCATCAAAGTGATGGATAACATGGGAAATATCTCCTGGCTGATGTGTATGAGGCTTATTGAATTATCTAAGGCTGATACGTATTTGCATGTCAAACATAATACAAGCCAAAGCTATTTCCTCTCCATTCTGTTAAACACGTCAAAACATATCATCCACATAACTGAACATTAGGACTGGCCAATATATTAAATATTCATGAGGATATACAGTATTGTGTTGATTTTTCTGTCAAGCATTGCACTTTTTATTTAGGCATTGTGTTTTCTAAGGACTGTGTCAATTGACTAGCTGTTTTTAGAGTTGGTAAATTCGAGTTATTTGTGGTTCAAACTATCCATTTCAATGAATCAATTCAGAACTTTTTGATCAAATAAATGCAGCCTTGGCGAGAATAAGAGACTTTCGAAAACATTAAAAAAATCGTATTTTTTGTTGCTTTGTTGCAAGTTTAAGTTTTATTTCAGCTAGTTGCCAAGGCAGTTTAGTTTAACTTGATGTACTAAAACAAATTCAAATTAATTTATAAAACGGATAGTTCCAGCCCTTGATTCTGATCCGTTGTTCGAAGCTGTTGTAAAATTCCCAAAAACATACAGCTGACCGAATTAAGTATCGCTGCACCACTGAGTGTGTATGTTGCTGCGTCTGTCTTAGCAACCACTTTCAGCAACGTAAACATATGTTTGTTCTCAATTGATATTGTTCATTGAAGCTTACTGTATCGTGTAGAAGAGTATTGTGAGAGAGTGACCAAGTGTATTACCTGCATTCAGATTTAGCATTTTCCTTCAAGTCAGTCCTTGTCCTTTTAACAATTAATGGGTTTTCCCGTGCCCTGCTGACAATGACGGCGCTAGTCAAAGCATTTGTCATTTGCTCTTGTTCCGTGTTCACAACAAGTTTCAATATAAAAGTCTTTGCGACTGAGTGACTCGCTTATAAATACAATCTTTGCCGCCATCTAGAGGCGTAATAAATGTAACTTATGTTGCTGTTCATGGTTAGGGACTATTTTTTTCCAGCGGAAGGAAGGCTTTTAATGATTTTACTTCATGAAAGTTGCATTGATACATATTTTTTGGCTTTAATATTTGTATTATGTGGTAACCGTTTTATAAAAGCAGTAAAGCCAGTGAAGTTGTGGTTTACAGTGAATTTATAACAGCTAAGGGCTCCGTGTCGTGCCTAACAACGCCCCTTAGCTGTTATAAATTCACTGTAAACCACGGCTTCTTGGGGCTTATTGCTTTAATAAACTATAGACTTTTTTTTCCTTTTTTAAAAAAAAAAAAAAAACGCAAATCTAATAAAAAAATTTTAACTAGATTTTTATTGTCTTCTAGTCCTTAGATGAATCATTTTTAATCTACTTTTTAACAAAAAACCTTTTAAGACAAACACAAATATAGAGATTTATATAAAAAACATTTGATACAAAAAAATTACCAGTTGTTCACCCAAAGCCTACCGAACAGCTGGTCAATTTAGTGCATAATTTACATTATGTTCATCATATACTATCTATTTTTGACCACTTTATATCCATAGTGCTCGTCTGTTATGATTAAGCAGGAAGATTCATTTTTTGGGTGATGATACAACCATCCTCATGGTTGCCTGGTGAGACACTTGGCAAACGGCGCCCCACCCCCTCCCACGCATCTCATGCTCTCTTCTGGTGCCACCCACCCTTCGTCTATGGGGTCCAGTCTGTATCCTGGAGCTCTGCGTCTTTATGACTTCTGCTCCCTCTCTCGTTAACACACACCATCCCAGCTAACAAAAATATGTTTTGCTAATGTTCCAATTGAGTTATGAAAATGTTATGTTCTTAGAACATTCAAAACATCCAGGTTTTTAAATGTTTTAACGTTCTTGGTTATGTGAACGTTAGAGAAAACATTAAGGAATTGTTTTCTCTATTTTATCATTTTGCACATATTATGGGAAAATTACTTTTGAATGTTCACTGAACCAGACGGCGTTTTGACGTAGAACCCGGAAGCGCTGCACTGCGTCTACAACATAAACAGTGTAGGAGAATGACAGGGAAGAGATAAAATTGTTGAATAAAGTCGTGTTTTTTTGTTTTGTTTTTTGTGCACAACAAGTACTCATCACAAATTAAGGTTGGACGTGGACTATTTTAATGATGTCTTTACTACCTTTCTGAGCCTTAAAAGGTGCAATAATGTTGCTGCCTATGTGTGGTTCAGATACCTCTTGGGTTTCATCAAAAATATCTTAATTTGTGTTCTGAAGATGAACGAAGGTCTTATGGGTGTGGAACAACATGAGGGTGAGTACTTAATGACAGAAATTTCATTTTTGGGTGAACTAAACCTTTAATATCTTATGCAGCGTTGCTTCAAAGTAAATTTATTTTTTGTAAGGATTTTTAGGGGCCAAGCACCGACGGTACAAAGGCACTTATTGTATTCGTTTTCTTCTTCCGCTCTTGAGTCTATGGCAGCCCATAGATCCGCTTACAGGAAAATGACGAAATTTGTCCTTAATTAGTCCTTATTAGTCCTTAACTCAATCCCTCTAGCGTCACCGCCTGTCCAAAGTTGCACTTACCTTTATGCTAATAACTTTTGAACCGTATGGCTAGAAAGTAAATTCTTTTCTTCCTCTGATTCCTTAGCTCAAGACGATCCAATGACATTTTCCATCATGGAAAATTTCCAGCCATTTTGAATTTCAGATCATCTTCAGACCATGCTGTCAAAAACTTTTAAACCCAGTTTCAAATAACGTGCAAACAAATTTGAGAAAAAGCACGCCAAATTGGATGCAAGGCTATATTTCCACAGCGCTTTAGCGTATTGAGATGATTATTGGTACATGTCATCCCAAGCATGACCTGAGGCTACATGCGGTGTTTCAGCACAGCGCCACCTACTGGTCAGGAGATATGAAAAATGGCTATTTTTGCTGTTTTACTTCTGAATGCTTTGCCCAAAAATCATAAAACTTGTCTCTTTTTTTTAAATTCAGTGTAGCATACCGAGTCGAATGATACCCAATGACTGTTTGCAAAAACCCGCCTCCCCGAGTTACTTTACTGTTGCTTTGTCCGACAAGCCATAGCACTCTCACGCCACACTTCATGTTCTCACAGAGTAAAAAATACATTGCGGAGCAAGAGGATACTGACAATGCGCTGTCAGACAAGACTTATTTTTTATATGAAAAAAAGTCTCAAATTTCAAATTTTGTCATTTTGAAGAAATTGAAACAATAAATACCGTTTTGTGGCTCTTTTATGTGTCTTGACAGATCGCTGTAGTGTCTCCGTTCAAGCGGCACGTGAACTGATCATCTCTTCCTAGTAATAAACATGAATTAACATTAGAAAGCATGTTGTCTCAACCGCAGAAAGACATCAGTACACACCATTTTTTTAAGTTCAAGTCCACCAACATTAATTTCTTAACTCTCCGGTCTTATTTGTCGGACAAAATGGCAGATTCAGCATCATGATTGGTCAGATCGCCTGTCAATCAAACTCCCAGCGAAGGGTGAATTATCCAACATCGGCCATTTTGGGCCATTTTTTGATTAATTTTGCCTGTTTTAATGAAACTGGTCTTGATAGATTCCTTGAGTCATGCCGAGAACAGTGATACCAGTTATGCCACATTGGGTTGAATTTGCTGTCCGCAAGTAGTAAAGAAGTATACTGAAGAAGTAACACTAAAAAAGTATTAGTCTCAAAGATCATAGCGCATTATTTTTGTTCATTAAATGACTCGCACTAAGTCAGACAACAGATTTTTGAGTTATTCTTACATGTATGCCATCTGGAAAAACCATCTTTCTCAGCGTGAATGATCTTCCTTTACCAAAGACAAACAGTATGAAGGAGCAAAACCACATTCATTGTCTCTCCACTGCTCTGAACACCAGTGAATAACGCTGTTCTCTCCTCATCTGTAACTCTGACACTTGTAGCTTGCAGCAGAGAACATTCCCCACAACAGATCGGCAGGGACGCATAAGTACATGTCTTGAACCATCTTTGTGCACAGACTCTATGTATACACAACACATGTTCAACATCGGGATGTTCAGGTCCAACAGCGCCTGCGGCAATCCTCATATCGTAAGACATCTGCTTACATCAACTCAAACGGGAATCGGAGAGAGAAAGAGAAAGAGATTTTTTTTTTTTTAGATATTAGTGGGTGGATTTAATAAATCGCTGAATATATTGAAACATCTTCGGGCTATAATTGCTTTCCCTTCCTCTCATGTGTCCACCATACATAAAACAGTCTCTCGGCTTCGCAGTGGTTCAGCAAACCTCTCCATCTTCTCACTGTACTTAACCTTTGCCACAGCACTGCTTCTATTCCTGGCAGGTTTTCAGCACATCACTGGCAGAGATGCACAACAGTCTGATGCTCAAAAATCTCTGAGTTTATGTTTTCATTTAAATTCCAGCAGCTGGGTCATACTGATCTCCATTTGTGCACTAATGGCTCTGGTTATTAATGCATTGTTGCAGGAAAACACGACACAAACCTCCTTGTTATGGATTATCATCACACTACTGGGTGAATCTCACCAAACCCGTCAGGAACACGTTCAGGACGAATGTCACTACAAAATCAAAAGTAGGTGTAATTTTATTTAGCTTTTTTAGGTTCAAATTATTCACATTGTGAAAAATAACAATAAATGGCGCAATGCTAAGTTTCATTAATGTCATCCTAATAAATAAATAAAATTCTCATTCTCATTACTGTAATGCAAAATATATATTTTTTAAATTTAAAGTATTTATATATGATGGCAGTATTTGTTGCACTAAATATATTTTGGACTAATTAAAATATAGCATTTTACAGTTTTACAATATTAATAAGAATATAATGAGAATCATCACTGAAAATAATGGATATCACAAATATATATATATATATATAAAAAATGTCCAGATGCATTATGGTAAAAATAATTTGTGGAGTAATGTTCTTAAATGTCATGAAAAGTAATGCATAAATAACATAAACAATAAACAATATATATAAAATTATACTTTATGTAAAATTATATACATAATAATTTATTATTTTCAAATTATATTGAGAACAAAAACAAATACTGGATTGGATTATGTGGTTTTTATGTGGATTATGTGGTTTTTATAATCAATTAAAACTGCTTTCGTAATTTTTTACAAGATGGACAAAATTTGTCACTAAAAAAGTAATTCGGTTTAACCAAAATTTCGGTTCTACCGAATGACACTTTTGGTTATACCGAATGACAATATTTTCAAACAATGCTAACAGACTGATATCTAGCTAGCTAGCAAAAGGACAATCAAAGATTTTATATTTAGTAGAAGTTTTTAAAATATTACAATATTTTCCATGTTTTATAGCGGTTGTACCGAATGACCTGATGTTTCGGGACATGCATATGAGCAAGTGAAAACATGAATTTTTCAAATAATTAAAAGAGATTTAGTTACTTTTCTTCATGACCATGTGGTCCTTTGCAGGTGTCTGAATGATGTCACATCCCGTCACATGATATTAATCGCATGCCTTGATCCAAAATGGTCCCTTTATATTGGTTACTCCGAATGACATCAATGAAATTCATTTTTCCTGACATTCTTTCTCATAACAAAGCAATGACTTCTACACATAATTTTAATACCATTTTGCACTATGTTGATATATGATGTTATAAAATCATGCCAGAATAAAAAATAAATACATTTATTACATTTTAAGATATTTTAATCACAAATGAAATGGCTGTATTGGCCTTTGGACGGTTAAACCGAATGATCTTTTGACACTTCAAAATCTTTAAAATACCTTTATATGTAGCAAAATATAATGAAAACCTTTTGGATTCAATAAAATAGATCTAGTTGTACTACCTTACATACTTTGGATGTCATATCTTTGTTTTTTAATATTATTTAGGCCTTTGGACAAAAAAATGACCCGTCACGTCACTGACCCATTTGTGTTTAAATTTGATCACTTTCTGTTTCTTTCTCTTGCTCTTTTCTATATTCTAATTGTTTTGTGTTCAGTTGGATCGCAGGACTGCACAAACATAAACATAAATTACATAATGATTACATAAGGATTTGTCCAGCAGTTGTGTGCATTACCACACAGTTTCATGCTGCTATTATCCATCTCCTGTATGACACCAACAGGCCAAGCTCACTGAGTAATCTCCATTATTCCCAAGCACTTCCAGGACTGGAAACCCCAGCAGCCTGTAACGGGTGTCAGTCTGAAAAGTGTCACTGCTTGAGCGGATCTCCATTAGCTGGACCGCAGCAGGCCTCAGGGGGACCACAGCTGGACAAAATATATTAAAGAGGTATGAGAAGAAGACAGAAAGCCGGTGCAGAACAGAAAATGTGTTTGAAGAAGACGAAAAACAAGGACGGCAACATTCAGTGTTATTGAATGTCAACACAGCGGAAAGCACTTCATCTGATGAGATAGATTGAAATGCGTGGACTCTTCAAACTTCAAACGAGAGGCTTTGAGATGGGAGCTGAGGCGGGTAATGGATTCGAGGCCGCTCGGTGTTACTTCACTTATTCTTTTAGATTTTGTCAATGATAAACTCTCCTGCAGAGTGGGCTTCAAAACACATTTATTTCTCCATCATTCACAGGCTGTCGACTGGGAATAAAGCAACTTGGAGAAGATGAGAATGCCAAAGCACTGCAAGACATTGATGGAGAGCAAACTCCTGCCCAGACAACTATCAGCTGCACTTTATACACATTACAAGAAGAATAATCCCAAAATAATTCTGTCATTATTTAGTTATCCATTTTGTTCCAAACCTATAGGAGTTTTTTTATGTGGAAAACAAGAATTTCTTCTTGCAGCTCTTTTCCACACAACAACAGTTACCATTAAAAAAAACAAAAAATAAACAGAAACACTTTACAATAAGGTTGTATTTGTTAACATTAATAAATGCATTAACTAATATAAACTAAAACTGAACAAACTATTTTTAAAGCATTTATTAACCTTTGTTGCATTAAATAAAATATTTGATTTTAAAAATGTATTAATGTTGAGATTAACATTAACTACTAAATTCTGTAGAAGTATTATTCATTGCTAGTTCATGTTAACTATTGTAATTAACAGATGAAACCTTATTGTAAAGTGTTACCAAATAAAAAAAAAAATACCATAAAAGTGCTCCATATGACTATATGCACTATATTTACGTTACCAGTATTTGGCATTAATGGTGCACTATTTTTGAATCTGACTGTAAATGAGATTTAATAGCTTTGCTGAAGAGCAAGATTCCCAGTAAATAATATCTTATCTTTCAGTTTTGTTGCACAAGACTATCACGTGACTTGAAATATAGTGCATAACTTGCAAGGACTGTAGTTTTATGTTTTTTTTTGTTTAGTTTTTTTTGGTCCTTTTTAACTATAAACTGTCATTGTGTGGAAAAATATTGCAAACATATAAATAAATAACAGCATCTACATTTACATTTAATAATTTAGCACACACTTTTATCCAAAGCGACTTACAAATGAGGAACATCACATGCAGTTTATCAGAATATAGTTGGAACAACACAAGTGAGTAATGACAGAACTGAACAATTTTTATTTTACTTAATCCCAATAGAACTGAAAAACAAATTAACCCCCAGTTATAACCAATCATCTGGTCCCAAAAAGAAAAAAGAAAAGAAAAAAACATATTCCATTGACGGTTATTCGAAGTTAGCCATGTATTCTGACAATATAAATCTTATGTAAATTGTAGGGCTGGAACAATAAATCGATTCTTCTCAATTCATAGATCGATTCTGAGATTTTCCAAATGCATCGCAATTCTCTCTCGAATCGATTCTGAGCTTAGTTATTAACAGCAGATGGCGCTCTAGGCTAGTTTTTAACCACACATTCAAACGCTCACGAAGAAGAGCATTCATGCGTTCGGCTGAGTGTAAACAGCCCACTGCAAACACCCTTGTAATTCGCTTCAACCTTTTCAAACTTTATGAATGATTATTTCAAAGAAGGTTCTTGTGGTGTGTGTAAGGAATTGGAAGCAAGCAGATTACGGCTGTTTTTTAAAGCACACAGTGCCGTCTGCTGTTAAAAACTAACGTTTCGAGAGAGAATCACGATGCATTCGGAAAATCTCAGAATCGATCTAGAATCATTTCTTGATTTATTGCAACGATTTATTGTCCTAGCCCTAATAAATTGTAAATAGATCATTATATTATAGCAGATGGCTCTTAAAAGCATGAAATAACATTCTTGTGATGCTATCAGTCACTCAGCATTGTAATAATGAAGTCATTTTCCTGCACCTCAAGAGTGAGTAGACACATGGCATTTATGGCTCAGCTGATTGGCTAAAAAAAGGATGTGGAACTGAATTCAGATTTCAAATCGCATACTAGTCTTACTGTCAACGAAAATCACTATGAAAACCTCTGCAGATAGCAAAAGCAGGGCAGCTAATGTAGGAGCATATAAATGCTTTTCACCTTAGAAATTCCGCAGACTCATCGTAATTCCTTAATTAAACACAGTCACTACTTGTGTGTAATGGTATATGAAAAGACCACTGCAAACAGGGAAAGACCATTTATAATTGCAATATCCTGACCGCAGTTCACAATTACGCTACACATAAAGGTATAAAAAAACATTAACCCTGCTCATTAAAACCAGCTCTTTTACAATACACATGAAGTTCATGAAGCCTTTCTTCATTGTAAATCACTAAAGCTCTCAGGGACGTGTCCTTTGAACCTGAAATTGCAGTGAAATTACATAAAACTGGCCCCTGAACAGATCCCAGCTGTATTTTAGGAACTAGACTATGGTTTTAAAGGGGTCCTTGATTATGATTTCACTTTAGTTAGTGTGTAATGTTGCTGTTTGAACATAAACAACATCTGCAAAGTTACGACGCTCAAAGTTCAATGCAAAGGGAGATATTTTCTTTTACAGAAATCGCTTAAGGATTACAACAAACAGCTGGTAGGGACTACAACGAGCTTCTTCCCGGGTTGGTGACATCACAAACCCCAAAATTTACATAAACCCCGCCCCCGAGAACATGCAACAAAGGGGGTGAGGCCATGTTGGGCTGTTTTAGAGAAGAGGAAGAGTTGTTGTAGTAGAGTGTTGTTGACATGCCGTCATTTTACGCCAGACTGCTTCACAAACGAGGGTCAATTCAACACTGGATTTGCACAAAAGATTAACATGACGGGACATGCTAGTCGATGAGTTGAATCAACTCCACAGCAACTACATAAATTTATCCACTAACCGTTCAGAAACGTCCAGTTTCATTCTAAAAGTTGTAACTTCTTCCTGAGTCTCTCCATCAGTGTCGACTCCGGTTTGAACAATGTAAGGCTGAACACCGTTACTGACAATCATCATTTTGGCTGTGTGAGATTCTCCAGCATTATTGTTGTTGAGCAACCAAAGCACGAGCTGTTAAAGCTCCGCCCTCTTCTGGAAAGGGGGCCGGGAGCAGCAGCTCATTTGCATTTAAAGGGACACACACAAAAACAGCGTGTTTTTGCTCACACCCAAATAGGGCAAATTTGACAAGTTATAATAAATGATCTGTGGGGTATTTTGAGCTGAAACTTCACAGACACATTCTGGAAACACCAGAGACTTATATTACATCTTGTAAAAGGGGCATTATAGGTCACATTTAATCAATAAAGATCAATTTAATGCAATTTAAACTATTATGCAATGTTAATGTTAAAGTACATTAAAATACACTGAACATTTAAACAAGCAAGGAATATTGTATTTTTGTCTTGTTTTTTTTTTTTTTTAATGAAATATTAAACTCTGATTAGTTCTATTAACATTAGATGTTTAAACAACAACACTAATATTAATGTCTTTCTACACCCTCAGTAATTATACGGCATTTGCAAAATGATTTTCCAAATAACACAGAAAGAAGATCTAGTTCTTTTAACATAAACAGTAGAACATACCAAAGCAACACTAAGGTCATGGGTTTGATTCGCTAACAAAACACCTACTGAATGCATAAATGTAAATGTAGTTACGGTGAGGAAAAGTTGCTGTTCCTTCCCTGTAGTCAACAAACCTATAAATCACTCTGAACTTCTACAGGTTTATGCAAAACGTTTGTTTATATTGAGATCTAATCTCTTCTCAATAAGCCCGGAGTGTCAGTCCATTCCTCACCATGCGAATAACTGGAGAGACAGTTTCAGAGACAAACAGTGAATCGCTGTCTTGGTTAAACGGATAGCCTCATTTTTATGTCAGTCATTTTCAGACTTGAAATTCATAATATGCAAATGTAACCTCGAGCTACCCATCCGAGTTACCACTGCACCACGATGATGCTGATGCTGATGATTCACGGAGAGGCCAAGTTCCCACCTTGGGAAAATGATGACCATTCATAACCACTCACGGCCGTATATGCCACTCAACCACCAAGAAACTCTTTCAAATTCAGAGAAGTGTACTTCATTATGACATAAGTGTCACCAACTCTTCCTAAACCACCCACAGTGAAATTCAAAACCCTGAATGTGTTGATACGTGCTAACAGAACTGCAGTGAAGTCCAAAAGTCTGAGACCACTAGCCAAAATGCTGATATTTTACATTTTTCTGATTTAATTAAACGTTTTTCATTGCAAATTATTTTCTCAGCATAACAATTTAAGTAAAAAAATGTCCCTGGAGCTACACCTACACCTACATGATCATGTTCTCCAGCATGATTTGAGATCTTGAGCTTCAGTGAAAACAAGAACATCTGACCTTGTGCATTATTGCCATCTTTAATTTTAACTCTTTTTACATCATAACCTTTTTTCGTGTTTTAAAATTCTACACTCTAAAAAATGCTGGGTTAAAAACAACCCAAGTTGGGTTGAAAACGGACAAACCCAGCAACTGGGTGCTGGGCAGTTTATTTAACTCAACTATTGATTAAAAATTGAACTTAAAATGAACCCAAAATAGGTTGGAAGTTAAAAATCAGACACATAATTACTAGAGGCAACAACAATAACTTATTAATAAGCAATTTAATAAATGTTAATTTATTAAACATATTTATAAATGTTAATTTCCAACATATATTGGGTTCATTTTAAGCAAGCAATACAGTAATTTTTAGACAATAGGTGAGTTAAATAAAACTTTTAACCCAACTGCTGGGTCAAAACAACCCAGTTGCTGGGTTTGTCCATTTTCAACCCAACTTGGGTTGTTTTTAACCCAGCATTTTTTAGAGTGTAGTTTTAAAAAATTATTATTATTATTTTTTTGTTGGTTTCAGACTTTTGGACTCCACTGTACATGTATTCACCTCCATGCGATTTTATACAAACAATTAAAACGATCAGTAAAACCACAAATAGATCTTAATGTAACTGTACTGTAAATGCCGGAATAGAATAGACTTTATTCACGACAGAAAAATGATGCCAAATCGAATAGAAAATATTAACATCAAGTGGTGCAATTCAAATATCAGTAGTCAAACGCAGGGCTTGAACATTATGAGATGCATTTGTGAATTCTGGATAAATGGTGCTGTTAAATTAAACCGATTTGACTCATCCTGACTGCTGGCATCGTATTGGTCTTTCATCGGGGGATTGACTGTCACACTGTATGCTCATCAAACACAGGACAAGTGTGCATCTATAATGTGCAACAAATGGACTTTGGCATTGAAACTGAATACCGCTCATGAAGATTTGTCAGCTTTCAGGACAAAACAAGCATAAGAATGAACATGAGTCAAAGTAATTAGAGGCGAACTGTTGCGAATGCAATGACATAAAATAAAACATAAGATAAACAAACAATACTATTGCTAGAGATTTCATATCAAACATAAAAATGTACAAAGCAAGAACCATAGTACTGTTTATCTACACGATAAACTACACCATATATTAAAACATTGTGAAAATAAATATGCAGTAAGGTGAATAGATTTTAGAAGTTCAATATACTGAGTATTTAGGGCTGTCAATTTAACTAAAGTTACAATTAAATTAATCATATATAAAAAATAAAATGTTAAAATCATAACCTTTTTATAAACGCCATAGTAAAGGATTGTCTGACCATCAAAACAATTCAAGCTTGAAGTACCATCTTCTAGCAGGGTTGTTTACGGCTATTTTGGCATTTAAGGCGGTGAATTTTCAATGCACCAAACAATGCAAAAGAAGATATTTTAAAGAACAAGAACCTTGGACCTCATTAACTTCATTTTATGAAAACAAAAAACGCATTTAAAGACATTAGAGCACAGAGAAAGAACATGTTCTGTGTGAAGACTCTAAATCCACCACAAGCATATGAACAAACTCAACTGAATAAATCTATGTTGCCTGCAGACCCGCAGAATGATATAAAATAAAGAATATATTGATTTCTAAAGCCACGTTTGTCTATTCAATGCTTTATACGTTTGCCACAATGCCTTCAAAAATGAGCATTCTGTCATCATTTACTGTTCCAAACGGACTTTCAGAACACAACAGATAGATATTCTGAAGAATGCTGGGAACCGAACAACTTTGGACCCCATTGACTTTCATTGTAAGGACAAAAACACACAGAGACTTTGTTCAAAATATCTTCTTTGCCTTCCACAGAAGAAAGAAAGGCACCAAACTGTGCCATCAAATTATGATCCTTTAAGGACTTTCTTGAGCAAATATTTGCTTAAAATAATTATAAATATAATTGTGAGTAATTTGATTACTAAATCTGCATATCATCATATAAATAAGTCATTTTTTAAAATAAGCCCTATAATATTGTACAATAAGAAAATATTACGAACAGAAATATGCAGCAGTCATACAATTTTGGGAACCAAACTTTCCCCTTTAAATTATGATCATTTAAGAACTTTCCTGAGCAAATATTTGCAATTAATTGTGAGTAATTTGATTACTAAATCTGCATATCATCATATAAATAAGTAATTTTTTAAATAAGCCCTATAATATTGTACAATATATAAGAAAATATTATAAACAGAAATATGCAGCAGTCATACAATTTTGGGAACTAAACTGTGCCTTTAAATTATGATCCTTTAAGGACTTTCTTGAGCAAATATTTGCAATTAATTGTGAGTAATTTGATTACTAAATCTGCATATCATCATATAAATAAGTAATTTTTTAAATAAGCCCTATAATATTGTACAATATATAAGAAAATATTATGAACAGAAATATGCAGCAGAAAAAAGAAATACGCACTGATATTATTTCATCTTCTCTCAAACAGACGAACTCGTGCGCGCTCAGTCTACAAGCTGCAATCTAACTAGCACTGATCTGATTTGGGTACTAGCGCAGTACTTCACTGACTCACAGGACACGTCCACTGCGTGTTTACACAAACACAACATCCTTTTTAAGATAATCTTTGTTTGTTTGCTCAATAACCTGCATTCAGAACATCTTTTCGCATGCATTCTGTTTAAACTTCCACCACAACAAAACAAAACTGCAGAAAGCAGAAAAAGAAACATTAGTTGGAAATACTTGCCGTACTTCATCTGTAGTCGAGTGTGTTCATGATGTTTAGGAATGAAAGATTCTTTCTCTTTTACTATAGAAGGAGAGGAAGAATGCTCTGCGTTCCAACTCTATCTGATCCCTCAACAGGCTCTGGAGCTTCTGGAGTGCTGGCGGCACATTTGATGATATGAGCAACAGGCTACAGCTCCCTCCCTCTTTACACACACATCAACAGCTCTGACATCAGAGGTGGGATGTGCCATTATTCTAAGAGCTTTTGAGAGATATCCATAGCAACCAACCACCGAAGGAAGGATTTTTTCTTTTCGAGCAGGAACAGCCAAGTGTCTTTGAACTGACGGGCACATATGCATCCCCTTCAGAGGGTTTCATTGTGTCATTATCATTTAGATGTCTCTACATCAGCTCAACATATGCTATAGAGAACGGCATTTATTTCCGGACATGTGCATGACTATTTAACGGCGTGGGATGATATTACAACAGGATATGGGAGAACAAAAAATTGGAAGACTTTGTTGTTGTTTTTTTTTATTATTATTTCCAATTGGAATCAAAATTGACCTTGTTTTCTACACTTTAAAAATATTTTTTATGATTTATCACAACATTTTTCTTTTGTCAAATCAACTTAAATAATTAATGTGGTTCAGATAACATAATATTTTGAGTTTCTGTTGATTAAACCAATCGCCTTTGTTGGATTAACTCAAATTTTTAATTTCATTGAACTCAACATTTCAAGGCAACCAGGTAACTTACTTTTTTAAGTTAAACCAACTTGTTTTTTTTTTTTACAGTGTATAAAGAAATATTCCAGGTTCAGTACAAAACAAGTTAAGCGCAAATCGACAGCATTTGAGCCATAATTTTGACCAAAACATTTAATTTCCACTTTAAATATTAGATGATAAAATTTAACTTAAAAAAACGTATGTTGAAAATAATGAAATAATGTTTAAGTTTAACTTAAATTACTACAAATGATAAGCAAATAAATTAAAGCTAAATAGAAATATTTAAAAACTAATAAAAGACAAAAGCACATAACAAAGTGACTGAAGCTTAAAGGGTTAGTTCACACAAAAATGATAATTCTGTCATTAATTTCTTACCCTCATGTTGTTCCACACCTTCGTTCATCTTCAGAACACAAATTAAGATATTTTAAGCAAAATCCGATGACTCAGTGAGGCCTGCGTTGATCCAGACCACTGATTCGAAACAAAAGATTCACAAAGCAGTGTTTTGAAATCACCCATCACTAGATATTGTTGAATAAAGTCGTTATTTTGTTTTTTTGGCGCACAAAAAGTATTCTCGTCACTTCATAACATTAAGGTTGAACCACTGTAGTCACATGAGCTGTTTTAAATACGTCTTTATTACCTTTCTGGGCATCTGAAAGTGTTAATTATCTTGCTGTCAATGGAGGCCTCACTGAGCCATCAGATTTCATCAAAAATATCTTAATTTGTGTTCTGAAGATGAATGAAGGTCTTACGGGTGTGGAACAACATTAGGGTGAGTAATTAATGACAGAATTTTCATTTTTTGGTGAACTAACCTTTTAAACTAAAAGTGATAACTTTTAAAATATAAAAATTTAACATATTAATAAATATTATAATAGTATATAAATAATGTTACAATACATCAATGCATGTTAACATTTTACTGTAAAGATAAAATCACCTTACTATACTTTCTCTGTAAAGTTATACCCAATTTTATGTTGTCGCCATAAGAATGCAACAGTATAAACCCTAAAACAACAATAAATATTATTAATTAAACAGCTCTTCATCTCAAATAATACAAGTTTTAACAGAATAATTATTGTAAGTGTTTTAAAGGTTTAATACTACGGGGCTGAATCTGATTGGTTGACAAACGTTCTAAGGCAGTGGTTCTCAAACCTGTCCTGGATATTACTAAATATAGTAAACAATAAGATAAAAACGACAAATTATTTCCATGTTTTTTGCTACAAAATTATGTTTTATTCAGGGGTGGCGTTTACGTATGGCTGTTGCTATAACCTGCTGATGCTGCTCGGTAGTTCTGTTGTTTGAGTTGGCTTTGGAAGAAACTGCAGCTTTGAAAAGCAGATTTAAACAGCCTAACATCGCGTCCAAATGTGATGCGATAAGATTTCCAGCGACAACCAGACTGGACACAAGACGCAAAAATCACAGCCAATCAGAAGAGCGCGTGGGCGGGCTCTCTCTGCAAGTGCACTGCATTCGCAACGAAATTGTACATTATCAAATTTCTAAATCTTACACCATTTTATTAAAAATACATACCTGAGTGACTGAAACATTTTTTTTTATCATAGAATACACTTGTTTGTTCACCTTGAGTTGACAGTTTGAACATGTTTATTCCTTTCATTTATTTTCAAGATCTGAGGTGAATTAGCCTATTCATTGTTGCTTTCAGTTGTCTATGTGTATAAAGGTCACAGAAAATTATATTCAAACTCACATTAAATTCCTTTTACTTTAAATAAAGCACATAATCAATCAGAACCTGAGATTATCATTGTCATACTTTGTACGTTGTTCCAGCCAAAAAGCCGCAGAAATAGAAACTGCTTGTAAAATAGAATCGTTGTGAATCGCTGTTGCGGCTGGTTAGTACAAAAAAACTCTGATTAACATGGACATTTTTCCATGTCGTGTTGCGTCTGGTTAGGGCTGTTTCAGAATTTGCAAGTCTGTGCATGTCCGTGGACTCTGTCAATTCTTTTAGCATGGTGGATTTTTGTCTACATTTTGTTTAGATATAATATGGAAATTACTTGGAAATGTTGTTGTTGTATGGCCAGAACGAATCATGCCATACCCTAGGTGTTCGTGAAACTCCACTGGTTTTATTATATACGGAAAGCACATCCTCTCTTTCTCCAGCTCTCTCTCTCTCACTCAAATGCACACACATACAGTACGGACACACACTTGCACAGAAACGTGTCGTCAGTGCTGCTCTGATGATTTTATCAGTAAAAAAGTTTAGCAACTTAAAAGCTACATGAGATTTGTCACTAGCAAAGTAATAACACCGCTATATCAATGGCTCAAGACTCCATTACTAGCTCTAAAATTACATTTTGGAATTAGCAACAGAGGTGTGGGATGAGATGTGTAAGAAATTAGTCCTACACACAAGAGCATTTTAAGGACAAAAACATGACAAATGTCTTGAAATACAACATCTGAACAATGTCTTGAGGTGTGATAACTGTATTGAACTATTAGAAAATAATGCACACCCGAGGTGTAATGCATATTACCTTTGCGTAGTAGCTGCATTACAACCTTGGGTGTGCATTATTTTTTAATAATTTAATGGCCGTCATCAATTATTCCTTACATAAGCTTCACATTTCTGCTTTTAAATCCTCCAAAAATTGGCCCCACCATAACCTCTAATTTAGCTTTTATTTATTTATTTTTAAAAAGACACAAATGTTGTCGATGAAATAAGTTCAACCAGTACTAGACCCGGAAACATTCTTTTAAAATACATTCCTTAATTCATTTAAAATACATTTGTGAATGATTCATCTGTCTAATGTTAATGATAATGTTCGGGGCTCAGACTCGCTCACCCAGTTTAAATCTAGATTAAAGACGCATCTCTTTAGCCAAGCATTCACATAATGCATCTCATATCAGATCAATTGCACATGGCTATCTTTGCTTAATGATATGAACAGCAGCTATGCTAATTATTCTCCTTTTGCTTTTCTGTTTCATCTCGGGACGCCCGAGATTTGAATCCAGCCTCTTAAGAAGACCTCAGATGACCATCACCTGTGAAGAGACGGCGCTAACTCTTGCGAGGACTTCAGATGACGCAACATCTGGATCAACATGCACATTTCTATATAATTTCTATATATCCTAATTATTGTTAAAATGTAATTCATTATTTCCAGGAGCTCATTGCTTCTGTCTTCAATTAAACTGCTAACAGTGATTGTAAATTAAATTGCCTGAAGTATTACATTGTTAGCTAACTGCAATGTAATGTTGACATGCACTCTCTGTAAAGCTGCTTTGAAACGATATGTACCGTGAAAAGCGCTATCCAAATAAATGTGAATTGAATTGAACTGTCTGTACATGTTATTGTGAAGAAAAAAAAATGACTTCTTTCTTTCTTTCCTTTCCAGCTCCCTTATTTTATAACACCTTCCAAATAACTGAGACACTTTTCACCATCCAATCAATTCCTGATGGATTAAATCAAGTTTAGTTTGGAAATACTTCACATTTTGTAAATAAAATGGATTGCAAATTGATTTTTATTACATGCTGCCAATGTCGCTGTGAAAAAGAAAACAACAAGGAACAAAAAAGCAAAACAGTTTTCTTTTACAACCCACAGTTTTAGGAGAATTAGCATTCAGAGTATCAATATGTTAATATGTACAAGCAACCCTAATGGATCCTTTGAACCCATTTCATTTACAAAGAGTACAGTATCTCTCAAACCAGCTGTAACCAAATGTTATTAAGCGTTTGTCATCTGCAAACAGAACACCTGACAAATCCTCTTAGAAGACCGAGAGGGGAAAGAGTTTAAAAAAACTGAACAAATATTAGAGACGAACAGTCTTCGGCATGCTCGGCACGTATGATGATTGACCATAGGGCATTATCTCTGAAGCGCTGCCTGTGTTAGCAGCCCTCATTTTCTATTGATCCACCTGCGTTGAACAGTATCTGTGTGGCAGCCGACACCGGACTTTGAAAATCAGCAGCCACCAATTACTCTCAGATCGTGGGTAATAAGTCTTTTGGTCACAGTTCAAACAGCGTAAGTGGAGCTAGCTTTTACAGCACATTTTTAATGGATATCTTTGATCTTTCGTCAGAAACAAAATAAATACAGATAAACTAGATTTTTGCATGGCTGGTTTAAACTAGATTTTTGAATGGCTGGTTGCTCTAAGTCTGATCTAAGTCTGATGTATTATTCATGCCTGTTGCACAAATGGTGGAGGACAAGTTACACACCAAAGTTTAATACTTATGAGGATTTTTGCAAAAAGTTACTAAAGCAAGCACGACTAATAAATAATAATATCATCTCCTGAAGAGGGAAAGGAGAAAACAAATTCTTATTTCTTCTCAAAACACCAAAGAGAATTGAATCAATACCATAAGATGAATTATCCATGTTCTAAATAATCAGAGACTTGTTCGGCTGCCTCGAGCCACCGGTGAGTGAAGGAACAGAAAATTGCTGAGACAGAGGCAATAAAAGAGGTGACGGGTCAAGTCATTGAAGCCTATCATTGAGATGAACACCTCTGGGCTACTAATGCGTCACATGAGCCTTACAATAATGATATCACAGTTTATCAAAGAAAATGCCTTGAAAGTTTACAGCAACTTCTGCAACTCTGATAAAAATTAAATGGGGAAGAAAGGTGATTTAAGTGACTTTGAGCGTGGCGTGGTTGTTGGTGCCAGACAGGCTGATCTGAGTATTTCAGAAACTGCTGATCTACTGGGATTTTCACACACAACCATCTCTAGGGTTTACAGAGAATGGTCCAAAAAAATATCCAGTGAGTGGCAGTTCTGCGGGAGAAAATGTCTTGATGTCAGAGGTCAGAGGAGAATGACCAGACTGGTTTGAGCTGATAGAAAGACAACAGCAACTCAAATAAGCATCTCTAAATGCACAACACATCGAACTCAAATGTGCCGCAAAAGTCCTGAAAAGTGAAGCCAAAACGTTTCGTTTGTTCCCAGGTGGCTGGATGCAGTATAGGTCATAAACTCCGCCCTCTACATTGTAATCAAATGGGATGTGAGAAAAACTAAACAATCAAATTACACTTCAAATACATTTTTTCCCAAAGACGGTTTGTGTCATTTTATGTAGTTTTTATCACGCTGATGTAAGTTCAAGTGTTAAGTTTGGTTTTAGTTAATTATTTGATGCTATAAAAACGGGAGTTTGACATCATGATTGACAGCTTCTCTGAGCGAAGTAATCACTGAGGAACCAACAGACTTGTTTTTTGGGATTTTCGGGAGGAGATTGGTGCTTTCATTTTAATTTCTACATTTCCATTTCCCGTTTATTTTACATCGACATTATGAGCTGTTCTGCAGTAAACTGTACTAACCAATTCTGCGGGAGAGTGGGCAGGACCTTGATACCATGGCTCCTCTCTCGCTCACTACTGTGCAGAATCGGGTTCCAAGATGTCAGCGCCATATTGGAACATTGGCGGCTTTACTTTTCTACAATGGACGAGAGTGAAGGTGCGTCGTCCATCTTTTTTTAGAGGTCGAACCTTTAAGCAGATGGGCTAAAGCACCAGGTGCCACTCCTGCAAGCTAAGAACAGGAAACCGAGGCTACAATTCACACAGGATCAACAAAATTGTACAACAGAAGATTGGAAAAACGTTGCCTGCTCTGATGAGACTTGATTTCTGCTGTGACATTCAGATGGTCGGGTCAGAATTTGGTGTAAACAACATGAAAGCATGGATTTATCCTGTCTTGTATCAATGGTTCAGGCTGCCTGTGGTGGTGTAATGGTGTGGAGGATATTTTCTTGACACACTTTGGGCCTCTTAGTACCAACCGAGCATCATTTAAACACCACAGCCTACCTGAATATTGTTGCTGACCATGTCCATCCCCTTTATGACGACAGTGAACCATCTTCAGACAATATCACAAAGCTCAAATTATCTCAAACTGGTTTCTTGGACATGACAGTGAGTTCACTAAATCTCCACAGTCACCAGATCTCAATCCAATAGAGCAAATTTGGGATGTGGAGGAACGGGAGATTCACATCATGGATGTGCAACCGTCAAAACTGCAGCAACTGTGTGATGATATCATGACAATATGAACCAAAATCTCTGTTTCCAGCACCTTGTTGAATCAGGCAAAAGTAGGTCCAACCCATAAATGCAAATGTGTAAAATTAATTTTATAAAAATTGAAAGCATATATTTAAATTTATTTTTATATTTTGAACAATATAAATATATTTAGTTTGAAAATATCTTTTTTAAAAATGGCCAAAAATATGAAAAAATATTTGCCATTTCTTTTTTAAATATATTTGAAAAAATATAATGTTTGCCATATGAGGTGGAATGCAAAATAACAAACAGCATTTTGCTTTATTAAAGTATTCCAGTACAACTTATATGATAAGTATAAAGTCTTGGAAATATCCAAGTCTTCTGAAGTCATACATTAACTTTGTGTCAGGAACAGGCTGAAATTTAAGTTGTTATCCATACTAATCTTTCCATTCACTGCTCATTTGAGCATGTGCTTATTTAAACCTTCATACATACAGTAACGCTAATGCTTCAAGATGCTAGACCACAACTAACTTCAAATTAACTTTAGACCTATGTCAGAGGAAGATTATGAGTACATGAGCCTGTTTTAGGTGAACTACTCCTTCAAGGTATTAAAAGGCTATTCAAACGTGTACAATGAAATGGCTTTGCAAAGTGCTCTGGTCCTGCTTCCTGCTTGAACTCAGCAGTCAGTCAGTCAATGCCCACCACGTGAATGTCATCGCTTGACAGTGACCTGAATGAGGGTATCAAGATCGATTGTACTTTTGAACTACAATGATTCTTTAAACGAAATGGTTGCAGTAGCTAAATAATTGAGCCATATTTCAAATGCTGGAGAAACAAAGCAAACATGCCAATAGGAAGATTAACAGACACTTTGAGCAGAGATAAGGACTGCAGAAGCATGTTGTGAATAAATAGCACATATATGTTTTAATCAATACCTTTGTTTGATATTCTGTGTAGCGTGAGGGTTTGTTCAACAGAGTCTATCTCAAAGATTCTCCTTCTCTGAAGTTAATTCAAGGTAGTTGATATGCAGAGTTGATGCTGGCTTTGCTTTTTATCCCTGCTACTTGGGGAAAAATCATGGCTGAATGCTCTCTTAAGGCTGATTTGGGGCTGAACTCTATTTGGCACCATTGCTACTGTTTTGCTTTCAAACTTACAAAAGAAGTTCCAATTTTTCTGTCCGATAACTTGAATACTGAAGGCAGTCTGGTGGAAGCTAGATATTTTACTTCATAACTTGTTAAATATGGATATTTAACAATATTCATATTATGTTAATATGGATAACTCACTCACTGCCATTATAAAGCTTGGATGCGTCAGAATATTTATTAATATTTCTTCGATTGTGTTCATCAGAAAGAAGAAAGTCATATACACCTAGTATGGCTTGAGGGTGAGTAAAGCTTGGCCTAAATTTCATTTGAAAATGAACTAATCCTTTACCTTACTGTTGATTCACTATGATTCGTTAAAACGGCGAGAGTCATTTGTTCATGTGATTACACTATTGCAATTTTTATTCAGAACCGGTTCATAAGAGTCATTTGTTCATGAATTGGACTATATCACACTGTGTGCTATCACATTCAATTTATAAAGCAAACTCGGATAAGATGTGATTTATTAGATTAAGCACCAGCGATGGTGTACACTCAGTGGCTAGAGAATAAACATAATGCACTGTGAGAATTGTGCCCCGCAAAATAAATTCCTGCGTCTGACCAGAAGATGGCATCCGCAGCTGAATCTTCCACCCATCCACTTCCCAATGTGGCTACAGTGTAATATCAGTATTAATTCATTTTTACTTGATTATTAAATTGTTTAATTAAGGTTTATACATGCTAGTGTTCATGACAGAGCTTAAGATTTTTTTTCCCATTACTACTGGAGCTGCCAGTTTGCTAGGTTTCAAATGATTATTAAACAGCAAGCACAAACTATGCAAAAGCGACAGTCCTTCTGGCGCACTCAGTGTCTGAATTCACTCACTCGTTTTTATTCACTCCTTCAAGTGGACTATATTAGTGGAGTAATGTAGGGAATAGTGAATGAGGGTGTAGGGGGCGATTTTGAACACAGCAAAAGTTTTTGAACGAATGGCTTGAGGGGGTGATTCAATGACTCACTCATAAAGACAGTCACTTGTCGCCACCTACTGGCGTAATAATAATGTACAAGATGTAGCAACTTCTTTTTGCACTTCCTCTGACATCATTTAGGCTGCACCTGCAATTGAATAATGGCAATAGCCAAAAAGCAACTTGTTATAGCAAACTCACATTTAGGTCTGTCTCCATTCTGATAACATCCACTTTTCACCATTCAATCAATTCTAAATGAAAAAAAACAAAAAAAAAAACAAAACCCTTTCCAATATATTTTTTCTTGTAGAATATCCTTAAATGTTTTGCTAATTGCAATTCTCATTGATTTGAACACAGTTCCTGCAGTTTAGATGACTGCGGCATACAGAAGAGCACTATTTGATTTTTTGTCCTGTCTTGTTGTCCTGAACTAAACAACATAAGCTAATTAACTGTTTGGAAACCAACCCACAAAAAATCTACTTTGCCATTATTGCAGCATTTAGGAGTGCTTATATTACATTAAGCGGTTTTACATTGCTAATGAGGGACTAGGATCTTTCTGACCACACTAAAGGCTGTAGTTATATATCATTACAGTGACATGGTGATCAATATGCATGCAGACAACATGTCTGGGAATGCTGGGAACAAAAGAGATATAATCGTGAATCTCTAGCTTGGTAGACATTCAAAATAAACAGGAGTCCAGGGGGCCTCATTTATAAAGCGTGCGTACGCACAAATTTGATCTTAGAGTGTGTGTACGCTAAAATCCACGGCAAAGTTCACGGTCTTTGACGTGGAAAAGTGCTTATCGGCACGTCAGGGTCTGAGCAGATGTACACACTTTTCCTTGTGGCAGAGTCGGAGTACTGCAGGTATTTGGAAATCTATTAACAGCAGCAATAATAATTATAGTAACAATACTAATAATAATAATAATAATTATTATTATTATTATTATTATCATCATCATCATCATCCTGATAATAGTTATTGTCCCTAATAATAGATATTTATCCTGACAGATAGGCCTAAATCTACTCTAATTAAGTTAGAATAGATAAATGTCTGTTACCCATTATTATTATTTTTACATGTACAAATATGGAGTATGCCAACAGAACATGAGTTTTCACATATCGTCACATTACGCACCTGCAGCGCTTCTGTAAAAGGAGAAAAACAATACAATTATATATATATAAAATTTTAATTTAAATGGAATAAAATTAATAGGCACAGTCAAAACTTTGTTGAGAAACCCCCCCCCCGAAACTGCTGGTTTACTTTTATTTGTGTACACTCACAATAAAAACAAAATATTGTGCTTTAATTTGTAAAAAAAGAAAAAAAGAAAAGAAAAACAGAATGCGCTCAGTCTGAATGCTGAATGGAGAATGACTGACAGCCACAGTGGAGGGAGGCATTTACGTGAACTTTAATTTAGTGACTTAAATATTTATCTGTACCTCAAATTAAACTATGGAATGGCTTCAGAACATTGGAATATAGTGCACGGAAACTTTATGGTGCTATTTAATGTTTTTGTGCCTTTTTTGGAGCTTAACAATAACAGAATAGTACACGCACAATATCGGATTTGGATCGGTCCCATACAGCCGATACCCGATCCGGCAAAAATTGCAGTATCGGAAACCGATACCTGATCTGAGTATCGGATCGGTGCATCTCTAGTGGAGCGTGGGCGGACCTGTGCTGTGGAGCATGGGTGGACCTGGACCATGGGCGGATCTAGGTCGTGGAGCTTGGATAGACCTGGTCTGTGGAGCATAGGTGGACTTGGTCCGTGAAGCATGGGCAGAATTGGACCTTGAAGCATGGGTGGACCAGGGTTGTGGAGCATGGGTGGACCTGGTCCATGGAGCAGAGGGTCCTGGTGCATTGGCGGACCTGGGACGTGGAGCAGAGGGTCCTGGTGCACTGGAGGACCTGGGCCATGGAGCAGAGGGTCCTGGTGCACTGGAAGTTCCATGGGAAACTTGGGCAGACATGACTTGAGGGGGCTCTGGCGAGGCGACCATAATGACTAGGGACTCTGACATGGCTGACATGATGTGGAGAGGCTGTGGCGTGGTGGCCGTGATGTGGAGAGGCTCTGGCGTGGATGCACACAGGATAGCTGAGGCCACAGTTGTAAGTGCGGCACACTCTAGAGATTCTGGCGTAGCGGCCATCTCAGCTGAGGGCTCAGGCGTGGCAGCCATCTTGAGAAGAGACTCAGGCTTGGCAGCCATTTCAGCTGAAGACACTGGCAGAGCGGCCATCTTGTCTGAAGACACTGCCGGAGCGACCTTCTTGTCTAAAGACAGAGGTAGAGCGGCCATGACGTGAACAGGCCCTGGTGTGGCAGGCATGGCGTGAACAGGCCCTGGCTCAGGTTTGGTATATGCTTCAGCCTCACTCACCGTGAAACTTGATCCACTTAAAAACAAAATAAAGTCCATTTAAAGTCCATAGAGGGGTGCTCAACCGAGGGCATGAGTTCAGCAAATTCATCGGCCAATCCGCATTGAAAGCACCATTTAAAATAAGTCTCATTCCAGGGTACATGATCAATGAAACAGAAAATTCTTGACATAGTCCTCAATAGAATGTCCTGCTTGACGAGGACTCAAGAGCTGAGAAACTGCTGGGTCCATATTGTTGGTCATGTATTCTGTAACGATTAGTCCACTGAAAGCAAGCTTGATGAACCCATGTGCAGTTTATTAAAAAAGTGACAAAGTAACCACTTGACTTGAACATGAGCAGATATGAACATTAGCAGACTTGACCCCAAAAAAAAAAAAAAAAAACCCTAACCAACAGTAGAGTTACATCAATCCAATACACGACAAAATAACATGGAAAATACGAGGCTTAAATACATGAACTTAGTGAACACATGACTAAGACAACCAATGGGCAAGTGACACAAGGAACAAGGGAACCAATGACAGAACAGAACTGAGAAACCACAGGACCATAAACCAGCCAATGAGAACATGACACATTGACTAAGGGAGCACATGAGGACCAAGGGAAGCATGACACAAACAAGCAATGACATGAAACATGAACATGAAACAAAACTATACATTACAATTATATTAATTATATAAAAAAATATATATTTATATTAAATAATATGTATTATTATTATTATTAGTAGTAGTAGTAGTAGTACTAGTATTATTATTGTTGTTGTTGTTGACAGGACCAGTGGTTGTTCCATGGCCAAAAAGAATGTTGATCCATGGAGCTATTAAATAATAAATGACATTCTATATTCTGTATTTTTAAACTGCACATAAGATATTGGCAAGTGTTTGGCTCAACAACAGCCGTGAAGCTGCATGCTGATTCTAAAAGTCAAGAGCGTTTGAAATGTGGAAAAGGCTAACTAATGATGATGCTCTAACACATCACAAGTGGTTTGCATCGCAAAGACTTGGCAAACTCTTGTGCTGCCTTGAACCGTACGCTCCAATCATAAAATGAGATCGAAAATGCCAAAGTCATTACAGCCACATAATGAATCGAGTGCATGATTTATCTATTTATCACAGTCTCACTGTGTCCTCTCTTAAAAACAGTTTTAATGACATGATTAGCAGGCGATATGGAGGCTCATGGTGGTTCCACATAAACAGCAGAGACTCCATCCGAAGAGATGAGATTGGCATCTCAGAGTGGAATATGACTGCCAATTCCAAAGGGAACAGGAGCAGCGTCTCCCAGTGATATTGAGCATTAGCATTCCTCTTCCAGCCGGTCTACATAAATGACTTTTGTTGGCCAAAAATCGTGGGAGGAAGCACAGAAGAGCCTGTAATTTGGTAATAGCATCACACCTCAATTTCCTCCTCCCCCCAGCTCCCATTTCACACCTTCTATTGTAGATCAGGGGGAAAATCCCAAGATTTAAAGGAATAGGTCGCTGTAAAATTTACATTCTGTCATTATTTACTCACTCTCATGTTTTTACAAAATCTTATGACAAAATCTTTCTTTCTTCTGTGGAACACAAAAAAAGAATGTAGCTGATCACTATTTTACATGAAATTACAAGGAATGGAGACCGGAGCTTTCAAGCTTTCAATCATGAAAGTGTCATAAATGACTTGTTTTCTGAAGACATATTTAAGTGAATAACTGTTTGATTTTCTTTCTGTTCCTCACATAAAGGTATCTTTTGGCTTCAGAAGGCCTGTAGTCTTGTAGTACTAGTCATATGGACTACTTTTACCTTTTTGAAACTTGAAAGCTTCAAAAAATTAACCTCCAAGTCTATTCTGGCCTTTAAAGAATACTTGACTTCCTCCTTCAGTGGAAGTCTATGGGATTTTTATTTGGATGGATGGATGGATGGATGGATGGATTGGATTGGATTGGATTGAATTGAATTAGATTGAATTGGACTGAATTAGATTGATGGATGCATTGAGTGATGGATTGATTGATTAATTGATTGATGGACTGACTGACGGATAGATGGATGGATGGATGGATGGATGGATGGATGGACTGACTGACTGACGGATAGATGGATGGATGGATGGATGGGTGGATGGTTGATTGATTGATTGGTTGGATGATTGATTGATTGATTGATTGCCTGTTTTATCATCTGCCAAGCGAAAATATATAAAATAATCATTGCTCATTTATAATAATAATAGTTTTGTGTTAATAAAACTAAATGAACTGCAGGATGGGTCCGAATTGACGAGTACTAATCTAGTCACTGACTGTAATATTCAAACACTTTCATCGTTTAAGGCCTCATCTGCATATAAAATGAAGCTTGTGTTTGCTTATTATGTTGGGTTTGCAATCCCAGAAGGTATATGAATGCATGTAAGTAGCGCTCTGGATCTCAAACAGACCTTGTGCAGTTTAATTCGTTCCAAATCAAACATACTTAAGTTCTGAGCAGCGGTCTGTCTGCCAGCATGTACGTCCATTGTAATTGTAAATGAGCCTGTAATTTGGTAATAGCATCACACCTCAATTTCCTCCTCCCCCCAGCTCCCATTTCACACCTTCTATTGTAGATCGGGGGAAAATCCCAAGATTTAAAGGAATAGGTCGCTGTAAAATTTACATTCTGTCATTATTTACTCACTCTCATGTTTTTACAAAATCCTATGACAAAATCTTTCTTTCTTCTATGGAACACAAAAGAAGAATGTAGCTGATCATTATTTTACATGAAATTACAAGGAATGGAGACCGGAGCTTTCAAGCTTTCAATCATGAAAGTGTCATAAATGACTTGTTTTCTAAAGACATATTTAAGTGAATAACTGTTTGATTTTCTTTCTGTTCCTCACATAAAGGTATCTTTTGGCTTCAGAAGACCTATAGTCTTGTAGTACTAGTCATATGGACTACTTTTACCTTTTTGAAACTTGAAAGCTTCAAAGAAAGCTTCAAAAAATTAACCTCCAAGTCTATTCTGGCCTTTAAAGAATACTTGGCTTCCTCCTTCAGTGGAAGTCTATGGGATTTTTATTTGGATGGATGGATGGATGGGATGGGATGGGATTGGATTGGATTGGATTGGATTGGATGGATGGATGGATGGATGGATGGATGGATGGATGGATGGATTGATTGATGGATTGATTGATTGATTGATTGATTGATTGATTGATTGACTGACTGACTGACTGACGGATGGATGGATGGATGGATTGATGGGCTGACTGACGGATAGATGGATGGATGGATGGATGGACTGATTGATTGATGGATGGACTGACTGACGGATAGATGGATGGATGGGTGGATGGATGGATGGTTGGTTGATTAATTGGTTGGATGATTGATTGATTGATTGATTGCCTGTTTTATCATCTGCCAAGCGAAAATATATAAAATAATCATTGCTCATTTATAATAATAATAGTTTTGTGTTAATAAAACTAAATGAACTGCAGGAAGGGCCGAATTGATGAGTACTAATCTAGTCACTGACTGTAATATTCAAACACTTTCATCGTTTAAGGCCTCATCTGCATATAAAATGAAGCTTGTGTTTGCTTATTATGTTGGGTTTGCAATCCCAGAAGGTATATGAATGCATGTAAGTAGCGCTCTGGATCTCAAACAGACCTTGTGCAGTTTAATTCGTTCCAAATCAAACATACTTAAGCTCTGAGCAGCGGTCTGTCTGCCAGCATGTATGTCCATTGTAATTGTAAATGAGCATGCATGGCACAATGAATCGCATGTCTAGGCTCTTGCTCAAACAGAACAGATTGGTGTTGAGAAGCCAAAGACCAAAACTCATCAAAATTTAATTTGAGGTTCAGACAAATTGGCACCATAGATTTATCGTATAACATAAGTCATAATACCTTAGGAAGTCAATTCAGGAATTTGAGGAACAATTGAGGAAGTCATGCTGCCAACGTGTGACCAATATTTTGCACAGCATAAAAGTATAAAGCACTGACTGATTTGCAAGTTCAATTTGTATTACATACAGGACTACATTTGCATGCTTGAAATTTGAGGTTGAAAACTCGTGAGAAGAAAAAGAAAAAGAAAAAAAGCAAGTGCAGAATTAACCTTAACCAGAGAGATTTGATCTCCATCATAAAGTTTATCCCAAAAACAGTCTGAATTTTGGTTTGCCATTTAATGTTATCCCATATTTAACAGACCCATGTTCAACAGTGTTTCATTAGCAATCCAAAAACATGGCCCGTATCAATTTACAGGGCCTGACATTTTGATTCGTCACATTTAAGCCTTTTATACTTGCGTTCATATTACAATCATCATGAAATACTTCAGTGGCACTTCAGTACAGCAAGCTGCATTAGTTGGTGTTTCCAACAGGGTCATTTCCCAGCAGTGCTAATGGATGTGGTTGCAAAAAGCCATTGTGTAGCGTTACTTTAAGGTGAATCAGCATGTTATCCATTCAGATACTTTGCTTGTTTCAGAGGCCATAATATTCTCATAATATTCAGGCCATATTGTGTAATTCAGCTGAGGGTTCCCGTGTGGTCACACATTAACCCCAGAGAGACCCAAGCTGCTAAAAGCTTTAAGTAACAGCAAGCCAGGAAAACTCACAGCCTGTGCATGTTGGTCAACAGAAACAAGGGTCTATTGGGCATTTCACAATGTTCATTTTTGTTTTGTTCATCATTATAAATTCAATCTAACAGCATCAGCGTATGACACAAACTCTAATTCAGTCTAATTCAGAACAGTATGTGTTATAAAAATACTAGAACCCAAAGGGTCAAGCTTGGGTTGGTTGGCATTATTCAATAAGCCCTTCAATAATGCTGTTAATTTGCTGTAACTACATCATCTGTAAATCAGTCAAATCAGGCCTTAGGTAGCTACTAAAACTGGAACTAGAAAAACTAAAGAATCTAAACATCCTAGAACAAGATACATTTACCTGAGAAACAAAACTATGTTCACAGGAAATGGTCTTCAAAATAAAAAAATAAAAAATAAAAAAAAATCACAGGAAAGCAATCTGGGTAAGAATCCAAAATCCAAAATCCAGTTTAAAGAGTCACTTATCTCGAAAACACAGGGAAGATAGTCCATCAACAGGTAACAAAAACACAGGTAAGTCTTTTCCAATGAACAACAGCACAAAGGTGAGCCGATGTAACATACAACAAGACCAGACAATAGTGTGTCCCAATTCAAAAGGTTGAATCCTTCGAAGGCCGTACGAATTCTGGGGTAGGCTAGGCCGCGAAGGATCCGTTTGTTGTATCCTTCATTACCTGGGAAACGAAGGTAATGGCCACATTTGAAGGAGCCTTTGAATTGGGACAGCCTTCATCGCGCCACTGTGACACAATCGGATGCATTGAATTGAGACTCCAATTGCGTTTTCAGGCCTCCAAAATGCTGTTGGTATGTAAATGAATGGCCAAAACGGTGGTGGCTTTTTCTGGACCTCAGTGATTAACTTCTCTGCAATGTCGTTGCAATTGGCTGTCAGTGTTTTATCGTTCAACAGCTGGAAAAAAATCATTCTGAAAGTGATCTTAGCGATATCGTCTCTCTATGTCATTATCGTTATAGCTGTGGTGAGGACAGTGCTTATCTTTTATATTTTGAACGATTTTTAGAACTATATCTTTATCGTTATCTTTATAGTTATCATTCTTGGTGTGAACGGGCCTTAAGAGCCTAAAAAATCGTCATCTATGGCCATCGGAAATTGATTAGCCTATTTCTACCAGAATGAACAGTTTCGATGCTCCAAGGGTACGTTTACGCAATAACAATGTACTAAAAACGGAAAAGTTTTTTCTTTTGCATTTTTGTGAACAGGCGACAAAGATAATAAAACGATCCCAGTTCACATGGATCCGTGAAAACTACTAAAAATGCTGTATTCTGCTGCCAGGCCAGTAGTTAGCGATGTCACTTTGTAAAGAAACACTACGCGCCTATAGACTGAACATGTAATACATATGCGCATGCCGTCACTATTTTCGCAAATTCATGTTTTAGCAGTTTTCACAGAGATGATAACAGTATCATTTTCAAAAACTTGTACTTTGAAACCTGCTTTCATAAAAAGTTTTCTGCTTTTAGTTGAAAACAGTGTAGTGTAAATGGCTCCTTAGTTAACAATGACAACACTGTTACACGGTTTGGTTTGACAATAAATATATATTGTTTTAAGAATATTTGAGAATCTCTTTAAAACATTTGTCTGTTTTTTTTTTGTTTTTTTTAGTGCAAAAGCATTTCTTACATTTGCCATTCCTAGAACATGTGCACTAAACACAAGGTCATGGCTCTCTTTAAAGAATGCATCCATTTCAGTATTTACTTGGTGATGGCTTAAAGCGAAAGCAACGTTTAAACATGTCCTCTGAATGAACTCGAGGGAGAGGTGACTTAGTATAAATATTAATGTTAGCAGTAGAGTTTCTAGCCTGGCTGTGTCAAGCTGTACTTTAGAAGTACAGCTTTTTGGAGATAAAAGAATCCTTGTGAGTTTCTGGTTGCATCCCAATTCACATGCCTTAGCTAAGTGTGTACTTCAGTAGTGAAGGCTATACAAGGGCAATTTTGACCTTTTAAAAAACTTTCAAATATTCAATTGCCACAATCCATTAGCATTTAACAAAGTAGTGAAAGCAAAAAATGATTAAAATGGTGAAAACTTGTGGACTAGGACCTTGTACATTAATATACATTTTAAATAAAAATGTTGATTAATCTTACAGCAACTACAGTACATACATACTTTTGTTTATCAAAGTAGGCAAAATACAAATAATACATGCAAATTAATACATGCAAATACGGCAATTTGCAGCTGACAAAGGACAATTGCAAAAAGAAAAGCAGCAGCAAGGGAAAAATATACATGAATTTCAAGCTTTTTTAAGGTCCGTTCACACCAAGAACGATAGAGATAACTGTAACGATAACTATATTTGCATCCACACCAACGAACGATAACGGTCTGTTTATTCTAAGCTCAAGGTGCGGTTTCAAAGCATGTACAATGTTTTTGCTGTTCTTGTTGCATTTACATGGCTTTAACCAGCAGATGTCCTCAGCATGCTATGTTTCGAGTGAATAGCTAGTGTAATCGATCTAATCTAACAGTGAATTTAGCTGACAAAGTCAATATAGTGGAATAAAAACAACAGTGGTGGCTTTTTATGGACCTTGGCGATTAACTTCTCCGCAATGTCGTCTGCCATTTTAAATGTGTGAACCCTTAAATTAGAATGGATTCTGATTGGCTGTCAGTGTTTTATCGTTCAAAAGCTGGAAAGTGATCCCAATGATATTGTTTTTCTATATTGTTATCGTTATAGCTGTGGTGTGGCTATTCCTTTAGATTTTGAATGATTTTTAGAACTATATCTTTATTGTTATCTTTATAGTTATCATACTTGGTGTGTGGAGCCTAAAACATCATCATCTATGGCCATCGGGAATTGATTAGCCTATTTCAACCTTAATGAACAGTTTTGTTGTGCCGAGTGTATGTTTATACGACAACAATGTATTTGCATTTTTCGCAGACAGACGACAAGGCTAATAAAATGACCCCTGTTCACACGGATCTGCTACAACTACTAAAAACGCTGTATTCTGCTGCCAGGCCAGTAGTTGGCGATGTCACTTTGTAAAGAAACACTATGTGCCTGTAGGCTGAACACATAATTACGCATGTGCATGATGTCATCGTTTTTACAAATTCAAGTTTTTGTAGTTTACAAAGAGACAATAATGGTATCGTTTTCAAAAAGTTTGCATTTTCAGGCCACCGTAAATAAACGGCCAAAACGCATAAAAAGTTTTGCGTTTTTACTTGAAAACGGTGTCATGTAAATACATGAATTTTAGGATCCAGGCAGCATGCAAGCAATAAGAAGCGTGTAACATTGGCTATCTCCGCATGTTTACAGTTATTTGAGCTTCAGCACAGTGAGATAATAATATCTGTCATTTGGGCCTCGTAAATGGCTTTTTTCAATTCAGAGACTCATGATAGACTCAGATCACATCCTGCGAGACCCTAATGAGGGCCAGGCCTGTGACGGAAGGACTAATGGCGTCATTACTAGAGTCAAGTTCCCTCCGCTGCCCTTTATTTCAGCACGCTGGGGAATGTCAGCACAGATATGAGGACGAGGCCTTCCACTTCCCCGGCAGCTGAAGAGCCAATCCATCCAGAGCACTACCCATAAACCCTGTGCCTCACCTATTACAAACACGCCGAGAGCAAAGTGTCTTTGCACTTCGACCCCTTCACAAACATACAGACCTGCATGAAACTGGCCTCGTTGGTATTCCATGCCAGAAACACAGAATGGAAGCAAACTCAATTTGCACGTCAGGATGATTGCATGCTGCAGCCGGCAGCCATTTGCGGACTGGCCTCTTAAAACACCACATGTATGTCTAATAAATCAGCTCTTTTGAAAAAAAACAGGCCCTTGTGAACTGCATGATGTTGCTACTTGTCAATGTACATGACATATAACAATGTTGTATGTTTGCTAAAACAATCAAACCAGCAATATAGTCATTTCGTAACCTGTAATGCATCTTCAGCCAGTCTTTAATAATATTGGCTCTGAGCATATTTAACAGAATGCAAGTTAACAGCATCTTGAAAATGCAATGAATGGATCTTTGATTGATAAATCAATTGATTCAAAATGAGGAAGAGGTCTTTCAGCTGGTTTCACACAGTATCGATCAAGACAGAAACACACTTGTATGGAAATAACACAGTAATGTACAGCAATGAGAATAAGATCATTGCTCAGTGCGGTACTGAGAATTTCAGGATTAGAAAATGTGATTAGTTTTCATGTAAATGTGTGAAAAAACTTCATCTAATACTATAGCGTTCCTGTAACTCAAAGACTTGCAGCGAATGCAAGTGATAAAATGCAAATTGTGAATGCAATGTACAGCGCATCAGAAAAAATGTCTGCCAAATGCATAACTTTTATCCAAAGAGATGTGCATTTTATCAGTTTATGCATTGTCCACCCATGGCCTTGGTGCCATGTTCTACCAGTTGATCTACTGCAGGAACACTTGAATGATATTTGTCCATTCCTGCAGAGAAAACATCTGAATGAAGACAAAAGCTTGTCTCCTGTGTATCTGTAAATGTGTTTGTAAAGGTCATGATTGCGTCTGAAATGTAATTTTTAAAGCTCTAATGGGACACCGAATGCATTAAGTTTTCTCAGAACCTCATGCGGCTCGTTAGAAGATGACCTTCTTTTACATCTGTTTCACTATTTCTTTCTCATTTCTTCTGATGTCAGAAGCAAGCACGTCCAGCAAGATACTTAAAAGTTTCTGTCAACAAAGTCACAGCGACTGCTGTTTGAATTCTGAAGCAGAGAACGTGTTATATTCAGAGCGGATTTTAACAGAACAAAATGGTGTGTCAAAATCAATTAGCGCTTGGAGGATTGAGAGATCACAGATTGGAGGGTCATAATTATAACCTGCTCTTGGCTGGCAGTTTTTCTTTTCAACAAGATTGATATGCATAATTGCAGAAAGAAGTCAGGAGGCAGTATGTCTGACAGGATGTTTTTTGGAGGTTCTCAGAAGACAAACAAAAGGCTCCTACTGGATTTCTGGTCTGATGGATCTGCCAATGTGAATGATGGGTTTGATAACCCACCTCACACAGTCGCGAAAGACAGCTGGATTTATAAACGACTTGATGACTCACTAAAATGAAACTCAGAATATGAAAAGCCTGGAAGCATTGTGTTTTAGTTTACTGCTATTGAACTGATTTTAATTAAAATATCTCATTTTGAAGCTTGTACTTGTTTTATTATTCCCTCATATAATGTTATTCAAGGGTTCTTGCACTAGGGCTGTCAAATCGATTAATCGTGATTAATCACATCTAACATAAAAGTTTGTATTTACATAATATATATGTGTGTGTGTGTGTACAAATATATATATATATATGTTTGTATATATGTCTTACACACACAGAGACGCACACAAATATAATAATATATATAGCTACAACCCGAATTCCGGAAGGGAGAAATTTTACAATTTTTTTATGCACTAAATGAGCTCATTTCAAATTTGATGCCTGCAACAAGTCTCAAAAAAAGTTGACACAGGGGCAACAAATGGGAGAACATACGGAAGCCCTGAACCGCATGGTGAAAAAAAAAAAACTTTGTGGGGAGGGGAAGAAAAAAAACGAAAACATATCTCGTTATTTCGACATAATATCTCGTTATTTCAAGTTAAGTCGTTATTACGACATATCTTGTTATTTCAAGATATTAAGTCATTATTTCGAGGAAGAATAGGACCAAATTCCAACACCAAAACTCTATAAACTCATAACCTCGATGCCCAGACGTCTTCAAACATTTTTGAAAAGAAGAGGAGAAGCTACACCATGGTAAACATGCCCCCGTCCCAACTATTTTGAGACCTGTAGCAGGCATCAAATTTGAAATGGCTCATTTTGTGGATAAAATTGTAAAATTTCTCAGTTTAAACATTTGTTATGTTCTCTATGTTCTATTATGAATAAAATATTGGCTCATGTGATTTGAAAGTCTTTTAGTTTTTATTTTATACAAATTTAAAATACAAATCCGAAATTTGGGATGTACATACATATATATTTTGTAAACACAAACTTTTATGTTAGATGTGATAGCTGTACACCTTCTCTCAAATTCTTAAAATTATTCAACTTGGAAAGTTGGAATTAAATACTTAAATAGTGAAAGAGCGCTACTTGACTTCCAACTTGGAAACTTGTGCAAAAATCTAAAACAAGAACTACAAATTTGCTGATATGTGGGTGTATGAAGTCACACAAACATGGTGGCACCTAGGAAGAGGTACATTATCAATGCCAATGTTCAATTTTCAGCAAACGTAATGCATGAGTCAAAGGTCCAACAATACACAATAATAAAACCTGTCAGTAAACCCATAGACCTTAGTCAGGTTAGATGCCATATTGAATTTAACGTGGATGAAACTGGCTGTGAGGGATAGACTTAGCAGTTTTCATCTAAAAAAGTTTTTTTTTTTTAGTTAACAACAACAGTATAATCCAACCACGCCGTTCTTCTATCCCTCACAACCGCGTTTCATTCCTATCAAAAATTAAATATATCTGCATCATGTATTTATGCATAAAGTTGAATTCTGCTAAGTTTTGTTGCATCACTAATGGTCTCTGTCTCCTCAAATCGCCAACTCTTACTGAAAATAAATGGCTTCCATTTTGCTTTGTCACAAAATCTATGAAGACTTCAATAGGCAAATTACCTCAGTTATGATGGATTGCAGAGGAGATTTGCATTGTGAACATTAGAGTATGTCTATGTAGAACATTAAACTCAAAAACTAAAAAAAAAATCATTTTTTTGATGCTACATTAATCCTAGCTGGCTTGCAGATGAACAAACAGAACTACACAGAAGAGACAGAAGAGCTAATCTTGTTTTCCACCCTGACTTGTTAATTGTGTTATTACTGTGGATAGGTGGACGCTGTCTTCCTCTTCATCTCTGGAGATATAACTGCAGATTGACCCTGCTACTCTGTTCCTCACAGCTAGTATACTAATATTAGCAAACTGTTATGCTGATAGCACCCTGCCCCCACAAAGCAGCATTTACACAAGCCCACTATAAGTTATCGAATACCAGCACTGATGGAGCTTTATCTTGTTCTTAGAGACAAATGTAATTTAAAAGATCCATTATTGAAATTCGGACATTGCGTACAAGTGTAAGTAGATTAAATTTGACCTATTATGCAAGATTCACTTTTACATTGTTTTTGAACATAATTATGTGTCCGCAGGGTGTGTCACTACACAACCACACAATTATGGTAAAAGTCCATCCACCCTGTTTGTTATTTTCCCATGAGTGACGGCCCTATTAGCTTAGCTCCTCCCCTGAGTGAGCCACACACCGTCCACCATGTCAGTTGTGAGATCTGTTTACTGGAGGCTCAGAGTTTAAACAACAACACACAGGATCACATTTTGATGAACACACTGTACATGTTTTGGCCTCTGTAATGGCATAGGGCAGACTCAGGTGTAGAAAAACATTCCCAGATCGCTCATGGCCCGTTTTCATCCAGGTGATGTTGATCCAAGGTCGTGACCCTTTCCTTCCACCAGCGGGGAGCATCGCACCTTCGGAAGTGGGCTGTTTTCACACGGCGCAGAGGGAATTAAAGACTTTGTTCTCCAGTGAAGCAGGATGATGGACTCTCACCGACAGAGCAGCCTTTAAAAGACGCAGAGGTGAAAGAAAACCCTGAAGAGGCTGCTGTGACGTGCAGCCTCAGGCTTCAAAAGGTGAAGGAGACAATGCGAGAGAGCGTTTGCGATTCTGGTACCTGGTGTGAGCCTCTCATCAGTGCGGCTGATTGCGCCGCGGTGAACACGCTCTGATTGAGTATGTGACAAGGGCTCTGGCAGTGTAAGGAAATTTACTGTAAAAATGATCAAATTTGATGTCTCGAATGAACATGTTTTGATATGTGCCACTGCTCAAGTTTTAATGCAACAAAAATAAAAATAAAAGTGGAAAAAGACCAATTGTGATCTAGTATAATGTGTATACACAATGCAGACTTGATTATTCTGTCCATAGCAGTTGAAGTGGACCTATTATGCCCATTTTCAAAGTCTTGATTTTGATGTCTATAGAATAGTTTTTCATGTTTGAAGGCCCTATTTTAACAATCTAAGCACATGGTCTGAAGCACATGGCGCAGATGCACTTAGGGCATGTCCGAATCCACTTTTGCTAGTTTAACGACGGAAAAAATGGCCGGCGCAACAGGTGCATGGTCCAAAAGTGTTGTACCTAGTCTCTTAATGAGTCATGGGTGTGTTTTGGGTGTAACATGCAATAAACCAATCGGAGTGTCATCTCCCATTCCCTTTAAAAGCCAGGTGCGCTCGCGCCATGGTGGATTCGCTATTTACATGGCACCATCGACTTTAGAGCAGCTTTCAGTTGGTCAATGGCACAGTCGTTTTCAAAATAGCAACAAGCCAACAATGCGCCTGAACACATCTCGTTTTCAGACTAGCACGCCCATGGGCGAACAGATGGGCGTGAGTGCATTTGCTATTTAAAGCTGGACGTGAAAATGATAATTGCGTTGGGCTAAAACTGAATGCAAGTCTGTCAGTAACGCTCTGATTAGTTCCTGTCTCTATAAAGCCCCTCCTTCTGAAAAGTGCAATGTGCTCTGATTGGTCAGCTGAACCAGTGTGTTGTGATTGGTCAACCTCTTCAAGCGTGTTTTGGAAATGTCACACCCCTTACCATAACCAAAAGTTTCAACACACTACTAATGAGGAATATTGTGACGTTCATTCCCAGAAGAAAACTCAAGAAAACTTCGCACAGGACATGCTTTTGCATTTTGTTTTTCCATTGTTCCTTGTCTCGGACAAGGAATCGCACATCGGACCATTATATACGCGCAAGCTCAATTTTGAATCGACTTCTGATAGAAGAGCTGCATGATGGGAGAGTTTTACGTCAATAGGAAAACGTTACATATGCCTATGCTTTAATAATTTGCTCTGAGGTTAGTGTACGTGGAAAAAATGGCACAACAGAGCAAAATGAAAGAAAATGCTACGTTTATTATACATTTTTAGACTTTATTCAAGCTGTTAAACTAAGAATGTAAAACCAGTGTATCTTGCAGTACAGGGTGAAGTCAGTATGTACATTAACGATGACTGGAAAGAAATATAATATAAATTTAATGTAAAACAATGTACATGGCGCTCTGTGGCGTGGCAGGATTTTGAACAATTCCTGGGCGCCGCGGACAGGTGCCGAATGTCGCCGCTGGTGTCCATACACTCATAGAAAACAATGCGTTCGAATTTTAAAGACGTGGTGCGCCGCTGAACTTCGCGTCCCATGTCCGACCCCCTTAATAATGTCATGTCATGTGTCAGGAGCAGTGTTGGGGGTAACACATTACAAGTAACATGTTTTTTAAAACATTACAAGTAACACGTTGTCATGATCACCAGCTGGATTGCCCTTAACAGCCACCAGAGGGCACTCCACCCCGGACTACTGCCTCACTATAACGGACTCAATTTCCCATAACCCACTGCCCAGCTGAATGTAATCAGCCAGTTCATTACCTTGTTAGTTTCTGCCTATATTAACCTGGTTCATTCAGTCACTCATCGCTACGTCTTGTATGTCTGTAGTTACTGCAATTCTTTGTATCTTGTTTCTCCCGTGTTTTGTTTTTTCCTGTATTTCCCTGTTTTTGCCTGTGCCCTGGAATTTGTCCTTGTTTCATGTTTGGACTGCCCACTCTGTGTTTTGACCTTTGCCTAGCTTTTTTGATTACGATTGTGCATTAGCCTCTAAGTTAAAATACTGCGGTTGGATCCTCAACCATTCGTGTCTTGGAGCAGTATCATTACACATGTCATGTTTTTTTGAGGAAGCCACCTTAAATTAAAACTTCTCACGTTTGATGCAGCCAATTATTATGCATTTTTAAAACAATGGAGCTATCAGATAAATCAGGGGGCAAGATAAATATTTCAGCTATACTTAATGTGTACAGGTGATCTGCACTCCAATTGGTTGTTGCCATATTGTGTCACAGTTCATTTGCATAAAGTTGAAATCTGCTCACCTCTGTTGGATCGTCAACAGTTTCTGTTGCTCAAGTCGCCTCTAATCGCCCAACATGTGGTTGAACGGCTTTGAACTATAGCCTGGAAACATTGACAATGTTCAACAGTTTCAACTAAAATGTCACACTTACTGTGCAAATGTACAGTATGCAATATTATTGCATACAGTAAACAAAGATTTATTAGCCATCATGGACTACTAATCAAGTGTGTGTGTGTCATTTATTACTTTCGTTAAAGGGACAATAATAAATTAATCAAAACAACCATTATGATTTTTTAGACTATATAATTAACAACAAGACAATATCATTAATTAGAACTGTAATTCCACTGATGCTCTAGTTGTAATGAAATGTTATTGGCTTATGACTCACCGAGTTTATATCGATTCCGAAGAAATCCAAGGCCAACATAATCCCCCTGAAATGAACAATACAGACACAGGATTTGCAATGCAAATCTGGAGTTTCAATTAATAGTTACAATGACAAAGGATTGTAATTTCAGGAGAGGCAACTTCATAATTTTCTGTGAAGCTTTGCAAGTGATTGAGACGAGATTATGATCATATTCAGATATACTGTATGTTTACATATTGATATTATCAATAATATGATTTTGTTTCATGCCATAATGTGGCATTTCAGAAGATTTCTACACTGTAAAAAGTGAAAATGACTGAGTTATGCAAATGTGAGTCTCTTTAGATATACAGTATTCTCAGCTACTGTTAGAAGGAAAGTTCAGATATTACATGGGGGATTAAAGACAATTCAGAGACACAAAGTCTATCTATTTCCAATTAAAGAATTCTTGTTCGGCTTCTGAGAAAAAAAAAAGAGATAAAAATACATTTTGTTTTAAGTTTAAAGCTGTTTCTATGGATACAGCATTGTTGCTATGTGACAGAGAGTGTAGAAAACATGTGGCATGTGTTCAGTCTAGTACATGTACTCATGCCTACTATAATCTGTATTCTGTGTGATTATATGTAGAAAATCCTGTCAATCACATTCAGTGCGCAGATACACGTATGTTTCAGCATCAGCAATCAACTCAAAATGCCATGACAGAGTCCTGGACAAAGAAAGAGGATCACACACAGAAAACACATTTTTTAGAGATGTTGAGAGATTTTTAAATGTAGTTTTGCCAGTCACTGAGTCATGAAATTAATAAAGATAAACCAGTTTGGTGCAAGAATTAAACGTTTTCATTGGGAAAACATCAGTTCTTGAGAATGACACGTCATCTTTATCAACACATTCAGTTAAAAGCAAGTTAAAATATTATTATTTATTATTTAATGTAAAGTTTTAATTTATTTAAATATTTTATTTTATTATATTTTGTATTTATTATTTAATGTAATGTTTGTAATTCATTTAAATATTTTATTGTATTGTATTTTGTTTATTATTTATTGTAATGTTTGTAATTTATTTAAATATTTTATTTTATTATATTTTTTATTTATTATTTAATGTAATGTTTGTAATTTATTTAAACATTTTACTGTATTATATTTTAAATAATTTATTATTTAATGTAATGTTTGTAATTTATTTAAATATTTTATTGTATTGTATTTTGTTTATTATTTATTGTAATGTTTGTAATTTATTTAAATATTTTATTTTATTATATTTTGTATTTATTATTTAATGTAATGTTTGTAATTCATTTAAATATTTTATTGTATTGTATTTTGTTTATTATTTATTGTAATGTTTGTAATTTATTTAAATATTTTATTATATTTTTTATTTATTATTTAATGTAATGTTTGTAATTTATTTAAACATTTTACTGTATTATATTTTAAATAATTTATTATTTAATGTAATGTTTGTAATTTATTTAAATATTTTATTGTATTGTATTTTGTTTATTATTTATTGTAATGTTTGTAATTTATTTAAATATTTTATTTTATTATATTTTGTATTTATTATTTAATGTAATGTTTGTAATTTATTTAAATATTTTATTGTATTGTATTTTGTTTATTATTTATTGTAATGTTTGTAATTTATTTAAATATTTTATTTTATTATATTTTGTATTTATTATTTAATGTAATGTTTGTAATTTATTTAAACATTTTACTGTATTATATTTTAAATAATTTATTATTTAATGTAATGTTTGTAATTTATTTACATATTTTATTGTATTGTATTTTGTTTATTATTTATTGTAATGTTTACAATTTATGTATATATTTTATTGTATTATATTTTTTATGTTTGTCATTTATTTAAATATTTAATTGTATTATATTTTATTTTTCATCCTTTTAATTTGTATTTGACTAATTTATCATACAGTATACAAAATAATGAGCCTGCTGTTAAGGAATGTTTTAGTATAAAAGCATAAATAAGAGCAAAGTAATTATGTCACAATCACTAGATCATTACAGTTCTAATTTAGTAGCTATTAGATCAAATCAGCTTTAGCCTGAAATAAGAAATAAATAAGCATTAATTTAAAAATATGGCTGTTTTTATTATCCAAGTCTTGTTCACGCTGAATCTACTGAGATCTCTCTTTTCTAGAGTCTCCATGTTTTTATAATTTCACAGTTGAATACACAATTCTGCAAGTAATGGAAGGTTTATAATAAAGTCCAAGAAAAAACAATAATTAACCCATACGTTTTCAGATATTCTAATAGATATAACAGTCACATTGAAATAACTACATCATCATTCCTCTACTGTAAGTCAAAAGCATCTGGTAAATGCATGAATGTAAAAGCAAATCAGAGCCACTGCATGCTGTTCACAATCAGTCTGCGCCGATTACTCCAAGACAAACAGAACAAAACTGACAGACAGAGTGGAATTATTTTGATTATTTGCTATGCAGAAACTCTCTCATCCCAGTCAGTCTGGACACAAACTCCATCCAGAATACCAAGTAGCTCAGATCCAATTTTAATTCACTCGTGCTCTCCATCTGAGCCAGCTAAATGTGAACAACCATTTTCTCTGGCAGTATGTGACAGTACACTCGATTAAGGATATTTTCTCTATCCAGATTTCTCTTTTAAATTAGGGTCCTGTGATCCATACGTTCATCTATTTAACATAATCATTACAGCACATACATAGACGACGCAGCGTGACCTGTCACAATCACACCCTGCTCTGTAAGAGAGCACCACGCCATAAAGAGAATCCATGTCATTCCTGCTGAAGAAATAATGACTACTTTGGCCAGTTATTTGTGGTGATGGACAGCTCTACAACGGAGACCAAACTCTTTGCAAACAGAGTGAAACAGCTTGAAGCTCGTGATTAAAAGTTAATGGTTTTTAGTTTTTTTGTTTTTTTTTGTCACATACTATTTGATATGAATAATAACAAGGCTTTGCAGTTAAGATACACATACATGTTGAATGGACTGTACGTCTAAATACTGCATCTAGTAGCTCTGTTCCCAAATCTAGTGTACCGAGACAACCTTTTTAAAAGGTGCAGTAAGTGATTTCTGAGAATCATTGTTGAACACTTTTGATATTTAAAATCATCCCAAACAAACACACCCCTCCCTTCATTGCTCCGCCCCCAAAATGCATGAGCACGGAACACAAGTGTTCTTTATCATAGCATATGGAAGCTTGTTTCCACCACTAAATAAAAAATTAAATAGGTAATTGCAACTTTTTCTCTCGCAACACACATGATATAAAGTCAGAATTGTGAGTTATAAAGTCAGAACTGCGTGATATTATGTCAGAATTGCAAGATATAAACTCACGCAATTCTCACTTTATAACTCGCAGTTGTGAGTTTATATCTCGCAATTCTGAGAAAAATGGTTGTGTCACGGCTGTGTGATTGCTGTTGTTACGCTGCAGATCAAATCCTTAATACTGGCCAAATGTTTACTTAATCTTTGATATTTGGCCACTTCTTTTATGTAAATGCTCCAGAGTCCAGCCGCTGTAATTTCTTGAACAAGAACATGTGAGCATTAAAACATGCAATTTAGAGCGAGGGTTTAAACTTTTATTTTGAAATCGTAAGGATTTTTAAAAATCTAGTACTCGAATTGAATCGAGCAATCGTGACAGCCCTACTTTCAACACCATTTTTCAGAAATCGCTTACTGCACCTTTAAAGCAACATGATTGGGTATAAAAAGAGCCTCTCAGAGTGGCAGTGTCTCTCAGAAGTCAAGATGGGCAGAGGATCACCAATTCCCCTAATGCTGCAGTGAAAAATAGTGGAGCAATATCAGAAAGGAGTTTCTCAGAGAAAAATTGCAAAGAGTTTGAAGTTATCATCATCTACAGTGCATAATATCATCCAAAGATTCAGAGAATCTGGAACAATCTCTGTGCGTAAGGGTCAAGGCCAGAAAACCATACTGGATGCCCGTGATCTTCGGGCTCTTAGACGGCACTGCATCACATACAGGAATGCTACTGTAATGGAAATCACAACATGGGCTCAGGAATACTTCCAGAAAACATTGTCGGTGAACACAATCCACCGTGCCATTCGCCGTTGCCAGCTAAAACTCTATAGGTCAAAAAAGAAGCCATATCTAAACATGATCCAGAAGCGCAGGCGTTTTCTCTGGGCCAAGGCTCATTTACAATGGACTGTGGCAAAGTGGAAAACTGTTCTGTGGTCAGACAAATCAAAATTTGAAGTTCTTTTTGGAAAAGTGGGACGCCATGTCATCCGGACTAAAGAGGACAAGGACAACCCAAGTTGTTATCAGCGCTCAGTTCAGAAGCCTGCATCTCTGATGGTATGGGGTTGCATGAGTGCGTGTGGCATGGGCAGCTTCCACATCTGGAAAGGCACCATCAATGCTGAAAGGTATATCCAAGTTCTAGAACAACATATGCTCCCATCCAGACATTGTCTCTTTCAGGGAAGACCTTGCATTTTCCAACATGACAATGCCAGACCACATACTGCATCAATTACAACATCATAGCTGCGTAGAAGAAGGATCCGGGTACTGAAATGGCCAGCCTGCAGTCCAGATCTTTTACCCATAGAAAACATTTGGCGCATCATAAAGAGGAAGATGCGACAAAGAAGACCTAAGACAGCTGAGCAACTAGAACCCTGTATTAGACAAGAATCGGACAACATTACTATTCCTAAATTTGAGCAGCTTGTCTCCTCAGTCCCCAGACGTTTGCAGACTGTTATAAAAAGAAGAGGGGATGCCACACAGTGGTAAACATGGCCTTGTCCCAACTTTTTTGAGATGTGTTGATGCCATGAAATTTAAAATCTACTTATTTTCCCCTTAAAATGATACATTTTCTCAGTTTAAACATTTGATATGTCATCTATGTTGTATTCTGAATAAAATATTGAAATTTGAAACTTCCACATTATTGCATTCCTTTTTTATTCTTTATTTATGTCCCAACTTTTTTGGAATCTTTTTTGGAATATCAATGATAGTAAAATAACACTGGCTAAAATAGCTCTGTATGAAATTATTCATAATAGTGGATAAGACAACATATTTAATGGTTATAAAATACTTTAAGACTAAAAAAGTATGGATGCTGCTTCTACCACAGAGCAATAAATAAATAAAATAAATACAAATATTAATTAAATAACTTTTTTTTATAAATAGTACATATTTTTATAACTAATTTGACTAACTTACTTGTTTATTTGTGTGTTTGTCTATGCTGATTAAAGTATTGCATTACTATCTTAGCAACATAAATTAGTTGAGTTGTTTCTTAAAGCAATTCAGATCAGTCACTTATGTGGTTTGCATTTCAGCATGCTGCCTTAGACATGCAACAAAAGCTTACAAGGTTTTTTTTGTCTTGAAAAGAAGACAGCCCTTGATGGCTTGGCTAGCTATGTCAGATAGATGCTCTCTTTGTTCTAATAAAGTCGGGATCACAAACAATAAGGCCACTAAGAGTCAGGCCTGACTGAATGACTCATTAAAATGAGAAGAAAATGTCACGGCCCTGGAGGACACGTTACATAGGAGCACTGAAGTTGTGATGGACATCCGGTGACTGTTCACACAATGATCCATCTGCACTGGACAACATGCCATTAGACTTGCTCAAAGAGGACATTATGACTATTTTCAATGTGTGTGCTATAATTTTAATATTTTTTTCCCCCTGGTACTTGGAAAAGATAGCCATAATAATAAGGCACCATGCAATAAAGATAATTCATTTAATAATGGATATATCACTGGGCTCGTTATGGGTTTTTTATTATACTAATGGAGGTCAAAGGCCACAATATACTTCAAGCAAAATCGAAGAACGAACTGATATGACGTCATTTCGAACAAAATCAGGCCAAAATGAACTTTCTTTGGAGTTCGTTTTGGGAGTTTGAAACAGCTTGCCAAAGCAAACTTCACGAGTTCACACTTACAAATAATTAGATCGAGTAAATTATGTGTATTTGGCGTGCTGTCTGAGAAGAGGGCTCCAAGCTCGGTATTTTGGCCCGAAAGTACTCCCCCTGTATCTCTAGTTAAAGGGTACCTATTATGCCCCTTTTCACAAGATGTAATATAAGTCTCTGGTGTCCCCAGAATGTGTCTGTGAAGTTTCAGCTCAAAATACCCCACAGATCATTTATTATAGTTTGTTTCATTTGCCTCTATTTGGGTCTGAGCAAAAACACAGTTTTTTGTGTGTGTCCCTTTAAATGCAAATGAGCTGCTGCTCCTGGCCCCCTTTCCAGAAGAGTGTGGGGCTTTAACAGCTCACGCTTCGGCTGCTCAACAACAACAAAGCTGGAGAATCTCACGCAGCCAAAAATGAGGATTGTCAGTTTTACCCCTAAATGAAGAACATGAGTATATCGGGCCACTTTATAAACCGAGAGTACAGCAAAACTTATCAAACTTCTTATCAATTTCCCTTCTCTCAAAGCTATGCTTTTTTTTTCTTATTAGGCACATAATGACTATACACTGTTGGAGGGACAGCTGATTGCTTGAAATGATTTGGGATGCCACTAATTACACACATTAAAAGGCCGTGTTTAAAAAAAAAAACAGATAAGAGACTGTATAATTAAGCTTCCCACTCACTTCACTTTAATGTCTGTATGTGTGTGTGTCAAGGGACCCCATGAACGCAATGGGGGACATTTTGAACAGTGGGAAAACATGTGATTTGGACTTGGCAGGTCCGTCACTGTGCAGCTGTATGATGCACGTGCCGATCGAATGTTTGTGATGATGCCTCGATTACAGAACAACAAGAGTCTGAAGCCAACATTGGGAGAAGCAAGGTCAGTATCACTAATGAAAACTATTGTGAAAAACTAGTGAAAGTATTCAAAAAACTTATATTTGCAAAAGAATAAAAAAATGACACTGCAACTGTGATGAAAATCTAAATAAAAACATATGTTTGCAAACTTTATTTTTCATTTTTTCAATCAATTCTGGATAGCCTAACTTACACTAATCATCCTAACCAAACTTTTGACTATTCTACTGAAAATATGATACAAACATCTATAACTCTTGAATATGAATATATGGGCCATTCTACAGAATTGGTACAAACTGCTGTCCAAAAAACAAAAAAACAACAAGACACATTTAAAAAGCATTTATGTATATTCAAATTTTAGATGTTTACTAAGATCCTTCTATTATCTATTGAATCCCACGATAATATTTAAAATATCAGCAAGCTTAATATATATAAAATCATAATTTATTGGGTACTTTCAATTGGGAGGTGGCTGTCCCGAACCCTAACCCCTAAATTTCAACTTCTGAAAATGATATTGAAATCATTTTTGCAATTTTTTCCATTGTTGTTTTTAAAAATAAATATTCCTGTGACCCTCCCTCTCATAGCCTCTCTTTCATAGTAGATATATGTACCTTAATTTTGAGTTAAATGTGTTCAAAAGTCTGAAAACCTGTGTTCAACTTCCAAACACCTTTTTTCTGCAATTAAGCAAACTTTTTTGGGTGTTATTCCATAAAATGTGTGTACTGTTCTGTGCTAGCTAACCATGTGCTGATTATCAACTTTGAGCTAGGCTGAAAAGTATCTAAAACGGTCACGACCGAAACATGTGGTGAAGTTTCAGTTGTGACATCATTGTTTTTTGAGTGTTATTTGATAAAATTTAGTTTTTTTTTTTCTGTGAACTGTTCAGAACTGTGCTAGCTAACCATGTGCTGATTAGCATCTTTGAGCTAGGCTCAAAAGTATCAAAAATTGTCATTACCTAAACAGTCATGACGAAACATGTCATCATTGTTTTGGTAGTGACAAAAGGGAACACATAATAATTTATTTGGGGTAAATAAACAACATTTAAGTACAGTTATGCACATTACTAATGTTTTAATATGTTTTAGTATGTGAGTTAAAATTCTGTAATGAGATACGGTGGCTACCAACACATTACTGTCACTACCGAAAATTGTCAAAAATAAAATGTATTGAATTATCAAACAAAGATGTTATGATAGTGGTTAGTTCAATGTATATTCAAACTAATGAATCATTAACTTTGAAATCTATATGATAAACTTTTCCAAAGAAAGATACAAAATAGAACAAATCTCATAAATTACACTTGACATATTATTAAAACTGTAATTGTTATTGATTTACCTGTTTTATAAAAAAAGCAAAAAATATATTTGCAAGGTAGATGTAAACAAAATCTTAATAGGTCAATGTAACCCTTCTTATTAAATTATTTAATATTGTGTTTCGGTAGTGACAAATTTACGAAGACTAAAAATATTCCAAAACATTCTGAGAAAACAATATGAGAATTAACTGCACAATTACTAGAAATGTGTACCTTGGATATTATACAATTTGCATACGTACAATATTTCTGGGAAAAGACATTTTTTTCAAGTCGTTTCCAACTCTGACTTTGAAGTTAGAATATTTCAAAAGAGGGTACTTAGAATTTACTGCTAAATGTAGTAGCAGATGGCACATTTAAAGCATGTTTAATGTCGTATTCATTTGTATATAAGACCCTATAGCTTTGGTATCATAATCGATGAACACCAATCAGATCATCTGTGCTAGATGTGTAAGACTGAGCTGAGGGTGGATGGCAGCGCTCGTGATGGCAGCACAGATGGCTCTGGCACTGCACAACATATAAGTGTGTAGAGATCATCTAGTCTTTCCCTCCAAATGTCAAAAATGTTTGCACTGTATAGTTTATAGCGCAGGGAGTCTTTTAAAGACACTGCTTCACAAGACTCTTAAATGTTCAGACTAAATTGTCTAAGAAAAGATGGAAAAATTGTTTTATTTCCAAATGTTTTAAAATGTTGGTGAGCAACATGGTTAAACCAGCTAGACCACCACCAAACCAGCATGGAAATATGTGCTGTTATAAGCTGGTCTTGTCAGAGAAGACATACCTTCCTATTTAATTCCCCCTGCTGTGCTAAACAAATCAATATATTTCAGAAAAACAAAGCAGGCGGTCTGCATACAAAACCAGTTTAATTCGAGAGTGGACGAATCACAGGAAATGTACAGATCAATGCACAACACACGATTACAAACTGGCTCCACCAGCAGCAGAGGCTATGAAAGACCATAACATGAATCACTCAGCTGGAGACTTACAGATATCACGGGCTGCACTGAAGAAGGCGGTTACATGCCTTTGTCTGCTTTCTCTCACACAGGGTCTAATTGGACATCTCTGTCTTCATACTGACAGCGAGGGGGAAATCTAACTAGCAGACAGTGAACTGGATTAGTACTGTATCTCAATACTCATTATAAGGCAAAGAGTCTATATGTCACACACAATGGGGTCCAAAAGTTTGAGAGCACTATTGAAAGAGCAAGAGCATATTATATTTAGCATTTTACTTATTTAATAAAAACATTTTAATTGCCAATACATACGAGTCAAAATCTGCTTAAGGGGTAATAATGGAACAACAGTTTAAAAAAGTGATTTTTCACTATTATTTACAACAGGATCAGCATTTTCATGGGTTTAAAGATTTTTGTTAGGAGACAAAAACAACTGCATCAAAACCACTTTCCTGGTAAAATAATGTCAAAAGTACCGACCAAGTCGGTACTGAAATTTTAAAAATGTGACGATATCAGCATTTTCCTCTAGCATTTTAAGCGCTGTTGAACGGATTCTTAAATACCTCTGATTGGCCGTTGTGTTCAAGCGCTCAACATATGTCTCTGATTAGCCACTCTTCAGAAAAAAAAAAAAAGCATTTCGAACATCTCCAGCACATTTCATAATTCCCCCAAAATAAAAGATAGTTCACCAATTATGCACATTATCATGTCCGTCAAAAACTTATAGGCTGGCTGTCAGTTGGAATATTAGAACTAAAAACATTGACATACTGTAACACTCATGGACATCAATCACGTCACTGAATACTTGCCGGCTAAGAAATAAATAATCATTACCTTACGATCCATCGGTTTTCAAATCCACATCATTGGAATATCACGACATCGATGTCTGTCAAAAAATAACGTGCACAATACACAGTAGTATTTACGAGAAGCAGAGGTCCAGGGAGTACACACATTTCCTGGAAAACACACATACTACCGGATGTTTTGAATTCGTTATCGCTTTCCGAAAAGAGGGAGAAAATGGCAGCCTAAGCGGCTTCTACATGCTATCTGTCAGAGACGATAACATACACTGCCTGACCAAAAAAAAAAGTTTGTGTTTGAATTTTAATAGGCAAATACTTAGTCTATGGATGGATCATTATTACAGTAATTATTATGTTTCTAGCATGTTATATGTTTGGCAACGGTTCTTTTAACCCTAAAAGATGGAGTCTGTAGCTTTTCATTTCTTAAACAACAATGTATTAAGATGTATCATGGCCATATTCCAGGATGACAATGTCAAGATTCATCAGGCTCGAATTGTGAAAGAATTGTTGGGAGGGAGCATAAAGAATCATTTTCACACATGAATTGGCACTGACCTTAACCTCAGTGTAATTTTTGGGATGTGCTGGAGGAGACTTTACAGAGTGCTCACCTCTTGCATTGTCAGTACAAGATCTTGACCAAAAAATGATGCACCTCTTGACGGAAATAAATGTTGTGATGTTATTTCCATCAAGAGGTGCATACATTTTTGGTCAAGATCTTGTATTGACAATGCAAGAGGTGAGTCTACTGCAGCACATCCCAAAGACTTTCAATGGAATTAAAATCTGGACTCAGAGGTGCCAATTCATGTGTGAGAATGATTTTTCATGCTCTCTGAACCATTCTTTCACAATTTTAACCCTGGTGAATCTTGACATTGTCATCCTGGAATATGGCCATGATGTGTCTTCCTACATGGTTGTTTAAGAAATGAAAAGCTACACACTCCATCTTTAAGGGTTAAAAGAACCGTTGCCAAACATATAACATGCTAGAAACATAATAATCACTGTAATAATGATCCATCCATAGATTCTTAAGTATTTGCCTATTAAAATCCAAACAGCGACTTTTTTTTTGGCCGGGCAGTGTACGTAACACACGTGAATATAATTTTGTTTTTCACTCGCTGAAACTAAATCGGAATGAACGGAGTGAAATACTCCACACTGCATGCTAAAGAGAATAAACGCCGATAAATTTGAAAAACTTAGCCGGGTTTGTAAACATTGTTCAACAGATTGGTTTTGACTGACATTGTTTATGCATGAAATATGCATTCTGATTCTGACATTCCTGATTTTAATATTTTCTATTCTTGACTCATCTTTTTTTCCATAATTTTGGCAACAGATAAACTGTTAAATGAGTGACTTCAGATGAGTCCAATTTGTCGTCCAATTTGACTATTGTTCTTTCACTACAGTGGTTCGAGCTGCAGGATTGCTGAATGACAAAAGAAACGCGATTAGCATGATGTTGTATAAACTGTACATTTCCTGTCTATTACCACCCACTGCTACTAATACCAATGACAGAAAAAAGTGTAGAGAGAAAGAGAGATGGAAGGCAGAGCTTAGGAAGAGAGGAAGAGCAAGGTTCCCAAGGACAAGAAAGAAAGAAAAGCAGAGGCAAAGAAAGAGTGCCCCAAAAAAGGGACCCAGAAGAAAAGAAGAGCCCAAGTAAAGGAGAGACCACAGCAATAGTTACAATCTTCTTTTATCCCTTCCTTGACCATGTAATTAAAAAAAACAAAAAGAGACATTTAAACTGGCCAATCTGCAGACTACAACTTTCCCCACCCTACTAAAGGTGTAACAATTAGCAGAGCGCTGATATAAATACATCTTTGCCTACAGGCCTTGATCACTATCAACACCTCTTGTGCCTTTAGGACTTGTGTTAAGAAATGGAGGGGGTTGGACAGATCAAATATTTGAATATTTCTAGACAAAAATCACATGCATGATACAAGTCATTACAGTGACGAAATGGTGGAAATACAGTATAAGAACTGCAAAAATTCTGGGACTATTTCTTGTAATTAATTTCAATACCGGTCTCTATATGCATGAATGGAAAAATCTCATAACAATGCTTATGTATGCAGTACACACGTCATTTTCTACTTCATTATGACAAACTGACAAAGGTCATTTAAACAGGGTGACTTGTTACATAAACCACTGTTTGTAAAAAAAAAAAAAGAAAAAAAGAAAAAAGATAATCTCCCGAAGCACAATATGCTGTAATTTATATGATATTCACATTCACGGCATGTAGAGATAAACATTATGTAAAGTAAACAGGCAGGCAGTAAAGCGCACATGCGGGTGGGCGGAAGGCGCATGTGCGGTGGGAGTTCGACCTGTCAATAATGAGCGCGGCTATAGAACTACTTCAAAGCTGATGAAAACTGCAGCCTCACAGGCGATGGATTTGCGGTTAATGTTGGAAATAATGACCTGCAGAAGGCATAAAGAGGGCAGAGAAACTTCTCCAAATGAAATGTTCATCTTTCACTTAAGCTGCACTCTTTCGTTTGGTACAATCAGCTTGATTTGAGGAGCTTCCTGATGGTCTGCTTCATCAGGCCTGCAGGTTACCTGAATTTATATCTAAATTTACAGGGTTGTGCATCAAAAATAATTCTCTTGATGAAACACTCAGGATTTTCTCTTTATTTACATGTTAGGTCAAATAAATTTCCTGCATTAAGAGGTTAGTTCACCCAAAAATGGAAATTCTGTCATTAATTACTCATCCTCATGTCGTTCTAAACCCACAAGACTTTCGTTCATCTTCAGAACACAAACGAAGATCTTTTTAATGAAATCTGAGTGCTTTCTGTCCCGCCATTGACAGCCTACGCAACTACCGGTTTCAAGCCACAGAAAGGTACAAAAGACATCTTCATTCACTTCAGAATTAAAATATCCTGATAATTTACTCAAGATGTTTACCCAAGATGTTTATGTCTTTTTTTCTTCAGTCAAAAAGAAAGGTTTTTGAAGAAAACATTCCAGGATTTTTCCTCCATATAGTGGACTTTAACAGGGTTCAACAGGGTTGAAGGTCCAAACTGCAGTTTCAGTGCAGCTTCAAAGAGCTCTACACGATCCCAGACGAGGAATAAGGATCTTATCTAGCAAAACGATCTGTCATTTTCTTAAAAATTTTTTTTTAAAAACATAGGCGGAAGTACCGAGCAAGTGTTTACATAGCGAACATGCAAAGACTAAGTCAAAAAAAAAAAAAAAAGGTAAAACAAAGATGTCAGACAATTTTGAAGTTGGAGGAGAAAAGGAGAGTTTTTTTGGCCTAACGTGGTACTTCCGTCTCTGTCATGCTTGATCTTTCCAATATGATTATATCATGTGTGGCGCATCGCAGAGCTAGTGCAAGATGAGCACTTGTGGTTAAAAAGTATATACTTTTTTTTTTTAAATGATCGTTTCACTAGATAAGACCCTTATTCCTCATCTTGGATTGTGTAGAGCCCTTTGAAGCTGCACTAAAACTGCAATTTGGACCTTCAACCCGTTGAACCCTGTTGAAGTCCACTCTATGGAGAAAAATCCTGGAATGTTTTCCTCAAAAACTTTAATTTCTTTTCGACTGAAGAAAGAATGACATCTTGGATGACATGGGGGTGAGAAAATTATCAGAAAATTTTCATTCTGAAGTGAACTAATCCTTTAAAAAGATCTTCATTTGTGTTCCAAAGATGAACAAAGGTCTTACAGGTGTGGAACGACATGAGGGTGAGTAATTAATGACAGAAGTTTCATTTTTTGGGTGAACTAATCCTTTAACAAGTGTCCCAGAGATACTATATGATGACATTATTTGTCTCATATTCTCTATGACTGGACATCCCTCTACAGGCTGTGAGAGGAACATGCACACCTTTTTTCATCATCTACCACTTGTTGCATGAAATACGTACTGTATTAATAATAAACCTACAGATGTCAAATGTTATTCTGTTTCTAGTCTTGAGAGTATAAATTCAACTATTAGACCATTCAAATATTTGGAAAGGAAAAACAGAATGAATCCTATAAAAACACAACCAGACAGTCAAGAACTAACAGAAAGAAGAAGAAAAAAACATATAAAAGAATAGAACACTATTTTTAAAAGCTGCCTGAAGATTCTTCAAGTAAATGTTGTGTTCAAATGGAGGGAAAATAACAGCATGCTGGTTTGCAATGACATGAGAGTGAGGAAATAATGACCTAATTTTCATATTCTGTTAATGACAGCAACAGGTACATCTCAGCTGTAATTTGAGATTCATTTACCACATGGAGAGGTGTTCCTTTCCACTGAAAGAGACAAAGAGAACAAGTACAGCCACAGGCTTATATCAGCTAATATCAAAGACTACAACTGAAGATTGAATCAAGCACATGAACAGCATTTTTTTGCCACCAGGGGGCAAAAGCGCAAAACAATCCCATTCATCATCATTGACTATTACCTCCACGGAGATATTTGATTCAAAGCTTACTTTTGTACTTTACTACACTTTAATTGTGTAATATTCTGTTAATGCACCTGTAATGCATGCTAATTTACTTACTTATGACGTAAATTGTTATGCACACTCTAAAGCATTTTATTTATTGTTTTATCAATGTAATACATACATTCTTATGAGCTCATATTAACTGATAGACAAGAAAATATATATTAACATTTGCCACACCCCAGGACTATAGAAAAACTTCTATAACATTTCTATGAAATCTAAAAGTATATATGAAGTAGACTCAAAAGTTTGCGGGTCAGTAAGATTTTTTTAATGTTTCTGTTTTTGTCTCGTATCCTCACCAAGGATCCATTACTCCAGTCTTCAATGTCACATGATCCTTCAGAAATCATTCTAATATGCTGATTTGCTGCTCAAGAAACATTTCTGATTATTATCAATGTTGAAAACAGTTGTGCTGCTTCATATTTTTGTTGAAACTTTTTTTTTTTCAACAAAAAAACAGATGTTTTCTGTTTTTTCAGGATTCTTTGATGAATAGAAAGTTCAAAAGAACATCATTTATTTGAAATAGAAATCTTCTGTAACATTATAATTATCAAAAAAATTATATATTTTATATTTATATATAAAATTATATATTATCAATTTTGAAAACAGTTGATATTTTTCAACAGCATATTTTTATGTAAATACATTTTTTTGGGATTCGTTCAAAAGAACCGCATTTACTTGAAATACTAAATAAAAAATCTTTACTGTAATTTTTGATCAATTTAAAGGTGCTGTAAGCGATTTCTGAGAAATGCTATTGATATTTGAAATCACCAAAACAAGCACGCCCCTACCCAAAAAGATCACACCCCTATCTTGATAGCCCTGCCCCCAAATCCACAAACACGCAATGCAACAGAGGCACCTCCCACCTCATAAGTGTATACGCCCCTTACTGCTGATTGGCTAAGTGTTTTTTGGTGCCCGGACGGATCGACTTTCAAAAGCATTTCTCAGAACTCACTTACTGCACCTTTAAAGCATCCTTGCTCAATAAAAGTATTAATTTCTTTACAAAAAAAAAAAAAAAAAAATTACTCACCACAAAGTTTTGAACGGTAGTGTATTTTCAGAGCAAACATTGCTTTAAGTTTATGATTAAAAGTAAACTAAAATCAATTGGAAATCAAATTTCAGAAGCATGTTGTTTACTTGCATCTTAGTAGGGGAAAAATTCCGTTGATGAGTGTTACTCAGTTTGATTGAGTTGTTAAATGTTTTTAGCTTTTTGATGATGTAATAAGCAGTCCACTTGAACCCTGGGAAGGTGACTAACGTCTCCCGGCTACTGTACAAACGCAGCATTATTCAATCAAAACAAGTATTTACTGTTCGTCAGGGGTGTGACATGTTATTTCTCTTTGAATAAGGCCTTCTTTACACGAGCTGCAGGTCTGCAGTGATTACTGCCACGCAGGCAGGCTGCCGCAATACAACGGGTGGCCTTTTCCACAAACCTAATTCACGAAAACCCGCTTGAAAGCAAGATTACCATGAAATGTGCACAATGTCCATGTCACGTTTCTGCAGAGTCTGAGGTCATAGTAATTCGCTGTTAATGTCCATCAATGTTTCATTATACAAGGAACTTATTAAAATTGACCTTCATCGCCTATTATTGCACTATGATGTCACTACTACCAAACTACATGGTGTGCTGTAGATCAAACACTCTGGTTAAGTCATTCGCGGGGCTCCTTTCCAGCTTTACACAATCTTACTCAAATATGTCAAGGAAAACTGGTTTGAAAAGACTCTACAGTGTTGAATGAAATTCCCTTCCAGTGAAAACATGCATGTTTTGTTCTCTGGCCCTTCATGGTTATTGTGCATGAGATCTGATTTGATTATCTAATCCGAGATAAAGGGCATATGACTCACAGCATATCTGCAATAGCGCAAAAAAATGGGGGGAAATGTGTCTGTGTTCTGTCGCGACCCACGTGCTGCTTTATTTATTTATTTTGCTCAGAGCTAGTGATGTCATTCCAAGCGACTTCCTGAACACTGGGTTCATTCAAGCCATTCACCACAGTTAGGGCCCAAACAAGCTGTTGCCTAGCAACCAAGGAAACGCTACAAGATGCTTATTTGTCTGAGAGGCAGAGAGCTGTGAAGTCACAAAGGGCACATGGGCCGATGCCATCAAAAGCGCAAAGTTCTGTTCATTTCTGCTCAGATTTAATGACCAAAATAACAGCAGAAAGCATCTGCTGTATCAAGCCGCAGTGTTTGGCGCTAACTAAGCCTATTGATGATTAACTGCTTTAATACAGTGCACTTTGGAGACACAAAGAGAACAGGTGTTTCATAAAGAGCACGTGCCATGACAGCCAACACCACCATAAACAGTTCACAAAACTAACTGATTCTCTGAATCACACTAAAAGGCAGAACATTTGTTACAATGAAATAGTTATGTTTAAAATGCATTACAAAATGTAGTTAGATTAGGTACAACTCACCGCCATGATAGCTAATGCAGCCACGTTTTGGGTTGGGTTTAGCGCATTGCTATGCGGTTGTTAGGATGGCCTAGGAGGTTGCTATGGTGTTTTGGGTGGTTACTAGCCTACCCCTCAAATAAATAAGGCTCACTATCTTCGAATAATACCAGGATTCTACCATGGTACTTTTTGGTACTAGTGTTTTTATATACGGTTAGTGTGTTGATACTTGGAAATTGTCTTTACCTGCAGCGTCCTACGAGTCTTTCAAAAGCTTACGAAAAAGAAGTATACTTCAAGTTAATTTTATCAAGTATACTTAAGTAATGTTCAAGTATATTTTTTAAGTATACTTTTTTGTAGTAAGTATACTATGTACTAGTAGTAAACTTGTAAGTGTACTATTTTAATCCTGCTTGGGACTATTGAAGTACACATTTAAGTCTAACAGTAGTAAACTTTAAGTACACAACTAGTTCACAGCCACGTTTTTCATTTTTACTGCATCTGTACTACAAGTAAACTTATAAGTATACAAGTAGTTTACTATTTTAATACTATTTTTAGTATATGAAAGTACACTTTGAAGTATACTCTCAGTAAACTACTAGTTTAGTGCAAGTATACTTAAAGTTTTCTTTAAGTGAACATATCACAGTTTACTTTTTTATATATTATTTTTGCACTTTAAGTATACTACTATGTTCCTATTTAGGTATTATTTTTTATACTCGAAATACCTTTAACTGTACTTTAACTCTTTCCATTTTAAAAACATGAATTCTTTTTTTATCAACACTTAAATGTGGGTAAGTTTCATTAAAAAAAAAAAAAAAAAAGGAAACATTTTTTTAAAAAAAAGCTGTCAAAGACTACATCCGGATGGGATTCAGAATGATGATCAAACACAGGTGGAGTAGATCTCGGCCAAATATACCTTTTTCTGTCAGTATAAGTCAAGTATACTTAAGTGCAATTTTAAGTATATTTCTCAAAAGTACATAAAATATTTCTGAGAAGTATATAAAAAGTAGACTGAAAGTATACTTTCTTATTTTTAGTTTAAAAGAAGTATACTAATTGCACACTTCTTTATCGTAAGGGCGTGCAGGTGTTGAACTTAAGCCTTCTTCATCATCATATTTCCAGGTTTTTTCAATGGATTGTCGGTGAACATCCACTTCTTTCAGGGCTTATTTTGTTCTCCGCGTTTTACTGCGATCGATTCTGTCGCGAGTGAATTGTACGAGCGATTCGGTCATAGCGTTCACAACGAAGACGGTAAATATAACGATAAAGATAACGTTTTTAAAAATCGGTCTAAATTTAAAAGAATAGCAGAGTCCACACCACAACTAAAATATAACGATACAGATGAGCAATATTGCTGGAATCACTTTCAGAATTACTTTTTTCCAACTGATAGCCAATCAGAATCCAGAGCTCTGGCGTGTAAAGCGGCAGACGTCATAACTGCAGCGCGTATTTATAATAAAAGACAGTGCTGGGTAGTAACTGATTACATGTAATCTGGATTACATAATTAAGTACTTGTAATTATATTGTGTTTTAAAATATGATGAATTCAGGGTGATTGGGAAACGTTTACAATTGAGATGACTTGGAAAAAGTGTCCCAGTCAACCTGAATTCACTTGTAATCAGACTACAGTTACTTTTTTTTATTGATTACATGATTACATTCACATAATGGTAGTTATTCATAATTCACTGATTTTCTCAACATTTCATGTTGAATGACCTCCTGCCGAACACAATAATTATTTGACTTATCACTCAGTGAGTCGTTTAACTATGTATTATTGTCTTTGAAAGGCTTTTGTCTTTCAAACACATTAAAATGTGCGCATTCATGTCATTTCATATTTACATGCATAGCAGGGATTTCCCAACTTTTTGTCAGCTGAACCTCTTTGACCTAATATATTAACATGAAGTAAAGATTTTAAGTTAATAAGTAATAAATAATACAATTTAGTCAAAAATAATAATAATAAATTAATAAAATTAAGTTCAGTAACCAACTACAATTGTAAGTAGGCCTAATATATAGCATGAACATTATTGTGGATGCTAATATTCGTTATAGTTATCGTTCTAGTTATCGTTCTTGGTGTGAACGGGGCTGTTATTTACTGGGCCGGTTTATTACTGAATCGTGAACTGATTCTAGACCTTTCTCCCGTTTGACCGATTCATTCGCCGTTCAATTGACGAATCGAACATCAGTTCTGACTAAATTGTGATTGGATAAGACACGTACGGCCGCATATTCGAAAATAAAACACCTTACACCTAGTGTAATGAACTATATGGCTACTTAATGACATTATAATTGTTAATTGTGATAACTTTTATAATTGTATTATTGCATGCTGCTGACTGCCGTTGAACAAAAGCAGCCGGTCCCTCGAAGCCGCGCGCGCGCGGTGCCATTGCATATTTACAACTGGTTTTAAATGTCTTGTTTTTCGTATTCGTTCATCAAAAGATTCATTCAGTGACTATTTCTTCAAAATGCAAATTTATGGCAGTAGTATAACTCATGTTATGAGCCAGTCATTACACGGATTCGTTAGAAAGCACCAAATCTTTAGCCTATCTACAAATCTATTAAGCGTTTATATCACAAATGCAGTTTACGTTTCAAGCTAGAGCTCAATGGCTTCATAAAAGAAATGTCGGTGAACAAGAAATACGAGTCAGAGAACATAGCCTAAATTATTTGTTCCTTTAACACCATCTGAAGAGCGTTCTTAGCGATGTGCTAATAAGCAGGGGTTAAATTGGGCTGTATGTTTGCAATATGTTTGATAAATAGCTAGGGAATCACCAAAACGCAAGCATGATTCTGTTACATTTAGTGTAAGTGGATTGATAATGGATAATAATAATATATAATGTATAATGTGCTGCCAGTAACAAGGTTGCGCTGTTGAGGCTCGCGCAGCCTCTCGAGGAGAAATGGAAACAAGGAGTGCAGCACAGAGAAATGTAAAAATTTTAAATGTGGAGGTTTTTTATATTTATAACATATGATACAGTTATGTAACATCACACGACCAAGAGTGCTGTTTTCCGCGTTACTGGAATCACGATTGAAAATGTGACACTACTTTTATACATTCAGTAATAAGTTAATTAAGAAAATTCAATACAAGTTAACAAAGTCACTTACATTTAGACGCATTACTGACTGTTTTTGTTCTATTTCAGCGGCGAAAATAGTTCCAAACAAAGATCACAGCAGAACCATATCATCTCTCACAGCGACACTCAGCTGCGTTTTATTACTGAATGATTCAGCGTTTTGAACGAATCGGTTGAGTCAAAGATTCAACGGCCCATTCCAAAACACCTGCCTCATTCTTGAATGAATCAGCCGTTTGAACGAATCATTTGAATGAATGACTAGGACAGTCACTTGCCGCCAACTACTGGCGGTTCAGTTTCATGTTTAAATTTTCCCAACATTTCTTATTTGTATATTCAAATATATTTACAGAATATCATAACATTATTTAATGCGGTTGTAATTTTTCAGTCCTGCTTTATTTTTCTTATTGAATTTAATGCTCAAACGTAAACAATTTGAAATAAAAGATGAAGCATGTGATAAGATTAGGGGGGGAAATGCCCTTGGGGTAAATATCACAAATATGCAGATATAAATACGCAAAAGCTGATGGAACACTGTTGAGAATATTGCTTCAGAATAAATTATATTTACACCAAAAAAAAAAAAATCAAATTTTTTCCAACTAGCACAGGCCTAAAGTGTTAGTTCACCCAAAAATTAAATTTCTGTCATTAATTACTCACCCTCATGCCGTTCCACACCAGTAAGACCTTCGTTAATCTTCGGAACGCAAATTAAGATATTTTTGTTGAAATCAGTGAGGCCTGCATAGCCAGCAATGACATTTCCTCTCTCAAGATCCATTAATGTACTAAAAACATATTTAAATCAGTTCATGTGAGTACAGTGGTTCAATATTAATATTATAAAGCAACAAGAATATTTTTGGTGTGCCAAAAACACGAAAATAACTTATATAGTTTCAAAACACTGCTTCATGAAGCTTCGGAGCACCAAAGTCACGTGATTTCAGCAGTTTGACACGCTATCCGAATCATGATTCGACACGCTGATTCATAACGCTCCGAAGCTTCATGAAGCAGTGTTTTGAAATCGGCCATCACTATATAAGTCGTTATTTTGTTTTTCTGGCGCACCAAAAATATTCTCGTCGCTTTATAATATTAATATTGAACCACTGTACTCACGTGAACTGATTTAAATATGTTTTTAGTATATTAATTGATCTTGAGAGAGGAATTAATGACAGAATTTTCATTTTTGGGTGAACTAATCCTTTAATGTCGAGCCCTGTATTTTATATTGATATGCTCTCCTTTAGGCCTACAGAAAGATGTTATCTGATGTAGCTTTGCACACTGCCAGCATCTAGAATGATTTTGATCTGCATTTTAGTGTTCATAGCAGAGGGCTCTGTCGACTTATTTTTCACAGTTTGCCAATTGATAAGATTTTGTAGGTTTTGCATACACATGTGCACTCCTCGAAAGCCTGAAACCACAGAGCCCCCCCCACATAACAAATCCCAATTTAACCCCTGTTAATAAGACATTACCCATAATAAAATTCCAAATATTTGATTATATCTATATTTTAGATATCCTTTATTTTAATATATATAAAGACATATGGTGACAGAAGTCTAAGAAATGAGGCAGCCCACAGTGAGTAAATACAATGTCTTAGAAAGAATCACAAAAGCAAAGTGAAACTCTTTAAAGCTTTTGCGTTTTATTGCTCATGTCCTCAGCTGGTTATTTGACAAACATGAACACGTCTAAACATATTAGGTTCGACATGCTTAAGCCAAACATGAATATAATCACGACAAGCTAAAGAAATAAAAAATATAATTGGTCTCTCTTTTGGCATTGACAATCTTATATTAATATATAAAAAAACAAAAACAAAAACATTAAATGCGATTCGTCTATATGCAGCAAAAGCTTTGGCAGTTCATATATTCCCAGAGCCTTGGTTATAAGATATTAAATGGCAAGAGAACAACTGATTCAGTTCATATAAATATTTCTCTTCCAATCCTGACTATCTGATTCTAAAAAATAAAAATTATAGAAACAGTCTATACACTTTTGAAGCAATCTATTTACAGTAAAAAGAAAAGGTTTACATTCTGAATATAGTTGATTTGTTGTGCCCACTGTACACTGAAAAAAACAATAGCATCACTATTTTTACAATGTGTCCCAAAGGAATAAAGATAAATTTTAGATAATACTTACAAATTAATTAATTTATACCACTCTTAATAATTCAGCCAAAATTGTAAAGACATAAAAAAATATACTTTTTTTTTTTTTTTTTTAAAGTGGGCAGGATTGCTTTCAAAAATATTTTAAAAAAGAAGCCCTTGAACACAAGCTGATGCTGCTTAATAAATGAATCTGTTTGTTGCTTAAATCAACTTAAGTCAGTTTTTTGCATTCAATATCAGAAAATGAACGTGGCAATGTGTTACAGAGACATGATATCTACTGGAAGTATAAATACAGAAACGTATTTCCACGTTTTGAATGTTCTACATTTACACAAACACAAATATATTTGCATATCATAAAAGCAAAGCTGTTATGGTTAAAAAAAAAATTCTCCATTAGATCCGTAGAGAGATACATCTATCCTAAATTTTAACACAGAACAAAAAACTTGAACAGTTCAAGTGTTATATATTCATAAGTAGAACAGATGGGACTGGAAAGGTCAAGAATACATAAATAAGCAATACTAAAATATGATAACCATTCAGTTTTAGTATGGGACAAAGACGTTTTGAGAACCTAAATGTAGTGCAGGGCATTATGGGCTCTGACTTGACACAAGGTACATGTATTTCCATTCATTTTTGGTTTGCTAGTTTTACGTTTTGGTACAGCAGCATATGCAAAGGCACAATGTTCAGTTTACTATTTACATCACAAAGAAGAAAATGGCACTTCATTGGTTTTCTTAGCCCTATTACTGCATGATTACAAACAAATCTCATTTTTCAGAGAAATTTAAATAAAATATAATTCACTGACAAGAAGTGCATATGCTGTTTTTAAGAATTCCCTTCATGAACAGTGCATTTACTTATAGTAATTTAAAATATTAAGTACAAGGCATTTAAAAAATGTAAATTTGGATTGATGTACATGTGGTTCATCTAATACAAAAACAACTATTCTTAAACGAAGATATCAAACATTTGCAGTGGCGTGGTGTATTTATCCACTTTCCCTTTACAAGTATGTGCAAACCACTTGTTTTGGTGAATATGACGGACGGTAATGGTTTAGTCTCACAGATGATGAGGTTATTGCTTGAAATACACAAATCTGAGTGAGTTCATTTATGTGAGTCAAAAGGCTATGGAATAAAAAAACCCACAAAAAGGGGAAAAAAATGGATTTAACTCCACCTGTCCAATCCAAACTGTTTATGAAGGCTCAAGTCTGTGACAACTTTGACATATGAGATCAACATTGGACGACTTTCAAAAGTCAAATAATAGCAAGGAAATTCAATACCATTTGCACATCAACACGCTGCTGTTCCTGGAGTTGACTGAGATGGATGTTTGGTTAAATGCGGTCCATGATCCATTTTTTGTCAGAGGTGACACTTGACCGGGCCGAGGCATCGCTGCTGCTCTCATGTGTGGGGGAACGGCGAAACACAGGGGCACAGCGGACGCTCCAGGGGTCCTGCTCACCGGTCAGGGGGTTTCCTCTATGTCTGACCCCTGCCATGCACTCCTGTCAGATCCTTCCTTATGATCTCGTTCACTATAGAAAAGACAGAAAAAAAAAAAAAAAAAAAAAAAATGTTTAAAAATCTGTTCAGAACTGAATCGCATAATGTGCAATTGCATAGTGGGTTTCAAAAGTCGAGACCACTAGTAAAAATGCTTATATTTTAGATTTTTTTTTCCTAATTTTTTGCAGCATCATCATTAATATATAAATATTCATGATGATGTTGCATAAAAGTATGTAAGATGGAGAAATCTTTGAAATACATAAATTGAGTAAATAATTATATTTATTATATTTCAAAGATTTCTCCATCTTACATACTTTTATGCAGCATCATCATTAATATATAAATATTCATGATGTTGCATAAAAGTATGTAAGATGGAGAAATCTTTGAAATATAATAAATATAATTATTTACTCAATTTATGTATTTTAATATAATTATTAGAGCTGTCAACTCAATCACGATTAATCACATCTAACTAAAATGTGTGTAAACGTGTATATATTTATTTATTTATTTTTTAATACATTTGATATTATATATTTATTACATTTTAATATAATTATAAGTGCTGTCAAATCGATTAATCGCGATGAATACATACACACACGTACAAACTTGTTAGATGCTATTAATCACGATTAATCAATTTGACAGCACTAATAATTATATTAAAATGTAATAAAAATATAATAAATGTTTTAAAACATTTAAATATATTAGTGCTGTCAAATTGATTAATCATAATGTAATCTATATATATAATGAAATATATAAATAAATTATATAAAAATATAAATTATGATTTATATTTTTATATAATTGATTTATATATTTTATTATACATTTATTACATTTTAATATATTATCTGTGCTGTCAAATCAATAAGTTGTGATTAATTGCATCTAACAAAAGTTTGTAAATATGTGTGTGTATGTATTAATCGTGATTAAATGATTTGACAGCACTAATAACTATATTAATGCATATAATATTCTGCTGTTTTTGACAGGCTTAATTCAAGTAGTCTATAATCATTCTATAGTTTATACATCACATAATATATATATATATATATATATATATATATATATAGTCGCTTAGATAAATCAAAAATGAAAATTTACAAAACATAACTGTTGTTAAGCTGCAGTGACAGTAAGCAGCCACTTGGTGGAAGGGAATGATTTGACAGAACAGGCTCAGTGAAGCTTTTTGCATTGGCCATCACTTCCTGTTGTTACTCTATTTACAGGGGGGCATAAATGGAAACTTTTACAGCCTCTTCATTCTAAGAATAGCAGCAGGGCGCAGAGGGCTGTTAACTCAATCACAACACCACCACACCAACTCTAGTCTAGCCACAACTCAGACATGAACAAAGGTCGCAGGCAAGATCAATTTGAATGTGGGAAAACACTTCCAATGCTATTTGAGATAAGTATGGATCAAAATGATGACAAAGTCACTGATAGATGGTACAGTTACATGGGTACTTCAAAGAACAGGTTGGTATTAAATGCACTATACACTATAGTTTGCCAATAGCACCATATTTTTTTAATTGTCTACCCAAAGAGACAAGTAACGGCATAAATAAGATATGTTGGTTTAGAAACAGAGATTCCATTTATTATATATCCACCGTTCAGCCACTGAACTGCACTCGACCTTTAAGCAGACTTCGATTTGAAACAGCATAAAGATAATGTGGTCTGACCTGATTGGCAGCATCCTCAGTGCCATTTACTATCATGATGAGACACTTCGGCCTGAAAACCCAGAGCACAAGTCATCACTACCTCAACACACAGTGCCATGCTGTTTGTTTGTTATGATGGATGAGCTGGAATAACAGGTGTAGCGTATAGATTCTCTCAAAGGCTTGAGCCATATGTCTCTGACTGAATTATTGATGGTCAGTCTGAATATTTAACATAAAAATAATAATGTAAACCAACCTGCATTAAACTATTAGCTATGAATAATGCAATATTATGTTTTAGCAAACAGACAACCAACAAGCTGCAACCAATTACTCTGTATTCCAAGTGCAGCACCATGGCAATGTCAAACGGTAATAAATGCACAAGTTTTGCGAAATGAAGCAGAGAATGGTAAAATGCATGCACAAGTAAACATCAGTGCTAATTCGCCAAACAAAAATGAGATTAACAACACTGAAAGACTTTCACAAACAGCGTTTGTTGTGGTAAGAGCTTGTGTTAGAGGAGAAGGAACTCAACGTTCAACTGATTTCCCTATTTGAAGCTTTGATCGTGTAAGGAGCACAATGGCACAGATATAAAAGCTTAAACCGAAAACAAATACAGCTTGATTGATTTACAGCCTGAAATGTTTACAGCAGCTCAGATACTATAATTGAAGGTTAACAAATCATCTTGAATCAATAAATAACCTTTTTATTTTTTTATCTTAAAAAAAAGAGAAAAAAAAAAAGAAGGATATATAATACTAAATCCCTTATTCAAGAAATTTGTGATTATAATAAGGCTAAAAATAAGTAGAATCTACAACAGCGCAATCAAGAAATCTTGCGGTTTTAATCATACAACACTAAGTATGGGAGCTCTATGTGGATGACATCCGTTTTGCCTCAGAGACTAATGAAGAGCAGATGAGAGAGGAATAAACTGGTAGCAGCAGGATACTGAGGTGCTTTATCAGCGAGCAAAAAACGAAATACGAGGCCCTGCAGCTGTCGCAGACTGTAGATCCTCTGATGGAACTCCTTCCAACACCTAACAGCTTAAAAGAAACTCAACAGCAAGGAGACTGGACTTTTTGACATGTAACAGCAGTAAGAAACTAGATCTTTACAACTTCTGAATAAAACATGAGGGGTGATTCGCTGTGCAAAACTTGCTTTTGTGGCTTAAAGGGATAGTTCACCCAAAAATGAAAATGATCCCATGATTTACTCACACTCAAGCCATCCTAGGTGTATCTTCTTTCAGACAAACACAATCGGAGATATATTTAAAAATAAGCTTTATAATGGGAGTGAATGGGGGGATTTTGAAACCCAAAAAAGTGCATCCATCCATCATAAAAGATATCCACATGGCTCCAGGGGGTTATAAAAAGCCTTCTGAAGCGAATCAGTGGGTTTTTGTATCCAAATTTATAACTTTATAAATTAAAATAACTAGCTTCCGCCTACTGCGCAAGTTGGCCACAAGAAGTATCGGAGGAGTATCGTAAGCTTGCAGTTTAAACAAATAGGGCTGGGCAACATACTCAAGCTCCTCTTCATTTATATCGAAATCCTCCAACATTTCTCTTTAAAAATTCCCGTTTTAGACTTTGTGACCGGTGTTTTGTTTTGCTCTATCCTCTACGCTTCCACGTTCGTCATTAAGTCAGGTCAGAGGTTACTCCTCCACCGTTACTCAATTTGCGTAGGCAATCTGCCGGAAGCTAGTCTTAAAGTCTTAAATATGGATATTTTTGTTGCAAAAACCCATTGATTCACTTCAGAAGGCCTTTATTAACCCCCTGGAGCCGTGTGGATATCTTTTATGATGGATGGATGCGCTTTTTTTGGACAAAATCAGGAGCGCCATTCACTACCAATATAAAGCTTGGAAGAGCCAGGATATTTTTTTATATAATTACGATTGTGTTCGTCTGAAAGAATAAAGTCATAAACACCTAGGATGGCTTGAGGGTGAGTAAATCATGGGATAATTTTGGGTGAACTCAAAAAAAATGTCATTAATTACTCACCCTCAAGTCGTTCCACACCCGTAAAACCTTCGTTCATCTTCAGAACACAAGTTAAGATATTTTTGATGAAATCCGATGGCTCAGTGAGGCCTCTATTGACAGCAAGATAATTAACACTTTCAGATACCTAGAAAGGTAATAAAGACATATTTAAAACAGTTCATGTGACTACAGTGGTTCAAGTGGTTTACAGTGGTTTTTGTGTGCCAAAAAAATGAAACGACTTTTCAACAATATCTAGTAATAAGCGATTTCAAAACACTGCTTCGTGAAGCTTTTGTTTCGATTCAGTGGTTCTGATTGCCAAAGTCACGTGATTTCAGCAGTTTGACAAGCGATCGAACCACTGATTCGAAACAAAAGATTCGTAAAGCTTCGAAGCTTCATGAAGCAGTGTTTTGAAATCGCCCATCACTAGATATTGTTGAAAAGTCGTTATTTTGTTTATTTGGTGCAAACATTTTTTATTCTCGTCGCTTTATAATATTAAGGTTGAACCACTGTAGTAACATGAACGGTTTTAAAATATGTTTTTAGTAGCTTTCTTGGCACTGAAAGTATAAATTAACTTGCTGTCAATGGAGGCCTCACTGGGCCATCGGATTTCATCAAAAATCTTACGGGTGTAGAACGACATGAGAGTGAGTAATAAATGACATTATTTTCATTTTTGGGTGAAGTAACCCTTTAAAGCATGTTGCTATGTGGTTGTTAGGATGTTCAGGTGGTTGCTAGGTGGTTTTGTAATGGCGCAAAAGAAAAATCCCCAAATCAATCAAAAATCAGAAACATAATATCACAACTCTCCTAAATAAGCCCCACAATGTGTAGTATTATTTTTTTTTACATACACAGAAAACCATGCAATGTACAGGACAGAGGGCTTATAGGGAAACTAATGAAGGGCTGGCACACACTGATGGTTTTAGCTGTAAAGGAAGTGTACAGACTGGGCGGTATAATAGGTGAGTGTCTGGCTGGAGAGACCTTGACCAATCAGAAAGCTTGTTTATAAACCAATGGTGGAGAGCAAGACAGAGCATAGTAGATGACTCAGTCTGCACCTCAACTATGTGTGTGCGCGCATGTACTTAGCTATACTTGAAGACAAAAAAAGTCCCTAGAAGATAGCAAAATCTGTCTTTTTAGGAATTCCTGTGTGAATAAACAATGTCTTTTATGTACACAATTTTTAAAAGTTGTCTTTTAGGTTTAGGGTTAGACTGTAGTCATTATTAGCTTTATATGAAATCAATAGAAGTCTATGGTATGTCCTCATTTAGATTGCAAGGTCGCCAGCGTATTTATGTGAATCAGGTTTTGTGGGGTCTCCCTAACTATAGTAAAACCTGAAATCCCTACATTGTGGGGACCGGTCAAAAGTTGCTGCGAGGACTTAATCATACTAAGTATCTTAACAAAAAAGTAAAAATGCTCAAACATTAAAGGGTTAAGGTTTAGGGGATATAAATTATTTGCTCAATATTAAAGCAGAAGAAGAAGTCAATGGAAAGTCCCCACCATAACAGAAAAACATAAGGCAACATGAAGTGACAGGACATCCTGTATTGACCCAAATTTTTTGCATTCACAATTAAATATGGCACTTACTATAACTAAAGCCCACACACACACACACGCACGCACACACACACACACATAAAGACAGCGAAAAGACATACAACACATGTTCTACTGGTCAGTGTGTGTGTGGTGGGTACTGGCTAACACTGAGTGAATAATACAGCCAGTGTAAGTGTGAAGGACAGGAAGAGTCTACACCACACGTCTGAATGTTTCCCTCCAAATCAGACCAGTTTAAAAAAGCAAAAGCAAAACTAAACTATTGAGACCTCTTTCCCTTTTAACTCTGCCTCTACAGATGCTGCTTATTTCGAACACCACTTTCAAAGAACAAAGCTACGTCTTATCGGGACACCGTTTTCACAGCCAAATATCCAATGACACACGGTCCAAAACTGGATGCAAGTGATCTGAAACTAATGTGTACGGCTTACGTGCTCTATCTAAATTATTCCTGCTGCTCTCTCCAGCTGGAAGAACTTCAACTCAGGCTTCCCAGGCTGGAACCGAAGCCTGGGGCGACAAAGTCGAGCCAGATGAGCACTGGAAGATTGGCCAACGTTGTGCCCTCCAAACTCTAAGCCAGTTTGGCTGTTTATCTCAGGGGTAACACTTGTTAAGGGCCAATGTGGAGATGACCTAAAATTAAAGGTGTACAGTCAAGGAAAACTAGTAAAAGAACATAACTTTCTTGCCAAAAACACCAGTTTGGAATAGTATACATTTGCATGTTAGCCTAAACTGGTTGGTCAAGCTGTTGGACCACCATTGCTAAAACTTTGCTGACGCAGCTCGTCAAACAAGTCTTGCCGGTTAAGCTTGGTTACAAGATGTCTAGTATTTAACCAAAGATGTACTTGACTTCCCTTTCTTGCTATTGAGAAATGCAAAACATGCATGTTCATAATGAAATGGATGAAGGTACAGTTTCTTTACAGAAAGCCAACCACAGAAACCCTGATACTCCCTTCAAAAGCCACCATCGAAATCTGATTGAGATAGACACATCTGCATGAGTCATATGACAACTGGTTGTGTGTGAAGGTCTTGGAGGACATCAAACGATGAGATGTTAGTGGGTGGATCGCTACACCTTGACACCTCTGCAAGCAGAAGCAACCGGGACTTTTTGTGCTCGTCATCCTTCCTGCTCTCAGTGACCTTGACTTCGTATACACCCCATCTGCTCTTGGGTTACTAGCAGCATCACTTCTTCAAAGTAAAACTTGGAGCCATCAGGCTTCTTAACTAGCTTAAAGGATTAGTTCACCCAAAAATGAAAATTCTGTCATTAATTACTCACCCTCATGTCATTCCAAACCCGTAAGACCTTCGATCATCTTCGGAACACAAATTAAGATATTTTTGATGAAATCCAGGAGATTTTTTTACCCCCCATAGAAAGCAACGTAATTATCACATTTAAGGTTGGGAAAAGTAGTAAAGACATGGTTAAAATGGTCCATGTGACTACAGTGGTTCAACCTTAATGTTATGAAGCGACGAGTATACTTTTTGTGCGCAAAAACAAAACGAATAACTTTATTTAACAATTTCTTCATAACATTAACGTTGAACCACTGTAGTCATGTTGACTATTTTAACAATGTCTTCACTACTTTTCTGGACCTTGAATGTGGTAATAACGTTGCTTTCTATGGGGATAAAAAAAAAAAATCTCGGATTTCATCAAAAATATCTTAATGTGTGTTCCAAAGATGAACGAAGGTCTGAATGACATAAGGGTGAGAAATTAATGACTGAAATTTCATTTTTTTTGGTTGAACTAACCCTTTAACCAACAAGATCGACTTATAATAAGGCCATCCAGCTTCATTATATAGAACATGCCGAATCCACTATGGTACAACGACATGTTGCAGGGTTAAAAAGACATTGGTAAATGTCTTGCTCATGGGTACAATGGCAAAAACCCTTGCCTTACACCTCAGTGAATAACTGTGGCCTAACTGAACAGACTGTGTTTGCAACAATTTTGAGTCAGAGTGGTAAAGTAGTAACCACCTCCTAGTCACCATAATTGAACTTTAGTCACTTTAACCACTCCAGTCCAAAATTGTTGCAAGCGAAGTGTTTTGTGTGTGGCCACAGTTAACCCCCATTTACGAATCTCAGCATTTTCTGTTCTTGCTTTAAGGGGCATTAATAAGGGAATTCACTAGCAGCTTTATGAGTTTACCAGAGTGGTGTTGCTACCAGAAATTCTTGTACTTAAAAAAAACGGGGGGAATTGAATTGAAAGGTTCTAAACCAACATCTTTTTATGGAAACATCAAAGATTCTAGGTCCAGGGAATCTCATAGTAACTCTCTATTAACATGTCTACAGTTGTGGTGTTGCTGTTTACTCAGGGAAACCCTATTAGACTATGTAGAAGAAATTCCATCTTTGGCTCCCTGTCCCATCCGCTTCAGTTTTTCCAACATGGCCCTTTCCCTTTCCTGCGGACTCCCACCCATCACTATCTTGTTCAGATCAGGCTGCCTTTCTGGATAAGTGCAGCAGCTGCAAATAAGAGTTCTGTGCTCCAGATTGGCAAGAGTGCGACCTGTGGATAAAAAGCAAATCCTCTCGCGGGTTCCCCCCACAGTATTGGGGGGCGCGGGGCCAAGGGGAAGCCCTGGCCAAGTATAACAAACAAAGAGGCTTTCCCCAGCTCTCCCAGGCAGCCCATTCCACTGTTTGACAATGGGTTGCCATGGCACTTGTTTTGTGAATCATAACACTGTCAACATGTCCAAGAAGTTTTGGAGCTGCTTGGTTTTCTTTTCCTTTTTTTATTTGCAAGGTCAAAAAAGCACCCATTTCCTTGTCAGATACAGGGCATAAAGAACCCCCTGCATGCAAAATAATAAACCACAAGAGAAACTGACCCCTTGAATTCCCAAACTGCCTTACAGAAGTGACACTGGAATCTTACGCCTTCCCTTGTCAGTATTCTGCCGCATCGTGGTTTAGCCATTTTCAAAGTCATTATAACACGACTATGTTTTTTTTGACACAATTGAAAAACAAAAAAGAGGGTGTGTGTGTGTGTAAGGAAACGTGTATCCATCTAATTCATTCTAGCAAAATCATTACGGCTTCACTCTTCCTGAGTAATGGAAAGTATATACTCCAGAGCCAGGGGTACAAACTAAATCTTTCGTTCTTTCCACTTTATGTAATACACAACATTTCTGGTTTCTCGTTAAAGAAAAAAATCCCCGAAATTTTAAGACAAGACAAGACAAGACAATAGACAGACTTGACAACCACTCTTCCTGCCATTGTCTGAAAGTAGAAAAAAAATGTGCTTGGGTGTTTCTAATGGTACATTAACACGTTGTCGGTCAAAGAATGTGACTGAATGACTCTTCACTACATTTGGCACATTCCTACAGTCACACATTTTTACGGGAAATTTGAAATTATGCGTCACTTCATATTCATATGCATTGATAGATACTTTTGAGCCACAGTGTAGATGACACGAAGTGTAAGAAGCTTTTTTTAACGTTTTCCAACAAGTATGCTTAAAACAGTAAAGAAAAGTCTTAAAGAGAGAATTCATCCAAAAATAATGAAATATTAAAATAATTTACTCGCCCTTAAGCCATCCTAGGTGTATATGACTTTCTTCTTTCAGACGAACACAATCTGAGTTATATTACAAAATATCCTGGCTCTTCCAAGCTTATAATGGGAGTGAAAGGTACCATTTTTGAAGCCCAAAAAAAGTGCATCCATCCATCATAAAAGTAATCCATACGGCTCCAGGGGGTTAATAAAGGCCTTCTGAAGCAAAGAGATGGGTATTTCAAAGAAAACTATCCATAATTATAACTTTATAAGTGGTGAGAGTAGACGTCTCACGCAAACAAATAGGGCTGGGCAACAAACTCAAGCTCCTCCGACATTTCTCTTTAAAAATTGACCAGTGTTTTGTTTTGCTCTATCCTCTGCGCTTCCATGTTAGTCAATATGTCATGCGTCGGGTCAGAGGTCACTCTTTGACCGGAACAAGACTTTATAAAGTCTAGAAGTTATAAATATGGAAATTTTTCTTACAAAAACACATCGCTTCGCTTCAGAAGGCCTCTATTAACCCCCTGGAGCCGTATGGATTACTTTTATGATGGATGGATACACTTTTTTGGGCTTCAAAAAAAAAAAAAAAAAAAAAAGGTACCATTCACTCCCATTATAAAGCTTGGAAGAGCCTAGGATGGCTTGAGGGTGAGTAAATTATGGGATAATTTTCATTTTTGAGTGAACTAACCCTTTAAACTACATTTTTACACAATTATGAATGCCTAACCATTAGAACAGGTCAAACTGCAGCTACTCACCGTCATCAAGGTAGGCCTGATCCAAGTTCTCCTGCTTGACCGTGACTCGTCCAGGAACACTGGTTCTCTGTTCTTCTGCGGAGGAACATCTCTGGGGCTCTACTTGGACAGGAGGTGACCTGTCTTTGGCCACTCTCTGGAGGAAGGGCTGCTGTTGGATGACTGTGGGGTAATTCTGAGGGTGCTGCGGTGCCTGGGCTGGTGCTGGTGAACGGTTGGCCCCTGTAGCTTGGGGACCATGCTGGTTATAGCCCTCACAATAAATGATGTGCTGATGTTCTGGGGGTGGTGGCGCGGGGGGATCTCCTCCTCTGAGCAGGTGGTGGTTGGTGGGAGAGAACTGGATGATTGAGGGATGCTGGTTGGAGGGATGTTGGCCACCCAGGTGAGAGGACTGGGCTGGGGAACCTGTGTGGACCAGAACTGAACGATGGGAGTCTGGCATCATAGCAGCTCCCGTCTGAGAATAAATAGGACTGCTTGACAAGCTTTTTCCAGGACGGGAGTACATTATGGCTTGGCTCTGCTGCTGAAATCGGTGGTCCGGAGGGGAGACACCTAGGCGGGCCTGCTGACAGGGGACGAGGCCAGGCACTAGGCCACTGTCTGGGCTGATGACCCCCCGAGGGTTATAGTACGGCTGGGGAGACACCCCAAGCATTTGCGACATGGAATAACCCATCCGACCAGATTCATATTCATCCACCGGCTCTGTCTTAATAGATGGAACTGGGGAAGTAAAATGAGAGAATAACTATGATGGAGCATTCAAAGTGCACATATCATGGAAAAGATAAATAATACTCAATATACCATATGCAAACTGAGGTCATGCACACATAAAGTATCTTAAATGTACAGTATCAAATAATACCCCTACTGGACATACAGGCAGAGAAGCAAAAATACTTCAGGCACCTGGTAGAGGCGTGTAGGTGAAATGCTGAGGTTGACTGCGCTTCCGTTTCCCATTTATTACGTAGAAGTTGACTTTGGCAGGATGGCAAATGGATGGGTCTCTATATGGAGGCACTTCAATAAACAGCATGCTCTGTGAATGAGAGAATAGTTTTATTGCTGTCTCTATGGACAGCTTACAAGAAGAGGACTGAATATAGACCTTCAGGAAGTACAGTAATTCACGTAATGCAGGTGCTGGACTTACTGCCTGACTTTTGTCTTTGTCAACTGTGGCTTCCAGTTCCCAAATTTGCTGTCCATCTGGAAATAGATAGATGAAATAAAGTTTGGTAATTAAATTTGGGTTGCCTAACTAAAGTTGTGTATGTATGTATGTATGTATGTATATACATATATACACACACACACACACACACACACACATACATAAATTTATATATTAAGGATGCACCGAAATTTCGGCTGCCAAAAATTATAGTGTGTTGTACTTTTAGTGTGTTGCTTTCAATAAAAGTGTGGTTATTTTATTTTATTGGCTTGTATTTTTTTAAAAATTCAGTATCATTAAACTTATTAAATTGAATTTTAAAAGTCTAATATTAACACAATTATACAAAAAAAAAAAGAAGCATTTTTGGTTTCGGTTTTTGGCCAAGTGCATCCAGAATTTTCGGCACAATTATATATCACACTTAAAGTCAAAGTTCTTCCCTCAGCTGTTTGGGGAAATACAGAATTGGGCAACCGTTCTCACTGGCACACAATGCTTCTTGCCTTTGTTCATAATGACTCAACTCGGTTTTGACAGGTAAAGTGGGTGATGAGTTGTGGGTTTATCTGTCATATCCATAGGTCATAGGGTACTTACATAATTCCTCGCCCACAGACTGGTTCCCACACTGTAGAGCATTTCTACCCACAGTTATATCCCAAACCCACTTCCTCAGACACTGCTGACCTCATGACTGCCAATCTGAGCATGTAGTGTTTTTTGAGTTTGTAATTTTAAGTCAGATGTCAGTATGACACAAACCTCTCTCACCAACTTAATCTAAGACCAAATGATCTGAATTGTGCATTCCTAATCCCAAGCATTTTAACATAACAGCTGTCTGTTATGTAATTCTGTCTTCCGTGTTTGAATTTATACACAACTCCCAAAACCATAGTAATACAAGTAAACAACACATAGCAAAATATATCTTTAAACCAGAACAGAAAATATCATTCCTACTAAATTAGTCATTAAACCAGGAATGATTTTGCTCTGTATCACAGCAGCAGCATGTGGGAAACCCCTCTTTGGGCCGCAAAATGAGAGACGTGTGGCTCAAATGAGTCAGCACTAGCAAGGGGGATTCCACACGCACTGCCAGGACAATGTCTTAAGACTGCTTTATGATCAAACTGCTCCGTTCCCGCGACAGGTGATGAGTGCTTCTTCCTTAGCCGTTCTGTTTGTTTGCGGTTTGTTCCAAAGCTCCTTGTTCAGGATCCCATAGGATTGTTTTTTACTTTTTCTCATAATTAGCCTTAGAAGCTTTGAGAGTGGAAGCCCAGCTCGGCATACAGAGCAAAATCAGCAAAAGCCAGCAAAACTCCAGCCAAAGACAGCTGTCTCCCATTTCAGAGGGATTTCACAGTCATAAAGCTCCAAAACACTCCGTCAGGATAAGAAACCCTCCACAACAAAAATCAATGCTTGTTTATGTTTTTCTGTTTATTTGTAGAGTAAAAATGCAGTAGGCAGTATTATATTATATAATATAAGTGCCATCTGAAAATAAATGCTTCAGGAGGAATATTTTTCATTTTGAATACTGTTATAATTCAAAGCCTAACAGATTTTTTTAAATAAATGTTTTGATTGAAAAAGTGTGCTTGTGATACCTTTTTGGTTTGACATTGTTATATATTACAATGACATCTAATGCAAAGACAAAGTGTGTAATTTCTGCAGCAGTGGCATAACAGAATAGCAAAAATAATAGCTAAATAATTTTTAAAATAAATAAAATGATAAATAAATCAAAGAAAATTAGAACAAAATCATAGTAACACTAAAAGCAGGACAGTCCAGAAAAAATATGCTTAATAACTAGAGATTTTAAAATATTAATAATAATAATAAATAAATATAATATGCAAAAATAGCTCTTAAAGTGACAGCAGCCTAATATTTTAAAGGCACAATATGTAAATTTTCGCCACTAGAGGTCGCTTATTCAAAACAAAGGCGTAACTTGACGCCGAGATTGAGTGTGGAATCATGGGAGGTGTTGTCTTCACATCTACAGTCGGTGGAAAAAAAAGAAAAAAAAAAAAAAAGAATCGGGACGGGACTCGGGCAGAATTTTTTTTTTCTGTTTGCTCAGTGCTTGCTTTGAGACACTTGTTGCACACTGCAGTATCTAGATCGATATTAGACATGGTAAAACATGGTTCTCAAGGTAAATCAAGAAAATTAGATTTAAACAATAATACTGTGTTGAGCTATATAACATGATTAGATTTCTGTCGATTAATGTATCCAAACAGTTGCTCACCTGTCTAATAAAACACATAATATATTAAAGCGTCTTTGGTGTTTCTACAAAATAAAAAACTGGAAACTGAGGGTAACGCGGGTATGATGTCATTGATAGGTGATGCACGGCCAAGGTTGCTTATTTCTCTGGATTTAAACATTCTTGGAAACATTTGGAATAATGTAAGTACACAAGTCAGCAAAATATATAACATTGTTGTAGTGGTTTTTGGATATTTTAATCCAAAAATCTTACATATTGTGCCTTTAATGTTAATAGTAAGATAGTATGCTATTTTGAACACTGCCAATGAGTTTTACTGAACACTCCTCTGTCTTCAATTAGTCAGCCAAACAGATTAAAATAAACAGAGGGGGACTACTGAAAATTGTGTGATAATTTACTTATTCTCATTTCGTTCAAAACCTGTATGATTATAAAGGGTTAGTTCACCTAATGTCTCACCCTCATGTCGTTCCACACCCGTAAGACCTTTGTTCATCTTCAGAACACAAATTAAGATATTTTTGATGAAATCCGATGGCTCAGTGAGGCCTTCATTGCCAGCAAGATAATTAACACTTTCAGATACCCAGAAAGGTAATAACAACATATTTAAAACAGTTCACGTGACTACAGTGGTTCAACCTTAATATTAAAGTGACGAGAATACTTTTTGTGCAATAAAAAAAACTACGACTTTTCAACAATATCTAGTGATGGCCGATTTCAAAACACTTCTTCATGAAGCTTCGAAGCTTTACAAATCTTTTGTTTCGAATCAGTGATAGTTTTATACGTGATCCGAACCAGTGATTTGAAACAAAAGATTCGTAAAGCTTCATGAAGAAGTGTTTTGAAATCGGCCATCACTAGATATTGTTGAAAAGTCGTAGTTTTTTTTATTGCACAAAAAGTATTCTCGTCGCTTCATAACATTAAGGTTGAACCACTGTAGTCACATGAACTGTTTTAAATGTCTTTAGTAGCTTTCTGGGCATTTGAAAGTGTAAATTATCTTGCTGGCAATAGACGCCTCACTGAGTCATCGGATTTTATGAAAAATATCTTAATTTGTGTTCTGAAGATGAACGAAGGTCTTACGGGGGTAGAATGACATAAGTGTAAGTAATTAATGACATCATTTTCATTTTTGGGTGAAGTAACCCTTTAACATTACAACAATTACACTTTTGACCCTTAAGTGTTCAAATACTTTGCTTGTGCGCACACTGTATATTTAGAAAAAGGGAATGTGTTAGTTACAGAGAAAGAGGGGGTTAGACAGAAAGAAACCCCTTGAAAAAAATATATCAAAAAGTTACCTAAAGAAGCACTTGATGAGTTGCAGCTCTTTTCTGATAGACTAAACACATTAGCCTCAACCAGGCAAGCACACCTAATAGATCAATAAACAGAACTTTGCATTCTACCAAAACACACAAAACCTAGACGACATATTGCGTACATCAAATAAGACAGAATATAAACAGCAGTAGAGAACCAAATGTGAACACAATGGGTGGGAAAAAAAACAAAGTAAAAAAAAAAAAAAAAAAGCAGCAATGGGAACTTTGAAGGTTGTAGGAGCACTTTCTAATCACACAGCTGTGACTGGATTTTATTTGCAAGCAAAACTGCCGAGTGCCACCTGTCCGAGGCAAAAAGCGGCATCAATAAGAGCAAGTAGTCATAGCACACACACACACAATCCATCTGCCGCTTAGCATGCATGAAAGAGCACAGTGTGTGGGAGTGCCATAACAATGACACCTGCAGGCAATAGGCTCTGCCACCAACACCACAACAACCTCTAAAGACACATTTGACACACTAAACTCACTTCTTGTAAGTTTGTTGACTTTCTAGTCTTTAAGGACATCAAGATCTGATTCAAATCAATACAGAACGGCTTTTGCAACTCATTTTACTTTCATAATGTAATGCATTTCCTAAACGCAACAGGATATTCAGTGAGGAAACACTGTAAAAACTAGGGAAAGAAAAGAAAAAAAAGTGTAGTATGAAACCACTTGGAAACTGAGCAAGGACATGTTACGGC